>OZ007589.1:81810723-83043723 GCA_963931845.1 Maratus michaelseni
TGCTACTTCATACCTCCCATCTAAATCTGTTCTTATGTTACTCTTAAAATGTTGCATAGTTTCTTCATGAATTTCATTTTTAGTTTTAGATTCAACCGGATCAGTTATACCAAGAATATCTAGCTTCCATAAATTAGCAACAGAACTTTCGTTCCAAAGAGACGAAATAACCATAAGAGAATCATTTGTTTCAGATTTAATACCTGGAATTTTCCCCATGAGAGTCCACCCCAAATGGGTCTTTACAGCAAACGGACCACTTTTTAAAACTTTAATATTTCCGGTGAGTAATTTTCCCGCCACATCGGGACCAATTAACAATTTAATTTCATTTTCGGTTTTACATACACTGTTTTCAACATCCGAAATCTTAATACCATATTTATTTAAGGTCCATTTGGCAGCTTTTTTATATTAGAACAAATAACAGGAACATCTAAAACATGCATATCACATTTATAACTATTATCAATACTACTTAAATGAATTCTATATTCGTTGTGGTTTGTCTCACTTGTTTCAACACCACCAAATAATTTATGAATTAATTTAACTTCATCAATACTTTTATAATTCAAATACTTAATTACAACTTCTGATAAATATGAACGCTCTGAGCCTGTATCTATGACTCCCCGTACAATTTTTTTCTTTACCATCGTGCTTTACACGTACATGCAAAGTTTGTAATAACACAGTTGTGTCGGAACCTTGAGTAGTCAAAACAGTATCACTACTCTCTGACGCATGTTCATGTTTACGATTTTCTAACGCCGTATTACTTTCTTCATTACAAACATTATGACATATTACAGCAAAATATCTTTTAATACAGTTTAAACATTTAATCTTCGATTTACAGTGACGTGAAATACGATTTTTCTTAAGACAGATAAAACAAGCCCCTTTTTCAAAATTATACTTCGTTTAGCTTCAAAAGAAAGCGAATTAGTTTTAAAACATTTTTCTGATAAATGACACTTGTCACAAAATATACATGTTTCCCCATATTTCTTAATTAAATGTTTATCTTTAGATTTATCACCTACAAATCAATCAGTAGCAGTTGGCACAGAATGATATTCAACATTTTTAAATCTAGTAAAATTCTTAGATTTATCAAAACCAAAACTAGTAAGCGCCAATAAAATATGTTTTTCAGACAGTACTTCATTTTTTTAAAGAAATTAAGTATAGAATTTAATTCACTCTTACCTTGAGCAGACTTTTCACGATCCCGTTCCCAAGTTCGGAGAACATCATGAGGCAAACACGATTCCACCAACGGAAATAAAATGCTCGCGTATTTATCCTCTGTAACCCCAAAAGATTCCAGCGATTTAAGTTTGGTTTCTAGGTTGTCGTATAATGATGACAAATTGCACTCTCTTCTGGATGTATTATTATTGCATAATACCAGCTGTAGCAGATCGCGAACATAAATTTGAATTAAAGTGTCTTCTCTTCCAAATCTTTCTTTTACATATTCAATTACTTTAGGATAATTATCAGCCGATATAGGATAGCTGTTCACTTTTTGGGAAGCTTTTGATTTCGGAGTAATTGCTTGCATCAGATATACGAACTTGGAGTGATCGTCTAACACAGTGTCTTCGTGAATTTTCTTGAAAGTATTCCACAAGGTTAGCCACGATCTCGAGTCTCCATCAAACGGCTGCAAGCTAATTTCAGGTAATCTAAGTGTGCGGGATCCCATTCCTTCGATTTCTATAGAATTCGGTAAAAGAGGTTGATGTTCGACGGCAGGCTTAACAAAAAAATGTTTTACATTTTGCTTCACTGTTTTCAATTTTTCATGGTATTCTTCGCATGTTTCGAACTCTTTAACATAATCTTTTTCTGCAGACACATTCGACAACATAAAATTTAATATTTCGTCATCTGTGGAACGTAATCTAGATGCTTTATCTACTAGTTGATCCAATAGTTCTTCTATTACATTAACATCTGGGCTTGACTGGTTAAGAGCTTCGTTTAAAGTATTTAAAGTCTTAGTAAATGCGCTTCTAAGCGGCGTTCTTTTAATTTTTAAAGCATCCATACTTAAGATATAACCGTTCAGTTTTCCACTTAAAAAATATTACTTCCTATGTCCCTGTTCGGACGCCAGTTTATCGCAAATACAAGACATAGCGATTTTCGAAATATTGAAACTACCTGTTTCAATACTTTCGTCATTTTTAAAGCAAAGGAAAATAATATTTGATTACGTGAAAAACAGTCCTTTTAAAAAAAAACATAACAACGAATATATTTTTTATTATCTCACTTCAGTGCCGGTAAAACATTCCACAAAACCATTTTCGACAACAACATTTTTTTCACACAGTTTAGAAAGATACATCTACAAAAACAAAATCATCTTTCTCACACAGCTTAGAAAGATGCATCTAAAAAACAAAAACATCTTTCTCACACAGCTTAGAAAGATACATTTATGAAAACATCTCCTGTTAGTAGGAGCCAAGAATAAATTTAATTCAATTCGATTCGCGACAATTATGATTTTGATTTTTTGGAGATATCTGCAGATATATATCCTGATATGCTGGTTTTAAAAAATACAAACTAAAACAATAAAACATCTGTTTATCTTGACTTGAATTTAGATATTTCAAATGGTATTCAAATTTCGATTTACAATAAAAGTGATAACTCCAGCTTTGAGGTTAACCAGTTGGTTAACTGGTATTCAAACATACATAAACACGTCTATATTAATATCATTATAGGTCAAGTTTTTCGTTTCGTTAAGTTATGTTCCAGTAAAAATCTATTTTTAAAAGAACTTTTTCATTTTATTAGTATTTTATATTATAAAAACAATATACTGCTTAATTTTATTAATACACATACAAGGTTTGCAGGTAGAATCCATTTTTGAATGTTTGCCGTGCAGTTGACAGTCAATGATTTGTACTGCTTAAAGCCTTTTTGGACGGCTTTACAATGATGCCTGCAATTGTGTGGCAACTGACATGGAACGAAATTGGATTGATTTTTGGACAGTGAATTTTGATTTGTTTTGTGGCTATGTGGTTCAGGTTTGGGTACAAAATAATACTTATTTTCTACTGGATTTTCTACTGTGTTTTACATGTATCTGTTTTAATTCTGCTCTTTATTGGAACTGTGTTATACTGGCTAATTTGGCGTAGTGTCCGGTGGGGGAGATTTTGCAATATGCTTTCAAATTTGATTTGATTTATGCACTGCGACACACTGGCCGAAACCCACTGTCGCTTTTTAGACTTCTTTACACTGCATAAATTTTGTTCCATAGCATGGCTGTTGTTTTTATATTATACCCACTGCCGATGAGGCCACAGCCGTTTTAGTTTCAGTACTCTGTTCTGGTTTGATTTGTTTAATTTTGATATATTTTTTTTGTTTTTCACTTGTTAATTAATGTTTAAATATTGTGTGAAATTCTGGTTCTGGTAAAAATACTTGCATTTTATGAAAAAAAATCTATATATATATGATACATAAGTTGGTGAGGAATTGCAACTGACAGTATCAATATAAGAGCCAAAACATCGACGGAAAAAAGGTTGTGAAAATTTTAATAAGTGCCTGATGCAACAAGATATATTGTTCATTTGCATTTTTTAAAAATTTCCACAGGTGTTGATTACATAATAGCACTGATAAGGGATTTAAATAACTTAGCGTGATTTAATAGTTGTAACTTAAAGTGAAAATGGAATGCAAAAGAATCAATTGGCGTTTTTGATATTTTGGATATACTTTTCCAACAGCACTTAAATCATTTTACACGTGGCCGTACAATTGAAAAATTAGATGAAGGGCGAAAAATAAAATATGATTCCAGCGAATTTGATATTGCCCACAGTGAAACTCTCAGATTTGGCGAGCATTTCAAAGAACGGGGACTTGTAGTAGGCGTTATGGGTGAGGGTGAGATAATCTACATAGTACTATAGGCGCAGAGAAATAATCAGCGCAACATAGCTAGTCAAGTTTCTGGTTGTAACAGGCAAACATGTAGTATAGCAAAAAAGTGCAGCAAGCAGAACATCCACCCAAAGGCCTGTTGTGTGTGTCCCATTGTGGAGAGTGCAACCGTTGAGAATTATGATATGAGCATTGTAACTAGAACAAGAACGACTGGTCTTTTGTACTTTTCTCAGATGAGATTTGGATAAAACTGTCATATGATCGTAGACGACATCTGTTCAAGACGACAACTGTCACGGTTTGATAAGTCATTTAGAAAGTTGCCACTTTTAATTGCTGGACTTACGTAAAAAAGATATCTTTGGTCCTTGCACAACAGTTGTCTGTCCACTTCTGGAATTTCACAATCAATTAATTGAAACTTCATCACTGAGAGCTTTTCATAACCAATGGGGTTATGCCGAATTGGTCCACTAAATGATCGTGGGCCTGATATTTCGTTATCCAAATGTTGAAAAAGGTGGCAGAAAGTTAATTCATCAAAATGGAATAAACAAACAATGCACTGCAATGGTAGTCCGAGATGCACTTCAAGTTGTCTGATAGTACCACCTTTCCATCCAGTATTGGTATTTGTACCATCACAGCCTACCAAATCTAAGTATTCTAGTGAAACCCATTATTAAGTAATCAGCTCAATAGTACCAATTTACATTTAAATCTTTACCTGAGACTGCAGCCTCAGGGATTACACTCAGTTGATTATTTTCTTAATACATCAAAATCACTCAACATCGAATTTTTCCCGATATTTATTGAGGTTGCGCGATCGGAAGATATTCTCTACACGCATTTTTTTATTTTTGTTATTATTAAGCAGTACTATCAGCAAATACTTTTCACTATAGCGATAATATATATATACTAGTATATAACCCCGTCAAAAATGACGGATTGTTGATCTGCGTTTCATTTTCATAAGACTTCATACAAACAAACAGCATGGAGATTTATTATTGAAATACATTTTAAAAAGTACAAATGATTTCTACAAATAAAAATAATAAGGATATATATATATATATATATTTTACTTAGTATTAAATTTCTGAAATAGTTCAACGATTGGACAAAATCAAATATTAACAAATAATCCATGTGCGAAAGTTTTTGTAAAAAAGTGTTATCAATGAGTTTTTAAACAGCTTGACTTACCATATAACTCATTGTTTGATTACATAAGCAAAATTAAATGGAAATTACGCTGTACTATGCATTTCTTATATTTTAATTACGTTTGATAAGAAAGAATCATTTTACAGTATATGACCCATTATCCAAAAATCCAAAATCCGGAAAAACCCGAAGTCCGGAAAGAAAAATTCGAAAATTTTCTAAATTTGTAAATTTTTACTAAAATTTTAGATTTTCTGAAATTTTTCGAAAATTTTACCGATTCCTAATTTTTTTTCAGTCTATTGTGTTTCAATGTTTAATCACTAAAATATTGTTACTTCAGTGGCGGGTGAACACGGTCCCCCCCCCCCCCCTCCTCTTCCCAAAATTAAAAACAAATCATTTTAGTTTAAAATTAATTTATATTACGATTCGTTAGAAACAAAAAATAGTTATGTATTTATTTCATCAGGGGTGATTCTGTTCAAGTTTACCTAAAAATGTAAGGCATTCGATTTCGAAAATTTAAGTCTTCAGTCCAAAATTTCGAACATAAATATCTCGAATTTTGAACGATAGTCGCCGAAAAAAATCAATTATGTCTATCGTTCGCAGAAAAAAAATAGAAAATTTCATCGAAGGATTGTGGAAACAACGTGAATTTCGTCAAAGTACCGAAAATAAAAACGCAAATTTCGTTGCAGGATTGCAGAAAAAAAAAAAAAAAAAAAAAAAAAAAAAAAAAAAAAAAAAAAAAAAACGTTGATTTTGTTAACAAATTGCAGAAAAACGCGATTTTCGTCAAAGGCTTACGAAGAAAACGCAAATTTCTTCCAAAGACTCCGAAAATTTCATCAAGGGATCACAAAAAAAAAGAAAGAAAAATTGGTTAAAGGATCGCAAAAAAAAACCTGCGAATTTCGTCAAATAATCGCGGAAAAACATGAATTTCTTCAAAGGGTCTAGAAAAAAAAACACAAATTTCTTCAAAGCACTGCGAAAAAATGTCTATTTTCGTTAAGCGATCGCGAAAAAAGTGAAATTTCGTCAAAGGATCGAAAAAAACAACCGCTAATTTCGTCAATCTCAGAAAAAACTCTAATTTTGTCAAAGGATCGTGAATAAAAGGCAAACTTCGCCAAAGAATAGCAAAAAAACGCAAATTTCCTCAAAGGATCGCAAAAAGAAAACGCAAATTTCTTCAAAGGACAACGAAAAAATGAAATTTTGTCCAAGAACAGCAGAAAAAATGCAAATTTTGTCAAAGAATCACGAAAAAAAAAACATGAATTTTGTCAAATAATCGTGAATTTCGGGAGGACCCGAAATCCGGAACGATGGAAGTAAATTTCAAAATCCGCCAGTAGATGGAGACACTATACTGAATCAACCTCAAATCTCTCCCAAAGAAATAAATCACCGCATTCTGAAAAAAAAAAGTGCTTACAGAATTTTTTTTTTTTACAGAAATGTTAATATACATTTTTTTTAATGAAATAGTGTTTTAAGGTTTTAAACAAAATTAAAAGATTTAAAAGCTTGAATATGCTTTTACAAATATTTAAACGACGAAAGTAGATAATATAACTTCTTTTTCAGTAAGCCTAACATGGCGTTTAACTACGGTCGAATCGCAGAGTGGTACAATCCGGTACCGTTACAGACACTTTCTCGCCTTTGGATTTTATTATAAGTAAGATAGGTAAAAAAAATAATTCTGAAAAAATCGGAAATTTAATTTATTTTTTTATTTTTTAGGCTGTTTACGCGATCGGAAGATAATATCCGATTTGAATATTTTTTTTGTTTTTCTTGTATTTACCAATCGCAACTTATTCGCACTATAGAAACTCGGAAATATCAACTTGACTTTTTTCACAACACCCTAATGTGTATCATGTAGCAGCTTTATTGATAGAACACTTGCACATGCCAGCTTAATACAATAACTGAAACCTTGCCCTGCACGAGTGGCTAAATACAGAACACAATATCACTTTGTATTCCTTCACACACACACACAAAAAAAAAAAAAAACACAATATGTTAAAAAATAATGCAACACCATATATATTTATATTTTCTTTTTAACTGTAAATGTTATTTTTGCACATAATTAAATAGAACGAATTTTGTAACATAGGTCATTTTTCTTTTCAAGGAAAGCCTTGAACTGAAAGATAATGCACAATAATTTAACCAAATCTATATCCAACTTCATCCATTAACTTAGTTATAAAATATTGTTATGTTTTGCAGAAAAGGATTAGTTCAGATTATATTTTCTTATATTTTGTAAAAGTGTCTTCATATTAAACTTCAAACAGTAAATATTAAAAAACTTGAAAGATCACGTTTAAAAATTCTAATTGCATCTTACCTTTATTTTATTAATTTAAATACATTGTTTCACAAAATATTATCAAATCTTCATATTTTCATTTATTTATATGTATTACTTCTTACTGTCTTCAAAAAACTTAATTGACGAACGTGTGAAGAATCACATGATTAGAAAAGAAATACATGGAATTTCTTGTAAAAGCAAAATAATTTTGTTAAAAAGCAGCAATTATTCAGAATTTCAAGACAGATTGCAAAGAATGTGCACTGGTCACTGGACCCAAATGGTGCAGGTCCTATTGTTAGGACTTAAAATTATGGCAACATGAAATGTACGTGATCTTTAAAGGTAAATATAGTGGATAATTTTTAAGGTTCTGCCTGTCTTGACATTAAAGATGAGGAAAAAGTAATTCATACATGAATTTTGCAGCAACACAAGGAAGAACAAATGGTTTTCTGGACAATATTACTTTTTATTCAGCATTTCTTGATGTTATCTGATGCGGGTCCTTTTCTGACATCAAATTACAACGTATTATTACGTACCAATGTCAGACACTCTGGTAGTTAAGAATATCTTGACTACAAAATAGATGAAGGATGTTGTAATTAATTATACTGTCAGATACTTCACAAGACTGTGAAACGCTGCACACGCGCCCGTAACACATGTTGTCACGTGCCGGGTAATCCACGGGCACGTTAGCTTGGGAGAGAACCTATTTATCTCGCTATTATTACTAGACTGTGTGAGCGAAACGGACGGTTGCCGAATTTACGGAAGCGAAGAACGGCCAAAGCCCCACCAACAAAATGCGTTCGCCAAAACGATGCGCTAAGGCGAGACGATGCGCGCGGTCTCAGAGATCGAAACGATACGAAGAGAAAATGTTATATTCTCGCACGCGTTGCCCCGGAGCCAAGGAGAAACGAAACAAACCAAGATGAATGACATTGCGCGTAAAGCAGGGAGAGCGATGCGTACAATGATATGTAAACACAAGTTGGAATTTTATAAAATATTAATGGATAGTTAAACAAATAACTAAATTAGATGAAATTGAAAGAGACATTAAATAAAAACATATTAAGGTGGCTATGGGAGGAAAAGACAATATATCACATCGTGATGAATGGAACAATGACACAATGTGACATTTGTTATAGGTTTCCGAAATGTGGTTCAAATTTATACACAGGACATGTGTAAGCGACTTGCCGAAACATTAGGAAGCCATTACTAAAAGTTTAACCGTTGCAATGAACTGCTACGAAAAATTTGCTTAAATTTAGCTGTTTATGAAATTTTTAAAAAAATAAGTAAGTTAAAAAGATCAAGAACTATAAACTAGGAAATAATCAAAGCTAATTCTTAAATAATAATAATAATATAAATTCCACTAGTATGTTGAAGAAATAAAACAAGAAAGATTAAGGTAGTCATGGCCAAAATTTCTCAAGTTCTCTTAAAGATTTAACTTTTCTAAACCATACCTTTAATATTTTATTATGTAAGATAGTTTTTATTACTTTTGTAATATATACAAATACATAATAAAGTGTTGAAAATATATCAAATGAGAAATCTGAATTAGGAATTTAAGTTTAAATATGTTCTTTATTTGTGGTATTTATTAGCTTACATTTTTTAATAAAATTTCTGAATCAAAACATGTTTAAAATGAGTC
The DNA here is from genome assembly GCA_963931845.1 of Maratus michaelseni. NCBI lineage: Eukaryota > Metazoa > Arthropoda > Arachnida > Araneae > Salticidae > Maratus > Maratus michaelseni. The sequence continues at coordinate 81,819,876 of OZ007589.1, forward strand.
AGACTCTAGAAGAATACTGACAGTTGGCAGCTTTGCTTGGACGTTCCATTTACCAAAAATAATCTGATTTTGTATTCCGCTTCTAATCGTCTGAACGAGACAATTAGATAGCTCGAATACATCTTTTAACAGTTAAAATAACCATCAAATAAAAAACTATCAATGTAAACTTTTAGAATTATACTAAATATCTTCTATATTTTTCCGGTGTAAATATTTCAAATGTGGTGTGTATTTGGTGTAAATATGAAAATTAGAATATATACCAAGGGGATATATAATTTAAATTTATGTATAAACCGAAGCAAAATGTGTTTTTTACAGTGAAAATCTTTTTCCATTGAAGTTCTCCATAATTCCTTATTTAAGAGAACAATTTCTCCTACTTAAAATTGATAAATGCTATTGTGAATGCTCATGCTTTAAAAGACAAATTCAATATCAACCAGGGAATTTGTGTATGTGGGAATTTATATTCTGCAACTTTTTGTAAAATAAATCTACAAATTATACTTATTATTTCAATAACAGTGTTATTTAATAAACATATTATTTCTAGTTCAAATGTTTTTAGACCATTCTCTATTTCAACCCTTTTGTATGCAGAACAAGAATTTTTTCTGACATAATTTTGTCCCCATATGGGGTAACATTTTCATGTTTTCAACGCATATTTTTTTTAAACACATTCGAAGACTGAAATAAATCTTTAAGCAATCAACTTACCAATTGCAACCCAATTTCACAAAATCACCAATTTAAAAAATAATAAACGCAAAAAATTACAATATTGCATATAAAAAATATATATGCTTTCGACACATACAAAACTGAGAAAGATAATTTTAGTATAAGGATTTGTTAAAATTGTACGATTTAACAAATATAAAATCATAATATTTTTATTGAACTTGATTTAAAAAATTCTCAGAAACCCTTATATATTGCGTCACACCAATGTGCTGCACCGGTTAATAACCTCTCATCAAAAGAAATATTTGAAGACTTTTCATTGAATATGAGACTATCTTTGATATATTATTCTGTGAATAGTATTCACGAGAATAATAAAAGGACTGATAACAAATTGAACCATAAAATAATATTTGCGATAATGCTATATCATAAGCATTTCGAATGATTTGTAACAGTAATCAGTGATTTTATATGGTGAGATCGACATTTGTAGGAATTTGACTATCAATAGATGTATATTTGTAAGGTTATAAAAATTTTTAAATCGCATGTTTTGGGTTTATACATACAGATATTTAAGCATATTTTACGATACTTTCAGAATACATAACAAAGTGCTCGAGAAACTTTGTAGTAAATTTACAAATAAATGTAATAAATATTTCATAAGATATGAGCAACTGTACAAAATAAAATTTTATTTCAATATGCACAAATCATAAACTTTTTTTCATAAATTAACAAAAAGCTATATCTATCGATATAAACTTATAAAAAGACAAAAAAAAATCGATGTCACAGTGATCGGCTTTTTAATTACTTTAAAAAAGATTCATTAAAAATATTTCTCCCAATTTTCATTTTCACCGTAAATACCAAATTTATTACACCGATTTAAAATAAAGTTACTAATATTCTAGATACACATACATAGTTACACATACACATACATAGAAGAATAACACAATACATAAATTGCATGAAATTAAATTTAATAAATTTCAATATATAATTTCACAAAAATTACAGTTTACAATAAATAAATAAATTAATTAATTGATTCAAATATATAATTTTACATAAATTGCAGTTTACAATAAATAAATAAATAAATTAATTAATTAATATATATATATATATATATATATATATATAACATCAAGTTATTTTTAAAATATCCGTTTTCTGAAACTCACCTCTAATTCAAGCGACTAGAAGTCACGCAGAAGGATCTATTGAAAATTTCTTAACGGTATTTGCACATCAGTTTGTTTTTGAATTGCATAAAACCTGTTAGGATAATTTATCTTTGTTCAAAAATTAGTTTGGATTCAGTTATTTAAAACTAAAATAAAAATAAAAACATGACAGTTATTAGTGAATAAACTGTATATATATATATATATATATATATATATATATACTATTCATATATTATTGTTTCTTACTTTGCAAAGAAGAATTAATAGCATTTTCTTTTTAATTTTCTTATGTTTTGTTTCACAGTATAGTACTACGACTGATGTTATAAACACAGTGTATAACACAAATTGTAACTGTGCAATTATTTTTATACCACTAGTAACATAATTTAATTTTGTAAACTTTTTTATAAATCAAGTTTGATCTTCGACTAATACGTAATAATTACACCAAATACATACGACTAAATTAGGTAATACAAGAAGAAATGTATACTCATTTACTAAATGGCTACGTATTTTGTCTTGCACTGGTATCTATATGTTGATTAAAAAAACACTGTTTCTGGCACATTTTTTTTAAGTAGCATATCTGTTATGCATTATCATTAACATAAAGATGCATATTAAGAGTGTAAAGTATGAATGTGGATTAATAGATTGTCATGTTTAGGGCTCATTTTGAAATACACCACTTAAGAAAACATAATTCGTGCATTTAAATATAAAATATGATTACTTATGTTCATTAAAACTTTTTGTACAATACTATCGATATTGATAATTGTAATTTTATATGATGCAAAATATAGCTGCTTGCACCAAAATGAATCATTTATATTTCTGGGTTTACCTTCATGTTTATTTTTAATTAAATTTTTAAAATAGAACAACAGGCTTTTTATTTTAATTAAAAAACATTTTCGCGTCTTTCAGTGGGAAAATTCTACAACATTTGCATATTATTCCAATTTATTTGCGTATAGTGCAGAGCGGTGAGTATAGCTGATGTTTTACAAATACGTGAATTATCATTTTCTTCCTAGTGACGGGACACAGGTAAAGCTGCACACTACGGATATACGCGTATGATGGAAATATCACAGAAGTATTAAATTTTAAATTAACATAGACCATTTCATAAAAATACTATTTTTATCTTTACAAACAAATTTATTTTAAACACAAACATTATAACTCAATAAGACTTAAAAACACGTAATGTTATCCTATATCAAGTTTTGGTTTCAGAAACACTACTTTTGATTCACAACATGGCCTTATTGTGTTAAAATAAATTATTTCTAACTTATTATACTGAAGTGATCATTTTTAAAATGAAAAATTCATTGTAACATACTGCCTCTTATTAAATATTTAAAAACAAAAGTGTATCTAAATACTTTTTTAGCTCACAGGCTATCAAAGCCTGAGAGCTTATGTGCCCGCCCGTTCTGTATTTATGTATGTATGTATGTATGTACGTATGTACGTACGTAACGTGATAACTCTTGACAGAAATAACCGTTTTGCTTCCAATTTTGTTTATAGGTTCCTTGTGATAAGGCGCTTCCCTGATTAGTTTTGGGGATTGATTGTTTAACTATAAAGGGGGGAACGGGGGGGGTTAACCCCCTTAATTAAGATAAATGGTTTTTTCATGCAGAATTGTCCAATTTTCTTCAAATTTTGTATATAGGTTCATTGTGATAAGGTTCTTTACTGATTAGTTTTGGGGGTTCATAGGTTAAGGTTAAGTATAAAGGGGCTAACGGGGGGGGAATCCTCCCCCTTAATTTAGATAAATGAATTTTTCATGCAAAGTTATCCGATTTTATTTCACTTTTGTTTATAGGTTCCTTGTGATAAGGCGCTTCCCTGATTAGTTTTGGGGGTTCATAAGTTAAGTATAAAGGGGGTAACGGGGGGGGGTTAATCCTCCCCCTTTATTTTAGATAAATTATTTTTTTCATGCAGAGTTATCCGATTTTCTTCAAATTTTGTATATGGTCTCATTGTGGTAAGGGGCTTCCCTGATTAGTTTTGGGGGTTCATTGGTGAAGTGTAAAGGAGGGAAACGGGGGCTACCCCCCCCCCCTTAATTTTGATAAATGGGTTTTTCATGCAGAATTATCCAATTTACTCCAAATTTTGTATATAGGCTCATTGTGGTAAGGCACTTCCCTGATTAGTTTTGGGGGTTCACTGGTAAAGTATAAAGGGGGGAACGGGGGGGACTAACCCCCCTTTGATATAGATAAATGGGTTTTTTAAGCAGAATTATCCGATTTTCTTCAAATTTTATATATATGTTCATTGTGATAAGGCGCTTCTCTGATTAGTTTTGGGGGTTCTTTGGTTAAGTATAAAGGGGGGACGGGGGCTAACCCCCCCTTAATTTAGATAAATGGATTTTTCATGCAGAATTATCCGATTTTTTCAAATTTTGTATATAGGTTCATTGTGGTAAGGCGCTTCTCTGATTAGTTTTATGGGTTCATTGGTTAATTATAAGAAGGAGAAACGGGGGATGGTTCCCCCCCTCTTAATATATTGTCGTTTTCTTCATTTTTCGAGGGCTTATTTCAAATTCTTTGAAATAAGAATATAATTTACAGTTAGTGTGAATAGACTGTGAGCTCAATGCCGTCAGTTTAACTGGGCAGTTTTCTTTTATTTTAATATTCCATTATTGTTTATCACCAAATGTAAAATTTGATCCACTTCAAATGAATTAAAATAGAGGTACATCTAAAATTCTTACTGTTAAAAAACACAATAAATAAGCGTCCCATATTCAGTAATTACTACCAGAAAGAAATCACCATATTTCTCATAACAATCATCTTACATATATATATTTTTAGTTCATCCCATATATCCTGAAGGGATATAGCTGTAAAGCATATCATGAAAACCACAGATGAATATACAAAATTAATAAATATGTAAAAAAAGTTCTATTTTCTTCTTAGTTAATATACAGTAAGTATGTGCACGTACCTTTCTTTTAATAAGCAGAAAAACCTACTAAGAAGATCTATTTTTTAAAATGTAATAGATAATAAAATAATGAAATAAAAAATTCATTTATTATTTACAAAATTTGAAACACTTGACAATTTAAAAACAAAAGAAAATACGTCATTTTTTAAAAATTTATCTCTTCCACTAAAATACTCAAGTCTACTAAACATGTTTATATTTTATTATAAAATCATGCTTTTCGGAACTAGTTCCTTCAAGAAAACAAAATGATTAGAATTTTACAAAATTAGTTTGAAATACAATGATACTGTCAAAAAATCACGATTTTGAAATGAAAAATTCTTGTTTTCTTCTGATAAATGCCCGTAAAACAACACACTTTCACATTACGCCCTGCTTTTGGGTTATTCCACAGCTATAAAAAAGAAAAGACAAAGGTGTAAAATTTTCATAAACATGTGTTTAAACTACTTAGAGTAATCGAGTTTATCTAAAATAAAGTTACATAAAATAGATTTTCTCAAACAATGGTTTTAAAAACTTTACTTTTGAATATTAAAGCGCATTGATATTGGTCGCAATACTTAAAATATAAGTAATTTATATTAAGGGTCGGTATATTATATTATATTTCAGTCATATTGGTTACACGCAGTATTTTACACGAAAATCCAACATAACGCAGTTAATGACTTGATCTTTCAGACTAATAATGTAATACACCAGACACAATTGCATTTTACATTATAGTCAAGAAATACAAAATTATCTTTAAGGAATTTTAAATTTCTGTATGTAATCTATATGTTTATATTGCTTCATCCGCAACTCTTAAAAAATTAGTGATTCATATTTAGGTGTTTAAAGATTAATAATGTAAATTTAATTACATTAGTTGATTTGAAAATTTATACATGATTCAAGTTTCAGAATAAATCCCTACACTACCTGTAGAGAATTTCACTTTTGATATGAAGCACGATTTACGAAATAGATAAATCATTGACATAAATAATTTTATAAGCGATTCCAAAACATCATCTTATTTCTACACTATAAAAAATGACTGATGTTTCTTATTTTATGATAATATGCTATAACCACGAACGAAAATATAATATAATCTTCTGAGTTATCCGAAATTTCAAGTAGCATGTTACATTGTCTTTTGAATCCCCAGAAACGAATACATGTTCAAAATTTAAAGAATAATTTATAAAAAACAAATTACTTTTAGCTGCCTGAATTTTTCAGAAACGTTTCCGAAGGGTTTTTATAGTGTATTAATTAGTGTCCTTAGCCTGGAATACCTGTTTTTCGAATGCTATCAATTATGAAGTAAACATTTTCATGCTCAAAAAAATGTTTAACAGACAAACATGCAAAATTACAAGCGTTAACAATAACATTAAAATTAAGATTATTTATTTACTCTTTCATGTATAAATTAATTTATGCGGCTGAAAACGTGTACTTGAGAATGGATAACATTCGAAAAACAGGTATTCCAGCCTGAGGACACTAATTAATACACTATAAAAACCCTTCGGAAACGTTTCTGAAAAATTCGGGCAGCTAAAAATAATTTGTTTTTATAAATTATTCTTTAAATTTTGAAGATGTATTCGTTTCTGGGGATTCAAAAGACAAAGTAATATGCTATTTGAAATTTCGAATAACTCAGAAGATTATATTATATTTTCGTTCGTGGTTATAGCATATTTTCATAAAATAAGAAACATCGGTCATTTTTTACAGTGTATAAATACTCATTCAAAGAATGTTCTTTAACATTTTTAAATGAATATCTCAGATTAAATATTTTCTTCGCCGCATCATAAAAATTCCTTTAAAACAAATCTGTAAGATATTCGAAACGTTTGTACTTTATGAAAATATTATAATAACGTTCGTGTCAATTTTGTAAAGTACTTCATTTAAATATTTTTTCCTAAATTGTCATCATTCTATGAAATGCGTATAAAAAAATAAGGTTAACGAGAATTTAAATTATAAATTGCAACATAGAGAAAATTTATACTTTATTTATACTTTATAAAATATAAAAAAAGAAAAGAAAAGAAAAAAGAAAGAAAGTAGGAGTTTTTTTACTTTTTATGTTGCTTGTAATGTGTTTTTAATTAAATTTAAAGTTTATACTTTATAGCCATTCTGCTTAATGTGGCACGAGTATTCAAATAAACACAAATAATTTTGAAATGAAGATAAAACAAAAGATAGTAAATTTTACTAAATGAATGTTATCTATAAATAAGATAATAAAATATACAATAAAAGTGGAAATTGCTTGGTAAATATATTAAATGGGTTTATTTTCTTAATTCATTTATTCATAAGAAAACACCATACGTTGATAATATTATAGAACCATTATTGAAATTTCTAATAAAAAATATTGAGTTTCTTTTGATTTTTTTTCAATTAAACAAAAAATAGAATATATCATAAATCATTATAAAAGTGCGAACACTGTAGGTAAATATGTTTTGATCTGTAACAGCATTCATGGACAATCCCGATCAACAACATTTGTCTCTCCAAAGTATTTCATTGCTGTTCCGCAAACTGTATAGTTACAATTCAAAATAGAATATTGGAATGGGAAATCTAATATGTTGTAGTAAATACTCAATTTAATCTAAAGAGAGTTTGATATTTAAATTCATGTATTTTATATAGGAATACTGGAAAATATAAGAAATATAGAAATTCAAATTAAACGCTATATCAATGTTTTTAAATACACTATATAGTAGGCAAAATCTCATTTAGGGAGCAATTCCACCAATGATGTTTTATCAACGTTTCTTTAAAAAAGCTACAAAGAGATAATAAGCTGCAAGCCATCGCAAGTAACCTTTTACAAAACTCTAAACTCACTTTTTAGATGTACATTAAGTTTTCTTCTTCGGACATATATAAACCCATCATATACGTGTTTAAATAAATTCCTTTTCAAGATTAAACAACCAATTACAACTTACAAACTGATTTTATCAATAAATTTAAGATATTAAAAAATAATCACAATCGTATAATTGTGGTAAATTTAGGTGAAATTATCACCTAATTCAGGTAATTTATTTCAGGAAATCACTAATTCCGGTAAAATTATTTTATAAAGAAGAAAAAATTACGAATTCGTTCCGGAGACGTAATTATTTGTACGAGGGGCAGTCAGAAAATAAGTTTCCCCTGGCGACTGTGGACAGAGGTGTGTATGAAAGACAAAAAATGTAATGAGACATTAAAGATAAAACATAACTTTATTTTTCCACTTAAGTACCAAGTACATTTGTCATACCGCTTTATAAGCTTCAAAAAGCCCTCCAGGAAAAAATCAGGGCTTTGCATACGGACGAAGCGTTGAACGGCTATGGGCGAAAGACGGCACAGCACTGAACGCGAACGTGCAAGACACCGATACACCATTGGGTAGAGGTCGACCGCGATCAAGCAGATGGCGCTGTTGCAGTGCCTGCGCAGATGGAAACAGCGCCATCTGCGCGTTCACCTGCTGCCGTCTTTCACCCATAGCCGTTCAACGCTTCGTCCGTATGCAAAGCCCTGATTTTTTCCTTGAGGGCTTTTTGAAGCTTATATAGCGGTATGACAAATGTCTCAATGTACTTGGTACTTATGTGGAAAAAAAAGTTATGTTTTATCTTTAATGTCTCATTATATTTTTTGTCTTTCATACACACCTCTGCCTACAGTCGCCAGGGGAAACTTATTTTCCGACTGCCCCTCGTATTATGAATTATATAAATATATTTTTAGTCTGTTTTACACAATACTGAAAACTGATCAGTTTCTATTTCCTAACCGACTTTTCATTATATATATATATATATATATATATTAAACTTTATCATATAAATTTCATTTAAAATATTTATTAATAATTTGGAACAGTATCAAAAAGAGTTACATATGCATCAGATTGTTTTACTCAATTTCAACAAAAGCATTGTGGATTCCTTTTCCATTAAATATTACATTTTCTTACGTTTCTGTTTGATATTACAGTTAAAAAAATTATTATTAAACATTTCATAGAGACCTTAATCCTGATTTTCATCATATGTCAGACCCAGACTATTTCGATAGATAGGGAATCTCAATTTAAAAGAGTTTCTTTCAATTTCCGAGATGTAATTATATATAGTTAAGTTTTTTATTTCTTAGAAAACGCTGAAACTAAGTATGTGTTTCGATTTTACGTATCCATGACATGTACACTAAATCAACGAAGAGTTTTTTATTTAAAATTTATGATTCAGAAATAGAAAAAAAAAATGGGTCGATATTTAGATGATTGATCATATATTAATTAATACAGCAATCTAATAAATTTAAGTTCTAGAGTTTTTATTAACAATTTTTAATTACTGTATCATTAAACCTGTTTTATTGGTCATTTTAAAATAATAAAATTATGTAACTATCCATATAATATTTTTATTAAACATGAAATAATAATACATTTCTTGTAAGTATTTATCAAGAAGATTTCGGACTTTGGGATAATTTGATGATGGTCAATGATATGACACGTATGTAGCGCTTTCACATCCAAAAATTGATTATGACAAAGCGCCAAGTGCAAAACATGGAGCTAACACGCCAAATATGGAATGTTATCTTCTACTCTATTGTCTACGTTGGATTATTGCGCGCATGCGTGCCAAACTGGGTTTGGCAAGCATTGGGTTTTGAAGAGGGAAAATTGCAACCATAGACGCTCGCGTTTTCATGTAGATGCCTGATCTGAGATGCGTAATGCGTGAAGCCATTACACCTGCTGAAGAAATTATAATATTGGTAAGTCTGCTTAATTTTGTTTTAGTTAACCCTCTGAGCGTTTTGAAAAAGGGTAAAATTGTAATGTTGCTTTATCTGCATTTTTTTTAAATGCTACAAAGTATGATTCTTTCAGCATTATAAATAAAACTTAATTGCAAATATAAATGTAAGCCTTGAGAGTATTAATCATTCTTCAATGTTTTGAAACTTCATTAAATCTATAGAATTATATTATCTTAAACATTGCATATATTGCAGTGAAACCTGGAGCTTAGTGAACGGAATATTACGTTCTACACGCTTAGAGGGTTAAATCTAAATTAATCTGAATTAAGTTAATTATTTTTGCATAAATTTAATTTTTTAAAGATTTATTCTTTTTTAACGATTAACTTTGCGTAGGAATCATTGTTGTAGAAAATGAAAAAGGGTGAAATTAGAAATATATGCTTATGGAGTTTTCATCTTTTTATTATTTAAGTTTTTATGACATGTAGCATATTTTTAATTAATAATAATTAACGAAGCTTGATAATAATTAACGAATTCCTTAAACGTTTCTTTATTATAATAAATACAGAATGAAATTTGGTTATTTCTTTACATTGCATTATTCATTTGATGCTCCACAATTTTACAATACTCTTATAGTTCATGTATTTAAAAAAAAGTAGTCAAAATTTTCGATTGCTTAGTAATGATAATTTGCATTTCATTGTATATGAACTTTAATTTATTCAAAGTTACTAATTCATTCAGTTTTTAAATTACTTAAAGCGATTTCTTTTTCACGTATCCTGAAACTTTTACGTAGCTGTATAAAAATGCCTTTAATAATATTATTCAAGTGTAGATGATTTCATTTGTGCTTTGAATTTATTAAATTTTAGTTATGCAAGATGTTTGAAGTTTAAATTATTATTATTAAACTTGTTTAATACATTTCATTTCTATCAAATTTAAAATAAATGAATTTTAATTAAATCAATGTATATAAATATTTGACATTTCTAATGTACATAATATACGTGAGCGATGTTGAAAGTGTATATTTATATTTGAAAAGGAAATATTTAGAAACAAATTAAGAGAAAAAGAAAAACAATATTGTAAATAATGTTACTTTATTTTAAAAAAAATGTAATTATGGAGCATCAAATTAGATGTAATACAAGATATAAATGATTTTGAAAACATTTTCTCTTCTGTATAAGTGAAAAAATATACAAAGAATTTAGTAAAAACTAAAAATAAGTGAATATGCAACATGTTGATCATATAATTTTTTTTTAAATAAAGTTACAAAAATGTATTTTTCTAATCTTGCCCAGAAATTACATAAACTCTAAAGTTTTTTTTTTTTTTTTTTTTTTTTTTTAATGAGAGAATAATGTTTACTAAATTATATTATGCAAAAAATATTTAACTTAGTTGAGATGCTGATGGATTTAATAAGGCAATTGAGCATAATTTATAGCAGACTTATCATTTTAAGAGACATAAAAAAGGATTTAGAAAATCACAAACATTTATTTAAAGCGTTCATAAAATAAAATAATAACAAACAGGCTGGGAGTGATTACCGACGGGGCACACTCCCACCAGTAAAATTTAATAGAAATTTTCGTGTTATTAAAACGTGTTATTATTCATACAAAATTAATGCCATGAATAAAGAAAAAAATTCTATTCTTTTTAACTGGTGGAAGTGTGCCCCGTTAGTGATCAGGCTCTGCAAACAGGGTAGCATAAATTTTTAACTAAGTTATTTAAACTGATTTTTTTATTTTCTGTGTAAAACTAAATTTCGAATTTTTAAATTTATTAATAAATAGTTAATTACCGTAGCAAAATTTAGTTTATTTGACTAATAATAAAAAAATTTTGACTAATAATAATAAAAAAAAATCTGAAAAAAAATTAGATGTATTGTTTATAGTTTCCTAGAAAAAAAAATACTTTTTTAAAAATAAAGTTTTACAGCGACACTTAAAAAGAAATATATATGGAAAATGTATCTAAAATTTACTTATTGTATAATAAATTTGTTTTATGTAGCTTTATAGAACAAAAATCAAATGTATTTATAATACTTGCCACATTTTGTAAGAATGAAAAAAATATATTTACTTTATAATTATTGCGTTTAGAAATACAGGATTCAGATATTGTTAAATCAAATCAAGGTAATGATACAAAATAACATAAAACATGAAAAAAAAAACACCTGTGTAATATAATACAAACTCTTACAAAAACAAATTGTTTTTGTATAATGCGAAAAAGTGAAACTTAAAACAGTTTTTTTTTAATGGCAGGAGCTATTAATAGTAAAACGGTATCCGTGAGGGGGGGGGGGGGTTGCTTACATCTGAAAAATAAATTTCACCATTTTTACCTAAATAATCAAAGTTAAAAAAAATTAAGTACCATTAAGTGTAGTGACCCCCCCCCCTCTTATGCTGCTAGTTCCCAATAAAAGGGATGCTTTCGACAGTTTATTGCTTGCAGACATCGGACCACATTCGACAATACTACGGATTTGTTATCAGTATACGGTCGGCACAGCATCTCGCCGTTGTTAGCGTTGCAGGTACCGGACCGCATTTGGTAGTTGTGCGGATAACTGTTGGTATACAATCGGCAGAACAGAGTGCCGTCGATTCTACCGGCGTTGCCGATACCGGACGGACTATGGGTCTATATGTCGGGAGTCAGTCGTGCGGCGTGTTGAAAAAGATACGGAACCGGTACGGCAGCTGGTATCGTGCCGATACCGTCGGTAACGGCAAAGTGGCAATCGGCCGATTGCTTACCGATAGATGTGTGTTTGCTGGGAAGATTTCCATTGTAATCTGTTTTGCAAAAGTTGAGAATGCATTTAACATTAAGAGTTCCACATATATATTTCTTAAACTACGTGGCCAAATAACTTCCTGTTTGATATCTAAAAGTAAAATGTACCTACGAATCTGACTATGATGTTAAAATTAGACATTAACGTTGAAAGTTTTAAAATTTTACTGCAATTTCAATTTGTAGACGACTACTCAATATTCTTTCACTATAGCATGATTATAGAAAATGATAAGCATATAGCTTTGGGGGAAATAGATTTATTCTGTGACTTTTAACATTGGATTTTTGACAATCGTTCAGATTTTTTTACTTTACGTACAGTACCATGCGTATCATGGTTGGGCGAAACTTATGTGAACTCGTTATATTCATAAAATACTAATAACGAGGACGCATCTAAGACGTAACGAGGACGCATCGAAGACGTAATGATGCACATTTCTTTATACGATTAATGGGTGTTTAAATATATGGTTTATAGTTCCATTCTATCATTCCTATTCTATCATTTTTAAAACATCAGTAGGACAATTTTGATCACTTAAAATATGCTGATTTTGATAGTATTAAATGTTGAAGATTAGAAAATTTCTGTGTACGATTAAAGATAGATTGTTTTTTTAGAAACGTAATTGAAAAACATCCGTTGTGGCGGCTTTTCAAAATACTTTTCATAATTGCAAATCATAATTACAATAAAATCTCATTTTTTTAATCTGTAAATTTGAAAAAAAAATAGATTTTCGATTTATTTTAAATTACGTAATGGTCGGAGACAATTATATAATTTACATATTGTTGTTGTGTACGTTATTATGTATTGTTGGCATTGAGGTTAAATTTAAATATCCAAAATTTCAATAACACGTAGTAATCTAACCATTGAAGTCAGTATTTTGTATCACATACCATATGCTAATGTTAGTAATATAAAATTCAAAAATTATAAATCAATTATCAATTAAAAACTATTTTCATTGATTCTCTCTTGCTTTTTTGGAAGAAAATTTCTTATGGTTTATATATATATATATATGTAGGGATGAAGTTGGGTTGTTAATTTCCTACACGGTATCACAAGGTGTTAAAGGAGAAAGTAAAAGTGGGTTCGATATTTTAATGCTGATCTAGATTAACTGCGACCGCAATATAAAAAAAAAACTAACAAAAGAAAAGGAATGCACTTAATGCATACTATTACACAAAATAAGAAATACTGGAAAAGAAACACCTTAAAATTTTATAAAAATTTGATGATTTTTATTTTAATTTAAATAAATATAATTAGGATTAATTTTAATATAATTATGAATTTAGGAAAAAAATTATTTTGAATACAGCCTCGATAAATGAAAAGGAATGCAAAATGGAGTAGAAGGAAAAGAGGACAGACTGAAAGAAACTATAATAGGGTTATCATTAAAATCACAGCTATTAATATCTTCTCATAAAATACAATAGTTCTCCCGACTCTGAAAAAAACATAGACACATAAATACATGATCTTAATAATTCTTACCAGGAATACATTTTTTTTAAATTCCTGAAATACGTCTAATTATTTTAAAACCACACAATCTACCATTTTAAAGAATTTAACAATAGGCCAAAATTACAATTGAAATTGGTAATTTATTTCTTATTATTATTTTGGAGATGTACACATACAGACACATTTTTATACAGCCACCATGGAACTACATATGTCCTGGCTCATGATTTTTATTAGGATTTTTATTAGTATATTAGTTGATATTAGTATTTTTATCGTGTGATTGAGTGATGAATAATATACATTTTTAAAATTCTGATAATCACTATTACGAGGCATTGTGGAAGTGGTGAGAGTAATATTTTAAAAGAAACTTTTAATTAATAGAGGCACAATGTTGCATTGAAAATTATGATTTAACTTTTCATAAGATAATAATTTAGGAACCGGTAAATTTAAGAATTATATAATGAAGCCAAAGTTACTTTTTACATTAAAAAACAATATAATTATTATGGACCAGCATGGATATAAAAAATCTGAGTTTAAAATTGGCTGCATAATGATCGCTGAAGGAATCTGGCATCTAGGTGCTATGACCGAATCGCCCCCTTTCGGGCATTTTCCTTGCTTGGACAGCTACATGTACGCTGTTTCTCTTTTAAAAATTTCAGGAAAACTGAAGGTTTTTTGGAGGGAAACTTACCTTCTCCATTGGGGGCGAGCTCTCATCCCCTCTTCTTTCGCCGAGATTGGCTGTTTTTTTGTTTGTTTTTTTTTGCTGCTGATGTAATAATTTGGTGGTCACTGTCTCTAAAGTGACCATGAAATTGTTTACCTGACGTTGTTATAAAGACACCTTTCCAAAACAACACGTACATTTCTTTTGTAACTTCGGAGAATATTTGGAATTATTTATATATAGAATTATATATAGAACTATTTATATATAAATATAATAGAACTATTTAAATGCATTAAAATGATATCCATATTTATGGATGAAATATAAAAATTAAGCAAGATATTTTAAAAAAAGGAAAACTTTAGAAATAAAACAATGGCTTAAAGAAAACGATTGCGAAAACATTATTAATTAAAATAAATTCCGAACTTAAATAAAGAAATTAAAAAATGTGCCATGTTGATTGTTTATCTCTAACAATATATATATTGGCCATTCAAAAACAACTCCTATATATAAATTATGTGATTAAAATGTTTTTGGAGATATAGGTGCTTTTCATTGAACTAATTCTGGTTAGCTAGAATTATTTTCGAGAATATAAATTTAAACTACATGAAATATACAAGCAAACATGTTTTATAATATAAAACAGATATATTTCTAAAATATTATTTTCTCAGATAAAAACTCAATATTAACGTTCAAATGAAATCGTAGCTAATATGCCAGGTGTAAAGCATTTACATTAAAGTTTCATTCTTTAGAAAAAAAATTGATTTTAGTGCAGTAAAATTGAGATGCATATATCCAAATAAAATGCCCATATTTTATTGTGAAATCGTTGTTTGAATGATGTAAATTATAATAAAAGTCACAATGAATAATATTAAATATATCGTGTTTAATAAACAGTTTCACAAAAAGAAAACAAATATGTTATCTAAGCTTAAAATTTCACAGAATTAGTCTTTCCATGCTTTAAATGGTATGATTGTTTAAAGATAGTTAAAAGTACTTTTTTTTCCAAATTATCACATACGGAATAATTCTTATTTTAAAATATATCAAAATAATATAATATTTGAAAATATAAAATATTGTATAGTATTTGAAATGTATTCTGACTGTGATAATAATATAACTCTCCTGAGATTTTATTTTAATTCATTTATTCAGTAAGTATAATATAATTTCATGGAAAGACAAATAAAAATTTCCATAAAACAAATTAATTTGCAAATACACCAGTCAATTACGCAAATGGAAGGAATCGTATTAGTTGTGTAAACAAACCATTAGAACCTAATTAATGTTCGATAATAAATAACTCAGTGAATTAGATAAACAAACATATCTTGTTGTATGATTAATGTGTGAAAAGTAGTTCAAATATACTGAAGAGAAAAACATTTTCAAGACTTAAGTAGAATTTCTTTGAAACTTGTCAAAATTTCATTATTAAATATTTAAATAAGAAAAAAAATTAAATCAGTGAAACACACATTTTTATTTTTTTTTTTATTTTTAACACTAATATTATTATTTTTATTATATATAATTATAGCTTTCCTATAAAATTAACCCTCTCACTGACAAACAAGTGTTAATACGTTCATTATTCGCCAGGTTTTACTGCAATACTACCATTATTTAAATTAATATAATTCAACGGATATAATCCAGTTTAATGCATTGAGTAATTATCAATACTCCCAAGGATTACATTCGTATATATAATTAAGTTTTTTATATAACGTTAGAAAAATAATTTTTTGGAACATAAAAATAAATACAGAGAAAACAACATTACAATTTTGCCGTTTTGGGGGAAAGTCAGGGGTTTTAAAGGATATATTTCAAAAAATAAATCTGACATAAAAATGTTTTATTTCGTAATAATGTATTTTCTTAAGAAATGTACACCTGAAAATGTACAGTGTTGACTACTTTCTCAGCAACAATGTGGAAATTGTACATCCTCATTACGCTGTATATATTTAATAGAAGTAAATATTTCTGTCAAAAGTGTTGCATTTTTTCTACACAGTAAATAAAATATTTCAAACTGAAACAAAAACTTTTAATTTTGGGGCCAGTGGAAAACCGTTTAATTTACAGAAAATATCTGTATATTTTCATTAAAACAGTTTTTTCTGTAAAAGCTATAGATTTTTTTTTTCTGCAAAAAATACAGAATTCATATTTTTTGAAGGAAATAAATGTTTCTCCTTAAAACAGTTTTTTTTTTGTAAAAAAAAATACAGTATTTTTCTGTCAAAATTACAGATTTTTTTTTTTTACAGTGTAGAAGATTGTATAATTAACAAGTATATATATATAAAAAAAGTAAAAGTAAGCATAAAATCTTATATAATTATAAAATTCCAATAATATAAGCAAAACAAAAATTTAGCT
This sequence comes from Maratus michaelseni, assembly GCA_963931845.1. Taxonomy (NCBI): domain Eukaryota; kingdom Metazoa; phylum Arthropoda; class Arachnida; order Araneae; family Salticidae; genus Maratus; species Maratus michaelseni. The sequence continues at coordinate 81,837,043 of OZ007589.1, forward strand.
GAAACCAATGTAACCTTTGTCCAATGTAAGCTTGCAATTACACACGATACAAAAATGTGAAAAATTTTTCTTGCTCGAAACCAACAGAAAAGATTTTATCAGAAATCGCAATAATTTAACAATTTTTTAATCATAACAAATAAGGTTCTAAAATAAAAGAAAAACGTAAATTTTAGAAATGGTAAAATTTCTAAAAATTAAAAGGGAAGTAAAAAGAACTTTTGTTCGATGCAAGATTTTGATCATTTGTAAACGTCTTGTTTTCCTAGGATTTGTGATTAGTTATTTTATAAATTCTTTCTGAAGACAATAGGAAAAATTTCCAGAATCTCGAATACCTTTCATTGAATTGTTATAAAAGTACCTGTCTTTTTTGTGCATTGAAATATAACTATGCATGCATTTAGCAGATGATTTTATATGTTCATGATAATAACGTTTGTAATTAAACATTTAATTATCAAATGAATATGACTATAAATCTACATAATAAAAAATACTCAAAAATATACAAATCTCCACCAATTTTGAAAAAGCATTTAACTCATTTTTATGCGTTTGTTAATCAAACCATGTCATCATTGTATTATATTTTGTATCTTTTTAATGTATGTCACCATTGACTTTGAACGAAAGCGGAAATTCAAGCAATTCTGTTTTTTTATGCACTGAGGGTGGTCACATATCACTTTCAGTAGGAGCCAAAAATGGTAAGTTCGTTTGCCTGTGTGTCTTCTCATCTGTTTTCCTGCTTCTTTTTGAATTTATATGTTTTAAGTGTTTTATATGTGGTTTTTTTGAAAAATTAAAACACAGCCTTAAACTTTTCAATATCTGCTTAATAGCCAAATCCCCTCAGAAATTAAAGAATATCACTTGCATTAAAATTCACCCATTTAATTTTGAGAATTATTCAGGAATATATGAGATTCCTTTTATTAAAGAAGACACATCCAAGAATCACTACATAGGCATGACCAACAGAAAATTTAATTACAGAAAAAGAGCATATAGCTGATATTAAGTATAATATAAAAACTACAGCCCTGCAGCTCCTACAGCCCCTACAGCCCCTACAGTAATATTATTTCAAGAAAAAACCATCCAAATAAATTTCAATGAAAGTAAAATAATATTTCCCTCCAGTCTATACTATCCATCCATAATAAGAGAAACCATAGAGATACTAACACGCAAAAATACAATACGTAACGATGCGTCATCTTTTAATTTACCGAAACTGTGGCTCGAGTTACTCCATGGTCACAGATATCAAAATAAACAACCAAGTAAAATAAAAGATAAAGTGCGTAATTTAAAAAAAAGTACATGAAAATCATAACTTCAAAGCCCTTGCAATTATGGAACATTCTCATTTGTTTTTGAAAATGATTCGGAGTGTGTCGAAACATGTAAATCAACCTGATAAAAGTTATTTTAATTTGTATTGTGTTGTTAATTTACACCTTTTAGCATTTAAAACAAATATAAAAGTAATTTAATAAAAAGCCAAGGAAGTTCGGTTAAATTGACCTTTTGAAAAAAAAAAAAAAAAAAAAAACCTCTTACATTTTTGCATCCTATCGCAGCAGAGGCAGAGTTACGATTGTGCCCACACGCGTTGTTTTAATAAGTACAGTCGATGCTGTAATGTTGTCAACCGCTAAACTTAAAAGACACAAGCGGTTTATTATAAAATAGTCTATGTTCTTGTTACCTTCTTGGCCCAGTTTCCCCAGCTATCCTTACTTTATAGAAATTTTGGCACAAGGGATTAGTATTCAACTCGAAAAATGTATAAAGACATAAGAAATAGCTAAAATTCTCTTAAGACGAAATGCTTTATTTAACTACGATTTTCAGCTTTATTACCTGTAGAATCTAAATCTTAATAGTGTTATATGTAAATCTTGTCAACATTAATAATATAACCAATAATGTATATTATACAAACTGTCAATGGTAATCGAATCAGGACTCAATCGCTGTATATGCAATTAGCCTTTAGCATCGGATGTAACGTCAACACAGACACAGAAAATAGTTATATTTTAAGAAGTTTCATTTCATTTATCAGTTTCGTCTGGAAAACGGCACATCCAATACGTTTCACATGCTTAAATTCGAAAAGACGCGACCGTTTTAACTTTAGCAAGCTGGATAGAAATCATCATAGTGTGGAACGGTATGTCTACACTCGATTTAAAAAAAAAAAAAAAAAAAAAAAAAAAAAAAAACTTCTTTTATCGAACCAAACATAAACAAAATGGCAAACCTATGCTATTTGTAACCATAAAAATATTTTTAAATGCATTATCACGGAGGGTAAAAAATTGTTTATACAATTTTGTTTTCCACCACGATTCCCAAACCTCACCCACAGCAGATATATGAGAAACTTTCAATTTAAAAATATAGCTTTCTACCATGTCCCCAATGGTTATATTATAACTATTTAAAAATGAATTGAAAGTAGAAGTACGAGGAATGCTTCAAAAACAATGAATCACAAAGTAAAGGAAATTTTGCAGGAAATTATCCATAGAACTTTAATTCACGTAAATTGTCAAGTCTGAATACAACTAAATTCGCATATAAATATCATGTGTGTTAAAAAATTGTTTATACAATTTTGTTTTCCACCACGATTCCCAAACCTCACCCACAGCAGATATATGAGAAACTTTCAATTTAAAAATATAGCTTTCTACCATGTCCCCAATGGTTATATAACTATATAAAAATGAATTGAAAGTAGAAGTACCAGGAATGCTTCAAAAACAATGAATCACAAAGTAAAGGAAATTTTGCAGGAAATTATCCATAGAACTTTAATTCACGTAAATTGTCAAGTCTGAATACAACTAAATTCGCATATAAATATCATGTGTGTTAAAAAATTGTTTATACAATTTTGTTTTCCACCACGATTCCCAAACCTCACCCACAGCAGATATATGAGAAACTTTCAATTTAAAAATATAGCTTTCTACCATGTCCCCAATGGTTATATAACTATATAAAAATGAATTGAAAGTAGAAGTACCAGGAATGCTTCAAAAACAATGAATCACAAAGTAAAGGAAGTTTTGCAGGAAATTATCCATAGAACTTTAATTCACGTAAATTGTCAAGTCTGAATACAACTAAATTCGCATATAAATATCATGTGTGTTAAAAAATTGTTTATACAATTTTGTTTTCCACCACGATTCCCAAACCTCACCCACAGCAGATATATGAGAAACTTTCAATTTAAAAATATAGCTTTCTACCATGTCCCCAATGGTTATATAACTATATAAAAATGAATTGAAAGTAGAAGTACCAGGAATGCTTCAAAAACAATGAATCACAAAGTAAAGGAAATTTTGCAGGAAATTATCCATAGAACTTTAATTCACGTAAATTGTCAAGTCTGAATACAACTAAATTCGCATATAAATATCATGTGTGTTAAAAAATTGTTTATACAATTTTGTTTTCCACCACGATTCCCAAACCTCACCCACAGCAGATATATGAGAAACTTTCAATTTAAAAATATAGCTTTCTACCATGTCCCCAATGGTTATATTATAACTATTTAAAAATGAATTGAAAGTAGAAGTACGAGGAATGCTTCAAAAACAATGAATCACAAAGTAAAGGAAATTTTGCAGGAAATTATCCATAGAACTTTAATTCACGTAAATTGTCAAGTCTGAATACAACTAAATTCGCATATAAATATCATGTGTGTTAAAAAATTGTTTATACAATTTTGTTTTCCACCACGATTACCAAACCTCACCCACAGCAGATATATGAGAAACTTTCAATTTAAAAATGTAGCTTTCTACCATGTCCCCAATGGTTATATAACTATATAAAAATGAATTGAAAGTAGAAGTACCAGGAATGCTTCAAAAACAATGAATCACAAAGTAAAGGAAATTTTGCAGGAAATTATCCATAGAACTTTAATTCACGTAAATTGTCAAGTCTGAATACAACTAAATTCGCATATAAATATCATGTGTGTTAAAAAATTGTTTATACAATTTTGTTTTCCACCACGATTCCCAAACCTCACCCACAGCAGATATATGAGAAACTTTTAATTTAAAAATATAGCTTTCTACCATGTCCCCAATGGTTATATAACTATTTAAAAATGAATTGAAAGTAGAAGTACCAGGAATGCTTCAAAAACAATGAATCACAAAGTAAAGGAAGTTTTGCAGGAAATTATCCATAGAACTTTAATTCACGTAAATTGTCAAGTCTGAATACAACTAAATTCGCATATAAATATCATGTGTGTTAAAAACTTATAACAACTTCAATGTGGCCACATTACTGTTGCATTAACCTGTACTTGTACAAAGAAATAAATTTAAAAATAATTTAAATATGCATAAAAGTCTGTTAAATGTTCTTTAAAAATTCTTAATCAGCGATTTTCTTACAAGAATATAAATAATTTTCCCAGTTTGGCTTCCTTAAATATATAAGTTTTTATGCTTTTTAGCGGTGTTACTTATTTAAAAGAATTTTACTAAATTTTTTATAGAAACCGTAATTCAGTTTTTGTCGTTTTTTGTAATAGGTAGGTAATCCCAATTTAATGATTTTTCTTTTTTTATCGTTTTAATTAAATTCGGATAAAGCATTTTCCTGCAGATAAGAAACATTTGCAGTGCTTCTAATCCATAAAATCTTACCAGCTTTTTATTTAAAATCATTGATTTAAAATGATAAAACGTATGTAGCAAAATACCGCTATTAGTATAATTAAAATACATTAAACTACGAAGGAAATAATTGCGCTAAATCAAACAAAACATAGGGTGAAACCCCTCAGTAACTGACAATTTAAGGATTATTTCGTGTTGAATCTGTTACAAAAATTAAAATCAATTTCATATTTACCTTTGTTTTTGAAAGGATAGTAGAGATATATTAAAAAATTACTGTGTCGGTAAAATTAAGAAAAATTATACATCCTATTATTTTATTAATTCTTATTAATAAAATAATAGGATATATTCCTATAATTCCTATAATTATATAATAGGATATATTCCTATAATTCCTATAATTCCTATAATTTATTCCTATTAATTATACATCCTCTATTATTTTTTTCATAAATATAGTCAAAATCTCCAATAACTGACACTATCCCTATTTTGAAACACCAATAACTGACACAAAGTGAACCTGACTGACAGTTTATTTTAAAAGATTAAAATGCTTTAAAAAAAACTGTTTTTCGATATTATAAAAACAAAATAGATTAATATTTATTATAACAAGTGGGATTTAAATTTTAAAAGAAGCAAACACTTATAATTTTTAAGTGCTTTACTTTAAATTTAAACAAAAAAGGAAAAAACAAACATTTGTCATTATTTATTGTAGTTTTATTTTAACAACTGTAGGCTTACAAAATTAACCTTTTCTTTTAATCAAGCACAATGCATATATTGAAATGTTATTTAATATATATATATATATTACTAGATGACATTACTTTGTAGAATTTTACAACAAAATACTTATTTGAGTTAGATTTTTGCTCAAGTGCCAGTTACTGGTTAGGTGTCAATAACTGGGGTCTCACATTATAATGAAATGGCATAAAGATTATATTAGTGAAAGTTAACTCAAATTTTGATTTCATTATTATGTTAAATATTTTAATTTTGCCGTAGTCTTGGTATTAAACTAATGTGTAATATATTAAGTAAAATCAAACTGGCGTTGTCGTGGTACGTTCCAGTTCGAGTCTGTCAAGGAAAATTAACATTGGAGCTAGCACCATCCCCAATCTAATGAGAATAAAATTAGAATAAATTGAACTTCTCATTAAAACATAAAAAAATGCTAATACATAAACTAACAAATCCCAGACTGTAGCATAAACAACAAGAACGAAAAATCATGCGTCAAGCATAGATTATGTAAAACTTTGCAATGCTTCTAAAATAATTTTACAAATCATTATCGTTTAATAAGCTGAAAGATAACATCTAAGTAAATAATTTGGAATACGCATAATCTATTTAAAAACGTAATTTCAGGAATTTCCAACATATACAATATTCGGAAAAATATCCGAATACATTTATTAAGACCTGTATATGATCTATAGATTTGTATATATACTACATAGGATGCTAAATTTTAGTTCAGTTAGGAAACGGGTAGAACAGTTTAAAATTCTCCTTCTAGAGTTTATGTCAGTAAACGTAAATGTGTTCGCAAACTTTTGTGCTGCCCTGTATAGGATCTACAGATTTTATACACTCCAAGTAATAGACAAAAAGTGAGTTAAATTTAAAATCTCGTTTAGCAACTTAAAACGCACTTCCAGGAATTATTGTTAACAGACAGTAGATAAATATTTTGTGTGTCCCTGTAAATGAACGATGACTGCTATACACACAATATTCTGTAGTAAGCTTCTTGTAATGCACCTTAGTGATATATATAAATTACAATGCGTTTAAAATAGTGAAACATTATTTAATGAAACTGCAAACGATTTTTCACCATAGACGTAATGTAGCGGAATTATTTTGACTGTCCCTGTAAAGTAACTATAAGTGCTATGCACACCATATTCCCAATTTAGCTTTTTGTAATGCACCTTAGTTATATATATCAATTACAATGTGTTTGAAATTGTGAAACATCATTAAAATAAACCACAAATGAATTTTCCCCATAGACCGTAATGTAACTGAATTCTTTTGAGTGTCCCTGTAAAAAAACTAGAAATGCTACACACTTCAGTTGAAATAGGGAACGTTCTATAGATAACGACAATAACATATAAAAATTTCAGGGCAATCTGAGCATATTTACGGAATTTAGAGCACGGGCAGACGGCCATAAGGCTGACGTCCAGACAAACCGAAGTCATAAACACGTCTCAACTTGGTTGGAAAGTGTTAAAAATCATAGAAGAATCTAAACACAGCTGCTGATCAGGGCTTATATAAGGCTGTAAGCACAATAAGTTCTGAAAACTATTCTGCAGACTAAAGAAAGGAATGAAATAATTTTAACTTTTATTTGCGTTAATTCCTGCTGAAACATTTTTAGAAAACCATTTTGTCTATACGTATTTAATTTCGCCGTTGAAGCTAAAGGATCTTTGATTTTTTAAAGAGATTATCTATCTATACTAATATAATAAAGTAGTAAAGATTGTTTTTTTTGTTTGTTTGTTTGTTTGTAGGGGTAATCTCTGGAACTACTGAAGCGATATCAAAAGTGAAGGTGGCAAATTGATAATGACAACCCCTGCTCCAACATAGGCTATATTTTATGTCGGTGGCACTACTCCCGGGGTGTGCAGGAGCAAAACACGTTCTAAAATTTCGATTTTTTTTATACTGAAGGAGCTAGAAACATGAAATTTGGCATGGTAGTTACTTATAAGATGTAAATGCTCTCTAAGAACAAATTCGAAGAAAATTCAAAATTTAAAAGGGTAAGATAAGCGAAATGCGTTCTAAAAACATTCTAAAGTACAATTTCTATGGAATCTCTGGAACTACAGAATCGTTTTCAAAACCGATGGTGGCAAATTGGTGGTTACAGCCCCTGCTCCAACACAGGCTCTATTTTATGTCGGTGCCACTACTCCCAGGAGGGTGCAAGAGTGAAAAATGTTCTAAAATTTCGATTTTTTTATACTGAAGTAGCTATAAACTTGAAATTTGACATGGTAGTTGCTTTAAGACGTAAATGTTCTCTAAGAACAAATTCTAAAAAAATTCGAAATTTAAAAGGGTGAGATGAGCGAAAAGCGTTCTAAAAACATTTTAAATTACTATTTCTATGGACTCTCTGGAACTACAGAACCGTTTTCAAAAGTGATGGTGGCAAATTGATTTTGACAGTCCCTGCTCCAACATAGGCTATATTTTATGTCGGTGCCACTACTTCCAGGGGGGTGACTGAGCGAAAAACGTTCTAAAATTTCGATTTTTTCTTTACACTGAAAGTGTTAGAAACATGAAATTTAGCATGGTACTTTCTTATAAATGGTCTCTAAGAACAAATTCTAAAAAAATTCGAAATTTAAAAGGGTGAGATGAGCAACAAGTGTTCTAAAAACAAAACGTTTTCAAAAGTGATGGTGGCAAATTGATGGAGACAGTACCTGCTTTAACATAGCCTATATTTTATGTAGGTACCACTACTCCCGAAGGGGTGCAGGAATGAAAAAGTTCTAAAATTTCAATTGTTTTTATACTAAAGGTGTTAAAAACATGAAATTTAGCATGGTACTTACCTATAAGAAGGAAATGCTCTCTAAGAACAAATTTTAAAAAAAAAATCGAAATTTAAAAAAGTGAGATGAGCGAAAAATGGTCTAAAAACATTCTAAATTAAAATTTCTGTGGAATCTCTGGAACTGCAGGACCATTTTCAAAAGTGATGGTAACAGTCCCTGCTGTAACATAGGCTATATTTTATATCGCTGACATTAAAACAGGGAGGGGGGGGGTGAAAGATCGAAAAACGTTCTTAATTTTCAATTTTTTTCGACATTAGTGTGGCTTAGTTAGTATAATTTCTGAATTATCTGTGGCAGTAAAATTTCCTCTAATGAAAATAGGCCAACGAATACCACTTGGCATTTTTCAAGAATTACGAGAGCAAAGCCGCGGGTTTTGCTAGTAAAGTATAAAGGTAAAAGAAACGCGAATGTTAAAGTTGATATGTAGGGGTTAGAATGACAGTGGAGGAAGTCAAAATTTGAAAAATCTATGTAACCATATTTCACTGAACGTATATTAATTTTTGTTCAGTGTGACAGTCAAATAAGTCATAGAGAGTCGCTAGAGGGCAAAACAAGTTGGACGACTTAATTCAACGGCAATGCGACAAGTTAAATAAAACCCCAATTTCTCAAGTTATTAAATATTGACTTACTCCACTGTCTTTCTAACCCGCCCCATATATCAAAAAATACATACATACATAAATATTTATTTATTTATTTATATTATTCAAAATAATCAAAATTTTACAAATTCCAGTGATTATTGAAAACAAGAGAAATTTGGGGAGATTATGAAAAATTATATGTTTGGTATTTTACTGATATTAAGTAAAAGAAATGAAACTTGACTAAAATAAAAATAATTAAAATAAATTAAATATAATTAAATATAATTAAATATAAATATAATTAAAATAAAATTTTCATTTTAATAGATACAAACAATTAAAAGGAATAACGTTCTTTATATTTATTTAAGTAAAACTAGGTATATACTAAAATGTAGGCTAAAAAAATCGAAATAAACTTTTAAATGTTACAATTTAATAAATACCTCTTTCATTATTTTATTATTTTAAATTAATATTATGCATTTCTCCTTATGTGATATCAATCCAAAAACGAACGTCATTCACTGTTCATTATTGTATGACATAATTAACTCATTATTATTTGTAGTTTAAGCAACTAAGTTTAAGTTCTAATCCATTTGTCGAATAAAACAACAACATACATTTTTTTTATTTACCAAAAGTATGAATTTCTATTACTCATTAGCTAAGTGAAATAAAATAATATTATGTTATATTACTATTTTTAGAAGTAAAAATTCTATTATAATGTGCGAAAAACATTTTCTTTAAATTCACGAAGATATATTTTGAATAATTCAAATATTATAATTTGTAAAAAAATAGCATTTATGTATGAAAACACGCACGCCTAAGTAAAACTAGCTATATACTGCAATATAGGGAGTAAATCAATCGAAAGAAAAAAATTAATACATGTTAAACTTTTATAAATATCTGTTACATTATTCAATATTTTAAAAGAATGTATGCTTTTGTTCAAGTTATATCAATCTAAAATTCCATATGTTGCATAAAGATCAGAATAATTTATCTCTTATTCTACTAAGAAGAATATAACATAAAATAAAGAGTTCTAAACGTATGAAATTTTAAACTTTAATGCACGTGCGTTACTTTTTTTAAATATTTTTAAAGAAGATCTGCTTTCGTCAAAATAACATCAATCGGAGATATATTATGCTTAATTGAAAAAGGGAGTTTAAGACCTAAAATGTTCATTCTTTAAAAGCCTCATTAAATATAATTAAATACTTATCTCTTATTCTAAGGATAACAAATTATGAAACAATTTAAAGAATATCAAACTTTTTGAAATGTTAAACTTTGATGGATATCTGATAAAATTTCAAACAGTTTTAAGGAAATACTTTTGACCAAATAATATCTATGAAAATATCCAATATGCTAAATTGGAAAAAGATTTTTCCGTTAACAGCTGCATAAAATGTAGGACATACATATCTCTTGTCATAAGATAAATTAAAAAAAAGGTATGAAACAATCCAAAGAATATAAATGATAGAAATGTTAAATTTTAATGAACGTTTGTCACGTTTTGAAACTTTTTAAAAAGAGAAATGTTTTCGTCCTAATGATATCAATTTAAAATTCAATATACTATATTGTGAAACGTGGTTTCCTTTAAGATACTTCATAAAGGTCAGGAAGTACGTCTTCTCTTTTTTGTTAAGTTACCTTACGATTTAATAAAATTATTATTAATTTTATCACATTTATCTTGTATACTTTCAGCTATTAAATAATGCAGATGATATAAAGAAGAAAATGCTTATACAAATATTTATATTTTGCGACTTGAAATGTTCGAGAATATTTCCGATTATTGATACAAAAGATGGCATAAATTGCATTACATAATTATGAGAATTAACATTGAAGGTGCCTCTAGGGAATCAGTAATTTAGAAAAAAATACAATTGTGATACATTTCACTTATTAAGCGTATTTGTTTGCCTATTTAACTTAAATTCCAACTAAAAAAATAAAAATATGTGTTTTTGTGGACAGATTTCAAGTTAGAGCCATCTCCCCCATGTATAATCTGATCTTATAATTAATCTTCTATTTTTTATGTATAAATTTGCTCTTTGAAATCAATCTTCAAATGTGTTAACTTTACACAAATGTTCACTGCTGACATAGATTTTTAAAATGTGCTTGGGAATTATTTTTAAAAAATCTTAACATCCACTACATTGAGCCACAATTTTCAAACTAATTCAATAATGTAAAAACAATAATTATGGAATGGTTAGTGGTCACGTTGAAGCGATGAAATCAAAAGTGAAAACGCAGGTTTCTTCCACTATCGTTATGCATTTCTAAAAATAATAACCACCGTTTGGCAACTGTCTAACATTGCAGTTTAATTTATGACTACGACAAATCAAATATGATTTGTTTTTAATAAAGCTCATAAATAATACATGTTCTGCTAATTAAGCAATTCTTTAGCAACTAAATTTAAAATAGTTCCTAGATTGGCATTTTATGATGATATTACCAAGGAAAACTATTTAAATTAACTGATAAAACACACTGAAAAAAATTCTTCCCTTCTTAACTAGAATCTAAATTGTGGCTCAAGAAAAAATTGTTCCATGTCAACCCTATAAATTATAGTTCCCTTTGCCAGACAGTTCTAGAGTCTTCTATTATAATTCAAGGGTGTTTTCCTATATTCTCGTTGTCAAACTTATTTAAAAATGTCTGCAAATAGATGCGAACACAAGACGTTAGTTTTAGTAATTATAATGCTAGTTTATATATCCATTCCAAAAATAAAGTGATAATTTCTCGCAATTTACACGATTCATTATAGTTTCGTTACCTAGAAAACAAAAGACTAGAAATTCTCGATCATTTCGTCTATTCAGTTTAGTTGCTTACCCTATTCGCAAATATCGGACTTCTATATTTATAGATCAGGAATTTAGAAACAGTCTAACTATTCATTCTAGTTGAAGGATGTATTTTTTTTCTCAGGGCAAACATAGTTTTTATATTCTATTTAGTACATGGTTTAATAAATATCCCCACAAAAATGTTATTATAAATAAAAGAATAATACAAATATTATTTACCAATTTTTTTAACTTATAAAATTTTAAACGTTTTTTACTTCTTTTCTTTTCCATCTTTTACACATTTTGAATACATACTTTAAGTTTACACTTCAACTAGAAACAGCTATCATAGATTTTATGGGAAAGGAATATTCTCTAAATATACATGTAATTTATTCAACAATTTTTGTGAAATAATAAATCAGATGGAAAATTTTACGGTATTGAATTTCGGAAATACAAAAAGACTTCATTTTACATTTGTTATGGAATATTTTCTTTTTTTAAATTTACTTCAAGGATATTTCCATTGTTTATCCATAGATATTTTAATGTGTCTGAATTTCAGTTTATAAATAATGCTATACAAATACATTCATATACCATTTTTATAAAAGGACAGAATTAAAAATGAAAAGGAATTACTATTTAATATACTAATAATTGAAAAAAAAAACAGAATAAATTGTAATACAAATTAAGCAATGTAACACAAATTTAGCATGCAGTAATGTACGTGTAAATTAATGCATTTAACATAACTTAACATATATAATGCAAAATACAAGTGAATGCGATGTCTACGGCTGCGTTGCAAATTTAGCAGGTATTTTGTAGACGTATTTCCCAGTAGTAAAAATTGTGTCATTTAAATAATCATACAATAAAGCCAGTTTTGCTATTCGGAATTTCTGGTAACTAACTACAATAAAAATCGTGATTAATTGTCACCACTGCTTATGAAGCTTGGAAAATAAATCGCGCAATCGTCGACTTTATGTACTCATCTACCATAATGAAGAAGATATAGAATTTCGTCGATTTAGTTATCATTTGTCAAGCTCATGTCACGTGTGTGTGTGTACGTAATTGTGCGGATCCGTGGGTATTCTTCAGTGTATGTATACAAGTGCGGAAGGGCAAGAAAAGTTCCATAATTCGGTCCGAAGTCAATTGGCATAATTTAGCATGCATGGTTTGGCTAACAATAATCTCCGTTGTTATAAATTTTATGCAGTTTTCACTACATAATTGTCATAACCGTTATGATGTTAGCGTTACTGACGCCTTCTTTTGGTTTTATCTGAAAACATTTAAAGTAGAACATGATTTAAATAATAAAACAATTTTTTCGATATTGTACTAATGCAATTGTTGATATCATTTTGTGCGAGGAAAAATACACTCAGAGCAATCTCTGTCTACAATAATCGACAGAAGTAATCTTGTTTTTCTTGACAAAACTTCTAAGTACATTTACACCAGTGGAAGATATATCTGTAACTGATACACTGACGTTTGAAAATTAAACAAAGAGCATAAAAGGTACATTTTCACACAAATCGTTAATTGTGAATACTTAATATACATTTATATAAAAGGCAGATGCATTTAACAGAAACTACATAAATAACACAGCCTCTTCTTGACGTCAAAAATTGTCAGAAGTGTGCGAATTGCTACACTAGACTGAAATGTGATACCTTTCATTATCTTTATTAGTACTTTCATTGGTGATTATCATTTCATGACTCCACTGAGAAATTAGTGTGACTGTTATTTTGTGACAAACAACCGAGTGATTTTACAATAGAGTAACCAGGTGACTTTTATTTAGCTGTTTTTATAGGCTGCATTGTCAAGTCACCATGATAGTTGTTTTGTAACGAGCCCTAAGATGATTGATCACAATGCATAGCTCATGATATTTTCCAATGGCGTCTCAATATGACGCTCGCATGAGAATCACAAGTTGTCTTCACTATAACATTACTTCGAGAATCATCACAAAACAACAGTCACAGAAGTGGGGTCACCAAAAGATGATCACTTGATATTAATAATCAGAAAAAAGAATGATATCACAGTTGGGTCATCGTAGCGACTGTGCACTGCGTATATTTATCTTGCACAAGCATTTATGATGTTAAATCGACGTCACATCGATTGACTGTGAGTTAGTGTACTGACATATCTGATATTTATATCACTTCCCTTTGAGTTCTCACAATGAAATTTGTTGTAATAAAATTAGAATTCTGTCTTTGTTGCTTAATTTTTGCACACAAATATATTAAACTAGGGTACTCGGTCCCCTGCTCGCCTACGGTCCTCAACCCCTGTGAATTGTAATGCAATTCACATTAGGAACGCTACGCGATCTCGGCTCACTTCGCTCGCTCGCTACTATTTGCATCAACTCTAGCCAGAATGAGTGTTATCATAAATCATTTTAACATATGAAATTCACAAATTTCTTTAATGTATAGAAAAGTAATTGAGATCTTCGTTGAAAACACAATTAAAAATGCATTTTGTTTTTGCTACAAATATGCATAAATCATCTTAACATTATGAAAAAGAAAGACACTTTGGAAACACAATGAATTTTAAACTCATTGCGCCTATAATATTTTACAGCATGGCTTAAAATAATTTCAAAAAACAGTATGTGATAATAAGATAGTTCAGCATAAATAAACATAAATTGTCTGAAGTTCGTTCTATGTGAAAATGCAATCTCTCTCAGACGTAAACACGTTTTCTACTGTGTGTAAATCTGCTGTGTTGATCAAAAAGATGATTTGTTGAATGCATCACGTGACCGTAAAACGAACCAATGGCATGCATCGCCGAAAACAGCTACATCCGCCGAAAGGTCATGCTGTGTTTAAACACAGATCCTGCTCTGAATTTTGATTTGCTAAATGGATCATATGAACGGAAAATGAACTACTCAAAATCGTCGCTCTAGAAACTACAGTTGTTGGAAAATGCCAAGCTTCAAATTCAGCCTTATTTTCGCGCCACGTGAGAGAAATATATATATAGATATTTTTGGTCGTGAATACTAATACTATAAAAATTAAAAGTAGATATTTTTTCATTGTATTTAAAGTAATGGCCGTAAATTATACATATGGTATGAGTGGACTTAAAGACAATTTTACGGAATATCTATCAGTGCTTATTTTATAAAATGTGCATAGCACAATTTATAGATATGTACGTAAATGTAATATTTTATATTATTACAGAAAATATTTTCCTTTTAAAAATAGTTGCATTAACTTATAAGAAAATAATTTATGTTATGTAAAATGTTATTATGAATCAGAATAACAGTGCGACTATTTTTATATTCTGTTCGCATCATTACTTAAAAAAATAATTCTGCAGTATATTTATCTTACAGAAGTTGTCAAAGTGTATGAGAAATACTTCTGTTTTGAAAAAAGTGGTGCGAGATGGAATAAAAAAATAATCGCCAGTGGCAGCAATGGAATAATAATATGAACAATTTCTTTCAGATAATAAAGTAAATATGAAAATCTTATGGAGTGTGTTTATACAAGACTAATTCTAAGTATGAAGTTTAAATTATAACCTTTATTAATACCAGAGGTACTTAGAAAAAAAAATCGTGATGTTTCCGAAAGACATAAATTGATGAAAAAGAGCGTATGAATGGAGTCTTAATAAATATCCACGTTTGAAAAAAAAAACATCAAATGAAATGAAACATAATATTATTTTACATATCAATTATTAAAATATTTTATAATATTTTTAAATTTAAGAAAAAATCTTATTTAATCATTTTCTGGTATACTCTAAAAATAATTTCTAATATGATAATAAATTCGAGATGATGGATTATATTTGTTTAAAGCTGAAAATGCGACGAAAGTATTAAAAATTATACAAATAAATTTCATAAAACGGATAGTTAATGACAATAAAATTTAAATGGAAAGGCAAATTAATATGAAACCCATGTTTAGCGTTTATGCAGTCAACTGAAATTTAGATAAGACTTTGGTTGTTTGGTTGGTTGGTTGTATAGGGTTTTATGGCGCAAGTCCCACTGGGGACAAGCTGCATCAAAATAAGACTATGGAAGTTGTAACTAAAATAAAATTTATGATAGAATAATTACCCGCAGAATTTTTGTACTTAATGAGTATATAGTTTAAGGAAAATGAATTTTGTCTATATATACGTATAGAACACATTTAAAATTCTTAAACCTATTTTAAAGCACTTATCGTAGAATAGTATAAGGACATGTCTTAAAAAAATGAGGAATTCCAATAAACAAATAACCACCTTTCATAACCAACAGAAGTATTTAATTTGAAAATTAATGTAAAAATTCATAAAACTAAGTCTATATAAAGGCAGTTAAGAAATTCAAGGACATTTAATAGTATTAAAAAAACTGGTGTCTCTAATTCTTAACAAATAAAATATAAAGGTTAATTTGTTTCTATTATAAATATTCGTCAGTAAAAAAACAAAATGTTTAATTATTAAATAAAAATGCAATTGTAAAAATTCAATGTTTACAATAATAATAAATATTTTTTTTCTCATACATTGTTTTTAACCCTACAGTTCCCTTTGTACCCTACAATGAATGCCCCTCTTTTTTTAGATTGTTCTTCATATAATTTCCAGAAGCAAGTCTGGGATAAAATATTATTGTGGAAGTAATTCTGTTGATATCTACTCAGCACAACCTGCTAGAACGAGACATTTTTTAATATAAGAAAGTTTTGAATTTACATGGTTTAGGGGTCAGTGATTACGAAAAAAAAGTTTTTACAAAATGTATCTCTGTCCGTGTGTCTGATGTCTGTGTGTCCGTATGTCTGTGTCATCGAAAATAGTATAAAGTTATCATAGAATTGAACCGAGCTTCATGTTTATATTTTTTGGCTATGATCAGCGAGTCCCACTTAGAATTGAAAATATACCACCATAATGGTCCGCTGTGATGTTGATTATTGTGTCATTTTCCTTATTGTGTTACTGGAAAGTGTACAAAATTATGTATGTAATTGAACCTAACTTCGTATATATGTTTTTCACAATAGCCGTCAGGTTCCAGTTGAAATTAATAAAATTCCCCAGGAAGTGGGGGCTGTAATAACGATTTTCGTGGGATTTTTCTTTTGTATCATCGGGATATGTATAAAGTTATGGATATAATTGAACCAAACTTCATCTATATAATTTGTAATGTGGACATCAAACGCGAGTTGCAAATGTGCGTATTCCCTAAGGAAAGAGTGCTGTGATAGCGTTTTTTCATGTGATTTTCTCGATTTTGTTTGCAGTTTAAGGGAAGAATTTATGCATTTTTCTCTATAAAATAGGCCAATAGGCCGATGTTTGTTTAAAATTTCGGAGAAAATCGTCCTGAAGGTACGCTGTAATAACGAATTTAAGCGCGATTTTCCTTTTTATATCATCGGAAGTTTATCACATTATGGATAGTATTGAACAAAACTTCATATATATGTTTTTGACCACAGGCGTCAGGTTCCTGTTGAAAATGAGGATATTTCACCGGAGAAGAGCATTGTGATAGCGATTTTTGTGTGATTTTCTGAATTATTTGCAGTTATTTGATGAACTTATGAATATGTTTCTACAAAATTTCATGTTTACATGTAATGTAATAGGCTCAGAATTTTCGCGACGGATGTGGTAGCCTTTCAGATAAAAAATTATACTGAATTACCCAATTTTTCTATCTAGGTTTAATTTGCATATTTGTAAAAAGCAAAATTTTCACGTTTTTTGATATATTAGCCATGCCTTTAACTTTATTACTACTCACTTTTTGTTTTTTAAATGCATAATTAAAAGAATTACGATTTTTCAAGGATCAGTATATATGTGATAGAAGAAAGCTGGATTGGCATATCCGAATTGTTTTACTTATAATATATCTTTGTGGGTTTTTAACGTGTGATATTTCGACGTTGTCCATGTTTTGTGTTTACCATAAACTGTAATAGGGAAGTACGGACATGGTTTAAATATTTATCGCAAGTATGACAATTTTAGATGTATTTTGTTTGACAATAGTCAAGGACATATTTCTACAATATTCATTGTGCACTTCAGTGTGCTGTAGTATAAAATCAAATAATTGTAAAAAACGTAAAAAGTAAAACTCGTGCGACAACTATAGATTTAGGAAACATTTTCCAACACTTCCAAAAATATTTTATCAAAACGTACACGTTTAATAAACTGAAATACGGTATGTATACTAATTTAATAAAGAAGTAATGTTTGTTTGTTTGTTTGTAGGGGTAATCTCTGGAACTACCGACCCAATTTCAACAGTGATGGTGACTCCAACATAGGCTAAATTTTATGTCGGTGACACTATATTTCCAGGGGGGTGCAAGACTGAAAAACCTTCTAAAATCGCGATTTTTTTATACTAAATGAGCTAAAAAATTGAAATTTGGAATGGTAGTTACTTATAAGATGTAATAGCTGTTCAAGAACAAATTCTCCAAAAAAAAAAATCAAAATTTAGATAGGCGTCATTTGCGAAAAGCCTTTTCAAAGCTAATGGTGGCAAATTGATGATAGCAGTTTCTACTGTAACATAGGCTATATTTCATGTCGGCATCACTTCTTTCAAGGGGTGCAAGAGCGAAAACGGTTCTAAAATTGCAATTAATTTTATATCGAAGGAGCTAGAAACTTCAAATTTGGCCTGGTAGTTACTTATAAGATATAAATGTTTTCTAAGAACAAATTTAAAAACAAATTCGAAATTTAACCTGTTTAGCGTTTGCCCCGAGATAAGTCGTCTCTAAAATGTCTGTTTTTTTCGTGAGTACCGAAAGATCTCGTTACTTCAAAACTGGTTGGTTTTTAGCAGTCCTGAATGTCGAGAACTTGTATTACTAGCATTCTTCCATAACAACTGCTTCCTACCCCTCTTTCGGCGCAAAGAAAAGGAAAGTGATGGATTACTTTCAGGGTCTTTTACAAAGGTTGAAGGCCACATGCAGTGTTTGAGGGGTAAACATTTTGCAACTTCACAACCCTGTTACAAAAGCAGATTATTTTGGATTTTGAAAACTAGAATGCGAAACATTACATTTCTTTTATTACTTACTCCAATAAAACAAAATATCGTAATTTAATGTAGAATTTGTTTTTTGTTACAATTGAAAATCATTTTTATTTGAAAGAAATTTAGCGTTTTCGTCATTGAAATTCATGTTTTTCATAAATCCATAGCTCCATGGATTTTTAAAGATTTATTTTCTGTCCCACAAACGTGTTAATATTTTATTGTTCTTATAAATTATTACTGAATGTTGTTGTATTTTGACTAATTTATATTCGAAATTATAACGAAAAACAGAAATGTGTGAACGGAGAACAGAAATTTGCACATTTTTTAAAGTGCATTTTTGTCACCGTGTAAACCAGCCCTCTATTGGTCGCGACCTGATAAGGAGTCACGAGGTTCCAGGATCGGTGGTGAGGTACGACTGCCTTCGGCAGCCGTAGCTTGTCATACCTAAAGTCAATGTTGAATGATTTTATATATTTAAAAGAAAATCTTTCAAAACTGTTCTAATGTTGGGAACCCCACTGTTTTCAGGAGCTTTCATCCTTGATTTTGTATGTTTTTTTTTTCTTTTCAAATAAAAATTTATAAAAACTTACAGTTGGGAGGCCCACTGCCTTCTTTAGCGTAGACCAGGCGTGCTACGAAAGATCCGATCTGTTTTGATTTTATATGTTTAAACGAAAGACCCGCCTTAAATGTACCTAAAGAATGAATTTATATATTTAAACGAAAATCTTTCCAAACGAATCTATTAATGGGGCCCCCATGCCTTAGGTAGATAAAAAGTGTTTTCTTCTCACCTTTTTTCCCACAAATTTTCATTTAATATTTAAAAAAGTAGTTATTTTTGTCCAAACGCTTGGAGATTACCTGTGAATAATTTTCGTACAAAATAATGACAAAGGTGTTTAATAAAAAAATCTGACTGTGTTCAACTTAAAAGATGGAGGGATTTTGTGAGTCAGATGGCTAGATTATCTAGATGGATCATAATATCTATTATTAAATAAGATATTAGGGAAAAAATGAACATTTATTTAGAAATTTCAATGTTGTAATTTAAATGATGTATTTTGTATGAAGAGAATGACAGATATTAAGTAATTTTCCATCGTTTTCTTATGTGTCGCGAATCCAAACTGGACAATTTATAATATGTTTTTATTCAGAAACCAAGAAATAAATAGAAAGATATTGATATTTAGCTATAAAATCTATGTTTTTTCTTCCAGCGCTCTTTTTTTTCCTTTTCACGCATAGAAATCGGGAAATATGTTTTTATAACTGATTAATTTACCTCAAAATGTTAATATATGGTAACCCAAAATTTTACTGTAACAACAGCTAAAAATATATTGTAGGTTATTAAAATTTTAGAGCAATAGAGAAAAAAATATATAAAAGGAAGTGTAAAAGAGTGCGCAATGTTAGTCATATGGTTTTTTTTTTTAAATTCTCACACTGATTACTTCTTCTCCTCCCACCTAAATCTGAAAATTTCTGAACCAAATTTATACTTGATTATAAGATAGGTAAGCTTTATCATAAGTGATATCTGTCATATAATTATCACAGCAAATGTCTACTAGCATACAAAAATATATTACTCTTTTCTCTTTTAAATATGTACTGTCGTAAAATCAAGTGACTGGCGACTATTTTTATATTCTACCGTATCACAATTTACAATCAAGTTTATTTCAGGTATATTTGTCTTGAAAATATCCTAGTATAAATGTATGATAGCCATTGTTTTTTCAAAATACGTTACTAATATAATAAAACAAATAGTCCACAAGGACGTATATGCTCCGAACCGTAGTCAAAGGTTTAAACATTCTTAAAAAATATAGATATAATGGGAGAAAATGTACAAGGTCAAGGTCAAACTGGGTGGGGAGACCTACCTTTCGTCTTAAGCTCAACAAGCCGCACCCATCAGGTTTGTTTACTACGCGGCAAGGCCCCAGCCCAGGGAGTGATTTTCGGAAGGACCACCTAGTAAGGGGACCCCTCAATATTGAAAATTAACTGACAAAGATTACAATATCATTCACAGAGCTATCCAATCACAGGGAACGAGCCAAGTTAGATACAATAATGCAATAAATGAACGGTTGTTATTGTAAATAAATATAAATAAGAAATTCTAGTGAACTAAAAAAATATTAGAAAACTTCACTTATATGATAATTTTGGTTCCGTAAATCTCATACATACGTTTTGCGATATCTTCCAATTCAACGTTTTTGCATTTACCACTTGTAAATTGCGTTTCGTTTTTAGAATGGTGTATAAAATTTTCATAATATATTTTTATTCCATTAATTTAAATAGACATTTCACAATGAATTTAATTTGTCTATTAAGGGATAAAAATATTTCATTTGCATATTTAAAATTTATATCATTCTAAAACAGAAAAAAATAATTAAAATTGATTTAATAATTTTATATCGTATTATTTTACTAATTAGAAAGGTAACTTATTTTTATTTCTAGATTTAAAAAAATATAGAAGATTTCAAAGAATAGATATATTAAGACTATAGCTATATATACCAGAAAGACCCGAGCGAAGCTTTCGCACTGCAATCTTTGAGATTATTTCCTGGTACGTTTTAGCATGAATTTTTAATTAACTATTTTTTTAATCGAACAACGCATTTTAACGAAATGTGAGTGTATTATGTCAGACTCTGTTCAAAAACTTTTCTAATGATACCTCTTTCATCGTTGTATGTTTTGTATGTGCATAGAAAAGGGGATGTTGACAACAGAAATAAGACATGTGATCTGGGTTGTTTTTTTCATAAATGAAATGAAAGCTTTTTTCAAATCAATGTTGCCACAAAAATAAAATACTGCATTATATGATACTCAACAGTGATTATAAAAAATAATAAATAGTACAAAACAGGTAAAATGTGACTTTTCGCACGGGTTATTTTATATTTATGATTAAAAACCAAAGTTAAAATTGAAACGTTTAGAATAATTTAAATATTATTGATTGATCGAAGCAGTGGTATTTTACACGTGTAGCATAAAAGGTATGATTTGTTATATTAGATTGAATTGTAATTTAAGTATATTTCAATTTATTTTTCTTTGTCCTGTATTTCTCCCGAAGAAGATGCCGTCATCCTCTAATGCAGTTAAAATAAAATTGTTATTTTTTTCCCTCGCGCATGCCTTTTTCTATCTTCAATAGGATTTTAATGTTAGGAATAAATGAGATGATATTCTCGCTTGACTAATGTTGTTTGAAGATATTTTTATCTTTAATTTTTCTTTGGAAGTTTAAAACTGCATCTAAATAATATTAGATATTTCTAAAAATTATTAGACTGCAGTGTGCGAATTCCTCGCGCATGTCCACTTGTTAAATACATAACATTTTTAAAAATGGTAAATAATATTAAATAAATAAATTAATAAAATATATTAAAGTATTGAACAAACCGGTGGAATATTATAAAAGCATAAAAAGCTATATATATATATTTCACTGGTACCCGGCTAACCGACAAGTACCATAAATAAACTACATACTTATCGAAAAATAGGGGGTACTATAATTAGTTAATTGGCGTCATGCTTGGCGCAATTGTATTTGAGCTTCCCGTATAATACGTAATCACCCATTTTTTATTATCATAAAACACACTGAATGATTATTTTTTCATAAAACACACACAATGATCAATTTATTAGAAACATGCAATATTTAATTTAATATAAAACACACGCAATCTTCTCTACTGGATTGCCATATGAAGCAAAATCTCGCCAAAATTGTCGTGTTGCCTAGGCATAAAATCGTCCTTTTAGCAACCAATATATATCCCGGTGCGTCTGTGGCATCTGTACCAATATTATTTATATACAATTTACTTTTGCTTGTACATTTCAATAAGGTACAGATGTCGCAGATGCACAGAGGTATCTTTTTGGCGCCAAAAGGGCGATTTTATGTCTAAGCAACCCGACGATTTTGGCGAGATTTTGCTTCTTATGACAACCCAGTAAAGCAGATTGCGTGTGTTTTATATTAAATTAAACATTGTATGTTTTATAATATATTGATCATTGTGTGTGTTTTATGATAAAATAATTTTTGTGAATAGGTTGCCGAAAAATATGTTGGCAAATTTTCTTCTCTCGCCGATGTCATTTTCTTTACTTTGTCAAGATAATCATTAAATAAGTTAATGTACTATTACTCCGTTACCGTACGCAAATACACAAACATGATAAATATAACAAGAGATGACTCAGGTATAAAAATTACAAAAACCCAATTAAAGGCTCGATATTTTTTTTCAAAAAGCAAGGCGCGAGAAAAAAATTAACTATCGTATTTTAACTGCATTAGAAGATGACGTCATCCACTTATTTTTGAAAAACATGAAATAAATTGAATGCATTTCTAATATAATAAAGCATCTCTTTTATTTTATTTCAATTTTGCTTTTTAAAAATAAATATTAAATTAACCGGGCGGAGAAATCATACTTTATCTTTTTTGTACTGTTTATTATTATTTTTTTTATAATTATTGTTGAACATGATATAATGCGGTATTTTATTTTTGTGGCAACACAAATTTGAGGAAAACCTTTCATTTCAATTATGAAAACAATTCCGATTTAATTTTTAATTAACAGCAATTTTTAATCAAAAACATGTTATAACGAAATGTTAAGTGTGCTATGTCAGAAGCCTGTTGAAAATCTTTTCATATGGTATCTCATTCGTCGTTCTGCGTTTCGTATTTTCTGAGAAAAAGGGATGTTGACAGGAGAAATAATATATATGATTTTTCAATTATATTGAATATATATATGTAAAACGTTCAGTGGAAAAGTTCTGTAATTTAGCTACATGAAACCCATCATATATATTAAAAAACTTTTTATATATTTTTTTACTGTTCAGAAATACGTACTCCATCAAAGACACTTTTTTATCTAAACAAAGATATACTATTGAGCTATATGATGAAAAAACATTCATTAAAAAAAAGTACATTTATCATTTTAAGAAATACAATGTACTTTAAACAAATAAAACATTTGATTTAGTTTAGTACTTGATGCAGTTTTAACATATACATAATCTATATTTATTTCTCAATAAAACTAACATGTTTCTAGTTTTTTTTTTACCTTTAGAAGAGTATAAAAATTCTATATCGCACAAATGGCTCCAACAGGGAAAAATGTAAGATATTTTTTCAGCATTTTGTTTTTATGCTATCCTATGTTGAATGCAGCTTTTTTTTAAAAACATATTGGTGAAATTTCACCCTCATTTCTCTTCCTTTTAACTGGCGGCTCTTTCTATTTATTTTCAAGATTATATTTTTTTTCTAATGTTCATGCAATATTTGGATTTAAAAAATCGAATACTAATGGATATGTAACTTCTCTTTTTTGTAGATCTCGAGTATTCATACTTTTGTATTTTCAAAAATTTCAATTTTGTCATATGTCAAAAATATTATAAGTGCGTGGTAAAAATACACTTTCTTAAATGCAGAAATACTAATATATTTTCTAATCATGTTAAATGAATTGAAATAAATTGCGGGTCAAAAAAATATTTTATGCTAAAATGCGTAAAAAAAAATCCATTTAATAGCAGGCAAATTTTGAAACAAAACTACAATTAATGTATTTATATTTTTTCTGTTATGAGAGAAAATATTGTACGAGAAAATAAACCATTGAAAATGTTATAAAAATGACAATAGCAATGGTTGCTCCAGTATAAATTTTAGTGTTATATGAATTAAAATTGAAAGAAAATAGCTGGAAGGTGTGATTTCACAACTCTATTCGATTCATATATTTTCTTAATATAAAATACAAAACATTTTAAACCAGACAATTATTTATTTTATTTTGTTGCTTTATTTTTGTAAAACTGTGAGAATATTTTTAATGTTTAGATAGCACGCTAAATTTCGTCCAGAATGTTAGGAAGAACTCGATTTATAAAACTGAAATGTCCGATTCTTTCTATAAAATATTTTAACGCCATGAAGATTTTAAATATATTGAAAAACTATATTAGAAAAAAGGTTTACCATCGTAATAAAGAATTTATAATGTCCAATTTATCCAGTCCAGTTTATAATGTCATCATTGACATAATTTTTTTCATATATTTACACAATTTCGAAAAGATTCATTTATCAGTTTTAAAGGATTTAAAAGCATATTTTTATCTCCACTATGTTTTAGTTTCTTTTCATTTTATACAGTTTTCTAAACTCGTTCGAATCGAAACTGTAAAAGATCTGTTTTTAAAGTGCTACTTTCCTCGAAGTGTTTCTCTTTTGTTGACTGAAGCGTTTAAATTTTTCTTCGAAATAGAAAGTTTAGTGTTTCATTGGGCGTTCAAAACAAATTCGTATCCAGATATCTATAGCAAAATTGTTACAACCGTAATAAAGAATAATATATAATTTATAATGTCAATGACATTCATTTTTTTCATATATTTAAACATTTGTATAAAGTTTCATGCATCACTCTTCGAGGATTTCAGAGATTCTTTTTTATTTCCAATATGTTTCATTTCTCATAATTTTCTGGAGTTTGTCAAATCCTTACAGATAGAAACTGCACGATTTTGGCTCTAAAATTCTACAATCGTCTATGTGTGTTTTCTTGATTGAAATGTTTCGATTTTTCTTTGGAATAGAAAATGTACAGCATCTTTCTTACGCATTCGAAATTAATTCATAGATAGGAATATTGTTGGTAATGTCTTTAAATTTCCATATATGTACTTATTGTATATTTATATAATTACCTTTTAATCTTTATCTAAAGGTTCTAAGCAGTTTTTCAAATAAAGATATATTGCCCCGTTATCTTTTCAAAACATATACTAAATTTCGCCTTTAAAAAAATATATATATATATATATATTATATAATAATACATTTCTGAAAGTAAAAATGTATAGCAATACCAACATTTTTGTATTTAAGAGAATTAATTGTAAAACAAAGTAGCTTTTGTATGATTCCTTTACGGGATTTTAATATTTATTAAATATGACATCCTTTGTTATTAAATAGTCTATAGTCCTCATCATATATCACTAGTGTATCGTCACCCCGACTTTCAGGGGCTCCAAAATCTGTCTCGCGAAACGACTGAGCCAAACAGGGATGCCAAAAGTCCCAATTTTTCATGCAATAATATTTTTAATTTCTTATGGAGCTTAATAGATTAAAAAGCGTGAAAGCAGAACCAGTTTAAAACGGAAAAGTTTTATAGTCGCGCTGAAAGAAACACTGTGCAAATTTGTCTGCCAAGACAAAAGCCTCATTTTAACGGAAAAATGTTTTTATTCTGCGATTCTGTTTTTATAGATTTTAGTGTATCTTGTTTATTAAAAAGGAAGCTTTTGAACAAATATATGTTGTCATTTACTTTGTCAGAGTTTGAAAAGCATGTTTTCATTCGGAAAGGCGAAGAAAATATAGAATATTTGGATTAATTTATTAATAAAACTAACAGATAAACATTTTTTACAGTAAATATTTATAAATGGACATACAAATGTCATTTAATGCGATGAAGCCTAAAACGATTATTATATAATTACGTAAAAACTTTTTGAATTACTTGTAATAATCATACAAACTATATGTTAAACCTACTGTAGTCCTGCATTAAACTGTTTTATGCAGTCAGTATTATTTCTACATATATTTCTGCATGTAAAATTATATTATGTACTTCTACAAATGAAATTTTAATTTTTTTAATTTTAAATTACACTCCTTAATATAAAATGGTATTTCCGTTTTAAAATAAACTTAATGGTATATAGAAAATCAATCATGTTTTAATGTTTATCTTTTATTTTTTAACTTTTTAATTTATTATAAGTATTGATACAAATATGTATAGACTAGGAATCAATATTATATAAGATAAGATCCGTCCTGTTTTAAAAAAAACATTTTACATTTTATAACATTCATATTCAAATTTAGAAAATCGATCATCATGAAAAGTTAATGCACTTATTTGAAATAGCTTCATTTTTATACGTATCAATAATTATAAGGAATATTAACGTAACTTTTAAAGTTTAACAAAATCTTCTTCTTTCATAGAAATATCGTTTTATAATAACTTAAGCCATCAATTAAAAGCTAATTGAAGAAGTGAACTGAGAAAACTGTTTGCATGGAACTTTAAAAATTTGTTTTAATAGAAGAAGTTGTTAAGTTAATGAGTTTCAAGATAATAAATTTTACAAATGTCTCACAATAATGAATTTTTAATTTAATTGATTTCTACAGTGTCTAATTTTTTAATTTTCTATTCCCTATATTAAATTTTACAAATTTGTACGCTCAAATAACTTGGATATAAATGCAGAATAAAAGTTTTTTTTATAATCCTTTATTAGAAATAATTTACAATTTACTTTTATACGAGATTCATTTGATTATAATATTCATAATTTACTCGATATTTCTTATGCGTTTTCTAAAACGATATTTTGTGGTACACTTAGTTTGACTGAATATATAGTCATTTTCGCGGTCTGTCATTATCTGATTTTTGCCACTGTAAATGTATCAAATGTAGTGTTTTGTATCATTTTTGTTGTCAGAAAAATACACATAAAATTTAACAAATCGTATAAATCTTCACAATATTATTTAAGTTGTTTTCGGCAGAATTCCAAAGTTTTTTTTTTTTTTTTTTCGAGTTAGATTTACAAGATTTGTATGCATACGTATACTATTGCGCCCTCACCTATAAAAAATATGTCAACTATTTATACATACGTTTATGTAAATGCACTTTTTTATTAAAATATTTGTTATAAGTGCATAAAATGTAAGATTATTGTTTCATAATATTTGTTAATATTTACTTGCAATATTTAACCAAAAGTGTAAATTATATTTCTTAAATAATATTTTAACATATTTCACTAGGAGTATTTTGCCCCAGTTAACAAATATTTACATAAGTGTCAGTAATCAGCTCTTGAAATCAAGTGGAAAACAATTACATTTCAATTCGATAAATTCTTTGTTATGCAGATAGGTAAATTTTAGTGAAGCTATGGTAAATAATTCATATTATAAAATAAATTCACAATGCAAACTAATTATTATTAATTGGATGATGTCTAAATTTTATATGGTAAATTATAAGCATACATTAATGTTCTTAGCAGACAAGTATTTTTGAAAATGACCAAAAAAGATCTTTATTTACATCAATACATTCTAAAACATTAGCTTTTTATAAAAAATTATACTAATCCAATTTACATTATTCTAAATCCAATTATTATTGGCGCTAATATTAAATTTATTTTGCTAGGTATTAAATTTTATACATAAATCGTGAAAGTCAACACAAAAAATTATTAGCTAGTAAAGTGAGTCAATAAACCACTTTTATTTGGTTGCTCTTTAGAACTTCGTCATGTGCTTCTCCAAAATAGAAGTACTGGAGGAGCTACGAGGACGAGCAGAGTTTTTTTTTAATTCTAGACTAATTAATTGCGCTAATTGGATAAGAATAGCTTTCGGATTTAAGTTTAGAAGAAAAACTATATAGTTTTCGGAGAGATACTCACATTGCTCTGAGAATTTAAATGATGTCTAAACTGTTATATAAAGAGAGAACACCTGACTGACAGACTGACTCATCAACTACCAGCTGAAATGACTAAAATCAGGATCACGAAATGTGGACAGTAGATTGCTGTTATGACCTAGGCAAGCAATAAAGAAAGGATTTTTGAAAATTCTCTCCGAAGAGAGTATAAGAACGATTGCCAAGATCATTAACGATCATAAATTTTAGGTACCCTATTATTAGAGGAATGCACACTTTGAGATTATTTCTTGAAACATTCATTTATTATTTTTTAATTAACTGTAATTTTGAATAAAACAACGTGTTTTAACGAAGTGTGAATGATCTATAACAAAAGCAGGATCAAAAACCTTCCATTTTATACCTCTTCCATTGCAGTGCTTTTCGTATGAGTATAAAAATATTATATGCAAGTAGAGCTGTGAAAGAAATTCGCACGTGAATCTTTGAGATTATTTGCTTAGGCGTTTTTTCATTAATTTTTAATTAAATGCAATTTTTAATAAAAGAACATGTTTTAACGAAATGGGATTGTACCATATCGAAATTTGTTCAAAAAGCTTTAATACGATACCCCATTCATCATTGCGAGTTTTGTATGTGCTTAAAAAAGGGAATGTTAATCAGAATACACATTTACGATAATATGATATACCATTACACTGTGAAATGTGTTTAAGTTTTCCCTCAATTTCTCTAGAATATTTACTTTTTTTACTTTTTAATTTTAAAGACGACGGAACTCAGAATTTAGATATTGCTAACAAATATTCGCAATTCCATACTTTTAAATATAATTATAAAAAATCGTAAGATAATCTTAGTTAATTAAATTATGTATTTTGTTTTTGTTTATATATATATATGTATATTTAAATTTACTTCTGTAACTCGTAAATGTAAATTGTGATTGTATATCAGCCTACTTGATTTTTGAATAAAATATCACATATAACGTGTCTGTATTTATTTTAAAAAGTAATCTTCGGTTACGCACGTTCTTATTTTTACGACCGTATTATCGTGAGTAAAGTGGAACCAAGGGACAATAAAGTTAATTATTTCATCGGTATAAAGTAAGTTTATAGCTTTGCAGCTATTATGAACTTCCATACAACGAATCTGTTGATATAATAAAAATAACTAATTAAGATAATTTTAATTTTAATTGTTAATGTTCTTTTGTCTGTCTTAAATGACCAAAAATAACGAATAATATGTAGATTGTTTATATAGAAATTATTTAAACATACATGAACTTTCTGTGAACAAGTTGAAATAAAATTAAATAATGAATTTTATCTACTTTCAGCTAAAATGCAATTGTCGCTAGTAACAGATTTAAAATTTTCCAACTTCTGTAGTTATAAAAATTATGTAACAAAAAACACCTAGCTTTTGAAATTATATGCTTTATCTATAAAATCTAAGGTAATCTGAGGAAATTGGGTACGTGACTTTCATTTGTTTATTTCCTAAACATGAAATGGATTGAAATGTCTAAACAAAAGTATTATATAATTGAATTAGGCTTAGCTATAAAGGTATATACTCTGCTATTTTTTTTCGATTTACCCTAATGCATATCAGAACAAAATTACAATACAGATTGTTATTATTTTAAATTAAATAACTGCGGACTATTGAAATAAATGAAAATATTCCACATATTGCTACAACAATGAACGACATCTCCTTTATGTTGGTTAGTATACAATTTAGGAACTAGTATAAAAGCAATATATACACATTTTATTAGATAAGTCGAGATTAGCTCTATGTTGAGAATTTCATCTATGACTAAAATGAGCATTTATAATTCTATATATATGTGGTTGTTTAGTATACATATACAGGGTGTCCAAGTATAACCTTAACGACCTTTATTTTCGCAACCGTTTGTCCTACATGCATACTTCCAATTACAAAAATGGTTTAAATAAGGTAAAGAATTATTTTTAAAGCGATTTTGGTCACGAAAAACATTTATTAAAAAATTACGAAATTTAAATTTTTATACGGTCCCCGGTCCTATAAGTGATATTTAGTAAAAATTTACTGTGACACTAACAAGTAAGATAAAAAAAATCCCACTCATCTAACATTAAAATTGACCGAATTATGAAACTTTGAAATGCATGACTTATACCACTCTTTTGCATCGCAAAACAGATTATTTCGGCCGTGCTTTCAGGGGTCGTATATAAAGTACTGAAACTTATTTTAAGGTATCCGTGCTTTGAAAAATATGGTACAACTATTACGATTGACTTAAATTTTATTTGTTAAGTTTTAGATTAGTTAAAATAATTCTATTTTATCATATGTTTTATTTTGTAAGGATTTGAGGCTATGATTTATTTTAACAAAAATTATATTATTTTCATAAGGTTTTATTTAACTTGCAACGATCGTCTGTCCAGTTTAAAATTTTTACTAGAACTTTTAACTCACTTTCAAATGGCCAATCGAAGTTAAATTTTACATACTGACTTAAATCCGATGACAAAGTAATATTATTATGATTTTCGACGCTTACCATCTTAATAATACTCATATTAGAGGATAACACAAAAACAATTTGGATAGATTACCGTCAACAAGTTTAAGAAAAAGTTTTAGATTAGATAACACAAACCGATGGTTGAGTTTTTTAACTTTTATAATTACGTTTTATGTATTTTTTAACGCTGAATACAAAAAATTACCTTCACTTTTAACCATCATGTCAAGATTTTTCGCAAATCGTAAATTTCAAGGTTAAAAAATAGCGAAAAATCTGATACTATAAAATAGATGTAAGACATTTTTATGCAGTTTAATTTTATTTAATTCAATAATTTATTCAATTTTTTGGCTTATACTGGGTTTTTTACAACTAGATAGCTCTGATGTCCGATGAGGTTGGGAGGGGAGGAGGGATCAATTTTAACTTTGAGCTTTTTAACTTTGAAATTTTCGATTTGAGAAAAATCCTGACCTGATGGTTTAAAATGAAGGTCATTTTCGGATTCAGCGCTAAAAATACATTAGAATCAATTTTCAAAAGTTAAAAAATATGGCACAACCCAAAATTTGAAAGACAGTGTAATCTAACAGCATTTTAAAATCATAATTGAGGCTGTTGTTTTTCATCCTTTTATTTAACAAAAATGCTGTTATTTTTATCCTCTTATATGCTCAGTACAAATTGTATATTTTGCATTAATATGAGAGAATGATTATAGATTTCACATTTATATTAGATTGCAATGTTAATTTTGCTCTCAACTATTTTTTTGATATATCTGACGATTATTTATATTTCTACTACATTTGTGAATGACCCCTATTTCACAACAAAATATTATTCAACTTTAAACAGCTATTACTCGGTCAGTTTTAATCGTAGATGAATGGAACTGTTTTTATCTTACTTGTTAGTGTCATAGTAAATTTTTACTAAATATCAATTATAGGACCGGGGTACCGTATAAAAATTTAAATTTCGTAATATAATAATAAATGTTTTTCTTGACCCAAATCGCTTTAAAAATAATTCTTTACCTTATTTAAACTATTTTTGTAATTGGAATTATGCATCTAGGACCAACGGTTGCGAAAATAAAGGTCGGTCAGTTTATACGCGGACACCCTGTATATATATATATATATATATATATAACGAGCATTATGCATCGTTACAACAATAGAACTCTTCAGCACCTTTTTTCATCATCTTTAATAAAATGCAATTTCCAAGTTATTGAATGTTATTAAATGATGTAATAAGCAAATTATACTTTTAAATTGTATTTATTTAACATAATTATTTATTATTACAGCTTTTTACCACCAAAAAGCAAATTTATTTCATTAAAATAAGAATAAAATATTATGTACAGAAAAACAGGAAGAAAGACTCTCAAAAGAAATGCTAAACTGTTCGTATACAATGTGACATGAGCTGGGTTTTTCTCACCATTAACCCTATCAGTGTACTATTTTCTAAAATACTCCTTCAGATCTATTTATACTGTTTCTATATTTAAACAAGAACAAAAAAACAAAGAATCAGATTAGGAAAGACTTTCCAACCATAACAAAATATTAATAAAATGTACTTTATAATACAGAGAAATGAGGTATTTAAATAAGGTATGATCGTATTAATAAAGTATTTAAAAAACACATAACTCAGAAAAAAAAACTATTTACAGCAATTGATGTCGATATGCAATAATGTATGCGAATTTTGTACCGAATTTTTGTACCCAATTCTTTTGCACATCTGTGTAAATTAAAGATAAAAACCGCGCACTCCATACTCTATAAAAAAATTGTTGTAGTCTACGTCTATAATCCTTTATTATTCCATAATATTTGATGTATTATAACGTTAAAATACACCGCAACCAATTTTTCCCGCTTAAGTAATAATGTAATGGAACTAATTCGTGCTTCCCTGTAAACGAACTATAAATGCTTTTTACGCTATACTCTTGAGAAAGTATATTATAGTCTCTCTCCCAAGAAATCTTAAACTGTTCGTATACAAGGTGACATGAGCTGGGTTTTTCAAATCATTAACACAACATTCAGTGTACTATTTTCTAAAATAATCCTTCAGATCTATTAAGAGCCTACACTAGTCACGGGGAAAATTGAATCAAGATGGCTGCTGTTATTTAAAGGCGTGCGAGGGGATTGTCGCATTTCAAATGACTGACAGGGAATTTCTCCAATTAGAAAACGAACGGTAATTTCTTCCCTGTCCGTCTCGAAACAACGCCCCTCGAAAGCATTGGAGGTATCAATCTTGGGTAATTGCCAAGATTTTAAAAGTAGAAAGACTTTTAT
Source organism: Maratus michaelseni (assembly GCA_963931845.1). Lineage (NCBI taxonomy): Eukaryota > Metazoa > Arthropoda > Arachnida > Araneae > Salticidae > Maratus > Maratus michaelseni. Next base: position 81,870,408 of record OZ007589.1, read on the forward strand.
CAGATCAGAAGATTCAAATAGCATCTTCATGAAATTAGAAAAAAAAAAGTTAAACAGATTTATTTTAATCATTGTACTTTCTGTATTAGGAAGAGGGCATAAATTCCGGAGAGAAGGTTGGGAGGGAGGTGGGGGGGGGGTATAGATCTAATACCTCCGTAGTCATTTGAAGTAATAATATAAAAAAAAATTATAACCAGGACTAAAAAGGCAATCTAGAAGAATGCCATTAAAGAAGGACGATGTAATTAAATTTATATCTAAAATAAAGAAAACAGAAGTTTGTGTGTGTGTTTGTGTGTCTTTCCGCTGTGTTCTGAAGACACCGCTGCACACAGAGCTACAAAATTTGGTAGCAAGGTACCTCTGTATGCAGTTTTAAACCTCGAAGACGGTATATGGATTTTTTTTTTTTTTTTTTTTTTTTGTTTTTGTTTTAATGCAATTTTTAGTGTTTTTTCCCCGTTTTGCAGAGATTTTTTCACATTAGTAATAAGAATCCGGTTCCAATTCTTTAGCCCCGATATAACAAATTTCGTACTCTTTTCAATAAAGTTTATTCGTACAAATATTTTGAAATTTTTGGCAATTTTTTTACTCTGCCACTAAGACATTTTCTCCAGAATAATTGATTGGTTTTTTGATTGATTCCATTTCGCCCCCAGTTACGTCAAAAATCATGATTTTTTTTCCCCAATTTTTAGCTTGGAGAGTGTTGATAATTTTTTAAAGATAACAAACCAAGATTTTAAATAAAGAGAGAGTCATTAATTGTTCCAATTTGGATTTTTTGATTAGATTTTTTATATTTTTTATGCGTTTTTTTTTCACGTTTTGCAGCGCTTTCTTTACATTATTGAAATGAATCCAATTTTAATCTTTCAACCCAATATACTAATTTTTTTTTCCTCTTTTCAGAAAAAGTTATTCCATAAAGTAACCGAGCATCGATTCTTGAATTTTTTGCGATTTGTTTTATGCAATTTTTTAGAGTTTTTTCATGTCATTTATGTATTTGATTTTAGAAATTTGCAACGATAACTTACTGTATTTGGAAGTCAAACAGAAAAAGCGGCATTTTGTTTCTGTGTCAAAAGTTAACGATAATTGTTAAAATCCTTGGTTTAATTTTGAGGGGACAAGGGGTGTCCGGACGTAATTTAAACATTGCGTTAATGCTCTGATCGAAACTCCCCCTCCCCAATAAGAACTTTTTTAATATTAAACTGATTCAAACAAAATATTTTCCAACATTTTCTTCTCAGGTCCCTCAGGTAGTACATAAATTTCGGTACTAAACTAACGGTATCATTTTCTCAGATTTTGGTTACCACCATTTCTGGATATTAATCTCCAGGGGAGGGGTATTTTCTTGGGGTCTATAGACACGATTTCATCGAAAATTGGTTTATTCAACTTACTATGAACTAATTAAGATATAGATTTGGCACTTTTGGCGTTGGAAAGGGGAACTACAAGATTTTCAGCGCGTACGCAGCACGCCTGCTATATGTCGCCATACGCAGCGGGACACTTTCCAGATTTTCGTTCTGAAAGAGAATTGTTTAAAACAGAGTTCTTTCTCTGGCGGTGGGAAGTGGAACTAAAAAATTTTGCATAGGTTACCACCATTTCTGAATTTTAATCTCCAGCGGGGGGATTTATTTTCTCGGGTTCTATGGGACCAATATCAATGAGAATTAGTTAATTCAAATTAACATGAAATAACTAAGATATAGATAACTAATTAAGATATAGATTTGGTGCTTCTTGGTGGTGAAAAATATAATTGAAAGATTCTGTAGCGTTTGCGCAGCACGCCTGCTATACGATGCCATAGACAGCGGGGACACATGTCGGAGGTTCGCTTAGAACATAATGCGCTCCCAGGAGGTGGAACTAAAAGATTTTCCTGCCCATGCGACGAAAATGGCTATTTTAATGGAGACGGCAAAAGAAAAATACCGATTTGACAATCCCTGACAACAAAATATTCTCATTTTTGCTCATCCTTTAATATTAAATAAACCGTTAGAGGTATCGATTCGAAATACTCAATTTTAAAGTAGTCAATTTTTCCGATTCCGAAAATGCAAATTTTGTGAAAATCGGACGGTGAAGATACTCTGAGTAATTCAGTTTCTGAAGAATGGAAATGACAGATTTTCCGTTTTAAGTTACAATATACCTAAAAAATATAGTGAAAATGATGTATTTTGATGCAATCAAGTTGAATATTCTATCCCAGAGACTCTTTTAAGAGCCTACAAAAGTCATACTTTTTCTCGCAACGAGATGGCAGCTAGTGATTTCAAGCCGTCTTACTTCAAATGATTAACAAGGAAATCCTCCAATGAAAAAAAAAATTCGAAAAAGAAATAAATTCAACCAATGATCTGTAACATTTTCTTGCTGCTATCACTCTTTGGTAATTGCCAAGATTTTAAATGTCTACAAAAAGGAATGATTTTAACCCGTTCATGATTAGCGTCCAAAAATAAGACGTTTTGAATTTTCGAAAATAAATTAATATATTTTTTGACAGATTTTTTTTTCTATTTTTTCGTTCATTTTGCACTTTTTACAACAAAATATTGATTTTGGTATAATATAAAGAATTTTTTTATTTCATGTAGTGCAATTACATAAATCGGAGTATTTAAAAAGAATAAAATATCAGGTATAAATGAGTTGAAATAACTATATTGGTAATTTTTCTTTAGAATTCGCAATTTCCTGAAAGACTCAAATAAGATACAATAACACTAACATGTTAAAATAGCGTCTTCATGAAATTAGAAAAAAATGTTAAACAGATATTAAGGTTTTAAATATTGTATGTTTTCTACCAGAGGGAGGAGAAGAAATGAAGTCTAACACAGGGTGATGAGGCAATCGCCCCCACCGCTTGGGCTAATAAAGGGTCTACACACTATCAGTGAGGTCTGCACCCGAAAGGGACAGGCCAAAGATTGGGCCGCTGGCCAAGTAAATTTTCATTCATGAAACTCGGGTCCGGCTTTGTCTCCACACTTTACTCACTTGGCCGGGCTGAACATTACTTTTCTCTGCAGACTCGTGCCGGGCCACACTTCCGGGTAGACTTCTTTTCTGGGTCCAGCTTGGAGGGGAATTTATTCTTCCTAGGGGTGTGCACCGGCTGAAATATCAAGATTCGGGATCCGCATGGTATAAAAGCTAAGATTTCGTTCCGGATTCAACCCAACAAATATGAAAACCATTGTTATCTCGACTCATGCATCCTCTAAATTCTTTTTTCCCAGCCCATGCTGGATTGGCATTTCTATTACTTTCTTTGATTTTTTCAAGAAAAAAGTATTGGATTCATGAAAATTTTCGAATTCCGGTTTTCGACGGATTTATACATTTTAAAAGGTACTAAACACGATTTCGCTGTTTGCATTTCTTTTAACTTTACAAAAAGAAAGTATTGGACTGGTGAAATTTTTTGACCTCCGATTTTAAACGGATTTATGCGGTTTAGAAGACTTGAATACGATATGACTGTTTTTAGAAAAATATCTGTCTGTATGCATATGAACATTTTTTCTCAGGAACTAATTCACAGAATTTAATAAAATTTTAGAATCAGCTAAAACTTGTAACAAATTGGTGCTGATCAGTTTTTGGTGTAAGTCGCTCAACAGGTGGCTGCTATGCTAAATTTTTCACGATTTACGCAATAGTTCTGTCTCAAGAACTAACGCACAGATTTTCATCTACCTTCAAATTCAGTTAGACGTGGATATCAGTTGTTGCTGATTAGGTTTCGGTGTACACAGCCCTAGAGGTGGGGCTGCCATGCCGCATTATTCACAATTTACAAGCTAACTCTATCTCAAGAACTAATGCAGATATTTCCAACAAATTTCAGATTCAGTTTGGCACTGACATAGGTTGTTGCTGATTAGGTTTTGGTGTACACCGCCAAAAGGTGTCGCTGCTATGCTGCAGTATTCACGATTTTCAAATAGCTATATCTCAAGGACTAATGCACGGATTTTCATTATAAGTTGTAACTTATTATGTGTTGGTAATCGCCCAACAGGTGGCACTGCTATGCTGTATTTTTCTGAATTTCCGCACAAGCTCTATCTCAAGGACTAATGCACAGATTTTCATAAAACTTCAGATTCAGTTTCACATCGCTATACGTAAGTTGATGCTGATAAGGTTTTGATGTATACCACCCAAAAGGTGACACTGCTATGCTGCATTATTCACGAATTTCTAGATAGCTATATTTTAAGGACTAATGCACGGATTTTCATTACATTGCAGGTACAGTTAGACGTTGACATAAGTTGTTACTTATTATGTTTTGGTGTAAATCGTTCAACAGTTGACGCTGCTATGCTGTTTTTTTTTCAGGATTTCCGCAATAGCTCTATCCCAAGAAGTAATGTATAGATTGTCATCAAATTTCAGATTCAGTTAGACATGGACATAAATTGTTGCAGGTTTGGTGTATACCGCCCACCAGGTGGCGCGGTATGCGGCATTATTCACTCTTTTCAAGATAGCTTTATCGCAAGAAATAATGCACGGATTTTAATAAAACTTTATATTCAGCTAGACATTCATATAAATTGGTGCTGATTAGTGTTTGGTCTCAACTTGCGGCGCTGCTATACTACCCTTTTCACGATTATCACAATAGATATCTCAATAATTATAATGCACAGAATTTCATCAAATTTCAGAATCTGTTTGACCCTGACATATATAGACGCTGATTATGTTTTGATGTAAATAGCCCAACAGATGGCTCTGGTATGCTGCTTTTTCCATGATTTTCAAGATAGCTATATCTCAAAAACTAATGCACAGAATTTCATCAAACTTCAGATTCATTTAGATGTTGGCATAAGTTGTTGCTTATTAGGTCTTAATGTAAATCTCCCAACAGGTGACGCTGCTAAGCTTCATTTTTCAGGATTACACGATTTTAGCGATAGTCATATTTCAAGAACTAATGCACGGAATTTAATGAATCTTGAGACTGAGTTAGACTTTTATATAAATTGCTGCTGATCCGTTTTTGGTGTAAATAGCCCAACATACTGCATGGCGTTGCTACGCAGTTTTTTTCTCCATTTCCACAATAGCTCTAACTGAAGAACTAACGTAAGGATTTTCAACAAATTTCAGATTCAGTTAGACTTTGACATAGGTTATTGCTGATTCGGTTTTGGTGTATACCGCCCAAAATTTAGTGCTGCTATGCTGTATTATTCATGATATTCAAGATAGATATATTTGACGAACTAATACACGGATTTTCATTAAATTACAGATTCAGTTAGATGTTTACATAAGTTATTGTTTAATTGATTTTGGTGTAAATCTCCCAACATGTGGTGCTGCATGTTGCGTTATTCACGATTTTCAACCCAGCTCTATCAAATTTCAGATTCAGTTAGACATGGACATAAGTTGTTACTGATTATGTTTTGGTGTATACCACCCAAGAGGTGGCAGTGTATGCTTATTATTCATGATTTTCAAGATAGCTTCATCTCAAGAACTAATGCACGGAATTTAATAAAACTTTGTATTCAGTTAGACCTTCATATAAATTGGAGCTGATTAATTTTTTGTGTAAATCGCTCAAATGGTAGCGCTGCTATTTTTCACGATTTTCACGTTAGCTGTATCTCAAAACCTAATGTACAGAATTTCATCAAACTTCAGATTCAGTTACACTGTAAAAAAAGTCTGTAATTTTGACAAAAAATGTATTTTGCTTTTTTTACAGAAAATATTGTTTAAAGGAAAAACAGTTTTTACCTGTAAAAAAAAAATTGGATTTTTCATTTTTACAGAAAAAGTCTATATGTTTTACAAAAAAAAAAACTGTTTTAATGAAAATATATGGATATTTTCTGTAAATTAAACGGTTTTCCACCGGCGCTAAAATTGACAGTTTTTCTGTTAATTTGAGAGATTTTTTTTTACAGTGTAGACTTGGACATAGGTTTTTGCGCATTAGGTTTTAATGTAAATCTCCCAACACCTGGCGCTGCTATGCTGCATTTTTCAGGATTAACACGATTTTAGCGATAGTCATATCCCAAGAACTAATGCATGGAATTTAATAAAACTTTAGATTAGGTTCGACCTTGTTTATATGTTGCTGCTGATTCATGTTTGGTGTATGTGAAACATGTATGATATAGACGAAAGTTTTGGGAGTGGCAAATCTGACTAGTTTTCTTCTATCGATACTAGAAGAAAGTATTGGATTTGTGTAAAATTTCGACGTCTTGTTTTTCAAAGATTTATACGTTTTTGGAAATCCTGAACACGATATTATTGTTTTTCAAAAATGTCTGTCCGCGAGTTTGTCTGTTTGTATGTGACACAAATTTTTGAGCGCTCTATGTCAGCAAATAATGCATGGAATGTAATCAAATTTCATATTCAGTTATACATTGACATAAATATGTGGTGATTAGGTTTTGATGTAAATCTCGTAAAAGGTGTAAATCTCGCAGCTTCTATGCTGCATTTCTCACGATTTCTGCGATAGCTATATTCCCAGAACTACTGTATGAAATTTCCTGAAAATTCATATTGTGTTAAGTTGTGTATATAAGTCGTGTCGGCTCTTGCCAATCAAGCTTTTGTACGAGCTGAGCCGACTTCGGGCAGAACTTTTAGCGTTTATATCGTACTAGGCCAATATATATATATATTTATATATTTGTACGGACCAGGTCGTTCTCGGGTCGAACTTTTAGCTTTTATATCGGTTGTGTCATTATATTTTTTGTACAGGGCGGTGAAAGCCTGGTCCTGGAAATTTTGACCCAATTAGACAGCTAACCGACATATCTAAGCTAGTTTTATGGGTTTTTATGCTTATTTCAGCCAATGTCCCATAGGTACTGAATGTCTATTTTTTAAAATGTTTAAAAAATTTTTTACTGAATTACAACTAATCTTAGTAATAAAATGAGGCTGCGCCACCAGCCGGTTGAGTGCCCCCGTCAGCACATCAACCGCCGCACCCAAGTCCTGAAGGACTTTAAACGCACTAGAACAGGAGAGTCCTCCTGTAAGTGCTGCGGCCGGTGGGAGCGCCACCACCTGCTGAACACTCCCTTTAACCCAAGAGACGTACGACAAAAGTCGCTGCGATATGCGATGGAACCCACACTTCGAGGACACCACCACAAAACACTTGGGGAGACGCTGGAGACCTCCGACAGCTTCGTAGCCAGAACCCAAAAGTGGGAACCCGGTCCTAGGCCTTATGCCAAACTATCCCAACGACTCTTATTGTACGACAGTTTCCGATCATCGAGTCCTAGGGGAGGAGGAAACGACTGGTCTCATCGGCTGCGGCAAGGAGAAGGACCCTCTCGCCAGCCCGAGACCTCAAGGAAAAGTGTCCCTGAACGCATAGACACGTCCTGGCATGGCATATATTGTCGCCCCCAGAAGCTTTGCCTCCGGCGAAGCCCTGCAACGAATTGCAGGTAGTGGCCAGTCGACTCAACTGGGGTGTCACCCACATATAAAACAAAACATAAACAAAAAGACAACAATAACAACAATGAAAAAGGGGAGGCACCACTATCGGTACTCTGAAGGTCATGGAACATTCCTTCAAAAGCGCCAAAGAGGCGGTCCCGATCAAGAAAGTTATTTCTAAGATTCCAGCTAATCGAACAGTCCAGGTGAAGAACATACATCCTCCCAAGTAGTTGATACGGTTACACGATGACCTAAGTGGACCCGAGTACTCCTATCACTCTTCCTACAAACGAGCAATGCCCTTCTTCCGGACCATTGAGGTTGACACAAAACTACTCCAGCTGCAGACCATGCGTGTACGCCCACATGCCGGTAACTACGCTCTGCCGCCCGCTAGTACTGAGGGTTGCTTCACGCCGCCTCACGCAGTAACCAAGCATGACTGCAGAGCCACCACGCACCGTGCTCTTCGGAGTTCGATCTCGCCTCCGTCAACGCCCCCAGATAAAGATTTGGAAACTATCTGACCGCTGTTAGCTAGTCGTTGCTCATCGTCACCTACCTCGACGCAGGGCGAGGGTCCCGCTCGAGCAACTTAGATAGGCTTACGAGGCGTCCTTCTACCACCTAGGGAGGAGGTTTCCAATATTGGCAGAGTCCTCATGCCGCAGAAAACCTGAGCTTATGAAAGGTAGACCCAGACTCAGTGGCCTGCGTCACCGAGTCTTTTTGGTGTCTCTGTTTTTTTGGACGCCCGAACGCTATCACCGGCGCACCACATTGAGGTGGCGGTTCAACCGTGTCCTGCCCCCGTCGTGTCGAACATCTCGTTGTGTCGGGCTTCCGGTCATCTTTCCTACGGAAGGGACCGAGTTGGAATCTCCGGAAAAGCCCGCTGAAATTCTTAGCCATAAAGAAACAAGCAGTCTTATATCTATTTGAATGCCTAAGAGGGACTGCTCAGACTAGGAACCAGATCTGTAGAGCATAGATGTCCCTCCCGGTCCCTTTATTAAGGTCTTAAAAAAAATACATATTTCAGCTGGAGCTGAACCCGCCAGAAAACACGATAGGAGGCAGGGTGAAAATAGACATGCTAAGGTGATACTATCTTAATGTACATTACAGGTAGTTCACTGCCAGAGACATACCTCCAGCGCGACACTGGGCAGTGAAGATGGTTTATGATTGGATGATGTTCATACCAGGAATGAAGTCCATATCTCAGGATCGGGTCAAGTTAGAAAGATCCATCAAGAACATGTTTTTCAGTTTATTTAAAAGTGCTGAGCGGGAAAGGATATTATCTAGTTAATCTTTTTGACATAATTCTGAATACTGGAGAGTAATTAAAGCTTAAAATTGTCACTATTAATACACTGAAAAGTATTATTGCCCTTGAAAAGATCGCGCCTTTATACGACTTTGAGAAGGTATCTCCCAATGTGTCCTGATACACACAGTTCCTCTAAAAAATATTTTCTATGAATGCTTTGTATATATATCGTCCTACCGTAGTATAAAATAATTCTAAAAAAATCCGAACAACCATTTTACTAGTACTAGTGTTGTAACGTTCTATCCTATAATTCTATTACCAAACGGTTCGTTGTTCCTTTGGGAATTTTATTACAATGTGGAATTCCTCCATTGAGTCATAAGCGATGTTACTGAGATGTGGGCTCACCCTGTCTCTCTCTACCCACTGGTACCTCTGTATGCTTGGCGACAGCATTTGACATTGCATCCAAGATTCGATCTCGGCAGCATGCTATCGTTACCAGATCGAGCGCTGGTAGTTAAACTTTTTTACAAGAATGGTGAATCGACAACTATTGCATTGCGAAAGTTTCGCACGGAGAAAGAACTTCAGGCGCAAAAAACCCTATTTCATTGAATGGGATACTCAATTTAGTACGACGTTTTGAGAAAACGGGGAGTTTGGAGGATCGTCCACGTAGTGGCAGACCATCCTCGAGCACGGATCGCGTCAATATTGTGAAAAGTGTCATGGAAGAATTGGCAGCCGAGACATCAATGGGGAGTAGCAGTGCTCGTGAAGCTGGGAGAATAACGGGGATTTACGTAATCGTCGATTCGACGTATTCTGCACGGAGTCTTGGATCTGTATCCGTACAAGATACAGGGAATTCACCAGTTATTACTGGCAGATAGAGATAAAAGGCTAAAGTTTTCTACATGGGCGCTGGCAAAAATGGAGCGGGACCCATAATGGTTGTTGAACGTCAACTGGACGGATGAAGCACACTTTTCACTGCATGATGACGTCAATACGCAAAACAGTCGTATCTGAACAACGTCAAACCCTCGTGAGTACCTGACCAAGCCAGTGCATGCTCCTCATTTGACTGTTTGGTGTGGTTTCACCGCGTGTTTTTTTCTGGGCAGGGCCCGACTTATGCAGGGGCATGTGGGGCAGCTTCCCCAGGCCTCCAATCTGAGAGCCCCCCTCCCCCTCTGCTCTTAATTAAGATTTTTATTACACGGATGCAAAATGGTTTAAATTGGCCAAAAGTGACAAAAAATATTACATTTTCAAAGATTTAGGAAAGGAGTGTAGCCCTCCACTTCCTGTGCTCTAAGCCCCCTAAAAAGAACAATCTACAACATTAGAAAACTAATGTTATAAAAATGTATATAAAAATACTTTAGAACATGGGGAATGAAGTAACAACGTATCAAGTGTTAAAATTTGTTGCTATTAGTATAAGGGCATGCCTGCACTTATCTTTCCATAATATGGAATCGCCCAAATACATGCTAATGCACAACAAATATTAAATTTTATAATATAATAAAAAAATTTACATTATAACAAATAACCAAGAGTGATTGAAAGATCTGCATTTACATTTCAAAAGCTCACATGAGTCGTTATATTCCTACACCAAAAAACAGTGTTCTGTCATTTGTTAAAGTTGTGACAATTTCTTGTGATACCCTGTATATGTATACAGATGTAAATAGCACTTGGTTCGAAATTTATGTATACATAAAATAGGTATGGAGTTTAATACTAGTCACTTCAACATAATTCCCGAACAATTTTCATGGATAGATAGAAAGGGGCCTCTCAGAATGATGCTTGCCCTGTGCCCCAGATAGTCTAAGTTGGGCCCTGGTTCTGGGTCCTTTTTTTTTTTAAGAGTCTTGTCCTAAATCCGGCTGGAAAACCTGTACAGTCACTGCAGAACGGTATGTTACGCTTTTGCGTGACCACGTTGTGCCTGCATTGCAGGAAAGCCTGCATGCAGGATGGTGCCCCGTCGCAGGTTGCACGTGAAGTCAAGATGTTCCTGTTGAACACTTTCACTGAAGACCGAGTGATAAGTCGAGGTTGTAAGTTTGAGTGGCCCGCATGATCTCCAGACATGCCCCCGGCAGGTATTTGGTTGTGGGGATACTTAAAGTGTCGTGTACACCGGGGCTCCCCAGAAACTTTGGGGGAATTGAAAGATGCCATTCGACGGACCGTCGGTGGCATCGATGCCGACATGCTACATTCAGCTGTAACAGGCGTACTGACGCGCCTCGCTTCCCTAATACCTGGTGATAGTGGTCATGTTGATCATCAATTACTTTAAAATAAATGCACAGTGTCATATTATTGTGATTTGTTTTATTGTCTATTTGTGTTTGTCTGATTTGCATAAAACTCCTCAGTACGACGTGTGAGCGCCCTCTATTGGTTACTTTTGGAATAATTTTATATTATACATGGAAAAAAAATCCAAAAACCTTCTGATCATACTCGCGCAAACCGAAAAATTTTCTGAGCATTACTTCTTTTATTATGAATATTTAAAGTTTACACGAATTTATGACGCACCCGGTATATATATATATATATATATATATATATATATATATATATATATATATATATATACTAGCTGACCCGATCGGCGTTGTTGCTCGGGCCCATGATAATAAAATTAAACAAACCTAAAGTTTGAATGATTTTATATCTTTAATCTGATTTTGTATTAAATTATTTAGTTAAAATTGCTTCGCACGTCGACTGAAAATCCTTTATCTCCACTTTCCGCAAATACGGGCGCATTCTGTTAAAACGAACCACCGACACGTGTTCCCACTGCCTGCCGCACCTTATGGTATGCATGCAGAGCACGCGCTGCAAACTCTTTTAGTTCCACCTTCCGCCGCCAGGGGACGCACCCTGTTCCAAAGAAACCACCTTCCGAATAAAACTCCAAATCATGTCGCCGCTGCCACTAGCACCGAATAGCAAGCGTGCTGTGCACGCGCTCATAATCCTTTAGTATCGCATTCCAACGCTAAGGGGCGCAATTTGTCCCATACGAACATCCAACACGGGTACCCGTTGTATAAAGGAGTTGAATGAACTAATGCCCGTCGAAATCAGGCCCACAGAACTCTAAAACATAATGCGCCCCTTGGCGGTGGAAGGTGGAACTAAAATCTGTAACACGAACGAAAACCAAGCCGAATCATCTAAAGGCCGTTGCGATTGGGAATCCGTAGAACTCGAGATAAGAATGCACAGTTAGATAAAGAAACTCGTAGGATTGCTTATTGGGCCCTTGGTTAAGTGCTCAACAACAATTCATTTACTTTGATTGTTGATATCCATCTTCATAAATATACGGGTTGTGTACTTTTATTAGGAACATAAATGAAACATTTATGAAAATCGTTATTTAAAATTTCCTGTATTCTCTACCCATAACATTTAAAAAACGCTACGTCAGAAGCTAAAAATGTTAAATTTCTTGGGAATTTATTTTGTATAAATCAGAGCAATGCCCTCCTTCCCCATACCCGCAACATAATTTATTCAAGAAAACCACCTTCACATACATTGACGTGATCATTATAAAAAAATTAATTTTTTTTGATAATTAGAACATAACGAAGACGCTACGCTATAATAATCGGCAGATGACTTATCTTCCCATCCTCAATTTCAAATCTATATCTTAATTATTTATATAAATTTTTGTTCATTAGTAAAATTAGTAAAATTAGTAAAATCCTGTAACCAAGCATAGATTATGAAACACTTTCCAACACTAACAGAATACTTTAACAAACCATCGCTGTTTAATAAGGTAAATAAGTTATCTAAGTAAACATTTCAGAAAAACACAAAACACATTTGAAAACCAGATTTCAGCAATTACCATCCACAGCCGGAAAAGTACTCCAATTCTTTTCTGCAGCCCTGTATATAATTTATATATTTGTATATACTCTATAGTATGCTGCAATTTAGTTTAGCAATAAAACAAATGACACAGTTGGAAATTCATCTTCAGCAGTTTCCACCAATCGATGGAAACATACTTGAATTATTTTGTACAGCCCTGTATATTACATAAGCTTTTTGTACTCGTTACATATTAAGCTATAGTTTAATTCAGGCAAATACACGCTGAAATCACACTTCCAGGAATTATCATACATAGTCAGCCATGTATTCAGTTCTTTGCGTGGTCCTGTATATGATTTTATTTATATTCCACAAACCTTTCTTGGTATACTAAATATATTTCACGTTTAAAATGCATAACTCGATTAAAAACCCATTTTAATCAATTTACGCTGCTGCACAGTAATGCTTACATTTTTTTTTGTTTAGCCCTGTATATGATCTGTAGCATTTATACATAACTCATAGCATTCAAAAATTTAGTTAAACGCATACCTAACTAAAATCCTACTTCCAATTATGGCTTATAAACAATATTTCGGACACAGTAATGTACCCGAAATATTTTGTGTGTCCCTGTAAATGAATGATAAATGCTTTTCGCATAACAAGTGTCTTGTAGTAAACCTCAATAATGTATATCCATTTCATTATATCTCAAATGGCGTAACATGATTAAAATATGCTGCAAATAGTTTTTCCCCGTAGATCATCATGTAAAAGAATACTTTTGTGTAAATGAAAGAAATAAAAAAGGAAAACTGCCCAGTTAAACTGAGGTCATTTCAAAGAATTTGAAATAAGCCCCTCGAAAAATAAAGAAATCGACAATATGTTAAGGGGGGTTCATACCCCTCCCCCCTTATAGTTAACCAATGAACCCCCAAAACTTATCAGTGAAGCGCTTTATCAGAATGAACTTATATATAAAATTCGAAGAAAATCGGATAATTCTGCATGAAAAACTCTTATCTAAATTAATGGGGGAGGATTAGCCCCCCATTAGCCCGTTTATACTTAATCAATGGACCCCCAAAACAAATCAGAAAAAAGCGTTATCACGATGAACCTATGTACAAAATTTGAAGAAAATCGGATAATTCTGCATGAAAACCTCATCTGTTAAATTCAGGGGGCTTACCCCTCCCCGCTTTTTTATACTTAACCAGTGAACCCCCAAAAGTAATCAGAAAAGCGCGTTATCACAATGAACCTATGTACAAAATTTGAAGAAAATCGGGTAATTCTGCATGAAAAACCCATTTATCTAAATCAAGTGGAGTTAGCCTCTCGTCCCCCACCCCCCTTTATACTTAACCAATGAACCCCCAAAACTAATCAGAAAAGTACCTTATCACGATGAACCTATGTACAAATTTTGAAGAAAATTAGATAATTCTGCATGAAAAACTCATTTGTCAAATTCAAGGGGGGGGGGGCTGACCCCCCCCAATGTCCAATCTAGGGCTATTAGTCAATTGTTACAAACGTTAAAATTTATAAAGTAAGAAAAAAGCATGTAAATATTCAGACAGATAAGCTTATTATTGCTTACAGTCTGCTGGAAAGATACTTTTCCATCAAAAGAAGAAAAAAAAAAGTATTAAATTTGAAGTATCCCTTCCAAAGTTTTACGTAGATATACATACAGAAATAAATAATATATATCAGATAAACATATAGCCATTATCGTGGTGAGGCTTTTCCGAGAGGCGTATCTATAGAGTTCAGAGAATGCTTGGTCCAATCACAGAATGCCTCTGGGTGGATCCGAGTAGAGGCGGTCCGCGTATAATTAATTCAGGTGTTTTTTCTCAATTTTGGTCAAAGTTGTCGCGTGATTATACTCGCTGTAATTGCAGTAGAATTATAAAAATCATATTTTTGAAAAGCTTAAACACTGAGCTATCGTTGTTAGTTCTTAATTTTTTTTTAAATTTTGTTGGTATCGATTTTATAAGAGTTTAAAAGACACAACAACTCGATTTTTACCGAATCCAACCATTGAGTTGGTCTTCAGAAATAAACTACAACAGAAATCGAAAAAGTGAAAACTAACAACGTTGGAGATTGGTCTCTGCTATCCTATGAAAAAAAATATTTAAAAATATTAAAATGCGAGCGAGAAATCGCGCGATAACCTTCCCATAGACTTAACATTAGCGTGACTAGTGTAGGCTCTTAACATGTGTGTGTGAGTTCATAAAATATCAAAATGTGATAGTGTGTTTTTGGGTTCATAAACGAAATATTGGTAATAAATTTCATATTCCGAGAAAAGAATAAAAAGAAACGTGTCCAGTTAAAATTATGGCATTGAGCTCACAGGCTATTCACACTAATTGTATATTATACTCTTACTTCAAAGAATAATATCCCCTAATGGACAATAAATTAAAGGGGGGTGAACCCCTGTTCCTCCACTGTACAAATAACCAACGAACTCCCAAGGCTCATCAGGGAAACGCTTTATCAGAACGAACCTGAAAAATTTGAAGGAAATCAGATAATTCTGCATGAAAAACGCATTTATCTAAATTATCGGGGGAATTAGGCCCCCCGTTCCCCCCTTTCATCGTAAACAATGAACCCACAAAACTAATCAGGGAAGCGCCTTATCACAATGAACATAAAACAAAATTTGAAGCAAAACAGATATTTCTATCAAGAGTTAATGCGTTACGTATATACATATATTTACATACATACATACAAAACCGGCGGGAACATTAGCTCTCAGGCTTTAACAGCGTGTGAGCTAATTAAACAAGAAAAGTGCTCAGTTAAACTGATGGCAACTGATTAAGCAAATTGGATAATTTTGCATGAATAAATCATTTATCAAAATTTAGGGAGATTAGCCCCCGTTTCCCTTTTATAATTAACCGTTAAACCATGAAAACAAATCAGAGAAGTTCCCTATCACAATGAACCTATATAAAAAATTTGAAGAAAATCGGATAATTCTGCATGAAAACCTATTTATCTACATTAAAGGGTGTTAGCCCCCGGTTGTCACCTTTATGCTTAACCAATTAACCTCTAAAACTAATCAGGAAAGCGCCTTATCACAACGAATCTACATACAAAATTTGAAGAAAATCGGATAATTCTTCATGTAAAACCCATTTATCTAAATTAAGGGGGAAGGATTAGCAATTTTTTCTCTTTATACTTAACCAATGAACCCCCAAAACTAATCAGGGAAGTGTCTTGTCACAATGAACTTATAAACAAAATTTGAAGCGAAACGGTTATTTCTATAGAGTTATCGAAATTACGTATATACGTACATACATACACACATACGTACTTACATACGTACGTACTTAGATACGTACATACAAACGTAAGTACAAACAGAAACGTCGGGCACATTAGCTGTCAGGCTTTGATAGCCTGTGAGCTAAAAAGAAAACTGCACATTTATACTGAGGGCAGTGAGTTCACAGGCTATTCACACTAATTGTATATTATATTCTTATTTCAAGGAATTTGAAATAAGCCTCTCAAAAAATAAAGAAATTGACAATATATTAAAGGGGATCATCCCCAATCCACCTCCCCCCCTTACAATTCAGTAATGTATCCCCAAATCTAATCAGGGAAGCACTTTATTATACTGAACCTATATACAAAATTTGAAGAAAATTGGATAATTCTCCATGAAAGACCCATTTATCTAAATTAAGTGGGGAGGATTAGCCCGCGTTACCCCCCTTTATACTTAACCAATGAACCCCCAAAACTAATCAGAAAAGCGCCTTATCACTATGACACTATATACAAAATTTTAGAAAGTTGGATAATTCTGCTTTAAAACCCCATTTATATAAATTAAATGTGGGGGGGATTAGCTCTGTTTCCCCTTTATACTTAACCAACGAACCCCCAAAGCTTATAAAGGAAGCGCCTTACCACAATGAATCTATATGCAAAATTTGAACGAAATCTGACTATTCTGCAGGAAAAAGCAATTTATCGGTTAGTCTCCTGTCATTCCTCTTTAAATTTAACCAATGAACCACAAAACTAATGAGGGAAGCGCTTTATCACAATGAACCTAATACACAATTTGAAGAAAATCGGATAATTCTATTTGAAAAACACATTTATCTAAATTAAGGGGGTTAGTCCTCATCCCCCTTTATACTTAACCAATGAAACCCCAAAACTAATCAGGGAAGCGCGTTATCACAATGAACCTATAAACAAAATTTGAAGCGAAAAGTTTATTTCTATAAAGAGTTATCGCGTTATTGACATATATACGTACATACAGAACCGGCGGGCGGATTAGTTCTCAAGCTTTGATAGCCTGTGAGCTAAAAGGGTTCTTAACTCTACTATGAAGAAAGAATAATAAATTATCTAATTTTTTACATACACATTTTATTCAAAATGTAGAAAATCGAATATATATGTATTCTCATTCATATTCGAATATGCTTTTATTCTCGTCTCATAATATATATTTTGGCTGTAACGTTTTGGGAAAATCCATACAACCTGACCTGGAAAAACGTAATTCTGACCCACAAACAACATTCTACAGTGAACCCGACCATAAAAAGACAATTAGTCACGGAGATACGAAAAAAAAAATAGGGACAACTTGGCCCTATGGAGGGCTCTATTCAACGATGAGGAAGTGCGCGCTATTCATAGGTTTTACAATATTTGAATATTAAACTAGTTGGACATGCCAATCTCAAAACTTTCTTCCATCTCATACATGTAAAAGCTTCAAAATTTGCTATCAAACCACAAAAAAAATCAAAATGTTTCGTCATTCCGTTGTACGTCAGCTACTTGCGAATCTTCGGGTTACCTGTATTCGAGCAGCCGATGTATTATACTAAACTACGGAAAGTCCTTCTGGCCTGTACCGTCAAGAAAAAATTCCCTATTGCTCGGTTGTGAGGCCTTAGCTAATTCTACTAAAAATACACGAATTTAAAATGCGTTGAACCCGATTACAGAAAAGTCATTCCCAGTTCTAGTCAATATTGAATTTGAATGAGAATATCGCTAAATTAATTAAGTTGGATTCACACGTGGCAGTGTATTTTTTGTCTCCAAATTTGGCGATATTTCACCAATTGTCGCCAAGCTTGGCAAATAATTTGACGTTGGCGAATATAAATATTCAGTGTTAAGCATGTAAGTGTTGAAACGATGGTTATAACAATGAAAGAAAATTTAGTGAAACCATGTTCATTAAAACTCTTAAATTAAACCCATTTATGGAGGAATCCTGCTGTATTGTTTCAAAATGTCGGCCACCCTATAATTTTAAACTGCTATATCTCCGCCATTTTTTAACAGCAAAACAAAAAATGCTTTGGAATCCTTGGATCAAGGCCGAACATTTAACGGAATTTTTTTTAGGATTTCTAATATTTTTCTATATTTTTTTTAAATTAAAATCTATAAATGGCTATCAATGCGCCCCCTCCAGCCACAATATCCCCAAATTCAACTGGGACCTGCAGGTTATAGTCAAAAACATATACAAAAAGTTTGGTTCAATTATCTGCATAACTTCATGCACTTTTCAATGATACAATAGTGAAAATGGAGCAAAAATCGTGATCACAGCTCCCCCTTTCGTTGAAATATTCCCAAATTCAACTGGTACCTGCAGCCTACAGTCTAAAACATATACAAAAAATTTGGTTCAATTATCTGCATAAAGTCATACACGTTTCGGTGATACAATAGTGAAAATGGAACAAAAATCACGATCGCAGCGTCCCCTTTCGTCGAAATATCCCCAAATTCAACTCGGACCTGCAGGCTATAGTCAAAAACATAGAAAAAAAATTGGTTCAATTATCTGTATAACTTCATACACTTTTCGATGATACAATATTTAAAATGGAACAAACATCGCAATCGCAGCCCCCCCCCCTTTCGTCGAAATATACCCAAATTCAAGTGGGATCTGCTGGCCACAGCCAAAAACATAGAGAAAAAATTGGTTCAATTATCTGCATAACTTCATACACTTTTCGATGATACAATAGTGAAAATGGAACAAAAATCGCAATCGCAGCCCCCCCCCCCTTTCGTCTAAATATCCCCAAATTCAAGTAGGACCTGCTGGCCATAGCCAAAAAAATAGAATTTTTTTTTTCAATTATCTGCATAACCGCAGGCACTTTTCGATGATACAATAGTGAAAATGGAACAAAAATCGTGATCGCAGCGCCCCCTTTTATCGAAATATATCATAAATTCAACTGGGATCTGCAGGCTATAATCCAAAGCATATACAAAAAATTTGGTTCAATTATCTGCATAACTTCATACAGTTTTCGATGATACAATATTGAAAATGGAACAAAAATCGCGGTCGCAGCGCCCCCTTTCGTCGAAATATCCCCAAAATTCAAGTAGACCCTGCTGACCATAACCGAAAACATAGGAAAAAAAATTGTTCAATTATATGCGTAACTTCATACACTTTTCGATGATACAATAGTGAAAATGAAACAAAAATCGCAATCGCAGCGGCCCCTTTCGTCGAAATATCCCCAAATTCAACTGGGACCTGCAGGCTATAGTAAAAAACATATAAAAAAATGGTTCAAATTGAAGAATAACTTCATACACTTTTCGATGATACAATAAGGACAGACAGACGGGCAGACAGACATTTTGTAAAAACATGTTTTTTGTAATCTCTGACCCCTAAAACTTCCGTCAAAAACCGGAAGTCGAATAAAAATTCGATTACAACTACTTACTTCTATCATAGATAGAACAAAGTAAAAATACAAATGTGTTCCTTTTTCTATATAAATAATAAAATTGTTATTAGAGATACAATGGAAGACTTATATTTTGTATTAAAACATGATTTGTTTTTCTTTCATTTCCGGTTCTAATCGAAATATGTGAGGTTCGGGTCGATTCGAGGGTCGGCGAAAATTACTTTGTCCGGTTGTGGGTTGATGAATTGGTTTTGTCCGAGTCGAGTTGCGAATTCAATTTAAATAATATTTTTGGGTCGACCGCAAGAATAAAAACCCTACCCGATACCTAAATAATACAAGTCAACCCGACCCGCAACAAAAATGTAAAAATCAACACGATCAGAAGCAAGAAAGTAGAATTTAACCTGATCCGCAATGAAAAAATTCTTTCCCAAGTCGACCAGAACAGCGGGTCATATTAGAACCTATTATCGCTCCCCCGATTCCCCAGATCTACCCTAGGACTTTAGTCAATTTTTACGAAAGTTAAAATTTATAAAGTATAAAAAAGGCATGTAAATATTCAGACAAATAAACATATCATTGCTTAAATTCCAATGATACTGAAAAGAGACGCTCTACAGAAAGATATACCTATAATAGTATAATACCTATAAAAAGTATAAAAATTGCAGTATCCGTTTCAAAGTTTTGCGTGACATACATATAGAAAAATATACATCCTAACGAATTGTAGAATTTCCTCATTGGAAGTGGATTAAAATTTAAAGGTACAATATTTAAGCTTATAGAAATAAAGAATTTGAAATTTACTCAATTTTAACAGGCGTATTTTGATGAAATTTAAAAATAACCGAAGAAAAAAAAAAAGCTTCTTAAAATATATCTAATCATTCTTGCGAGTGTTTCTATTTTCTACGCCGAATTTTGAAAAATTGGTATTAGCCAATTATCGCGATGAGGCGTTTCCAAGAGTTCAGAGAATACTCTGTCCAATCACAGAATATGTGTGAGCGTCCCGAGTGGAGGCGGTCCGCATATAATTAATTCAGGTCTTTTTTTCAATTTTGCTCAAAGTTATCCCGTGTTTATACTCGCTGTAATTGCAGTAGAATTATAAAAAGCATATTTTTGGAAAGCTTAAACACTGAGCCATCGTTGTTAGTTTTTAATTTTTTTTAAATTTTGCTGATATCGATTATATAAGAGTTTAAAAGACACAACAACTCGATTTTTACCGGATCCAACCACTGCGTTGGTCCTCGGAAATAAACTACAACAGAAATCGAAAAAGTAAAAACTAACAACGTTGGAGATTGGTCTCAGCTATCCTATGAAAAAAAAAAACTATTTAAAAATATTAAAATGCGAGCGAGAAATCGCGCGATAACCTTCCCATAGACTTAACATTAGCGTGAGCGTTTCTTCGCGTGACTGATGTAGGCTCTTAACTCTGTTCCTATATCTAAACAAGAACAAAAAATCATGCATCAGATTAGGAATGACTTCCCAACAGTAACAAAATAATAATAAAATTTTCTTTTTCATACAATGAAAAGAGGTATTGAAATAATGTATTATGGTAATAATTAAGTATTTAAAAAACACATAACTCAGCAAAAAAAAAAAAAAAAAACTATTAACATCAATTTATGTATGCGATAATGTGTGTAAATTTTGTACCGAATTCTATTGGGCGTCTGTGTAAATCAAAGATAAATACCGCGCCCCCCATACTCTATAAAAACATGTTGTAATCCACCTTTATAATCCTTTATTATTCCATTATGTTTGAAGTATTATAACGTTAAAATACACCGCAACCAATTTTTCCTGCTAGAACAATAATGTAATGGAATTAATTCTTGCTTCCCTGTAAACGAACTATAAATGCTACTTACGCTATTCTCTTGAAAAAGCATATTGTAGTCCAATTGTGTGACGCATTTAAATATCGTTATGTTTGAAATATCATACCATCAACAAAATTAACCGTAAACTGATTTTATTTATAGAGAATAATGTAAAGGAATTTTATTTTGTGTCCCTGTAAACGGAGTACAATTGAGAGAAACTTAATTTTCACTACAGAACATACTATACTAAGTTACAATAACATATATAACATACAGACAATCGAAGTATATTTAGACCACAGGTAGACAGATAACCGAATTTATGAACACTTTTTAGCTTTTTTGAACTACACCTTGCAATCCTCTATTCTTTTAAAATGATTTTTTTTATTAACTTAATAAATTTCTTAAAGCGATACATTATTTTAATATATTTTCAATGAAAATAAACTATTATCTTATATAAATTTATAAATAATTTTAATGTTTCAGTGACGTAATAACTATTTTAAACAATGCCTATTTGTATCAAAATAAATTAATTTTTCGTAATTATGATTGCAAAGTAGTAAAATTTGCACCGCAAGTTTAATTTCTTGAATAATAAAAAGTCTATAATGTTAAATTATTCAAATATTTGAAGGCTGGTATCTCTAATAATTTCACATGTTTAATAAATTTTGTTTGAATAAATAATTAATTTCTGCTTCGTTACATAAGCAGTACCTTAATCAATATTCATAAATATTTATATATTATGAGTTAAGAAACAGTCTTCGATAAATTACTATTAGTTCATAATTTGCAAATAGAATTTTTTTACATATTCTTATTTACAGTTGATCAGATAGCGTTTGAGAACAATGAGGTTAAAATATGAAAGTTAATTTGTAAGTAAGTTTTAAAGGATTTGGGATAACTTAATTGTGATTTTCGCCTAGAAGAATTATTTATGTAAAAAATGGATTTTCACAATGTTCTTAATTTCATTAATTTAAATTATATATTCATATATCTAATTTTATTACAGTTTTTTACACTGTTTTAAAAATATCTATACCTGATTCCATATGATAGCATACTTGAGTATAATAATAATAATAATAATAATGATAATAATAATAATATTAATAATAATAATAATAATAATAATAATAATATCAATATCGGAGAACTAAATGTCTGAAATGAAAAAAAAAAAAACACACCTCTACATCAAACCAAATAAATCTCATTATTGCATTGCTGTTTGTATTATAGTATAATTAAATAAGAAAAAAAATGAAAGACTTAATTAGGAACTTTATTTTTACAAAACATTTATATAAAAAAAAAAAAAAAAAAAAAAAAAAAAAAAAAAAAAAAATTATACTTCTTTTTTTTAAAACTAGCTTAATAATCCCCCCCCCTTTTTTTTACACAGTAGTTATTCTATGCTAGAATTACGTGTTAATTATTTTTTAACAGAAAAAATCCAGCTTCTAATAAAATATATTTAACATAAAATGCATAAAAAATTTTGTTTTTTCCTTGCGTGCCCGCATTTTCACTTTAACATTTATCATTTCTTTTTTTTTATAAAAAATTCTTTTCGTAAAAAGTTAATTAATATTTCAAATCAAAATAAGCTATCATACACATTTTTTCTACTTTTTATTTTATTTTTTATTTTTTGTTTTGTTTTAATGAAGAAAAACGATTTTAAAAAAGCTTGTAACTGTTTAAAAATAAAATGAATAAAGTAAATAGTATTAAGCTATTAAACATATTTTTATATATGTTTCAAAATTAAATATACAATGAGTTAATGTACAGGATAATAATAATTAATATACTGTGCTGTAAAATGCATACATAAAATAATATTTCCGCATTATTGATTTTTTTATTCTCAACAACAACAGCGTTCATGTCATCAACATAGGAAAGACCAATATTTTTGAGAAGTAGAGTGAAGAAAATGTAGTAGTCTTTTTGTTTTACGGCGTATTTGGGGAGTCTAGAAAATACTTGATATCCGAATGCACGATATAACGCAAGCTGTTAAAAGGGAAGAGTGGGGACAACTTACTAGAAATTGCGTAATATCGTGTAATATAAATTTGCCTCAGAAACTTTACTTTCTATTACATTTTTGTTACTTTCTAAACATCACTACTGTTTTATTAATAATATTGACGATTAACTATCTTATTATTCGTTAAAAATTACGTACATAAAAGTTACTTTTATAAGGCTGTTAAGGTAAATATATTTTCTTGGGAGACACAATAAATATAAATATCTCAGAAAGATGTTGATATGCCTCGGAAATTATCTTCAAGAACTTGTTCTAGAGTTTTGATGTAATGAAAGTATCTCAGACGCCTTTGCACTTTTAGTTGTTTAAGTGTGCGGATTTTCATGTAATAAAGAGCGTCGCTGAGAGCTGGGTAAGATATATTTTCTGGCTCATAATTCGTAGTTTATACACACTGTTAAAAATCTGGAGTAAACTGTCCATACATTTAACCGTTTTTAAACATAACGCTTACTTGGCCATATTAAGAACGTTCTCATAGGTTAGAAGAGATATAAATTACAGTTAAATAACCGTTTTCTATAAAAAAGTTTAAATGACTGCACAATTTGCTGCAAAATTCTTACAGTGTGTCGAAACACATATTCTCGAAAGAACAGAAGCTGCTAAACATTTCTCCCAAACAATCATATTAAACAAAGCTGTACGTAGTTTACGAAGTAATTAGAAAATGAAGTGTTACGGCAACATCTCCTAGATGGCTTCTGTTAAAAGTTTTTTTTTTTTTTTGTTTTTTTTTTTTTTTTTATAGAAGGCATAATGTCTAGTGTTTTCACAAAGGGGCTCGTAGAGTAAATATATCACAAATTTTTATTTTTATTTTTTTAATTGGATTAGGAACTAAGAGATTATAGCTACTACAGTAACTCTTATGTAAGTAACTCTTATGTAAGTAACCATTAACGAATTAACCTAATGTAGAAAATTTTTGGCAAATCCTATTATGAAATATACAATGTCTTCATCAAGTCTTATAAGTATGTAAAAATTAATCTCTAGGTACTGATGAAAAAATCCAGCGAAATTGGTTTGAGAATTAGCCATTGGAAATTAGGTCTTCTTTAAGTCTACACTAAAAAATAAGCTTAGGGGGTCGTAAAATAATTTCGCTACAACCAAGAAACGTTGACACCATATTTGAATTATTTTTGTAAATTTTACCATAGGATACTAAACGAGGTGTAATTCGGTGAAGTAATTTGCGAAATAATGCAAATGTAAGGTTTGGAATGTCTAATGTTGAATTCGTTTTTAATTGTTGCAAAATAAACTACAATTTGCGTAAACTGTAAAACGCACAACTGAAAATCTACTAAGTAAAATAAGATGTAATATTAAATTCGCAAAAATGCTTCTAAAAATTGGTCTATGTTAATTTTTTTATACAATACAATGCATAATTTATTCGAATATTAACTTCCAAAATATATAAATTATGAAATTAATTGTTGAAAAGAAAATTGTTTTTAACCCATAAAATGTTTAACAAAAATTGATCCACAGAAGCTTTTAATGTGAGAATTCGAAATTACAGTTTCGAACACCAAATAATTTTCTAGTTATGCTTAAAATTCTATACCTATTGTAGTTTGTTCGGGATCTATTAAAAATAATTGAACATTAGAAAATCAATTATCTAAACTTAACATCTGCGTTATTCCTGAACTACTTCACCCAATCACTACTTTCCGTTTGGTATCATAATATAAAATTTATTGAAGAATACAAACATGGCTCCAAAATTGCATGTTGAAAATATTATTTCGTACTTAAATGTCGATCCTGAAATTCGTAATAAACGGTTGCATCTGTTAATCGGTTGGATTCGTACGGTTTTGGGAACTGGAGACATTATCTCTGCTAAAGTAATGTTTGATTACATCGCCCCGATATTTCTAACTACAATAGATATCCTTATTGATTTTACCTATAAAATCGGTTGTAAAATGGTGCAAAGATTGTTTTAAAATGGATTACATACATAATCCATTGGCCGATTGAACAAAAATCCATACAGTTCCTGTTACAGTCGTTTATAACATATTCGCAAAATGGGAATTAAATCGGATGCATCGTTTGGGAATTATCACACACAAACACATACACACACACAAATCATGATTAAGCAGTGGTATTTTTTGGCCGATGGCCTTGGGAGAATATATTTTTGACTGGGAGTTTCAGGGTCAACGGTTGCCAAGTACAAGTGCGTAATTGGAGAGCGAACAGTCTGCCCAATCCTTGAAATAGGGATCTGCAGTAAAAGTTTACTTTTCAAATCATACCGTACGCTTGTATTTGAGGTTGATATTGCTCTTTGTCTTTTAGATGATTCTTATTTATAATCGACCTTTTGTAACCACATTCGTCTTGACAAAATGCCAGCAAAAAAAAGAAAAAAATCAAATGACGTTTCTCTTTTCTATTCAAACACGAGACCTTTTAGTAGAAGGTGTCAAATTTGTTGTTTCGATTTTGTACATACTTTAGAAACGACACTCTTCATGAGAGAGAATTAATTATAACTCCAGATTTAATATATTTTTACGAAATTGAAAAACTCCATTCCAATCCAAAGCCAATAAAAAAGATTGGACTTATTCAGTTATCATTTTCTCATACATATATGTTTATTTTACATTTTAAAATATCTTAATATACAGTTAATAATATCTCAATATCTATGATTTAGAATAAATTTAAAATTTAATAAATAAAAATAATAAAATGGAATAAAAAGGAAATAAATTTATTCCACAAATAAGAGGAAACGTATTTGTTTACGAATTTTATTGCTTAATTAATGCTTAATTCTTCTTCTTTAAATGTTGCTTGAATGGAATCACGGGTACTAGCCATTAATTTATATAAATGTCTAACATTTAAATGTTATTAAGAAAACAAAAGATATATATAGAGTGTGAACGATAAAGGCGTTCACCCCAATAACTTCTGAATGGCAAGAGCTATAGTCATAAAAGTGGGGTATAGGCATAGTAAAGTTGCCATCCGCTATGCAGGGAGACCGGCTACAGAGCCACCTGGTGACTAAATTTTGAGTTAGCATTCTTATTTAAAAATGGTACGAGATACGGGGAAAAAGCCGATTACAAAGTTGTTCACAATCATCGATTAATTACAAAGACAAATCTTGCTCACAAAAATAACGCAAATGAAAATCAAAAGCGCACATGTGTTTGATTGCGTTGAACAAAACTTCACTTATCGGAAATGAGGCTCATCTATCTGTAATGCTCAAAATGATGTCCTTCAGCAACAATACACATCTGAACACGAGATTGCACTTCCCGCTGCACGTTGTACAACATGGCAAGCGACACGCTGGCACAAGCATCAGTAATACGGTTTCAAAGTTCCTGCAATGTTGGGGGAGGTGTTGCATACACTCGCTGTTTCATGTATCCCACAGAGAAAAGTTCAAACGGGTCAGGTCAGGTGAACGTGGAGGCCATTCTACGCAACCACCATACCCTATGACTTGCTGCTGGAATGTGCCCCGAATGTACTTTGGCACTTGATGCCTCGTGTGGCGGGGCACCATCGTGTTGGAACCATACATTCCGGAGGTCACTCAACGGCAAATCCTCTAGAAAATCGGATGTTACATCCTTCTGAAGTTCCAAGTATTGGGCAAATTAAAGGCCAATTAGTCTGATTTTGAATATTCCACACCAGACATTTATCGACCAGCGAACTTCATGTCGAACTTCGACAGCACATCTAGGATTATCCAGCGACCACGAATGGATTTTCTACTTATTGTACATAGTATTACGCGAAAAGCATGCCTCATCCATCCATATGATGTCGGCAAGAAACGTTGGCTGGAACTCTAAGCGGTTCATCATGAAGTTGCACCAATCATAGCATCTCTGAGCATCCCTTACCACTAGTGCTTGCGCAGATGTAGGTCGGTAAGGATGACCAACTAGTTCATTCAAAATAGTCCAAATGCGGCTTTTAGAGAGGCCACAGTGTGGACTAATTTCTCTTATGCTGCACTGACGATGGACGAGGGCGAACGCTAATACGTCTTCTGGTTGCAGTCGCTGCCCTACTCTTCTTGGTCTGCCACAGCGAGGTCTGTTTTTCACACTGTCTGTCTCTCTCAATCATTTCATTGTTTTTACGATGATCTGCCATGAAGGATGTGGCTCTCCCCGAAAACGTTCACGATATAGTCGCTCTGTCGTCCATATTCACCGTAAGTCAAGACTATCTGTAGTAAGACAATACAGATCGGTTGAAAATGTCGACATGATTACGAGTATCAACATACAACCCCCGCTGAACTCTTTCTTTTATACTTGTGCCTGGCGCAGAGGTATGACGTGTCATATTTATTTGCATAATACCGAAATTTATGCGATTCGCATACCAAATGAGCGTTGAGTTGAAGTGATGCACTTGCTAAACGATATTGCACAATCTGCATCGTCTACTAAGTTTGTTACGAAAGTTATAAGAGCAGAATGCACCAGCCGGTTCTTGAACCAGGGTCCTCTCGTATTGTAATCACGCATGCTACTACTGTACCATGATAAGAGATGCTCTGGAGTGTGATCTTTTCTCTTTTCTCCCGCTTTATGTCGCGTTACAATTTTGGGAGTTACAAACCAAATAAATTTGCATTTTCTGCTTTCTATTTTTAACAATACTTTACGGAAGGTGCCTTCTCTTACTAAATCAATGATGTTGAAAAACTTTGTAATTGACTTTTATCCCGTATCTCTTACCGTTTTTGAAATAAGAACGCTAACTCCAAATTTAGCCGCCAAGTGGCGCTGCAAGCCGTTTCATTGCGTAGTGCATGACAATTTTGCCTAGACCCCACTTTTATGACTATAGCTTTTGCCGTTCAGATATTATTGGGGTGACTTCTCAGATATTATTGGGTTGACTTCAGCGGGCACACTTTATGTATATATATATATACAATGAATAGATCCAAACATAATTTAAGTTGGTTTTTAAAATTCAAACACATATTTTTAATTATAAAATTATTAATAAGTTCATATTAAAATATTACGAAATGGTGTACATTAATGTTTACACATACAGAATCGTCATTATGTTGAAACTATGGCTATGTGCTTTTAGTGCTCAATCCGACGATTCCTATATTAATTTTTACCTTAAGGTTTATGATTTAAGTTTTTTAATATCATAATTATTGTTAAAAGCATTGCTATAAAGAATGACCTGAGTTAATTAATACATGTATAAATAATGCATTTTCCCAAAATCATTTTCCTGTATGATTGTCATTACTTACACAAAGTCGCCAATTATGGATTTCATTTTCCCTACTACGTTACAGCCTTTTACCTATTATTCGCTATAGAATCATGGAAATTCCTGCGTATGAAATGCCAAGATATCGGAGCCTAACACCACTGTTGCTGGATGTTAATAAAATGTATTACAAAATATTGTTTAAAAATATTTTACGTGTTATGTTTGCTTATATTTCACTAAAAGTTTTAGTTTCTAAATAAACAGTAGGGAAATAATGTCACATAATCAGTAAAACTCTTCACTTTATATATCACTTATTTATGAAGCCTATCTTCTGTTTTCACTATAACTTATCGGAAAATGTTTTGTAGACATTTTGTAGAAAGAGAAACTCCCAAGTTTTATGTTTATTCGAAATCCATTCTCAAAGAGAAAACTTCAAAAAGCTCTTTGCATGTTTATTCAAAATTCCTTTTTTATGTAACAGAACATATTTTTTAAACATCATTGTAAAGTTTGAATGATAAGTGAATTTGCAAGTGGTGATTTGTATGCACAGTTTGAACAACTTTTGAAAGAGGAGAAGTGTCTACGAGAAGTTTTGGAGATGTGTCTGTTTCCGTGCTTTCCAAGGTATTTCATGGCAAGAAAATATTGTCATAAAATCGAAATATATAAAGGTTTTCTTATTTATAGGGTAATTTTTATAACCAAATATATGTATGATAGGGTAATGGTTGATACGAAAACCTTCATTTTCATTAATGAAAGATTCTTAAAAAAAAGAAGAATTATATAAAAGAAGGTAAAACATTATGTTGAGTCAGAATATTGTATAAAGTTCACATCTATCAGAATAGTTTAAAACACCTTTTGTATTATTCATTTCAACTGTGCTGGTTAGAAACACAGTGGCGTAAAATATTGTATGAGAACATATATTATTATATCGTATTAGTTATTTTAAAATAAAAATATAATTCAAATTACATTGCATCTTCTTTTTAACGTTCACAAAATTTGCACAGTACTGCTTGAGTATTAAATTCTGGATATATGTCCGATTAAAAGAAAGGAATACTAAAGATGATGAAGTCTTCGGCGTAGAAATATTTAATGATATAGAAAAATATAAATGTTTTTCAACGTTATATATTTTAATTATAAAATGTTATTATATATCATATATGTTTTTATAAAACATTATTTTGCACGTATTGTAGAACTTAGCTGTGGTTTCAATGTGAAGTCTGTGAAAAAGCAAACCCCTTCCCATGTATTTTATCATCAAATAGGCAAATTGGAGAAATAATGTAGCCATTCGATAAAGAAATGTGTCTTCTTTAAATATATGTTAAAAAAAAGCTTATGGGGTCGTCTAAATAATCGTATAAAACTTAAACTAAGGTCTAAATAATCGTATGAACACTAAACTTTGACATCATATTTGGATTATAAGGAAACGTTTACATTGGTATACTAAATGAGAAGTAATTCCGTCAAGTAGTTTAGGAATTAGGCATGTATAAAATTTGGAACTCCTCATATTAAATTCCTTTTTATCGTTGCAAAATACGTCGGAATGCAATGCGGGTAGTTTATAAAGCATAACTCCAAAACTACCCGGCGAAACGATTTGTAATTTTCGATTCCCATAGTTCAATCTTCTTAAAATCTATTTTTGTTAAAGATTCCGTAGATTTGTATTCATATTTTGTTCAAAAAATACCTCTTTACAAAATTAATTCCCAGAAATATATGAACTTTAACCTAAGACTTTTTTGTAACAACAAAAAATCTGTAAGCTTCAAATATTCAAATCCCCACAAACAGCTCCTTCCGTCAATTCATTTTGTAGCTTTCAAAATGTTATTGTAGCTTACCTTTCGACGATAAATAAATTAAATAATATTAGGAGTTATTAGGAATATTAGGAGCTAAATTTTAAATCTGTATGTTTCCTAAACTACTTGACCAAATGTTTTCCCATTTCGAATACCAAGGTAAATTTTTCCTGATGTTCCAAATATCATGTCGAAATTATGTGTTCCAAAGAAAATTTTAAATGTTGATATTTTTATGAAAACTATCCGCTAATATTATTTCTTTATTATGCATTTAACGAAGACAAAATCACTATCGAATTACTAGTTTTGTTTTCATCTGCATCGAGTTGGCGGCTAAATTGATGGATGATTCCGTTTTTTTGTGTCCGACTGTACATTTTTATGAAACATGTTATGTAATGCAGCGATGTAGAAAATAATTGCCGAGACATTTCGAAAATTTCTGACATTAATGTCTAACTAGCAATTTGAAATAGCGTAGATAATATTTCAAAAGCTTCGTCTTTCTGCATGATGAAAATGGATTTGTAAAAATAAATGCATATTTTTAATTTATTAATGCGATTTTTTGACGAATATTTCAGGAACGCCGGACACTGAAACGCGACTTCCGCTCTAAAACCCAACTCTCGGAACACGAAAATCAAGAAATCACAGGTAGAAAAATGCTAACGCTGAAATTAAACTGATTGCCTCTCTGTAACGATGATATTTATATCTCCTATCGTGACGAAGATCTCTCATAAATGTGGATTGATGACGTATTTTCTGTTCTTGCAAATTCTAGGTATTTTTAGAATTTTTATAGAATTATTTATTATTAATTATAAATTTTAGAAATTTTATAGGATTTTATAGAAATTTTTAGCGTAAAATTTCTGTTTCTCAAAATTACAAGATAAATATTTAGATAAAAATCCAAACGGATTACAAAAGTCTTCGGTAAGAAAATTTGTCAAATCCGCCGCTATGGTTTACCAGTCAATGCAGCAGTAAACATGGTTACTCGTGTATAGGTCATAACGCAATAACAACACCTTACATTACACATTTTGTGAAAAATATATGCAAATAACACTAAATGTTTTCATGTTGTAAACTTTTCCTCTCTTCTAATTAGTTGGGAAATTTATCGGTGACAAAGTATTTAGTTTGAAACTAGATTTGAATATAGACCGCAAATTTGTAGATTAAACAAACCTTTCATGAGGAAGGTGGTTAATATTATAAGATAAATAGTTTATAGGAGTTTTATAAAAAAAAAATAGGCTTTGTAAATCTCTGTAGCAGTTTCAAAATTTCATACAGGTAAATATTTAATAATTTTTTGCTGAAAACAAATTCTTCTTTTAAGGGAATCGGTATAAAAATATTATTGTGTAAATAACACCTATATTAAAGTTTTTTAATCATGTTTCAATAAAGTAAAAACATTACAGATAATAATAAGACGCCTTAAAATTGTTATAATTTAATATATGTGTGTAAACGATTTTTTAAAATGTATTTTCTTTTTTTTTTAACAATTTTAATAGTACTTCTTATTTTCCAGTTTTGTAGATGGATTCATTCTATTATTAAGAAAATGGTAAATATTTTAAGATAAATAATTTATAAGAGTTTTATAAAAATTTAGTCTCTGCAAATATCAATTTATTCTGTAAATAACACCTACGTTAAAGTTTGTGAATCATGTTTCAAAAAAGCAAAATCATTAAAGATAATAAAAAAACCTTAAATCTCTATCTCTATAAAAGAGTAAGTGTCTGTCTGTCTGCCTGCCCGCGGATTTCTCCGTAATTATAACACCTAGGACTCTAAAATTTTTGTCATGTGTAGATGTTGTCACCGGACAGTATACCTCGGGGCCGGATTTTTAAATTTTAATTTAGATTTTTTTAAAAATTAAAACGTGTATATGGAATTTTGGGTTCGAGGCTATTTCAAGCTCTCCCAGCGAAGCGACAGCAAACGTGCATATGACATTCTGGTTTGAGGCTATTTAAAATCTGCCAATGCGAGCAGGCGAAAGGTCTGTCCATAGCCCCAAACATTCACTGCTCGGAGCTTATCCGCAAAATGAGAGCAGGCGAAATGTCTGTCCATAGCCCCAAACATTTACTGCTCGGAGCTTTTAGCTTGGCTAACAAGATCAAACAGCATTTTTTACTGTTGAACTATAGTTTTCTATTTTTAAACATTTTAGTATTGTAAAAGATATTTGTTACTAATTTAAATTCCCGTAAGTTAGTTTCTTTAGTTTCTGTTCCTTTTTATATATTTATTTTAAGTTTCCGTAAGTTATAGTTTATTTACTTTCTGTTCAGTGAAGTGTAAGATGAAATAGGCCTAAACCCAGTGACAGAACTATTTTCGTGTGTCTGCAATGCTAATAATATTTCAAAAATAGTTTGAAATATGCAATATATATCATATTAAGTTCCCGATAGTTAGTTTTGTCACTGGGGTTTAGGCCTATTTCATCTTACACTTCACTGAACAAAAAGTATATCTTCATGTATCTGCAACGCTTATAATATTTAAAAAAACTATTCTTGACTGTATTTTTAGTTAGTTTGTTTCATTTTTTAACATTTTTAGTAGGAAAATATTCAGTAAATAATTTGTGCAATGCTTAAAATATTTAAAAAAACTGTTTTTGAGTGTATTTTTAGTTAGTTTGTTTCATTTTTTAACATTTTTAGTATGAAAATATTCAGTAAATAATTTGAGTTCTTGGGTGGTTAGGAATCCATTGTGATTTATTTTTTACCTCATACTTACAAATTAAATATTTTTGATGGAAACAAACAATTTGCATTAAATTTTTGAGTATTTATTTATTGCTTACAATTTTTTTTCCTGTAATTGTTTTGGACTACATTTTTAGTTCCCGAGAATGGTGAATTCATAACATGCGATAAATTGTTAAGATGTATGTTCTCATTAAGATTTGTTATTGAACTCCATTTAAGAACCATTTTTAACTCCATTTAAGAAGTTTCATTTAAGAACTTTTTTAGTCGCCCAAGAATCTAATGTTGTTCTTGAACTTTACTTAGAATAAAATGAAAACATTCAGTAAATAATTATTAAATTGTTTTGATCAACTGATTAGAAATTCCAAATGCGTGAAATATTTATGATTTGTATTTTGTGACTTGAGTTTCATCACACATGAATGGACTCTTAATCACCTGAGAACGGAAATTATTTGCTGAATGTTTTCACTTTTTTGGAAGTAAAGTTCAAGAAAGCAGTCGATTCTTGTGCGACTGAAAATATTCTTTAATGAAACAGATTTGCTGAGCTGTTTCTATGTATTCATTATTTTTTTGTTGGGGCGTTTTTGAGTGATGTTTATGACTTCATAGATAGAAACAATATTTACTTAATGTTTTACTTTTTGATAAAACTAACATATAGGACAAAATTAGCACTCGCCAATCGGCGAATAATACTGAAAATTTGTCGATTGACTGTTTTACTACCACTGGCAATCTTATTAGTCACACTCGCCAATTTTTTTTCCCTGCTATCTTTTGATGTATTTCAAAAACCATTTGGTAAATTTCACATTCCCCCCCCCCCCCCAAAAAAAAAAAAAAAATTATTTGACAAATTGTGATTTTTTTTCGAAACCATTTGCTTTTTTTCCCTGAGACCATTTGATGAATTTTGAGATTTTTCAACTATCAGTTGATGAATTTTGTGATTTTTCTGCTATCAGTGGATGAATTTTGTGATTTTTCCATTATCGGTTGATGAATTTTGTGATTTTTCACTATCGGTTGATGAATTTTGATTTTTCCGTTATCAGTTGATGAATTTTTTTTATTTTTCCGCTATCGATTGATGATTTTTGTTATTTATCGACTCTTTATTAACGAATTTCAAGCTTTTTTTTTCCATGAACGTTCAACAAATCGCACACGTTCTTTCCGCTGACGTTCGAATTGCGCACTTTATTTCCACTGTCGTTCGACGAATTTTGCAATTCTGTTCTGCAATTATTAGATGAATTTTGCAATTTTTCTCACGTGATTATTTGATGAATTTTGATATTTTTTTCTGAGACTATATGACGGATTTTTTTTTATTTTTTTTTATTTTTATTTTTTTTTTTTTACGACAACTTGACAAAAAAAAATCTTTTCCTGTAATAATTTTGCGAAATTCGCTATATTTTTCAAGATTGATTGACAAATTCCGCTATTTATTTCCATGATGCCTTGACAATTTTTTTGTGGTCATTTCATGAATTTTGTGATTTTCCCTCTACTGACAAATTTTACGATTTATTAACCGAGACAATTTGCAGAGTTCTATCACAGGGGTTTAGGCCTATTTCAATTAAGCGAAATTTTTGAGTATTTATTGTAATTTACAAAAAGGTAAATAAACAACATGAAGAAAATCCGGCTATTTTTTCCCCCTTGCCAATAAATAAATACTCAAAAATTTAATGTAAGATGTATGTTTTCATCAAAACAAAACTATTTAATTTGTAAGTATGAGGTAAAAAATAAATCACAATGGACTCCTAATCGCCCAAGAACTCAAATTATTATGAATGTTTATATAATTGAATGTTTTCCTTTTATAGAAAGTAAATTTCAAGAAAATCATTTGATTCTTGGGTGACTAAAAATGAAACAAACTGTCTAAAAATACAGTCAAAAACAGTAATAGGAAGACAGATTGTAAATGACAATGAATAAATACTCGAAAATTTTGTGGAAGATTTATGTTTTTATCAAAATAAAATAACATACAAAATGAAATAGCTTCTAATATTTTTAAAAAGGAAATAAAAATAAGTAAATGATAGTTTGATATAAATAAATATTGATACACGTTATTAGCATTGCAGACACATGAAGATAGTTCTGTCACAGGGGTTTAGGCCTATTTCAATTAAGCGAAAATTTTGAGTATTTAATGTTATTTACAAAAAAGTAAATAAACAACGGGTTCCATGTAACACGTAAATACTGATGTCATAATTAATTAGCACTACAACTGTAGCAATAATAGATTTATATGATATATATATTGCGTATTTCAGACCCTTTTTGAAATATTATTAGTGCTGCAGATACATGAAAATACACTTTCTGTTCAGTGAAGTGTAAGATGAAATAGGCCTATACCCCAGTGACAGAACTAACTAATGGGAACTTAATATGATATATATTGCATATTTCAAACTATTTTTGAAATATTATTTCAATTGTGAGTTGCAGACACACGAAGATAGTTCTGTCACTAGGTTTAGGCCTATTTCATCTTACACTTCACTGAACAGGAAGTAAATAAACTAACTTACGGAAACTTAAATTAATAAAAACAATAAATTTCACAATATATGGAATGATACATGTAGTTAGCGCAGGCAATTTTTTTTTTTTTATGCCTAAAAGAAAGACTTTTGGTTTATGGCTAAAACACAAAATAAATATTTGATCCTTTGGCGAAATTTGCGTTTTCCCCGCGATCCTTTCATGAAATTCGCATTTTTCCGTGATCCTTTGACGAAATTTGCTTTTATAATGATACTTTTACAATATTCGTGTTTTCTCTGCTGCCTTTTGATGAGATTCATGTTTTTTTAGCGATCCTTTTACAAAATTCGTGTTTTTTCAGCAATAATTTGATGAAATTCGTGTTTTTCTTGCGAACATTTGACGAAATTCGCGTTTGCCAGCGATTCTTTGATAAAATATGCTTTTTTCTATTATGATAGGGAAAAGCGGATTAGAATAGTTAGATAGGGAAAAGATAGGGAATAGATAAAGGGGGGTTGAGGAACAACTTTTTATTTAATATCGTATTTATTCTACATCAACATCCTCTCACCACCAGGGGGCGCTTTGATATCTGTTTCTATGGGCTGGATCACGACGGGATATGGCTCTTTCCACTCGACATCAATAGAGATTACCGATTTTAGTTCGGATTTTCACCACAGTGGGTGCTTTCATATCTCTGGTTCTATGGGCTGGATCACGACGGGGTATGCCTCATTCGACTCGACATCGACAACCTTAATGATTTCAGTTATGTTCGTATAGAACATATTGTGCCCCTTGGCAGTGGAAGGTTTAACTAAAGGATTTTGCAGCTAACTCTGGTTCTATGGGTCACATCGCGACACGGTTTGGCTCATTCGACTCGACATTAATAGAGCTTACTGATTTTAGTTCCAAGTTTCACCGCCAAGGGGCATTTTGTAT
Organism: Maratus michaelseni; assembly: GCA_963931845.1. Lineage (NCBI taxonomy): Eukaryota > Metazoa > Arthropoda > Arachnida > Araneae > Salticidae > Maratus > Maratus michaelseni. Next base: position 81,907,129 of record OZ007589.1, read on the forward strand.
CTCTGGTTCTATGGGCTGGATCATGACGGGGTATGCCTCATTCGACTCGACATCGATAACCTTAATGATTTCAGTTATGTTCGTATAGAACATATTGGACCCGCTGGTGGTGGAAGGTGTAACTAAAGGATTTTGCAGCTAACTCGGGTTCTATGGGTCACATCACGACATTGTTTGGCTCATTCGACACAACATCAATAGAGCTTACCTATTTTAGTTCTGAGCTTCACCACCAAGGGGCGATTTCCTATCTCTGTTTGTATGGGCTGGATCACAATGGGGTATGGCTCTTTCCACTTGACATCGATAGAGCTGACTGATTTTGGTTCGGATTTTCACCATTAGGGGTGCTTTCCTATATCTGGTTCTATGGGCTGGATCACGACGGGGTATGGCTCATTCAACTCGACATAGATAGAGCTTATCGATTTTCACCATCAGGGGCGCTTTTCTATCTCTGGTTCTATGGGCTGGATCATGAAGAGTATGGCTATTTCCATTCAACTTACTGTAATGTATGAGAGTGTGTATGGTCCGCCCAGTGTTTGCTGTCTAAGATAGCGGGGCCTCCAACATTAGATTTGTTTAAAAATAAAAAATTGTTCAACACTGATTTCAAGTAAATTTAAGGTTGTTGGCACGGGCAACGCCGGGCGGGTAAGCTAGTTTGTTATAAATTAATATATACTTTTAAATATGTTTTTTTTTATATTTAGCATTTTTAACAGTATTTCTTTTCCAATTTTTGTATTTCAAACTAGATTGTTTTATCGTATACATAGGATACTTTGTTCTACAAACCTAAGTTTCGTATTTTTGATACAAATGTTACATCAAAAGGAAAAAATAGCAATTGAATGTATATGGAATAATCCTATGAAAACCGCATATATTTAAGTTCTGACTATTTTTACAGCATTAATACAAAGATATAAGAAATTCGATACTTAGTTATCTCTAATATAATCTAAAGATACATTTAAAAAAAATGAGACAATTTGCTCAATTGTTGTGGAAGTCTTAGCATTTTAATCAAATAGAGAATATGAAAAAGTACGAACTGAGAAAAATGAGTTTAAACTTTTCATTTACAAAAAAGTGATATTGAAGAAATATACGTAAAATTAACAATACATAATTTACTATTTATCAGATCGTCAAGAAATTTGGCGCAATGTTTTATAGGTGTTAAGGTGTTTCTTTTAGGATAAAAATCTCAAATTCTATATTTTGTCATTTGTTCTCAAAATGAGAAGTATTGATTCCCCTTAAAATCTATGTCCATCCGTATACATTTGCACTGAAACTACAAACTCTGTAAAAAAGAAATTTTATTTTTAAAAATCCAGTACGAGAATAACGCTACATACCTGTTTAAGTCAATGCACTTTTGGGATGTATTTACTTTATTCGAAAACATTTCACAGAATTTCATTTTGTAAAAATAAACTTCCAAGTTTCATATTCCTGCAGAATCCATTTAGAAAGTGGAAACTCAAACATGGTCTTAGGTTTTTTGTTGAAATTTCCATTTTTATGTAAATGAATACGTCCTTCGATGGTATCGTACAGTGTAAAAGAATCCTTCATAAATAATGCTTCGTAGGTGGAGTTGTGTGAGATTCTAGACAACCTTGTGTACAAATATATATTTCTAAGCAGAGTAATGTGTAAGAAAATTTGTATGTACATACAAAATCCATCACAATTTTTTCATTTTATGAGGAATTAACTTTTAAATTCTATACATATTTAAGATGGATGAGTAGGTAATATTTTAAATTTTAATAAATGAATGCAAATCCACTTCCATTTGTTAATAGAAGCTCCCAGAATGAGAAACAGAATAAAAAATTATAAGTACATTACAAAATCCCATGGAATGATTCAAATTTATAAATGACAGTATGAGTTATCAAAAATTTTTATACTTTTATAAGTTTATGTAGAATTTTGAAAATATTAAAAAATAAATATATGAAATTACAGTGTACAGTAAGCCAAGTAATAAAAAAAAAGACACCATACATTTTATTTTCCAAACTCTCACAGAGAAAAAGGAAATAGCCATTTAACTTTAATTTATGTTTTTACTTTCTTCTATCTTTACAAGAAGAAAGTATTGGATTCATGAAAATTTTCGACTTCCGGTTTTAAACAGATTTATTCGTTTTAGAATGTCCTGAACACGATTTGACTATTTTTAGAAAATGTCTGTCTGTGACTCTGTGACTCTGTCTGTCTGTATGTGACAAAAATTTTGTGAGCGCTCTATCTCAAGAAATAGTGCTCGGAATTTAATAAAACTTTATATTCAGTTGGTCCCTGATATAGATTGGTGCTGATTAGTTTTTGGTAAAAATCGCCAAGCAGGTGGAGCTGCTATGCAGCCTTTTTCGCGATTTCCGCAATAGCTCTATCTGAAGAACTAATGCTCGGAATTTAATAAAACTTTATATTCAGTTAGTCTCTGATATAAATTGGTACTGATTAGTTTTTGGTAAAAATCGCCCTGCAGGTGGCGCTGCTATGCAGAATTTTGCAGGATTTACACGATTTTAGCGATAATCATATCTCAAGAAATAATGCACGGAATTTAATAAAACTTGAGTTTCAGTTAGACATTGATATAAATTGGTGCTGATTCTTTTTAGTGTATGCGAAACCTGTGTGAGATAGAAGAAAGTTTTGGGATTGACACATCCGACTAGTTTTTTTCTTCATGTTATATTAAAAGGAATACGCTTAGAGGGTCGTTTTCATATTGAAATTTAACTAAATTCGAACACCTATTTTTTACATCATATTTGTTTTTTTTATGCTTTTTACGTTGGGATAACAAACGGGAAATTATCCGGTCAAATCTTATAGGAATTATGAAGGTTAAAAGTGTGCAACTCCTAATATTAAATTTATTTGTAATCGTTGCAAAACAGATTGTATTACAGTTAGTTATTTGTGTATAATTCACAAACTACTTGATAAAATAAGCAGTTATTTTTTATTTCTGTTAAAAATTACAACGGTTCCATTTATTATTATTATTTTTTTTAATTTGTATTTGAAATAATATATATTTTCGAAATAAATTTTCAAAAGATTGTAACATATGATTGTAACATGAAATTGTAACACATGATTTTTTAAACAAAAATCGATTTATGTAGGCTTCAAATGTGAAATACAAAATTACAGCTAAATTTGCTAAACTGTTCTTGAGTTATGCTGAAAAACTCTCTCCATTCCATTCTCTCTTGCAACGATTCCAAATTCATTTAGCATTGGGAGTTCCAAACTTTAATGGTTCATACTTCCAATTGTACATAATTCCTATTTGACCGAACGACTGTCTGTTTGCTCCTGAGGTAAAATTTACCGATTAAATCAGATATGAGGTTCAAATTATGTGTTTGGTAGAATTTCAGTATAAATGTGATGCCTAAGCTTATTTTTTTAATTATAAATTCAATAAAGACTTAATTTCCATTCGAAATGCTATTTCTTTTTTTATTGGAACAATTTAGATATTTAAATGTATGGATATTTCTTCTTTTTTGTTGGCCGTCTGTACATATAAATTACATTTTTTTCTTTTTAAGAATTTTAATTTTTTGTCTTTAAAAAAATTTGTTATTAATTCATGGAAATTTAGTAGTTTTACTGTCATCCATCACGAAAGCATAAGACATTTTTTGTTACATTGCAACATGATACATGTTTAGGCTATACTCATAATACGCCAAATAAACATACTAAATTAACATCGATTACCAACATCTCCTGAATATGTACGCAATTTGTAGGTAATAGTATAGGACAGACGAAACATTACTATCGAGGTTTCTAAATATAACATCAGTATTTGTGATGGTGATTTTAATGTCAATTAGAAAGAATGTATAAATTCTTAATTTCAAGAGATTCTAAATCAAATCCAACTGTAAATAGTGATTTTATCTTAATCAGTTACTATTCAGTAAAAAGTAGTACTTAAGCAAAAGTAGGGCAAATCATATAGTCGTGTGAAAACTGTATATATCCGTTTCACTCCATTATAAGCAGTCAGCTAGTGACTAATGTAGAAATACTTAACTTAAGGTAAGAAGAAGCAACCATCTTCTGTATATTGGTATTTGGGTAGTTTTACGTTGAAAATTTTATTTCATTTCATATTTTGTTTTATGTTTGCTAGTTTTGTAAATTGTAGAATGTGAACATATTTAAACTTATTGAAAACATTTATAACATAATGTGTACGTAGCATATTTAATAAGGATTCGTTTCTCGCAATGAAATTTTTACTAGCATTTGTACGTGCAATTTTATGACTCGCATTGTGACAAAACCGGATATCTTAGTTAGAATAAAAACAAAAAATAAAAATAAATTGAATATCGCTGGAACCAAGAGATTATGTATTATGAATTCCCACAAAGTCTTTAAAATTCTCCATCTATTGGCTATTTCAATCTATTTCCTTAACTATATATATACTCTCAAAGACAAATTCACAGTGCTCTCAAACATTATCTGATTTAAAAGAAGAAAAACAGTGTTCCGAAGAGCACGTTAAACATACAAAATGACATGCACCTTATCACTTCAAAATATATGATCGGTGATGTGTAAGTGGTTAAAAATAATACTCCAAATTACACCTTAAAATGATTTTTTATTTATTTATTTATTTATTTTTTATTTTTTTTATTTTTTAAGCAGCTTTAACTTACTAAGTACTGACTAAAAATCCTTATTTATTTCAAGAATTTGTCCCTCAAATAGGTATGCATTGCCTTGTACATTTGGATCATTTTGAAGATCTATGGATTAATTTTAGTTTTAGAAATATAAGCACGAAATTACTCCGTAATAACCTATATTAAACATATCCATTAAATCGGTGCTAAATGTGTTCTTAGAGCGTGAATGATATTATTTCAAAACTAAAAATGTAATCTGAACTGAAATATTTTACAGCATTAATAAATCTGTTCATTTTTCAGTGTTCATTCTCAGGATTAATTCATTCTTCAGATAATATTACTTTAGAAATAATGCATATTTTGTTAAAAAACATATATATTTGCAATGTTTGATACTTAAATATGGTAGATTATGTTAATTTGCAATGTAAAAGAAAGACTTGTGTCTGTTAAAAATATATCCCTCATGTTTTGCTAAACATTTTCATATCCATAAATCAATAATTTAGTCTCGTTAATACTTTGATTAAAATAGTAGATATCGGGAGAATAAATTAACCCACGTTAAGCCATGTTAAGCCATTATGAATTATAAAGAACATTATATTAAAAATATTGAAATTTATGTAAGTAGATTATATTTACCACCTAACTAAAATTTGATTTCAATGTGGAATTGAAAATAGGATTAGTAGTTTTATATATTACAAATATTAAATAAATCGATATTAAAGGAAATTTATGAGCGTGAACTCAACTTTTACAACATTAAAAATATAAAACGTTAACACATTCCTTTCTTAAGGCCTCATTGATATTACGTTAATTTAGAAATAATGTTTATGATGAATTATGTAATATTAAATCTTAAAATATGATAAATTAAATTCAATTTTCCATTGAATGAAATAAAAAAAGCTTTACTGTTAAATCAAATTCATTCTGAATCTGTAATAATTTCATATCCATAAATTATAATTTAGTTTTGCTAACATTTACAATAGAAATTATACATTTCTGGATAGTAAATTACGTTATGTTGGAAACTTAAAGTATGTTAAACTCAGTTCATTCGTTCGAATAAATTTAATAAAAGATCGTCTTTTCCCCGTACATTTATTTAATATTTTTGTTCCATTAAAGTTTTTGAGCTTTTCATAGATGAAATATATTTCTGAAATAAGAACACTAAAATTATTATTTTTGCATTTATTCTGTTGATGCATTTCACTTATCATTTCATAAATATATATGGAAGTACCAAAATACATATTCCAGGAAAATGATTTTTTTATAAGTTAGCTGTATTTATTGCTATAATCACTTTTAACAAATATACATATTTAAAAAAAAATACTTTGAATATTGTTTACGAGTATTTTGTGTTGTATCTACCATAAGTACATTCGCAATGAAGAATTAAAATAAACTTAAAATTATTTACATGCAAACATCGGGATGGTAAGTTAGACATTATCTGACGTTTCGAAATATGACTAACTCATCTCAAACTCCGCTAAATAAAATAAACACGATTACACCCAGAAAAAAGTTCTGTTGAATCAACAAAAATTTGGTTGACCCAACAAAATTTTTCGTTTAAATATGGGTCAATGGAAATTTTGTTTGAATCAACAAAAAAAATATTGTTGATTTTTTTTGCAATTCCAAAAAAAAAAATTATATCGTCAGCAAAAAAATGTTTTGTTAATTCAAGTAAAAAGATTCAATTTTACTTGAATTAGCAAAATTCTCTTTGTTACATACAAGAATCTATTTTCTTTTTTCAACAAAATATATTTTGTGTGTTTAAATAATAAAATATGTTATATTACGAACTTGTTTTGTTTATACTACAAAATCTTTTGTTAAATGAACCAATCTAAATATGCAATTTTAACTATTTTTTAATTCATTTTCAGCAGTAAATTACGCCTGTAAACCTTGAAAAATAACAAGTGAATTTTTATCCCACTTTTTTCAGGCGAAAACCAAGAGAGTGATAATCGCCCTAGCCGATCATGGGTCCTCAGAACAGCTCTCTGAGACTCTACCACTGAGCTACAAGGAACGATATCTGAGCTCGGCATTTCACACTCTTATATATGTCGGAACGGTTGAAACCGCAGCAAGAGATGTAAATATCATCAGGAGCACGCGAATTTCTGCGGCAAACATGAGACGACAATACAAAGCCCAGCATACGGCAACACATAGTTAATTTTTAATTCATTTTCAGCAGCAAATTACGCCTGCAAAAAGCAGGAGAAAAATTCACTGTTATATTTTGCTAGTGTACTTTCTTCCAGTACCAGATTACTTATGTACCATAGTACTTTCTTCTTGTAAAGATAGAAGAAAGTAATAAATGGGACAGGGGAATTTTTAAAACTACTTTGGTCCGTCCCAATGAAAAAAAGTTTTAATTATTCAAACATTATGTTAATATTTTAATTATATAGCTATATATGTCAAATAAATCGAGTTACGTTGAAAGATTACAGGCGTAATTCACTGTTGAAAATGAGATACAGGAGCTATTGCAGAAATCGCGAAAAATGAAAAATAGAAGCGCCACCTGTTGCGCGATTTACAACAAAAACTAATCAGCAACAATTTATATCAGGAAGTAACTGAATATAAAGGTTTATTAAATTCTGTGCATTAGTTCTTAAGATAGAGCGCCCAAAAATTTTTTGTAACATACAGACAGACAGAGTCATTGACAGTCATTTTCTAAAAACAGTCAAATCGTGTTCAGGACTTTCTAAACTCCGTCGGAAACCGGAAGTCGAAAATTTTCATGATTCCAATACTTTCTTCTTGTCAAGATAGAAGAAAGTAATACATAGAACAGTGGGATTTTAAAAAATACCTTGAAAAAATGCATTAAAAATACCTAAAAAATCCGTCCCAATGAAAAAAAGTTTTAATTATCCAAAAATTATGTTTATCCTTTAATTATATACCTATATAAGTGAAATAAATCGAGTTACGTGAGAGAATTATGGCTACTACACAACAATTTAAATTTTGCAAAAACAACAAAATTTTGCTGGAATTACAAAATTATTGTAAAATTACAAAAAAAAAACAGATTTTGTTAATTCAAGTAAAATTGATGAAATTTTGTTAAAATTTTGTAAGAGTGTTAACAATATATTTTTTGTCCAAGCAACAAAACCAATTTTTTTACTTCAACTAAAATTTTTGCTAAAACAACAAAAATATACTCAACGAAACATGTTTTATTGTTTTAATCAATTCCTTTTTCTGGGTGTAGTGATAACGTTAAATCATTTGTGGTTGAGAAATTTCATATTCATTAATTATAATTTATTTATGTCAACCATTTTATTGTTTCAAGGGAGTTAAAATATGTCTCCCAAATCACAGTTAATAAACATATTAAATATGGAATTATTCAGTTGCTTTAGAGTTATTCCATCATATTTTGGATATGACTATATCAAAATGAATATAATAGAATATGATTTACGTAATGATTTTAAGATTTTTTATACATTGAAATACATTGAAAGTTCTCACACATCCATCTTCTTCAAACTTATGTAAAACCTGTTATGTGTCTGCGAGTGCACAAATATTATAACATAAAATTGTATTTCTATACAAAATTATTTTATGGTTAATAGAAAAACAGTTGATACATAATATAGCTCATTTCCCAAAGGATTATATTATTTTTAAAGTATATACGTCTATAAATTAAGCATTTAAAAAAAATTGAAAGCATGTTAAATTAATTTCATTTGCCCAAGTAAATCAAAATAAAGTTTATTTGGGAAGAAGTCAAAACATTTATGAATTGCTAAGGAAGTATGTAATTATAAATATCAAATTACTAATGATAATATTTTATTGATATTTTTAGGTGAAATGCATTTTTAATACCATAGATACTAAATTTATTTTATCTGACGTTGTTAGTGGACTAGCAACTCTCTTATAAAATTATTCTAGTTTTCTGAATGCGACCGTGTTGTTAACATTAATATGTGTGCGTAACAGCGACATATGTACTTTATTTTTCTCTAATTTTCGGAAGTATGCTTGGAGCTCTCGGATTTTGCGGTTACTGTTTTTCGTTGTAAGCATAATAGAAATTTAACTTTACTGGTCGATCTGCAAGGTATAAAAAGTGAAGCTAAAAGTTGTTCAGTGCATTTGGTCGAGTTCTTCCATGTTGGCAATCAAGGTCTGCCTCGAAGAAGTATAGTTGTGATTGCGATACGTGCTGAGTGGAATCAAATCTTGCTGAGTGAAAATTTTCCGTTTGGGTAGGAGTCTTTGAATTATAGTTTCAAATAAAGCTCTTCGGCAACGGCGGGTTGATAAATTTAGTACAAATTAGATTGTACTAGACATTTTCGAGTATCTTTTGCATTACAGCTAAAGCAGTACGTGAGTTTAAAATTCGATAATGATTTCATTTGCCAGTGATCTATACATAAGTCAACCTTATGACATTTAGTAATCTTCTAGTTATTCTGTGTGAAAATCATGTTAGTGACTAATATTTATGACCGTATAGCATAGAATAAATTCGTCAAGCACCTCTACCACGCTACTAGCTCACTTACCTTAAATAAATTAGTTTTAACATTAAAACTCAGTTATGACTAAATTAGAAGGTGGCGGCCTTGCCAGGTACGATACAGTTATGCAATGGTTTTAGAGTTATTTTTAATTTATTTTGTAAGGCTGCATCAAAATACATAATTTAGTGTATGAAAAACATTATTAGTGCTTTATCTAAAATATATTTCTTAACATATAATTGAAAACAAAGTTAGTATGCTTATATATAAATTGCAAAGTATTCTAACGAACAGTTCTGTGAATGCGAATGCAAATATTTCAGCAATCAAAAAATGTAATTTTGCAATATAATATTTCATAGCAATGGGATATATATTGATGCGTAAACATATTTCATTCCATGTGACCCATAGAGATGATTATTTTAGACATAAGTAGTGTATATTTGGCAGTTCTGCGCCACCTGAGTCGAGCAGCGGCGCAGCGGCGGGCGGCGGAAGGTGGGGTGGAGCAGCGGCGTAGTAGCGGCGTAGTGGCGGAGTAGCGGCGCAGCGGTGGAGTAGCGGCAGAGCAGGTGAAGGTGGCGATAAGAGCATGAGCACTGATAAGAACAGAGGGTTCGATGGGAGGGGGGTGCGATAAGGATTTCTACTATAAGATAAGGGGATTATTTTAATGAATTTTAATTGGGGACTTGAAAATTTTCGATTTTTTTTTCGGTTTGTAGCAAAAATATGAATTAAAAATGGTCATTGATTAATTGTAATTGGGGAACTTAGAAATTTTTCGACGCATTTTTTTTTCGCGGAGAATTGGTGGACAAGGTTTTATTATAGCGAAGGTCAACGGATTTATTATAGCGAATTAGAAATTTAATTAATTTTAATTTTAATTAATTTTAATTGGGGAACTTAGAAATTTTTCGAAGCAAATTTTTTTTTTCAACGAGAGTATGCAGTTTGATTATGAGTATATGCAGTAGAAGTGAATGATTAATTAATTAAAAATATTAATTAAACATAGTAATTAATTAATTTTAATTGCAGAACTTAAGAATTTTCGCGAGAATTTTTTTTTTTAAACGAGAGTAGGGTATTCGATATACACGTTAGTGGAGAATTTTAAAAGTCAATAATGGTTTAATTAAAAATGGTGATTAATTTTAATTGGGGAACTTAGACATTTTTCGAAGCAAATATTTTTTCAATGAGAGTAGGCTATTTGTTATACATGTTAGAGTATATTACAGGTGAATTTTAAAAGTCAATAATGATTTAATTAAAAATGGGACATTAATTAATTTTAATTGAAGAACTTAAGAAATTTTGGCGAGATTTTTTTCCCTCAACGAGAGTACGCAGTTTGCATGTGCAGTAGAATGGTAGATGCTAGTAATTAAAAAGGGTCATTAATTAATTTTAATTGGCAGACTTAAACATTTTTGGGGCAAACAGGCGCGTTTTAATGAATATGATACAGGTTGTGGTAAAAAATATAGTGTCCCGTATGAATTATACTGTATTCAATTTAATAGCTCCCCCCTCCCCCTCCCTTTTTTTACCCAGAGGGGCCCTTCGATATACTAACAATACGCACTTAAAAAAATACAGATTGGTATAAAAAGAAGAATTTTACCGTATATTTATAAATAAACAAGTATGAAAAATCATGCATAGTGGTATAATTTATGAATCACTTTCCAACATTATTGCAATATTATGTGAACAAAATATAATTTTACCAGCTAGTACATAGTTAATTAAAATAGTGAACAGATCCCCTTTTTAATAAAAAGGGGCCCTTCACAAAAATCCAATTATGCATAAGAACCCTTCCTAAAATCAGATAATTTACACCTTACCCTTTTTTTAAAATACAGCTTACACATCGATAGGTTCAAAATATAGAAATCCTTCGAAAGAAACTTTGAAAAGTTATAGATATTAAGCTACCTTCACAAAATAGTATAACCTTATTTGAATTCCAGCGTCCTTCACAAACTAATAAAACCCTATTCGAATCCCAGTGTCCTTCACAAAATAAATCCAATAGATTCATGTTATATTATGGCTACAGAAATACGAGAGACCTTCCATAAAAATCGAAGATCACTGTTTGAATGAAAAGGCCCCTTCACAATATCTAAAAATATTATGATTCCACAGATATTTTAAGAAATAGACTGATATTTTCAAATGAGTACGTATTCATGCGATGTGAAAATAGGTTTTACACGAATGCCTTTTTAGTTTAACGTGTAAAATATAGATTTTAGAAAAAAGATTCATGTTTTACCAAATTTTTCATACAAATCTGTAAAATAGGGTAGAGCGTTACATGAAAAATAATTGAATTTCGAGTGATTATGCTTTAAAAAATATATTTTAGCATTGAAATTAAGAAAAAAAGACGGCTATCCCTTTTCCCCTCAATAGACGGATTGCTGAATCACAATGAGTCATATTAGCAGATAAGCGAAGATCTTGCTTTGACTTGATTCCTTTCTTAGATTATGAATCACTCCCGATAAGAAATACCTGACACATTTTTTTTGTAGGCAAATGTACGAAATTAGCTATATAGTATTCCACTTATTAATCTGTTAAGTTATAAAAGGCTTCAATGAAAAATAATTCCTTTCTTAGATTATGAATCACTCCCGATAAGAAATACCTGACACATTTTTTTTTTGTAGGCAAATGTACGAAATTAGCTATATAGTATTCCACTTATTAATCTGTTAAGTTTTAAAATGCTTCAATGAAAAATAATAACTAAGAAATAAAATTAAAAATGCTCATTAATTAATTTTAATTGGCGAACACTTAAACATTTTTGAACCAAACAGACGGGTTTTAAGGAATTTGATACAGGTTACGGTAAAAAATAGAGGGTCCCGTATGAATTATACTACACTAAATTTAATAGTTTTGTCCCCTATTTTTATCCAGAAGTCCGTTCGATATAATTTAATTTCACAATACACAATTCAAAAAGTATAGAGTGGTATAAAAAAGATACGAATGAAGAATTTTAACCAAGATCATATGACAACATTAATAAGAGGTATGGTAGAATACATAATGAATAGGTATTATTGCATGTTTCTTCTAATTGATTAAAAAAAAATATTTTAATTATTTTTATAAAACATAGTAACTATACGAACAATTCATGCGAACATGGGATTAGTGATACCACGTGATTTGACACTAGATGAGATTTATTTATGTATCGCACAAGTAAAATTTATTAAGATACGATTAACCAATCATATCTGTTTATTCATGATCCAATCCCATACGTTTATTTATCATTCATAGGCACACGCGCGCCCCCTACGATCGTATAAATATGCATGTAATGAGATAATTTCTCATTCAGTGCACTACCAACAGCGTGTGAAGGTGATTTTATCAGTTCATTATTATTAGTTTGTGTTAAAATGGAACGAGCTATGCATTCTTCTACTTTAAGTGATCCAAAGATTATAAGTCATGTCCTATCAGCAGAATTGAGGAATCAAGACTTGGAATCTTCAGTGCAACCCAAAGAAGTAGACGTTTCTAATTATGATGTGAAATCCTCTTCATCAAGACAAGATAAGCCAAAATTATCTTATGTGTGTACTAAGTGTAGCAAATCTTTTTTGCGAAAGGACCATCTAATGCAACACTTGGTTATTCATTCAGGAGAAAAACCTTTCGTTTGTGTCATTTGTCAGAAAGCATTCTATAGAAAAGATGCTATGATTCGCCATAAATTGTCTCATTTAAAGACCCGCATCACTTATAAGTGTGATCTGTGCGCTGAAGTCTTTTCAAAAAACAGTGATTTACGTCAACACAAGAAGATTCACAAATCCCCCAAGCAATATAATTGTGATGTGTGCGCTGAAGTCTTTTCAAAAAACAGTGATTTACGTCAACACAAGAAGATTCACAAATCACCCAAGCAATATAATTGTGATGTGTGCTCTGAAGTATTTTCACGGAAGTATGACTTATTGAAGCATAAGAAGATTCATAGACCTATCAAGCATCATACATGTCTCCAGTGTACTGAAGAATTTTTACGAAAGGATGATTTAATTAAACATCTGAGAACTGCTCATAAAGTTTCATCTAACCCAACTCAATCTGTTGCTTTAAAGGATGCATTATATGAGAAAGTGAAGCATTTTAAAAGACAAAATGCCCTTAATGTATGCACTAATACTATCATCGATTCTAACGAGGAAAATGATAAAGACTTTCAAACATTTTTTAATAGCGTTCGACCAGACGTTTTGAATGAACTAAATTATCAGATAGAAGTTAAAAAGTCCATGAAATGGTATGCTACTGTAAAAGTGGTTTTAACACGTATATCACAGGACGGTGGTTTAGAAACTGCCAATCCCTATTTTCGTTCGAACACTATACTTGAATTGATGAATCAAAACATATCTGTGCATATCGAAGAAGCTTTCGCTAAAATTATAAACTCCTTCGAGAAGTTCAATGAACGTGGATCTAACTGGACATTGGAAAAAATACTGCATTTAGAACTGTCTACAGCTAAATTCAGCATGGTTTGAAATTTTTTGTACCTTTCTTTTGAAATATGTATACTCATGACTTGCTCTTGTAACTATTGAAAACGATCAATAAATACTATATGAGTGAAAAATCCCAGAGTGATTAATTTAATATCTGCATAAATTACTTCTGTCACATAACTTACTTATTAACATTTTAATAATTCACACTGGAAATGTAACAAACTATTTTTAGGATTTTAGATAAACAAAAAAAATGTATAGATTTAATCTTTCTAAAACACATATATATATTCTAAATGTATAAGAGAAATAAATATTTTTATAATCTTTTCATATTGAAGAAACACAAATTTTGCATACTTTATACAAAACACTTGCAGTATGAGAAATGATTGCTACTATTACCCATATGAGAAAATGAATCATTAGCAAATCTTATCTATGTGTCATATTTAACCAACAGACTCAAACATGAGTGAATTTTGACTAGAATTAATCATTGAATGTAAAAATGATTTGTTTTTAGATCCAATATTGATATCGTTTAACATTTTAAAATCGTATTAAAAATATATACATAAACTAATCTTACCTTATTCACAAGCTTGCAATCCCGTCTTCAACATATGACTACAGCATGACAAAAACATATGTGCTACTTCTATGGCAATTAGGACAGAAATGATTTTCAGTACAAGTCCATTATCTTATCGTTAATCTATAGATTAGTAACACTATGTGACTTGAGGACGTCACTGATCGCGATAACATTCTAGATAAGATTTACTGATAAGAATACATTTCAATTCATTTCTTCCAAAACAAGTGTATGAGTTGGTTGTAAGATCTAGGTAAGTACCCTTTCAACTAAATACATTAGTAGGCTAGCATTTAAAAAATATATACAGAGTGCCCAGAAAAAGGGTAGAAAAAAAATTAAGAATTTTAACCTAAATTATAAAATAGGATCTACAGTAAGTGACAATAAATAAATATGAAGGAAAAATCATGTGTCATAGTATACTTTCCAATGCTATGCGACTATTGTTAAGAATTTTAAATACTACTGAAATAAGTGAATTAGATTTAATAATTCATACTGGAATTGTATTTAAAAATTTACAGTTTTTTTTTTTCACTTAGATATAATTATAAGGCTTCTTTTACAATAAAGACCTGACTGTTGTGGAGAGATTGAAAACTAGCATACATATGAACCGACTCATCTATGTTGGATTTTCTATACTCGAACTATCTAAACTTTGTATGTATGATTTCCATTACAATTTTGTGAAGGCAACATATGGAGAAAAAGCTCGGCTCTTATTCACCGACACAGATAGTTTATCCTATCACATAGAGACTCTCGATATTTATAAGGATCTGGAAAAGCATCATGATATTTTCGACTTTTCTGAATACCCGAAATCCCATCGTCTAAACCGCACAAGTTTCGAACCCACAAACATATAATCAGACTTGGCATTTTATAGCCAACACGCTAACCACGGGGCTAAGTGAGCCCACGCTTATTTTATACTCACAACGCTAACTACTAGGCTGTGTGAGCTGGTATTTTATACCACCTCCCCCCACGCTAACCCCAGGGCTAAGTGAGCCCCTGCTTATTTTATAGTCACCACGCTAACTACTAGGCCAAGTATGCCCCAGGTTATTTTATACCCACCACGCTAACTACTGGGCTAAGTGAGGACCCGTTTATTTTATAGCTACCACGCTAACTACTGGGCTGATTAAGCCCCAGGTATTTTATAGCCATTACGCTAACTACTGGACTGAGTGAGCCCCAGGTTATTTAGTCACATGAATATGATTTCCAAGGTATATGTCCTAACTTGATTTAGACCATTGCCTATGGTAAGATAAAGCTCGGAATTAAATTGGTAAACTCTATACATTTCCCTCAAAAACTTACTTGTATTTTATTAAATATCTGTAGAAATCAGCATAGTATATTAAAATTATATACATTCTCATTAGTTTATGAATCTACTAACTTATAATATCTATATGGTAACTTGGATTATTAGTATTCACATTTAAACATTTCTTTTGTAGATTTAATATGATAAACACTAACATGAGACTGACTAAACTTTTACTATTTTCATTTAAACTTAGTTTTAGGAAATTTATCTACATAGCTTTAAATTTTTCTGTTTAGTAAGTCTATTATTTCAAAGTATTATTTTTTAGTTCTAATATTCAAAACATATTCATAGCGTTTTACATAGTAGGTATCAAATTAATTTAAAGTCATATTAAAAAAAATATATATATATATACAAATACTATTCTTACTTAACACGCCAGCTAGCTAAGCACCCAATCGTCTCACACCAAGACTCTGAGAAAAGTGAATGCTCGTTCAGGGCCTTATCAGCTAATATAATCAGTGATAAGATTTAAACAAGTGACATGTGACGTCACTGTTTAAGTGATATCACGTGACCATGTGGTATCATTCAATATGTCACCAGTGACGTCAGAGATCACGTGACTAGGTCATAAAAGAACCAATTACTAATTGCAATTAACAATTTACCTCTAATTGATTTGTATAATATATATAGATAAATTAATACATGATTTTTCTATGTATTATTTCGTAATACATAGCACATGTACTATGTTTTACGAAATAATAGAAAAATCATGTATTAATTTATCTATATATATTATACAAATCAATTAGAGGTAAATTGTTAATTGCAATTAGTAATTGGTTCTTTTATGACCTAGTCACGTGATCTCTGACGTCACTGGTGACATATTGAATGATACCACATGGTCACGTGATATCACTTAAACAGTGACGTCACATGTCACTTGTTTAAAAAATATATTGTTAACACTCTTACAAAATTTTAACAAAATTTCATCAATTTTACTTGAATTAACAAAATCTGTTTTTTTTTGTAATTTTACAATAATTTTGTAATTCCAGCAAAATTTTGTTGTTTTTGCAAAATTTAAATTGTTGTGTAGTAGCCATAATTCTCTCACGTAACTCGATTTATTTCACTTATATAGGTATATAATTAAAGGATAAACATAATTTTTGGATAATTAAAACTTTTTTTCATTGGGACGGATTTTTTAGGTATTTTTAATGCATTTTTTCAAGGTATTTTTTTAAAATCCCACTGTTCTATGTATTACTTTCTTCTATCTTGACAAGAAGAAAGTATTGGAATCATGAAAATTTTCGACTTCCGGTATCCGACGGAGTTTAGAAAGTCCTGAACACGATTTGACTGTTTTTAGAAAATGACTGTCAATGACTCTGTCTGTCTGTATGTTACAAAAAATTTGTGGGCGCTCTATCTTAAGAACTAATGCACAGAATTTAATAAACCTTTATATTCAGTTACTTCCTGATATAAATTGTTGCTGATTAGTTTTTGTTGTAAATCGCGCAACAGGTGGCGCTTCTATTTTTCATTTTTCGCGATTTCTGCAATAGCTCCTGTATCTCATTTTCAGCAGTGAATTACGCCTGTAATCTTTCAACGTAACTCGATTTATTTGACATATATAGCTATATAATTAAAATATTAACATAATGTTTGAATAATTAAAACTTTTTTTCATTGGGACGGACCAAAGTAGTTTTAAAAATTCCCCTGTCCCATTTATTACTTTCTTCTATCTTTACAAGAAGAAAGTACTATGGTACATAAGTAATCTGGTACTGGAAGAAAGTACACTAGCAAAATATAACAGTGAATTTTTCTCCCGCTTTTTGCAGGCGTAATTTGCTGCTGAAAATGAATTAAAAATTAACTATGTGTTGCCGTATGCTGGGCTTTGTATTGTCGTCTCATGTTTGCCGCAGAAATTCGCGTGCTCCTGATGATATTTACATCTCTTGCTGCGGTTTCAACCGTTCCGACATATATAAGAGTGTGAAATGCCGAGCTCAGATATCGTTCCTTGTAGCTCAGTGGTAGAGTCTCAGAGAGCTGTTCTGAGGACCCATGATCGGCTAGGGCGATTATCACTCTCTTGGTTTTCGCCTGAAAAAAGTGGGATAAAAATTCACTTGTTATTTTTCAAGGTTTACAGGCGTAATTTACTGCTGAAAATGAATTAAAAAATAGTTAAAATTTCATATTTAGATTGGTTCATTTAACAAAAGATTTTGTAGTATAAACAAAACAAGTTCGTAATATAACATATTTTATTATTTAAACACACAAAATATATTTTGTTGAAAAAAGAAAATAGATTCTTGTATGTAACAAAGAGAATTTTGCTAATTCAAGTAAAATTGAATCTTTTTACTTGAATTAACAAAACATTTTTTTGCTGACGATATAATTTTTTTTTTTTTGGAATTGCAAAAAAAATCAACAATATTTTTTTTGTTGATTCAAACAAAATTTCCATTGACCCATATTTAAACGAAAAATTTTGTTGGGTCAACCAAATTTTTGTTGATTCAACAGAACTTTTTTCTGGGTGTAATCGTGTTTATTTTATTTAGCGGAGTTTGAGATGAGTTAGTCATATTTCGAAACGTCAGATAATGTCTAACTTACCATCCCGATGTTTGCATGTAAATAATTTTAAGTTTATTTTAATTCTTCATTGCGAATGTACTTATGGTAGATACAACACAAAATACTCGTAAACAATATTCAAAGTATTTTTTTTTAAAATATGTATATTTGTTAAAAGTGATTATAGCAATAAATACAGCTAACTTATAAAAAAATCATTTTCCTGGAATATGTATTTTGGTACTTCCATATATATTTATGAAATGATAAGTGAAATGCATCAACAGAATAAATCCAAAAATAATAATTTTAGGGTTCTTATTTCAGAAATATATTTCATCTATGAAAAGCTCAAAAACTTTAATGGAACAAAAATATTAAATAAATGTACGGGGAAAAGACGATCTTTTATTAAATTTATTCGAACGAATGAACTGAGTTTAACATACTTTAAGTTTCCAACATAACGTAATTTACTATCCAGAAATGTATAATTTCTATTGTAAATGTTAGCAAAACTAAATTATAATTTATGGATATGAAATTATTACAGATTCAGAATGAATTTGATTTAACAGTAAAGCTTTTTTTATTTCATTCAATGGAAAATTGAATTTAATTTATCATATTTTAAGATTTAATATTACATAATTCATCATAAACATTATTTCTAAATTAACGTAATATCAATGAGGCCTTAAGAAAGGAATGTGTTAACGTTTTATATTTTTAATGTTTTAAAAGTTGAGTTCACGCTCATAAATTTCCTTTAATATCGATTTATTTAATATTTGTAATATATAAAACTACTAATCCTATTTTCAATTCCACATTGAAATCAAATTTTAGTTAGGTGGTAAATATAATCTACTTACATAAATTTCAATATTTTTAATATAATGTTCTTTATAATTCATAATGGCTTAACATGGCTTAACGTGGGTTAATTTATTCTCCCGATATCTACTATTTTAATCAAAGTATTAACGAGACTAAATTATTGATTTATGGATATGAAAATGTTTAGCAAAACATGAGGGATATATTTTTAACAGACACAAGTCTTTCTTTTACATTGCAAATTAACATAATCTACCATATTTAAGTATCAAACATTGCAAATATATATGTTTTTTAACAAAATATGCATTATTTCTAAAGTAATATTATCTGAAGAATGAATTAATCCTGAGAATGAACACTGAAAAATGAACAGATTTACTAATGCTGTAAAATATTTCAGTTCAGATTACATTTTTAGTTTTGAAATAATATCATTCACGCTCTAAGAACACATTTAGCACCGATTTAATGGATATGTTTAATATAGGTTATTACGGAGTAATTTCGTGCTTATATTTCTAACATGTATAACAAATAGCCTACTCTCATTGAAAAAATATTTGCTTCGAAAAATGTCTAAGTTCCCCAATTAAAATTAATCACCATTTTTAATTAAACCATTATTGACTTTTAAAATTCTCCACTAACGTGTATATCGAATACCCTACTCTCGTTTAAAAAAAAAAAAAATCTCGCGAAAATTCTTAAGTTCTGCAATTAAAATTAATTAATTACTATGTTTAATTAATATTTTTAATTAATTAATCATTCACTTCTACTGCATATACTCATAATCAAACTGCATACTCTCGTTGAAAAAAAAAATTTGCTTCGAAAAATTTCTAAGTTCCCCAATTAAAATTAATTAAAATTAAAATTAATTAAATTTCTAATTCGCTATAATAAATCCGTTGACCTTCGCTATAATAAAACCTTGTCCACCAATTCTCCGCGAAAAAAAAATGCATCGAAAATTTTCTAAGTTCCCCAATTAGAATTAATCAATGACCATTTTTAATTCATATTTTTGCTACAAACCGAAAAAAAAATCGAAAATTTTCAAGTCCCCAATTAAAATTCATTAAAATAATCCCCTTATCTTATAGTAGAAATCCTTATCGCACCCCCCTCCCATCGAACCCTCCGTTCTTATCAGTACTCATGCTCTTATCGCCACCTTCACCTGCTCCGCCGCTACTCCACCGCTGCGCCGCTACTCCGCCACTACGCCGCTACTCCGCCGCTGCTCAACCCCACCTTCCGCCGCCCGCCGCTGCGCCGCTGCTCGACTCAGGTGGCGCAGAACTGCCAAATATACACTACTGACATAGTATACATCAGGACCGTTATTCAGAAATGCTCCTGTTTTACAATACGGTAAACTCACTTTATTTGCCCAAATAACCCAAATAAATAAAAGTTACTAAAAAGACAAAATTATCTGTAGTTTGTAAGAAATTTAACATTCATGAACAATAATGAATTTTGGTAATATTTATTTTAGAAAGAATGCGCAGCGTAATTCCAAAATACGCTCTGTTTGAATATCTATATTATAAAGGACAAACGTGTCCATGCGTAACGCTGACGTCATTTTGCGAATGGCAACACTAGACGATAAAATTTCGGTTTTTAGATTTTTACTACTCCATTTTTTTAAATTTCTAAACATGGAACATTTTCAATTTTTACACCTTTATATAGGGGGAATAATCTACTTTCAAATGCAATTTGTGTAAAAACTGTATCACAATTGACTCATTTAACATAGCATTTAAATAAAGTTCAAGCATTATTATTTAAAAAAAAATCTATACCCATCGCTTGCAGAAGATTACAAAATATTAATCTTTTTGCACTTTAAAAAAATATAAAAAGTTCAGCATTTGTTTCCAGCTAATTTTCAATAACGAAATTAAGACTTCATTAAGCGATAAATAAATAGTATAAATAAAGCACAAATTTAACAGACATGTAATTGAAGTAAGCGCTTAAAACTGCTGAAAATATCGGAGTAATAAAAAAAAAATGGAGATAACGAAATTTTTAGCGATTTCTTCGGCTATTAACTTCTGGCACAAGGCAATGCGAAATTACCACTTTTAATAATATAAAAAAATTATTTGAATATACATTTGACATATTTCATATAAAAATGTTCTTTGGTGTTGTTAGGGGATAATCTAAATTAAATGTAAAAAAATTATTAGAGTTTTCAATTAAAAAAACAAATGGTTTTCACCTATATTCTCTATCCCGGGAATCCCGGGTTGGATGCCCTAGTTAATATAATGTAAAGGTTGATATTTGTGCTAGTAAAAAAAGTATTATAATGTTTTGAATTCTGTAAAAACACTAGGGTCTGTTAGGTAATTTGATATTCGTAAATAATAATGTGTTTCCATACACTTGTTGAGGACATGGAAGGGGATCAAAGTGATGCACCCTAGTTTCATGACCTGTTATAACAGTCTAAGAAATTCGAATAATTTTGAAGCATATCTTTCCATTCACAACACTGGTGAATTCTTGTTTTTATTTGTTCTTTAGTCAGGTGATAAGGGATCCGTCTGGTACAAACATGGCGTAGCTATAAATAGTTGTATAGAATGCGAAATATCGACGTTTTCAAGATGTTAGTTGATGCCTCTATCTCCTCACATTTCAGTCGCCGATTTTCTTGCAAGATTTACCACACAAAGTTAACATTTCGATCATTCACAACACTTTGTGGTCGGCCACTCTCAGGAGCCAGTTCTGAAGACAAACGCCTATTTTTGAAATCGCCATGTCATCTAAAATTCGTAGACTCACCAAAACATTTGTCTTTGTAAGCTTCTTTCTTTAACTTAAATGTTTCTGGAGCTGTTTTTACCAAACGATAGCAAAATTTTATGGCACAACGCATTTCGTTTTTTAACTTTGAATCCCTCACATCCATTTCTGCAGGACAAATAAAAACATTTCTTTAAAGAAGCTCGAAACTAGGAAAATAAAATCGTCTGATTTATTTAGAATATTTATAAACATGCAGTTAACAGTTTGAAAAAATCCCCTGCAGCTTTATTTTTTTAGTTTCGCGGTGTTGCCACTATATAAAAAACTCTCAGTTTTTATGGAATGACCTTTGTATATTGACAGACTGATATGGATTCGCAGTTTAATCTTAAATACAGCGATAGAATAAGACTGGTACTGAAGACATTTTTGTATTACCAGTTCCAAAATTATTTTAATATTCTAACGTATTAATAATTTTTTTTTCATTTATTAATTTTCTTTAAAAAATGCCGTTTTCAGATTTTATTCTGTTGACATTTAATAACATATGTTTGAAAAAGAGAATAAAATTATCATTTAAAAAATAATATCGCTAATATCGTTGTAATATCGTTTCTACTTAGAATTCTGGTGTGCCACTTATTATATCATATTGTAATTTTACACATTTTAAAGTTAAATGTACCATCATTTTATTATGAATATCGTTTGGGAAAATCCTGTACGTATATGTAAAGCAATCGTTAAGGATGATCTTAGGTTCCGGTGATAGCCTTAATACATATTGTACTAAAAGTAGTTTTCAGAGTCTGTGTGAATTAATATTAGGGAATTAAATCGATGCTCATTCTTCTAATTGTTTTGAAACTACTACACTGCACCAATAATTTTAAAGAGATATTTAGTCCGTCACGTTGCATTTGAGAAGTTTGAAAAATAAAAATTTAATTCAGTGATTAAATACCGTCAGTTTTCGAAATATTTAAACGTAGTACATAAAATTACTCCTAGATATTTTACTTCATTCACTATTTTAATTGTTTTTTTGTTATTTATTTAAAAAATACGAAAGCGCTTTAAACACAATTATTCTTCAAATGATATAGTTTCTGTGTTAGGAGTTAAAAAATGTAAATCGAATAGCTTACAAGGATTACAAAATTGAGCTATATTAATTAGCATTCGTGTTTATCTCTTGCATAATATAGCGCAAGTAATTTTGAAAGAAAAAAATCGTAAGGACTTAAGGAGAAAGCTTCAGACTTAAATTGCAATTGTACAAAAACTCTCATGTTAAATTTCTGTTCACTCATTGCATTATTTTTTACTGCTCACAGTTAAAGTACTTTAGTGAATGTGGATTGGTATAACAGAGTGTTGCTTGTGACAATACTGTACAAACCTTCACATTATATGATTGTGTCAGCAGAGTACATATTATAAAATAAAATGAACGACAACTGCAATTAGGTTATGCTTAGATTTAAAGTTTTGGTTCAAACTATGGTATCCTACATTAAAGAAATTGCCAGTTATTGCCTACACAAATTCAACTACATGAATGACCATTCCAACAAACAACAGTTGGCGATAATGGTAGGTTCGCCAAGACATTTCTTTACTCATCTACCTCCTGTTAGCGAACTAGTCCAGGTGAATACTGCCTTGTGTTGCAATGTGGGAATGAAATCTGAGAATGGAAGAAATCCGTATTCCGATAAATAAATGTTCTCTACATAGCAATGATGTCATTATGTTTTTTTTTCTCAAAATTTACTTTATTTGACAATATGTTTTCTTTGAAATAGTTATTGCATCAAAATATATTTAATGACAATACTTTTGTGAAGCTAGACATGTATTAAAACCTAAAGAAATTAAACAATTTTAAAAATAAACAGTACACATACAATATCTAAGAATAATATTATCGTGTGCACACAAAAACAATTATTAGTATTTTTAAAACCTGTTAATCTCACAATCTTTTTACATATAAAAAAAGAAATTTTTGAAATTTTGAAAATAAAAAGTACATATACAATGTTTAAGAATAATATTGCCTTGTGCATTCAAAAAAATAAATATTGCTATTTCTAAAATTCGTTAACCTCACAATCTTTTAACATATAAAAATAGAAATGTCCTTCTACTGTTTGAAGTAAAAGCTAAAATAGAATATCTCGTTAAAATGATAAAAAAGCGTTGGTAAAACTAATCCTTTGAAAAATAACTAAAAGTTCTGTTTGAGTGTCTACAGAAAAAGAAAATAAAGTCTGTAATCTGTGAGACTTTTTCTTTTATTATAAATTTTAAACTTTTTTTTAAAAATGTTCTTATACAAACATTTTACCGCGCTTAATAAAAAGTTACAAAAAGTATTAAAAAAATACGTGTTTCGTAATTTAACAAACTTTTCGAAAAATATGTTATCAACTCGCTAACTCATGTTTGACTTTTCTGAACGTAAAATTTGTTTTTACTGTTTCAAATAAAAGCTTAAATTGTATATCCCATTTAAAGAGAAATAAAATAAAATTTATGGGAAAATATTACTTTGAAAAACAACTTAAGGTTTCATTTTAGAATACACTAGGAAAAATGTCTGATCTTTATTTTTTTCATGTTTTTCATTATTTTTACATGAAAAAATATATCCCTTTAAAAACATTGAACATCAATAAATACCTGTCACATTATTCAAAAAGCTTGCTTCGAATAAAATACATTTTATTGCAAAGGGGAAACGTATGCATTTGTGTGACATTACGTTTGAAGTTTGTATATTTATAGTTTTACATTTTAATTTTAACCTCATGAAGTTTTTTTAATATTTTATCAGATTTTAGTATGTGTTTAATACTAAAGTTCCCTTAAGTAGTCGTAGAAATCGTATTACGTTTAGAAATTTGCTTGACAAATGTGATCGAAACATCACTTTAATGCTTTTCAGTATAATTTGTTTTGTTTTTTTAATTTTTATTGCAAAATTTGCTAAAAATTGGCAACAATTTATTAGACGATATTTTTCAGTACTTCAAATTGTTAATAGGTTATCGCCTTATCTTTTAACCCGTCAGTACACGCGCTGGGATAAAATCTACCCCAGATCATAACTACTACTTAAAAATGTGCGAAAATTGTTCGTGAGCATTCTGAGCTTCATAGTACCTTTCAAGCTGAAATATATCAAGATGTGGACAAAAGGAATTTACCACCGGTTGTAGATTTTCTATTCTTTTGTTATAAAACTGTCACGTGGGAGGAAATTTACCCCACGCGTGTTATAACGTAATGCATAATGATAGGAAAATTTTACGTTTTAAACGTTTACAACTCTTTCACATATAGTTTCGATATATCAGTTTTATATTTTTTTTGTATTTTCATGGCTGAATTCGGATTGTATAAGCTTTGTATGTAATGCTATGCAGAAAAAAATCTTAGTGCTAGGTTTTATTTATTTATTTATTTTTTGCTTTAAATATAAAAGAACTCCTTATTTTAAATTAAATTATGTTCTTTATTGATTTACTGTTTATTTCAAAATATAAGTATTTGTTTTTAATCGAACCGGTGGGAAACTGACACAAGAAAACCCATTGAGGTAGATTTTATCCTGCGCGTGTAGTAACTTAATGGACAGAGGCGCGTGTGCTGACGGGTTAAACAAATGTTTTTTACAAAAATAATGGGTTTGCTTAAGTTCCAGTTGTTTGTAGTTTAACTGAGAATAATCAGTGCCATTTTTAGCGTCATCTAATAAATAAATGTCACAATGATTTGTTGAAAAACTAACAATCACAGCAGGCTACGAAAAGCTTTTAGATAGATAAATCGTTGGTAGAAGTAAAGGTGTAGCTCTCAGTAGAAAATATAGGGATTATATAGAGCGTCAATAAAAGAACTCCGGGTTTTAAAAAAATCATATGGAATTAACAGTATGAGTTAGGTCAGGTATGTTAATTTGGAATAAATCAGTAGCTCATCAAATATTATCCACACCAGTTTCAGTTTATTTTTTTCAACACTAGGTAGCGCTCCGCATCATTGACCTTGCATTAACGTAGCAGACGCTTATTCAAACATTCCATGCAGTAATGCAATGCGATGGCGACGCCACAACAAAAGGTACAGTGTGTTACCTGACCTAAAAAAACTGGATCTGTTACCATTGTACGGCGGAACTTTCGGCGCAAGTATAGCGGTAATGCGCCTAAACAAAAAAAAACATTCGTCAGTGTCTACGTGAATTTACAGAAACGGGAAGTGTGTTAAAACAAACGTCGTCTGGTACGCGTCCAGTGTCAGCAGAGAATGTCGATATAATCCGTACTTCATGTGAACAAAGTCTGAAAAAAAACGTTGAGACGACGCAGTCGAAGAGATTTCGACGAAGAGGTTGAATACTGGTTGGATGTGTGCCGTTCCACAAATGGGGCACACATTGAAATCTACTAAGTAGTAAAAATCTTGATAAATTTACATTTTAGTACATATGTATAACATTAACCTAATTTTAGGATTCAAATAAAAATTTTTGCTTCAAAACCCCGGTTTTCTTTTATGGACACCTTGTATTTTGTGCTACGTGGCCGTGAATATTCTTAAAGTACAAGCAGGCTTTGAAATTTTAAATACACGCCTACATAGCCGTGCAATAGCTCTAAAAGCAAACTGCAAATGGCAACTATGTTTTTATTATTTTTCATACCAAATTTTCTAGCAATAATAATCTACCTCGAACAATTGTAAAAATCAATAACGGAGATTATTATTTTAAATAGTGGTAGAAAAATATAAAAAAAATGTTTGCATGTGTTAGTTTTGCACTAATATTTCGCGAAATAAACAACGGGAAAAACAGCGAAAGGTATTTTGAAAACTAGCTGATGTCAACATACGCCTTAAGTTAGCAAAACACGCGTTAATTGTGAAGTTCTTTTATCTCCTTTATATATCCGAACGACCTCTCTGTCTGAGTTTATGAGGACTTTACACTGTATTTTACATAGACTGCAAATAAATTTTGCGTTAGGCTACAGCATATCAAAACTGGCATACATGATACGGCATTTAAACTTATGAAACAAAAGTAAATGAAAACCATTGACTTCATCGACTCGGTTCTTGAAACTTCAACACAATAAGAAACTTTTCATTCCATACAACTCCGCATGTTAGATTACTACTTTGGACCACACATACCCAATAACATTCATATATCTACCAATGACCATCTTTTAATAACACAAGATACTAATACTGAACATGTATAATATATGCTTTCAGCTAGACCATTTTTCTGATGCGTGAGAAAAAGAACAAATTATATTATTTAGAAAATGGACAAAGATCCCGAAAGGGAAAATAATATCGCCCTACAACGTTTTATTCAATGTTCAGAAACCTTCTCGAAGGAATCATATTAAATAAAAGAGTGATGGCATTAGTAGAAAATATTTCAGCTAATGAGACATAATTTCAAGTTAAATTAAAATTAAATTAAACAGCGAGACAAAATCTGAATAAAAACCTTTGTCGGTCCTGTAAACTATGATATATATAAATAAATACAACATTTTGAATTGTCAAAAAGATTGTCGCTAAATATATAAGATATTATTTAACAGTATCTATATATACATATTTTTTTTAATTTAATTTTATAATTCATATTGTGTTCACATCTTGGTACTCATATTACTCCTAATAAACTTTAATAGTATCATTATGCAAAAGATTTCTTAATGTTAATACATTATTTTACTTTATCGTAAAATTTCTTATTACTATCTTTAAACTTTTTTCTTATAAATTAAACAAAATTCCAAAGTTTACTTACAGTAGACCATCGTGAGGTATAGTCATGTTTTCAGTAAATGGTTTAGGAGCGGTCATGGGATATCTCTTCCTATTTTTCTCTTTAATGTTCAGATTTTTTTTAAATGCTGAATTTGAATTGTAAAAACTAACTATGTACTAATTTTGCTTTAATTTCTTCTGATATTCAACGTATGTAATGTTAAATACAATTTTCCATTAAACATTTCCGCTCCTACAGAAAAGTTCCTATACTTTACCCCTAGGACTCGACGAATGGGTGATATCTGTATGTTCAAAAGTTGAAAAGTTTCAGACAAGAGAACGGCAGCATTATTGATGGCGATGAATGCTCGAGAAAATGAAAGTTATAAAATTACAGAGAAAATTTTCTGCAATTTCATATAGTTGTCAATCAGATGCTCTTTCTGGCTCATTTTTACATAGCACCATGCTTTTACTCTTTGGGTACTTTTTCAACTATAATTTTACAGAATGGCTTTCTATATGGTTTTATTAATTATACCTCAAAGTTTATAGTGTTACTGTACAAACAGCCTACTTATATTATTTTTTACTGATAATACGTACTTGATTACATACTTGGTACATACTTGGTACTTTTACAAGTATAATTTTACAGAATGCCTTTCACAATTGTTTTATTGGTTATACCTCAAAGTTTATAGTGTTACTGTACAAACAGCCTATATATATATATTACTTTTTAATGATAATATATACATAATACAGACTTATAAATTTTACTTGTATGAAGGATTATTTAAGGAAAAAGGTTTAAAATAATGAAATCTTTAGTTTTTAGATTTCATGTGAATTTTTATTGCATTTCACAACAAAATTTTGAAAAGGCGTATTCCATGTATGCGAATTCATTTATTTTATGATATTCCGTTATGCATAATTTTGCTTAGTACTATTTGTAGAAAAAGTAAAAAGATTGCATTACGAATATGTTTTCAATCAAACACATTTTGGGGGTACGTGCTCAAGTTGAGTTACATGCATTATGCAGTGAAAGACATTTTATTGCAATAAACGTATACAATATTTTTATTTCTATTTCTCTTATTAGCAGGTTAACAGATAAGTTGCCTTCGATTCTTAAAATTATTATTGACACTTATAAAATACTATATAATCCCCTGACCGCCGAACAAAAGGGCAAAATTATAATGTTGTTTTCTCTATAATTTTTTTAAAAAATCTAAACATACATGATATTTCAAACATGATATAGAAAACTTAATTACATATATGAATATAATCCTTGAGACTATTAATCATTACTTAATGTATTAAAACTACATTATGATTGTAGAATTCTATTATTTTAAAAAATGCTGATATTGCAGTAAAACCTTCAGCATAGTGAACGGATATATCAGTTGTCGATGGTGAGAAGGTTAATAAATATAAATTTCATAACCCTCAGGCGTAGTTAAAGAAGGTTTAATATTGCATAATCTGATTCATGGAAAAAAAAATATCGAAAAGTAACTAAATCGTGAAAAGAAGGAAGTGATTTTACGTGACTCCATCTATCATCAAAATAAGTATAGTTATTTCTTTTCATTTCATCTATAATATACACAAAAATATCTGAAATTAAGATGGAATTAGTTATGCTTCTGTACTGTAAACCTTAAAACATTTCTCTCAATAACTTCTATATTCATATAAAAATGTCCTCCTACATTTGATCTATTTTATGTATAACACAAATACATGTTAATGCTATTACGCATTAATGAAGTTTTATGCTTGTTTGTAGTATATTTTACTGTTTAATTTATGTGTAATTATTTTATAAATTTTCAAAAATATTTTTCCTGTTATATTTCTCTAATAATGTGAAGCTAAATGTTTTTTTTCTATTCTACAATTTTTAAATTTACCAAGTCTACGATATACACAGGATATTTGTAATCTGTCTTTAAAAATAGTAAAGAGAGATTGAATCCATCAAAATGAACGATTTGTATATAGAAAAATAAGATCGGAATATATTTATTCACACAAAATCACATGAGGCCCCACTCCTAGTAGAAATTACATTGTCATTCATAAACAGAAATTTAAAAATGTTATGCAAAAAAGTCTAGTCGCCAGGAAAATATATTTACCCAGTAATTTTTAAGCACATATCCTTTAATTTAATTAAAGTTAATTATTCTTGAAATTTTAATTAACTTTTATGTATGTACGCCTAATGAATTAAATATAAATGAATAAATGGAATGTGATAGATTAATCAGCTTTACTTCTGAATATAAAAATCTGATTTGAAACTTAGAAAAAGCTTGCGCATTTTTTAGTACTATCAAAGGCTGAGTCTAGATTGACACTATTTGTTACTTTTTTAATGAAACCCCTTCCCACACATTCTAATGACGTGACATGCTAGCTGGCTAGAATAGAAAAAAATAGCTTTTTCTGTGCATACGATGGAAAATGTTCAATGGAACTTCTCCTTTCCACTAAACGTATGAGAGAAGATGAAGATCACTGCTTGCCGTGCACGCGTAGAGGTACGGGAGAGAAAAAAAATCGTATGCGCTCATTTCTTAGGACAACTTTTGCACAAGGAAAATAAAAATAACAAAACACTAGATAAAATAACTTGGCCGTCACATTAAAAAAGGTTGCTCGCTAGATAGAAAAACATGGTCACCAGTGGCGACCTGTGGATTGCATTTGTGAAGCTTTGTTCATAACAATAATGAAGACAATTTCCCCAAAATCTTAAACAGACTGATTTTGGGGACATCTAATGAAGTGCTAGGAGTGCACCATATTTTGGTCAGCGGCACAAGTGTATTGTCACCTACACTGTAAAGTATACACAGCATAGTGTTGTTGGGACGGGAGATATGACCAGACCAGTACTACCACATTTACTGATGGGATCTCTTTTCAGAAAAATCAAAGGAAATATATTTAAAATATCCTAACAATATATTCATTAGTATTAAAAGTAAATTGTAATGTGCTTTTATTTGAAACACCCTGTTTTTTAAAATAAATAAGTTGATTTCAACACTGGTTTTGTATGTCGGATTTTTTCTTAGGATTTTTTTATTGTTGGGGACAATCACACCTCTTAATTTGTAAAATAAATGACGAACACCCTGTATGTTACCAAATTTTTATATATTTTTAATATGTTTTACGCTTAGAAAATAAATGTACACTAGTGCTAATATCAATTTCATAAATAATCAATAAAACTAATTAAATATTGATAATTTATTATAAAAGAGATATTTTATAAAAGTAAAATTTAGTTATGTCCAATGCACAGAAAAAATAAAAATATATTCTAGAATAAATATAGAAATTATGTAGATGTTTTATCATGCGGACATGTGTAATATAATTCATCTTAATTTTTTATATAGTTTAGGAACATACTGCATCTTACTAAATTTTGATATACATCTGAAATGTTTTGCGCTGAAACAATAACAGTTTTTTAGAAAAACCGGTATCAGAAATAATCTGAGAAAGTAAAATAATGTTGCTTCTTGGTTAAGAAATGTCTATTTTATCAAAGTAACATTTAATTAAATGTAATACACATATATAAAAGATATGCTGACAAAACTTGACTTATCTTGAAATTTCACCTTTATTTACTCGAGTAATTATTTACGCTTCGCAGATCCTTAGTGAAATGGAAGTAAGTTACTTTTCATTTAATTAAAGATTAAATAGCTTAGTGTATAAATGTGATTTTTAATTAAAAAAAGACAAATGTTAAGCTTAGAAAGGTAAAATGAAATACTTTTGTTCAATGTTATCCTATTTCTAATGTACAGGCACAATCTAAAGGTAAATGTAAGTATTAGATAATAAATAGTTTTGAATGTTAAAAAACAAAATCCATAAATGAATGTAAAAGTTATGTTATGGTGTTATAATAAATAAATTTATCAAATATGTTTTAATGATTTTATTTAACAATACTGTAATATTTGTTGATATTTCCTTTTAACTAAAAATACAAAATTAAAAGTGATTAATTATACGGAATCTATGAATTTGTTTCAAAATAGAGCAACAATATTTGAGTAACGTGTGCAATATACGATTTTTTTTTAAATTTTACAATTGTGTATACCTGTAAATATTATAAGAATATTCATAATTCCCCATATTCAATAAAAACTAAATTGATTTTTCTATGGGCTTACTAAATTTCTATGGACTTTGAATGTTTTACTATTGAAATTATATTTAAAAATTAAGTCACTGTTTATAAATTATTCTATTTTCAATGTATGCGTTTAAATTAGAACATATAATCTTTGTACCATATAATTTTTATTTATACATACTATCTAATAATAGCTTCCTCCGCCTTGCTGTTTTATTTTCCTGCACAAATTGTTGCTTTAATGTGTATGCCTTTGTCACTTCCAGTTTAAATGTTTTCAATAATACAAAATGAATTCGGTCGGTATTTTTAGGATTTGTCATACATTACGATTGTCAACAAGCATAAAATTAAACAGTGTTTTGAAGTGTAGATAATCATATACTATATGAAAAGTAAATGCGCTAAAAACATTACAGAGCAAAAGTTCTTGAAATAAATATAAATGAGATTAATTTAAAATAATAATAATAATATATACATGCGTGTTCCAGTACAATTGTTAGGAACGCTGTGAGAAAATGTCGACGAAAATTACTACAAAACGAAAAAACTGAGATCGTGCATTTAAATTTTATTTTTCTGGATAAATTTTTGATAAAACGAAAAACTGAAAATTAAAAACATTTCTAAAACGCTCTCAAAAGGAAGAAAAAATAATGGATAGGAACGAAGAAAAAAAAATAATTTTAATGGGATATACCATACACTAATGAGCAAGAACAAATTCATATTTAAGATATATTTTCATATTCAAAGAATATTAATCAAAAATTTGAAATTACATCAGATCTGCCAGGTCTCCGGATTTTTGGATACCAGTATTTTAGTACAGAAAATGTTGTTTTATTTAATCGGAGCATTCTGCAATTTAAAAGAACAACAATTTCTCTAAAATATTACTGGTGTCCAAAAAATTGCAGTCTTGGCAACTCTGGTCTACATTTTTTAAATACTAATTCACCTAATTAAAGCCTAAGAAAGACAGATATCATTAAAATAATTTGACTTTAAATAACTCCTATAATAAAATCTAATTGTTTGGTAAGAATAACATACCTGAGAAATTTTCTGAATTTCCCATTCCAAATACACATATTCTGAACCATAACATTCCTTTAATAAAACGTGTTTAATTTCTAAGCTTAGCTTATATGATTTCATTTATTCAGTAAAATGCCAGCTTCAAAATATATTTAGTTGCCTTGAAAGAAAAATTGAAATTCTGGCAGTTATGGAATACAGAACAAACCTTGAATTCTGCAATTTTATTTTAACGTTAAGAATTCCATTAACAAAACATTATTTCTTCACTAATTTTAATTAAATTTATTAAATGTATTTCTACTATATAATAAAGAAATATTATATAGGTCTCTTCGAAACGTGTGCATCTTGTCAACAGTAAAAGACGAATCGGCAAACATTTCTTCTACATTTCATACTCAGTATGTTGTTAGAATCACTAAATAATACATCTGAAAGATGGGTTTGATCCATATGCAAAATAATGTAATAAAATGATCTGTTGATGCTACATCTGAATGAAATATGGTGGGTAACAAACATGAAATTTATTCAGTTGGTGTTGACATATTTGTAACAGGTCGCGAGAATTTAATTTTTGCATTGCTGCAGGGTTTTATGCTTTTTTCTTTGTTGTTCATACCAGAAATTTTGAAAAAAAATCTTTGCCTCTTTAATCGCAGGAAACTGCGATTACATATGGTGAAATTATTTTTTAAATATACTGTTAGCAAAAACGCATTTAAAAAAATAATGTCTTATATATTTCTGGTCAACAAATTGTTTATTGAACTTGGGTGCTCCGCCCCCTACGA
Source organism: Maratus michaelseni (assembly GCA_963931845.1). NCBI lineage: Eukaryota > Metazoa > Arthropoda > Arachnida > Araneae > Salticidae > Maratus > Maratus michaelseni. The sequence continues at coordinate 81,940,932 of OZ007589.1, forward strand.
GCTACGCTCGCCAACCCCCGTTCTGACACCGCATGATTTAAAAATACTCTGATTTGATCAACTCTAAAACGATTACGGAAGATTGTATTATAATTAAACAATCAGTGGCGATCTTATGTAACCGGATTTCCATTAATTTTCCTTTGATCCTCATTTTTTAAGGTCGAATCAACTGCTGTCGGAATGGCTAACTGTTTTCCTGTTTGATTTTTTAAGATGAATTAAAGATTTAAAAATCAACTTGTGTGAAATGATTAAGTAAACAATGTTTCTGCATCGGATAGTTTTATAACGATGCTGTAGAAAATTGGTTACATCTCCTTTATCCCGTCGACTACATTCTATAACTAGTCGTTGGGGGCCACCGTAATACTTACCCATCATGGATATGCATAATGTAAAATATTAAAATAAAAATGTGTAAACTACTTATAAAATGCATTGCAATTAAAATAAAATCGTGGATTGATGACGTCATAAACTTTAAAGGCTCTATTACTGAATTGTTTGAAAGAGGTTTTTCCTTATAACTCCAAAAATAATAATCCTATTAACTAGCGGTTTATTGCATCTGATTAAGCGTCAAATTTCCAATTCAAATATATCATTGAAGTGAAATTTGGATGAAATACAGGGTCATGAAAAATCGAAGAGTGTGGGAAATAGGATTCCAAATATCTCGGCAACTAATTATCCGATCAACTTCATGCTTTATGCAAAATTTATGTTTTTGTATTGTCTTTTATGTTCATTTCTTAAAATAAACAATTTCGAAAATTTTTATATACCTTTTATCAGAACGAATATTTCGAGAGTCCGAAAAAAATTGTTCCGGTTAATCGAGGTTATTGAAATGAAATAGGCTTCTTCCCATTATTACATACTAAGTACATACCAAATTGCAAGTCTCTATCTCAATTTTTTCGGGAGATAGAGCGTTTACAGACACACAGACACACAGACATCCAGACACACAGACACACAGACTGACGGCAATTTTTTTTTTCTAAAAATATGTTTTTCGGAATCTCTGAATCGGAATCGGGTGTCTGAAACGTGTAAATCCGTCAAAAAAAAATGTTTCGATTTTCAAAACGATTACAAGACTTACCCTATACTACGTATGATGGGTAAGTAAAAAGAAAAGAACTGTCGCCAAAATATATCATTTAACGCCAAACGTGCATGATCGGACGTCGCGTCGCATTCAGTTGACATCAGATGCGTTACACCTACACGCAATAGTTATGTCATCGAGGTATTTTTAATTAACGTTTATTTGTCTTTTAATACTTCTCCATTACTCCGTCGATCATTTTTCATTAAAAAAAATCGCCAAACTAAGGCGCCAAATAAACAAATAGAAGAATTTTGCCATTGGAATATAAAACAAATAAAATAAAAATAATAATAATAAATAAATAAAATACAAGAAAATCGTAAAAACCCCACTCACCAAAGTGTCAACCATCCGTAAGTTTAAACAATAAAATTTACAATATGTTAATGAAAACAGAAAAAAAAACTAATCTTGGATATTTATTTACATTACTAGCCGTCACTGGCGACCAGTTTGGTCTCCCTTAAATGTATGTTAAACATTGCAACATGTTACATTTATTCATAATTTAATTTTCTCTTAATCCTTCGCCAAATCGGAAGATTCTAATAGACAAATCATGAACTTTTGCGATCATGGTAGCATTTTGCATATTTTTAGGGCACAGGTGTCACATACGCACGTTGGCGCAATTTTTCCCCCCGCCAATTTGGCGAAAACTTTGTTATGGAAATTGTTGTTTATTTACTTTTGTTTTTTTTTAGTTCTATAAATTATTTTTGATATGTATATCAATATTTATTTACATCAAACTATCATTTATTCATTTTTATTTCCTTTTTTAATTATGAGTATTTTTGTTAGCTTGGAGCAGATGATAAATCGCCAAATATTGTTCCCATCACCATCATTCATACTACATTAATTTAATTTTTAATTATAAACCTGTCACTCATTTCATTTAAAATACTTAACTTTAATCTAAAATGCTTATATTACATTAATTTAAAATACTTCACACTTTTAATTTAAATGGAAAATAAATAAATAAATAAGAAATAATATCATAAATCAAAACATTTGATTTCAAAATCAAAGTATCGTTTCTAATTTGTACACGCGATAAATAAAAGCTGTATTAGCGATTTTAAAAATGCTAAAAATCTGATTCATTAAACATTATTACATGAGTTCAATTTACGTCAAGAAAAGGTGAAGTTGGGTTGTATAGCACATAATTATGGTAAACTTCGATTGTCTCACTGGTGCGAATTATTTTTTTGACGCGAGGCAGCGGTCCAAAAATTCATTTGCGGAGATTCATTGCGATTCTATCTATTGATATGTTACATGAAGGGGTTTACACGGGGTTTACATTTGGGGGGAGCACCAAGACGGTCTTACTGAACCTTTCCCATGATTATGCCAAGGTATCAGTTATGATTTCGCCAAGATCATCTCAAAGCTTATATAGTCATCCTATATACGCGTATATATATTCCAAACACTCCTATATGTGCCATATACGTCATTATACACATATTATTTATGTTTTATGTCGTATATACATCATATACACAAGTCATATATATACATCATATATGCAACATATATGGCTATAACTTGGCCACATACGTACAGAAATGTTATATATATATATTTTGTTATATTTGTTTTATTATAATGTTATATATATATATATATATATATATATATGATATATATATATATATATATATATATATATATATATATATATATATATATATATATATATATATATATATATATATATATATATATATATATATATATATATATTATTATAATGTCATACATGCTTTATAATTTGGCGATAAATCTTGGCCGCTTGGCAGTTCATCCTTGGAATCCGCTATAACACGAAAGTACCAAATTTGCAATATATTAATGAAAACAGAAACAAAAATATTTCATGATTGGTGGCTGCTATAACACGAAAGTACCCAATTTCTTTTTTATTTTTCATATCTGATAATTTGCATCTATCCTTTTTTGTAATTTTAACATTTTTGTAACGATTTTACGCATTTCTATTGCCTATTCAAAGAAAAATTCTTCTAAAGTTACAGAATTTCGTTAAAAACGGTTAAAATAGCAAAATGCGAACATCATTTGGTCCATTCTCGACCGAAAGCAACAACCGTTATCATTATCTTTTTACGCGTGAAGGTTTCGTTATGGTACTTCATTGTGAAGTTTGGTAATTTTTGAAATTCATTATTAGAAAAATGGCATAATCATTTGATTTGAAATTTATATCAAGAAAAAAACATTTTTTTCCCTTTCTAACGCAGTTTGCCTAACAATTTTGTGACTAATACTTTTTGAGCTATTAAATTTTTCAGTAACTTCAAATGTTTCATTTTCCGAAATTAACCTGTGGCAACGATGGATTGCTGTGACTTTTCATAAACATGAAAAATGATAGAGATTGAAAGAATAAGCCTCCTGTGGGTGGCTAAAAAAAAGAAAAACAGTTTTGATGAAAGATTTTAAGCGGAAAGATGTTTTTTCAAGTGTACGACATCATTTTTGCAATATTTTTTTTTGTACTTTTCGATTAACCGGGCACAAGTGATATATATATACATGTATATATATACGTACACACATATATATACACATATATCTACACATATACATATACATATATATACGCTTCTATATATACTTATGAAGATATATATATAAATATATATTTATAGATGTACATATATCACTGGCGCCCGGCTAACCAAAAACTACCCTTTTTTATTCAAATGTAAACTATATTAATAGCAATATACTTCTATTTACAATGAAATTTCGTTCCGGCTGCTTATAACTCGAGTTCTGCTGAATGGATTTTCGTAGAACTTAAACTCTAAGATAAATAATTTTTCAGGGAAGGTTTTATTGTATAACATATCGTTCTACGTAGCTTATTTATAGAATTATTATGGAAAGTTCTTGAATTATATCAATCCGATTATGATAGATTAGCCTTTTTAAAAGATTCTGCCGAATGGATTTCTATGAAACCTACACCGTTAGTTAGATAATTTTGTAGGGAAAATTTTAATATATAACATATTATTTTACGTTGCTTAGTTCTAGAATTATAGGTGGAAATTCGAAAATTGGGTGACCTTTTTTTTATCAAATATTAGCCTTTTTAATATTAGATTCCGGTTATGAAAGATTAGCCTTCTGAAAAAATTCTACTGGACGGATTTTGATGATAATTGTATTGCTAGTTAGATGCTATTTCAGGAATGGTTTTAGTGTACTACATATTGTTCTACGTTGCTTAGTCAAACAGTTAAGTGTGAAGGTTATATAGTCAGGTGAACCCGATTCCGAAAGATTAGCCTTTTAGAAAGTTTTTACTGGGCGTATTTTTGCGATTTGCATTGTTAAGTAGATAGTTTTTAAGGATGCTTTAGTATATTTCATATCGTTCTATATTAGTTTTAGAATTATGTGGAAAATTTCTATAATCAGATGAACCCGATTATCAAAGATTAGCCTTTATAAAAACTTCTACTGGATGACTTTTGTTAGTTAATTTGTTTGCATTGTTAGTTCGATAATTTTTAGTGATTGTTTTAATATATTGCATATAGTTTTATCGTTCTTTAGCAAACACTAGCTGTAAATTACCAAATAAAATAGTTGGTCCTTAACAGCTAAAATTTTGATTGCACGTTAGAAAATATAATAGCGCAATGGCGTCATTTTTCAGTAATGTGGAAGGATATTCCAGGTAAATATACAGATTGGTTTCAAATACTAGGTCAAATTAAACGATATATTTCGTTTGATTCAAGGTTCATTTGTAGAAACTGACCAGCGCAGCGGGCGTAGCTTGCTAGTTTTTAAATAAATTAACTTTTTCTTTCTTTTTTTATTAGCAAAAATTTTTTCTTATTTTTTATAGTTATCATTTATAGATAAAGCAATACCAGTCAAATACTGGAGTAAACGTAATTAAAACACATATAGTATTTAAAATAGAGGTCCCATGCATGATTTATAGCATATCTTATTTTGAAGGTTAGATTTTTGCTTTTCTCTTATCAAAAATATAAGATACTGTTGAAAACATATATTGAAATATTTGATAAAAGGTATTTTTGTAAATTTCAATGCTAACAGGAGAGAAAAGACCCCCCCCCCCCCCACACTAAAAAAAGGGAGGGGGACAAAGTATCAGTTTTTTAAAATTATGAACTCAAATTACATAATACATAATTTTTGAACGTGGTTTAAATGTAAAATCTACCGCTTTAATATTGCTATATGTTTTATTATTTACAGAATTGTAGATCAAGCAAGTTCTGCATTTAGTATTCTATCAAAAACAATAAATTAAATAATTTGTAAATGTTTTTTTTTTTTTTTTTTTTTTTTTTTTTTTTTTGCGTTTATGATCTTAAGTTTTAATTTCATTTGCTTCGAAAAATGTTTTACTGCTTCATACAATATTTATTCTTTAATAATATCGCACAATAGATAGATATATTATTTTAATGGATTCCTAATATAAATTTTTCACAATGCTTATTTTAAAATCCATATTTATATTTTCATTAAAGTTGTTCTCAAATCCAAAATAACTAATTTCTGACATATTTCTGAATTAATTTTTATTCGGAAACACATGAAATTATCAGGCGTTCTTTATCAGAATATATTTAATTGAATGGCGTTTTCCATTTTTGGTAATGGCTGAAGATGTTTCAGAAAACACTATCAAAGTCGGTGTTTTGAGCCGAATTTCCGACGCGCAGTGTGAGAAACGGGAAAAAGGTGACCGAAATTGATTTATTTCATTTATCTAAAAATGGAAAACGCTATTCATTCCAAATCTCTTTAATCATCAGGCATGCAAGTGCCATGCGTTTAAAAATTTGTTCATAAATGTGTCAGAAAGTTTCGTGATACTGAGAGAGGGGAAATATGGCAAAGTATACACATTCACAAGACTTCAATACATAGCAGCAAAATAGCATAGTTTTAATTATTGTCAATATTTTTCGTGGTTACATAAAACAAATGGAAGTAGAAGTTAATTTAAAAAATTGTTATTCACACAATAGAATTTCATATTATTGAAATATTTACTTTTATTATAATTTTTAATAGATTCATCTGTTATTTTTAATTTAGTATGCGTTTTCTACATTTATAATTTTCTTGCTTAACGGCTACATTAGCCGGTTTCCCAATCAGATGCAAAGTTTAAATTTGAATACCAATTGCATCAATAAAAATTATTGCCGATCCAATCCTTATTGTCAATCTTATCCGGATTTGGTAAAATCTTGTTATCCGAATCTATGCAAAATCATTTATCAGGTTCGGTCGGTTGTGGGCCTACAGATTTTTGTTGTTGTTGTTGTTGTTAGGTTAGGGTAAGAATATGGCTTGAATCGAAATATAATTTCAGTCAATCATCATTCATGTTCAAGTAGACATTCAACCATGTTCAAGAAGTATATAACCGGAATCGTGCATGACTCTCACTCTAGATCCGAGCCGACATCAGAAATTGTGTCGTAACACAATTTCTGATAAAATCTGGTTACTCGGTCGTATGCAAGATTCTATTCCGAACAAGACTTACAGTAAAAACATTATACCCGACTCGGGTCAAATCGGGTTCACGAAAAAATCGGGTCACCCGACCACTAATCCAAATCTATTATGTAGCCAAACAAATCCAAAAAGATCGATCCTAACTTTCTGGATTGGATTCGGGTAAAATCTGGTCACCCGACACGGTACAGTGTCGTCACAATCGTCACAAACTTGTAGCAAAAAAAAAAAATGTGGATCCGAACAATCCGGATAGGATTCGGGTAAAATCTGGTCACCCCATCCGATGCAGATTCGTCACATTTTTCACATTGAAGTCGCACGGTGACTTCACAAAGTAGTCACATTGTGAGGTCACAGAAAGCCTTGAAAACGGCCATAACGACCTCACATTTATGTCACAGTGACTTCACATCGACGTCCCTTGACGTCACGACGACGGTCACAAAGTCAGTGTGACTTCACAGTGACATCGCCGTGACGTCACCATGCCTTACGGGTTGCACCGTACGTTTTTAATTTCTTGAATAACAAAAAAGTCTATAATGTTAAATTATTCAAATATTTGAAGGCTGCTATCACTAATAATTTCACATGTTTAATAAATTTGGTTTTAATAAATAATTAATTTCTGCTTAGTTACGTAAACAGTACCTTAATCAATATTCATAAATATTTATATACTATAAGTTAAGCAACAATCTTCGATAAATTACTATTAGTTCATAGTTTGCAAGTAGAAATTTTTTAGATATTATTATTTACAGTTGATAAGATAGCGTTTGAGAACAATGAGGTTATAAAATTAAAATATGAAATTTAGGATAACTTAATTGTCATCTTCGCTAAGGCGAATAAAGCGTGAAAGCAATTTTTAAAGAAATATTGATACTGCAGTATTCTAGCGCTAGAAGAATACTTATGTAGAAGATAATTTTAAACTTCAAAATTGATTTTCACAATGGTCTTAATTTAATAAATTTAAATTATATGTTCATTTATCTAATTTTATTACAGTTTTTTTTTTCACTGTTTTAAAAATATCTATACCTGATTCCATCTGATAGCATATTTTAGTATAATAATAGTAATAATAATAATAATAATAATAATATCAATATCGGAGAACTAAATGTCTCAAATGAAAAATAAATAAATAAAATAAAAACAGCTCTACATCATACCAAATATATCTCATTATCACATTGATGTTTATATTATAGTATAATTAAATAAGAAAAAAATGAAAGACCCAATTAGGAATTTTATTTTAACAACACATTTATAAAATAAAAAATTAAAAAATATTTTATAATTATCAATTTTTTAAAAGAAGCTTAATAAACTTTTTTTTTTTTGCACAGTAGTTATTGCATCCTAGAATTACGTGTTAATTATTTTTTTAACAGAAAAATTCCAGCTTCTAACAAAATATATTTAACATAAAATGCAGAAAAAAATATTATTTTTTACCCTGCGTGTCTGCATTTTCACATTACATTTATCATTTCATTCTTTTAAAAAATTTCTTTTCGCAAAAAGTTAATTAATATTTCAAATAAAAATAAGCTATCATATACATTTTTTTCTACCTTTTATTTAATTATTTTATTTTATTTTATTTTATTTATTTATTTATTTTTATTTTTTTGAAAAGAAGAAAAACGATTTAAAATAAAACTTGTAACTGTTTCGAAAAACATGAATAAAAAATAGTATTAAGCAATTAAACATATTTTTTATATATGTTTCCAAATTAAATATACAATGAGTTAATGTACAGGATAATAATAATTAATATTCTATAAAATAATTAATATCTATCTAATATATCTAATTATATCTAATAATTAATATTCTATTAATATTCTAATTAATATTAAAATGCATAGGTAAAATAATACTTTCGTATTACTGATTCGTTATTTAGAGGATTTTTTATTCTCAACAACAAGAGTGTCCATGTCATCAACATACAAAAGTAGAGTGTAGAAAATGCAGTAGTAGTTTTGTTTTTCGGCGCATTTGAGAATTCTATAAATAAATTAATATCCGAATGCACGATATAACGCAATATGTTAAAAATGAAGAGCGGGGACTACTTACTAAAAATTGCGAAATATCCTGTAATATAAATGTGCCTCAGGAGCTTTACTTTCCTATTACAGTTTTGTTTAAACATTACTACAGTTTTGTTAATAATATCGATAATTGACTATTTTATTATTTGTTAAAATTGACGTACATAAAAGTTAATTTTAAAAGGCTGCTAAGTTATTGTTACTTTCTTGGGGGACGCAGTAAAAGAGAAATATCTCAGAAAGATATTGATATGCCTCAGAACTTATCTTCAAGAACTTGTTTTCGATTTTTTAAGTAATGAATGTAACTCAGACGCCTTTGCACTTTTAGTTCGTTAAGTGTGCTTAATTTCATTTAATGAAGAGCTGCGATGAGAACTGGGTAAGATATATATTCTGGCTCACAATTCGTAGTTCATACACACTCTTAAAAATCTGCAGTAAACTGTCCATCCATTTAACCGTTTTTGAACATAACGCTTACTTGACCATATTAAGAATTTTCTCATTGATTAGAACAGATATAAATTACAGTTAAATAACTGTTTTCTATTTAAAAAAAATAATAAATGACTACACAATTTGCTTTAAATTCTTACAGTGTGTCAAAACACTTCTGATATATTTTGAATTTTTAATGACATAAAATTTCGAAACACATATTCGTGGAAGAATAGAAGCTGCTAAACATCTTTCCCCCAGACAATCACATTTAAAAAAAAGTGTACGTAGTTTACGAACAAGTTAGAAAATGAAGTGTTACGGCAACATCCCCTAGATGGCGTGTATTAAAAGTTTTTTTTTATTATTATTTAGAAGGCACTTGCTTGTACAAAATGTCTCGTAGAGTAAATATATCACCAATTTTTTTTTTTTTTTGAATTGGCTTAGGAACTAAGAGATTATAGCTATTATGTGTATAGTAACTTTAATCCATTAACGAATGAACCTAATGTAGAATTAATGATTCTAGAAATTATTCTAGTTTTTATATGTTAAGTTTTTATATGTTACAATGCATAATTTATTTGAATAATAACTTCAAAATATATAATTTATGAAATTAATTGTTGAAAAGAAAAATGTTTTTAACCCGTAAAAGGTTTAACAAAAATTGATCTCCAGAAGCTTTCAATATGCGAATCCGAAATTACAGTTATGAACACCAAATAATTTTCTAGTTATGCTTAAAAAACTACCCACACTGTAGTTTGTCCTGGATCTATTAAAAATAAATGAACATTAGGAAATCTAAACTTCACATCTGCATTATTCCTAAACTAATTCACCCAATCACTGCTTTTCATTTGTTATCATAATATAAAACTTATTGAAGAATACAAACATGGCTCCAAAATTGCATGTTGAAAATATTCTTTCGAACTGAAATTTTGTTCCAAAAATTTGCAACAAACGGTTGGATCTCTTAATCGGTTGGATTCGTACGATAGACCACAGTTTTGGAAACTGGAGGAATTATCTTTGCGCTAGTAATGTTTGATTATATCGCCTCGATATTTCTCATTTCTATAGATTTCCTTAATGATTTTGCCTATAAAATCGGTTGTAAAATGGTGCAAAGATCGTTTTAAAATGGATTACATACATAACCCATTATCCGATTGAACAAAACTCCATACAGTTCCTGTTGCAGTCGTTTATAGCATATTCGCAAAACGGGAACTCAATCGGAATTACCGTTTGGGAATTATCGTGTTCATGCACACACACACACACACACACACACACACACACACACACACACACACACACACACACACACACACACACACAAATCATGATTAAACTGTAGTATTTTGGTCGATGGCCTTGAGAGAATATATTTTTGACCGGGAGTTTCAGGGTCAATGGTTGCCAAGTACAAGTGCTTAATTGGAGAGCGAACAATTCGCCCAGTCCCGGAAATAGGGATCTGCAGTAAACGTTTACTATTTCAAATCATAGGGTATGCTTGTATTTGAGGTTGATATTCTCTTTGTCTTTTAGATGATTGTTATAATCGACCTTTGTTGACCCTATTCGTCTTGACAAAATGCCAGCAAAAAATGCGCAACAGATCAAATAGCGTTTCTCTTTTCTATTAAAGCACGAGATATTTCAGTAAAAGATGTCAAATTCGCTTTTTCATTTTATACATAATTTAGATACGACACCCTTCATGAGAGATAATTAATTATAACTCCAGATTTTATATATTTTTACTAAAATGAAAATCTCTATTCGAATCCAAAGCCAATAAAATATACCGGACATATTAAGTTATCATTTTCTGATATTTATATATTTTTTCTTACATTTTAAAATATCTCAATCTGTACTTAATAATATCTCAATATCCAGGGATAGAATAAATTTCAAATTTAATAAATGGAAATGATAAAATTGAATAACAAGGAAATAAATTTATTCCACAATTAATCTTAGAGAAAACGTATTTTTTTAAGAAACTTTATGCTTAATTAATGCATTTATTCTTCTTTAAATGTTTCGTGAATGGAATCACGGGTACTAGCCATATATATACTGGGTGTCCTAAAAATGACTGATGGATTTTAAAATTCAATAACTTGGAAACGGTGACAGATATTAAAAGAATTCTTGCAGGAGCGTTATGTATGATGCCAGGAGTTTTTTTTACTGTGATTATTTATTTCAACTCGAATTTCAAACAATAGTTAGTGCTGACAGCGATTGCCGTACTGACCCCACTCAGCATTGATGCACCGCCCCCTGAAAACTAGACAGCGGCTGTCTCACGCGGATTCATTTTCAGCGTTTGAACGATCCCTCGAATTTCAACACTAATAATATCTAAAAGTTTCCTTTGACTTATTTGATCTCAGAAAAAAAAAGGCGAAGAAAACTTTTAGAAATTATTGGTGTTGAAGTTCGAGGGACTGTTTTGACTCTGAAAAAAAATCCGCCTGTGCCAGCCGCCATCTAGAGCCATTATTATTCAGGGGGCGGTGCATAAATGCTGAGTGGTGTCAAATTCGACCTCGACTGAACGCCAGTCGCTGTCAGCGCCGTCTATTTTAATAAAGAATAAACTAAAATAAAGAATCACAGTAAAAAAATTCCTGACATCATACATAATCCTCCTGCAATAATTTTTTTTAATATATGTCACCGTTTGCTAGTTATTGAATTTTAAAATCCATCAGTCATTTGTGGGACACCCGGTATATATACAATGAATAGATCCAAGTATAATTTAAGACGCTTTTTAAAATCCAAGCACATATTTTTATTATAAAATTATTAATAAGTTCATATTAAAACATTACGAAATTGTCTGTATTAAATTTTATATACACAGAATAGTCACTATGTTGAAAATATGGCTATGTGTCTTTAGTGCTCAGTTCTACGATTCTTATAATAATTTTTATCGTAAGGGCTATCATTTAAATTTTTTAATATCATAATTATTGCTAAAATTAATTTGCTAAATTAATTATTGCTAAATTAATTATCGCTAAATTCAATATCATAATTATTGCAGAGTTAAATAATACATGTATGAATAATGTATTTTCCCAAAATCCATTTCAACTTATGATTGTTATTGTTTAAAGAAAGTCGCCAATTATGGATGCCATTCTCCCTATTAAATTACAGCTTTTTACCTATTACCCACAATAGAATCGTCCGAATCCCCGCGTATGAAATGCCAAGATATCGGAGCTTAACATCACATTTGCTGGATGTCGGTTTATAAAATATATTACAAAATATTGCTTAGAAACATTTCGGATGTTATGTTTCCTTTATTTCATTAACAGTTTTAGTTTCTAAATAAACAGTAGGGAAATAATGTCACATAATTAGTAAATATCTTCACTTTATATATCTCTTATTTATGAAGCCTAACATCTCTTTTCTCTACAACTTATCTGAAAATGTTCTGTAGACATTTTGTCGAAAGAGAAACTCCCAAGTTTTATGTTCAAAACTTCAAAAAACTCTTTGCATTCTTATTCAAAAATCCATTTTTATGCAAAATAACATATTTTTTTTTCACGTCATCGTAATGTCTGAATGATAAGTGAATTTGCAAGTGGTGATTTGTATGCACAGTTGGAATAACTTTTGAGACAGGAGAAGTGTCTACGAGAAGTTTAGGAGTTTAGGAGATATGTCTCTTTCCGTGCTTTCCAAGGTCTTTCATAGTACGAAAATATTGCCATAAAAACAAAATATATAAAAGTTTTGTTATTTATAGGGTATTTTTTTAAAACCAAATATATGTACGATATTGTAATGGTTGATACGAAAACATTCATTCTCATTAATAAAAGATTTTGTTAATTAAAAATATTTCCTAAATAAATCAAAGGAGGGTATGATGTAAATGTACCAGAATGTATCAAAGAAAATTGAGATTTAATAAATATGTAAATTCGTGAGGTCTTTGTTTTAAGATTTAAGAATATTATCTTAAATTGTACCTATCGGTTTCAATAGTAACAAATACATACATTAAAAAAAAAAATTCAAATCGTAGATGCGAGTGTATAACTGTGAATATAAAGCCTACTAATTATAGTAACTAAATATAAAACATGTTTTAGTAATATTGGTGATACCGAGAATTATCTTTATCAGAACTGTAGATTCTTATTGTTCAGATGTAAGATTATCATGATGTTATTCAAATTTTTACCAGGCCTAACTGGATGTTCAAAAGACCACTAAAGGGGCATAAGGATTGAATATGGTTTAATGAAATATGTTTATAGTGGATCAGTGTTTTTCTTTTCTTTTCGGATTTTCGGATAGATTTAATGGCTATTATGTTATTTGAAATTAACATATATACATATTGGTGTGCACTCGTATGCGTTCTGAAATACATAAAAGACACATACAGGACTGGAATAAATATAAGAACCATATTATCTACACTGTAAAAAATACTGAGGTTTCTTAATCTACGAAAATATAATATAACAACGAACGAAAACATACAATAACCTCTTCCACGTTATCCGGGATTTCGAACGCGTTTTCTATCTTTAGAAATTGCAGTTACTGTGTTGAACCTATTCTGACTCTCGAAAATTACCGTCTCGTTTAAATCCTATTTTTTAAATAACAAACGTAATGTTGATCATTCTCATACAGCACATCCGGAAAACATTTACTGAATTATGCATAGGATCCTTAAATATTTTATTCATTAGAATGCTGAATTATCAAATTCTAAAGTCAATACAGCACGTTTGGTCTTGAAAATGTACTACAATGACTTTAGTGATATTGTTTCAGATGTATTGTTATTTTCAGGTTTAAATTTTACTTTGTATCTATTATAGAATGTTAACGAACGAAAACATGAATTTTCTTTACATAAAGAACTGTTTTACGTCTTTTTATAAAATAATTGTATAAAAGAAGGATAACATCAAGTTGAGACAGAATTTTGTATAAAGCTCTCTTCTATCACAATAGTTTAAAATACTTTTTTTTTATTCATTTCTACTGTGCTGGTTAGAAACACAGTGGCTGATATGAGATATTGTAAGAGTCACATATTTTATATATTTTTAGTTATTTTAAAATCAATTAAAATATAATTCAAATTACACTGTATTTTAATTTTTGACGTTCACAAAATTTGCATAAGACAGCTTGCATATTTTTAAATTGAATTTTTTAAATATACTAAATTCTGCAAATATGTCCGATTAAAATAAATTAATAGTAAATATGAGGAAGTCTTCCGTATAGAAATATTTAATGATATAGAAAAGTAAAAAGGATTTTCAATGTTATATATTCTAATTATAAAATGTAATTATATTTCATATATGTTTTTATAATAATTTATTTTGCACGTTTTGTAGAGCTTAGTGGTTGTTTCATTGTGCAGTATGTGAAAATGCTATCCCCTTCCAATGTATTTTATCACCAAATAGACGAATTGGAGAAAGAAAATAGCCATTCGATAAAGACATGTATCATCTTTAAATATTTGTTTAAAAAAACAAGATTACGGGATCGCCTAGATAATTGTATGAAACTTTGAAATTTTCAATTAGAACACTTAATTTTAATATCATATTTGGATTATCCGGAAACGTTTACATTGGTATACCAAACGGGAAGTAATTCTGTCGAGTAGTTTAGGAATTGGGCATGTTTAAAATTTCGAACTCCTCATATAAAAGTCATGTTAACGCTGCAAAATACAATGAAATGAGGGTAGTTTATATAACTCCAAAACTACGTGAAATGAGCTAGGTGAAATGAGCTGTAATTTTCGATTCCCATAATTGAATCTTCCTGAAATCAATTTCAGTTTAAGATTTCGTAGATTTCAATCCATATTGTGTTAAAAAATGTATTTTAAAATATATCTCTTTACGAAACTAATTCCCAGAAATGCATGAACTGTAACATAAGACTTTCTTGCAACAACAACAAGGCTGTAAGCTTCCAATTCAAATCCAAATCTACTCAAATAGCTCCTTCCGTCAATTCGTTTTGATGCTTTAAACATGTTATTGTAGCTTACTTTTCAACGATAAAAAAATGAAAATAATTGTTAGGAGTTCTAAAAAACTACTTGACCAAATGACTTCCCTTTTCGAATACCAAGGTAAAATTTCCCTTACGTTCCACATATTATGTCAAAATTATGTGTTCCACAGAAAATTTAAAATGTTGAGAGTTTTATGGAGACTATCCGCTAGGCTTATTTCTTTACAATTCATTTAACGAAGACATAAATCACTATGTATCGAATGACTATTTTCGTTTTTCTCAGCGTTGCGTGGGCGGCTAAATTGATGGGTGATTTCGTTTTTTTGTGTCCGACTGTACATTTTTATGAAACATGTTATGTAATGCAGCGATATAGAAAACAATTACCGAAACATTTCGAACATTTCTGACGTCAGTGTCTAACTAGCAAATTGAAATAGCGTAGATAATATTATTACAAAATCATTGTCTTTCTGTATGATGAAAATGGATTTGTAAAAATAAATACATATAAATAATAATAAATATTTTTTTTATTTATTAATACGATTTTTTTGACGAATTTTGCCGGAACACGCCGGATACTGAAACGCGACTTCCACTCTAAAACCCAACTCTTGGAACACAAAAATCAAGAAATCAAGAAATCACAGGTAGAAAAATGCTAACGCTGAAATTAAACTGATTGACTCTCTGTAGCGATGATATTTACATATCCTATCTTGACGAAGATCTCTCATGAAAGTGGTTTAATGACGTATTTTCTGTTCTTGCAAATTTTAGACATTTTCATTAATTTTCAGCGTAAAATGCCTGTTTCTCAAAATTACAAGATAAATATTTAGATAAAAATCCAAACGAATTACAAAAGTATGCAGTAAGAAAATCGTCAAATCCGCCGCCATGGTCTACCAGTCAGTGCAACAGCATACATGGTTTTTCGGGTATAGGTCATAACGCAATAACAACAAATTACATTACATATTTTGTAAAAAGCATATGCAAATAACACTAAATGTTTTCATGCTGTAAACTTTCCCGCACTTCTGATAATCGGGTAATTTATCAGTGACTGAGTATTTAGTTTGAAAACTAGATTTGAATATAGACCACAAATTTGCACATTGAAATATCCTTTCATGAGGAAAGTGGATAATATTTAAAAAAAAAATAGTTTATAAGAGTTTTATATAAAATCAGGCTAAGTAAATCTCTGTAGCAGTTTCAAAATTTCACGCAGGTAAATATTTAATAGCATTTTTGCTAAGAACAAATTCTTCTTTTAAGGGAATCCGTACCAAAAAAATTTATTGTGTAAGTAACACCTATATTAAATTTTTTTAATCATGTTTCAATAAAGTAAAATCATTACAGATAATAATATGACGCCTTAAAATTGTTATTATATATATATTTAATATAGTTATATATTAATTATTTCATATATTAATTGTTATTAATATATATATTTAAAGGATTTATTTATTTTCCTTTTATTTAACAATTTTAATAGTACTTCTTCTTTTCCAATTTTGTAGATGGATTAATCCTTTCATTCAGAAAATTGTAAATATTTAAAAAATAATAATTTATAAGTGTTTTATTAAAATTTAGGCTCTTGAAATTTCAATTTATTTTGTAAATAACACCTACGTTAAAGTTTGTGAATCATATTTCAATAAAGCAAAATTATTAAAGATAATAAAAAAAACTTAATTTTTTTATAAATTAATATATACTTGTAAATATGTTTTTTTATTTAGCATTTTTAATAGTACTTCTTTTCCAATTTTGGTATTTAAAACTACATTGTTTTATCTATACTTAGGATACTTTGTTCTATAAACCTGAGTTTCGTATTTGTGATACAAATGTTACATCAAAAGGAAAAAATAACAATTGAATCTATATGGAATAATCCTATGAAAACCGTATATATTTAAGTTCTGACTATTTTTAAAGCAATATTTCAAAGATATGAGACATCCGATACTTAGTTATCTCTAATATAATCTAAAGATACATTTAAAAAAAAATCAAACAATTTCAGACAATTTGCTCAATTGTTGTGGAAGTTATAGCATTTTGATTAAATAGATAATATGAAAAAGTATGAACTGAGAAAAATCAGTTTAAACTTTTCATTTATAAAAAAAGTGATATTAAAGAAATATACGTAAAATTAACAATACATAATTTACTATTTATCAGATCGTCAAGAAATTTGGCGCAATGTTTTAGAGGTGTTAAGGTGTTCCTTTTAGGATAAAAATCTCATATTCTATATTTTGTCATTTGTTGTCAAAATGAGAAGTATTGATTCCCCTTAAAATCTATGTCCATGCTGAGAACTGAACTACACTGAAACTACACATTCTATAGAAAAGAAATTCTATTTTTAAAAAATCCAGTACGAGAATAATGCTACATACCCGTTAAGTTCACTTTTAGAATGTATTTACTTTATTCGAAAAAATTTCACAGAATTTCATTTTGTAAAAAATAAACTTCCAAGTTTTATATTCCTGCAGAATCCATTTAAAAAGTGAAAACTCAAACATGGTCTTGGGTGTTTTGTTGAAATTTCCATTTTTATGTAAATGAATGCTTCTCTCGATGGTATCGTACAGTGTAAAAGGACATAATCCTTCATAAATAATGCTTCGTATGTGGAGTTGTGTGAGAGTCTACACAACGTCGTGTACAAATATATATTTCTAAGCAGAGTAATGTGTAAGGAAATTTGTATGTTCAGACATACAAAATTCTCGTACAAACAAAATATATCACAAATTGTACATTTTATGAGGAATTAACTTTTAAATTCTAAACATAATTAAGATGGATGAGTAGGTAATACTTTAAATTTTATGAATGCAAATCCACTTTCATTTGTCAATAAAAGCTCCCAGAACGAGAAACAGAATGATAAATTCTAAGTGAATTACAAAATCACATTTAATGATTCAAATTTATAAATGACAGTATGAGTTATCAAAACTTTTTTTAAATTTTATAAGTTTACGTGGCATTTTGTAAATATGAAAAAATAAATATATGAAATTACAGTGTCAAGTAATAAAAAAAGACACCCCATACATTTTGTTTTCCAAATTCTTATAGAGGAAAGGGAAATAGCCATTTAAATAGAAATTTTTTTTTTATCATGTTATATTAAAAGACATACGCTTAGAGAGTCGGTTCATATTGAAACTGATCTAAATTCGAATACCTATGTTTGACAACATCGATGCTTTTTACGTTGAGATAACAAACGGGATTTTATTCGGTCAAATAGTACAGGAATTATGAAGGTTAAAAGTGTGGAATACCTAATTTTAAATTTATTTTTAATCGTTGCAAAACAGATTGTATTACAGTTAGTTATTTATGTGTAACTCACAAACTACATGACAGTTATTTTCGTTTTCTGTTATAAATTACATCGGTTCCATTTAATTTTTTTTTTCAAAATTTATTTGAATTAATATATATTTACGAAATAAATTTTCAAAAGAATATGAATTGTAACATATGATTTTCTTAACAGAACTCGATTTCTGTAAGCTTCAAATATGGAACTAAATTTCATATTTGTTCCATATGGACTACAAACTAATTACAACTAAATTCGCCAAGTTGCTCTTGAGTTGTGCTGAAAAAATGTCCGCATTCCATTCTCTTTTACAACTATTCGAAATTCATTTAGCATTGGGAGTTCCAAACTTTAAACGTTCATAATTCCGATTGCGCAAAATTCCTATTTTACCGAACGACTTACTGTTTGCTCCTGACATAAAATTTACCGATAAAATCAAATATGAGGTCGAAATTATGTGTTTGGTAGACTTTCAGTATAAAGATGATCCCTAAGCTTATTTTTTAAATAGAAATTCAATGAAGATTTAATTTCCATTTTAAATGGTATTTCTTTTATTGTATTGGACCAATTTAGAGATTAAAATGTATGGATTATTCTTTATCTTTTTTTGGCCGTCTGTACATACAAATTACATTCTTTCTCTTTAAAAATTTTAATTTGTTGCCTTTATTAAAATTTGTTAATAACTCATGGAAATTTTGTAGTTTTACTGTCATCAATTACGACAGCGTAAGACATTTTTTGTTACATTGCAACATGATTCATGTTTAGGATCTAATGATAATACGTCAAATAAACATAATAAATGAAAATCGATTACTGACATCTCCTGATTAGGTATGCAATTTGTAGGTAATAATATGGGACTGAGGAAACATTACTATTACATTTGATTCACGTAACTTTATCAAGGTTTCCAAATATAACATCAGCATTTGCGATGATGATTTAAATCTCAATTATAAATAATGTATAAAGATGATATATTTAATTTCATGAACTTCTAAATCCAATACAATTGTAAATAGTGATTTTATCTTAATAAGTTACTATTTATTAAAAACTAGCAATTACGCAAAAGTAGGGCAAATCATATGGTCGTGTGAACACATATAGTCGTGTGTATATATCAGTTTGGATCAATTATAAGCAGCCATCTAGTGACTAATGTACAAATACTTAACTCAAGGAAAAAGAAGCAATCATCCTTTATATATTGGTATGTATGCAGTTTTACGTTGAAAATTTTATTGTATTTTATATTTTGTTTTATGTTTGCTAGTTTTCAAAATTGTGGAATATGAACATATTTAAACTTATTGAACATTTTATAATATTGTGTGTACGCAGCATATTTAATAAGGATTTGTTTCTCGCCATGCATTTTTGCTAGTATTTATACGTGCAATTTTATGACTCGCTTTGTGACAAAACCGTATATGCTAGTTATACAAAAAATCAAAATAAATTGAATATCGCTGCAACCAAGAGCCCAATACATTATGAATTTCGACAAAGCCTATAAAAATCTCCATCTATTTGCTATTTCAGACTGTCTCTTTAAAAATATATATTATCTTAAAGAAAAATTCATTGTGCTCTCAAATGCTATCTGATTAAAAACAAAAAACAGTGTTCTGAATAGCACATTGTTAAATGTACAAAATGGCATGCGCCTTATTACTTCAAAACATACGATCGGTGATGTGTAAGTGGTTAAAAATGCAACACCAAATTTCTCTTTAAGATATTTTTTTAAAAACAATTACTTACTAAGTACTGAATAAAATCCCTTATTTCTTTTAAGAATATGTTTCTGAAATAGGTATGCTTTGCCTTGTACATTTGGATCATTTTGAGGACCCGTGTTTTTTTTTTTTTTTTTTTTAGTTTTAAAAAGTTAACCTATATTAAAGAGATCCATTATATTGGTGCTAAATGTTAGAGCGTGAATGCTATTATTTCAACAATATAAATGTAATCTGCATGAAATATTTTACAGCATTAGTAAATCTGTTTATTCTTCAGTGTTCATTCTCAATTTAATTCATTCTTCAGATAATATTACTTTAGAAATAATGCATACTTTGTTTAAAAAAATATGCAATGTTTAAATCTTGAAATATGGTAAATTATGTTAATTTGTAATGCAAATTAAAGAAAGAAATGTATCTGTTCAAAATATATCCCTTATGATTTGCTAAAAATGTTCATATCCATAAATCTATAATTTAGTGTCGTTAATATTTTCGATTAAAATAGTGGATATCGGGAGAATAATTTATCCCACCTTAAGCCATTATGAATTATAAAGAACATTATATTAAAAATATTGAAATTTATGTAAGTAGATTATATTTACCATCTAACTAAAATTTGATTTCAATGTGGAATTGAAAATAGGATTATTAGTTTTATATATTACAAATATTAAATAAATCGATATTAAAGGAATTTACGAGCGTGAACTCAACTTTTACAACATTAAAAATCTAAAATGTTAACACATTTCTTTCTTAAGGTCTCACAGATATTACGTTATTTTAGAAATAATGCATGCTTTTATGATGAATTATGTAATATTAAATGTTAAAATATGATAAATTAAATTCCTTTGTTCATTGAATGAAATAAAAAACCTTTTTCTGTTAAATCAAATTCATTCTGAATCTGTAATAATTTATTTCATATCTATAAGTTATAATTTAGTTTCGCTAACATTTACAATATAAATTATGCATTTCTGGATAGTAAATTAAATTATGTTGGAAACCTAAAGTATGTTAAACTCAGTCCATTCGTTCGAATAAATTTAATAAAAGAGCGTCTTGTATGAAGATTTACCAGTCGTGGATTGTTAAAAAATTCCCCGTACATTTATGTAATATTTTTGTTCCATTAAAGTTTTTTAGCTTTTCATGGATGAAATATATTTCTTAAATAAAAACACTAAAATTATTATTTTTGAATTTATTCTGTTGATGCATTGCACTTATCATTTTATAAATACATATGGAAGTACCAAAATACATATTCCAGGAAAATGATTTTTTTTTTATAAATTAGCTGTATTTTTTGCTATAATGACTTTTAACAAATATACATATATATTTTTTAAATAATTTGAATATTGTTTACGAGTATTTTGTGTTGTATCCACCATAAGTACATTCGCAATGAAGAATTAAAATAAACTTAAAATTATTTACATTCAAACATCGGGATGGTAAGTTAGACATTATCTGACGTTTTGAAATATGACAAACTCATCTCATACTCCGCTAAATAAAATGAACATGGTTAGTGATAACGTTAAATCATTTGTGGTTGAGAAATGTCATATTCATTAATTATAATTTATTTATGTCAACCATTTTATTGTTTCACGGGAGTTAAAATATTACTCCCAAATCACAGTTAATAAACATATTATATCTGGAGTTATTGAGTTGATTTGAGTTATTCCATCATATTTTGGATATGGCTTTATCAAAATAAATATAATAGAATATGATTTACGTAATGAGTTTAAGATTGTTTATAGAGATTTCAGTTGTTATTTACACGAATTACACTCCCAATGTTGAGTTGAAAATAAACTGAAAAATCTTACACATCCATCTTCTTCAAACTTATATAAAACCTGTTATGTGTCTGCGAGTGCAAAAATATTATAACATAAAATTGTATTTCTATACAAAATTATTTTAAGGTTGATAGAAAAACAGTTGATATATAACATAGTTCATTTCCCATAAGATTATATTATTTTTAAAGTATATAGGCTTATAAATTAAGCATTTTTTTAAAAATTGAAAACATGTTAAATTAATTTCATTTGCCCAAGTAAATCAAAATAAAGTTTATTTGGGAAGTAGTCAAAACATTTATGAATTGCTAAGGAATTATATAATTATAAATAACAAATTACTAATGTTAAAATTTTATTGATATTTTTAGGTGAAATGCATTTTTAATACCATAGATATTAAATTGATTATATCTGACGTTGTTAGTGGACTAGCAACTCTGTTATAAAATTATTCCAGTTTTGTGAATGCGACCGTGTTGTCAACATTAATATGTGTGCGTAACAGCGACATGTGTACTTTTATTTTTCTCCAATTTTCGGAAGTATGTTTGGAGCTCCCGGATTTAGCGGGTACTGTTTTTCGTTGTAAGTATAATAGAAATTTGACTTTATTGGTCGATCTGTTAGGTATAAAAGCCGGTATTTATTGCCGGGTTTTACCTTGCTGAGAGGCAAGGTAAAAGCCAAGGTATTGGTCGAGTTCTTCCATGTTGGCAATCAAGGTCTGCCTCGAAAAAGTAAAGTTGTGATTGCAATTCGTGGTGAGTGGAATCAAATCTTGCTGAGTGAAAATTTTCCGTTTGGGTAGGAGTCATTGAATTATAGTTTGATATAAAGTTCTTCGGCAATGACGGGTTGATAAATTTAGTATAATTTAGAATGCACTAGACATTTTCGAGTATCTTCTGTATTACAGCTAAAGCTGATCATTTGTGCTAGTAAATAAAGTAAAACAATGTTTTGAATACAGTAAAATCACTAGGGTCTGTTAGGTAATTTCATATTCGTAAATAATAATTTAAATCTTTCGGTTACTGAATTTGTTTTAATTTTGGAAAAAAACAACTGTTTATTAATAATTTTAAAATTAGGTATCCGAATAACATTTAAAGTTTGCTGAAATTTAACTCAAGTGTCATTTTCTTAAATCTAACAATTAAAATTCTTCCGTGTTCTATTGACATGGCAATATGCTAAGGAATTTTTTAGAGACGTTTAGAGAATGCCGTATTTAAACATGATTAAACAGACATCACAGCTTACTACGATTGTTATGTTTTATCACAAATTAATATTTCGAAAACTTAGCGCACTATATTAAATGAAATGAGTGAAAGATATGTTTGAAATAAAAGTATCACCAACGGTGTAAATAGAATTAAGCAAACTTATACTATTTTTATAATTACCAAATGCTCAATCATAAATCAGGCCATGATATTAAATACATAGATGTACAGTATCTTTATTACATGCAGGTAATAATAAAATTATTGTTCAGACAAAATAATACTCAATGAAAAGATATGTTTTATAAATAGGACGCAAGTCTCAATCGGATTATATAGGTTAACATTTTATTATTTCTTTATAAAAAATATGCTTAGTAATTCAAAGATTTTAAATTTGCTGCTTTGGGAATTTTTAAGCATGCACTATTCAATCTCGGTAAAAGCATATAAACTCAATTAATAGACATGCAAGTTACTGAAGCTTTGCACATGAGGATCAACTCAATGTATGTCTACAATAAATTTCAATATAATGTACGTGCTTAAATAATGGTGTCATATTATACAGATTATATTTTATATTCATCAGAAGTTTTCTCGCAAGGCAGAATTTGAAAGTTCATTATTTTTTAAATAGATTCGCTTTACAAATAAGAACAAATATTTCACATCTTCTATAATTGGGAAAATTAAAGTAAATTGCTTGTGAATGCATAAAAAGTCCTTCATTTTTAAACAAACGATTGCATTCTTAGTTCTCTTAGTTTAAAGCAATAAATACAGGAAACTACAAAGGGCGTTCCATAAAAATTTAGAGTAAAATCATATAAAAAAGAAATATATTTACACAAAAAATACATCTTTGTTTTTCAAATTCCTTTTTCAGATGATATGCAACGGTCCCATCGTTCAACCCACTTTTCAAAACAAGTAGAGAAGCCTTTTTTCTGGAAGCTGCCTCAAAGAACCCTGCACTGCTGAAATAACTTCAGAAACTGCATTAAAGCTTCTGCAACGGAGCTTCTACTGCAACGTACGAAACAGCCAGAAATCGCATGATGCAAGATCAAGACTGTAAGGGGGATGTGGCATGCTTTTGGTATTACATTTACTAAGATATAGCTGAATAGAAATATCGACATGCGGGTGAGCATTTTCGTGATGTAATGCCCAATTTCCTATCATTCCATGACGCTTTCTCGATATGTGTTGTCGCAAAATTTTCAAAACTGAAACATAATAGTTTTTGTACGTAATAGTCACTGTAGTTTTTGGAGGCACAAAATGCTGATAGCTTACACTTTTAAGACAAAAGAAAATAATCATCATGACCTTTCCAGCAGATTTGGTTTGTCGGATTTTTTTTCGGAGACGGAGAATCAGTGTGATGGGATCACTTGTTGAGGACTTGGTAAGGGGTTCAAAATGATGCACCCTAGTTTCATGACCTGTTTTACAGTTTTTAGAAAATTCGAATCATTTTGAAGCATATCTTTCTACTCACAACACTGGTGAATTCTTGTTTGCATTTGTTCTTTAGTAAGGTGATAAGGCACCCACCTGGAACAAACATGGCGAAACTGTAATGTGTTGTGCAGAAAGCAAAATATAGACGTTTTCGAAATGTTAGTTGATGCCTCTATCTTCTTACATGTCATTCGCGAATTTTCTTGCAAGATTGTCCATACAGTGTTAACGTTTAGATAATTCACAACAGTTTGTGGTCGGCCAGTTTCAGGAGCCAGTTCTGCAGACAAACGTCTATTTTTGAAATCATCATGCCATCTAAAAATCGTAGACTCACCAAAACATTTGTCTTTGTAAGCTTCTTTCATTAATTTAACTGATTCTGGAGCTGTTTTTACCAAACGATAGCAAAATTTTATGGCACAACGCTCTTCGTTTTTAACTTTGAATCCTTCACATCCATTTCTGTAGGGCAAATAAAAACAGTTCTTTAAACAAGCACGAATCTAGGAAAATAAAATCGTCTGCTTTATTTATAATATTTATAAACATGCAGTTAACAGTTTGAAAAAATCGCCGGAAGTTTTATTTTTTAGTTTCACGGTGTTGGCACTACATAAAAAAACTCTCAGTTTTTATGGAATGACCTTTGTATATTGAAAGACTGATATGGATCCGTAGTTGAATCTTAAATACAGCGATAGAATAAGACTGGTACTGAAGACATTTTTGTATTATCAGTAGCAAAATTATTTTAATATTCTAACGTATTAATGAATTTTTTTTCATTTATTAATTTTCATTGGAAAATATCGTTTTCAGATTTTATTTTGTTGACTTTTAATATCATATGTTTGAAAAGGAAAATAAAATTATCATTAATAAAATAATATCATTAATATCGTTTTAATATTGTTTATACTTAGAATGCAGGTGTGCCACTTATTATATTGTATCTACAAAAACAACTTTTCAAAAGTAAAAAAAAAGCCAAGCGTAAAAAAAAAAAAAAAAAGTTGTGGCTAAAAAATCGTGTGATATCAAATTTCCAAGCTATTATATTACTTTTTTAACTTTTTTCCATTAAATAAGTTATCATATATATAAGTCGAGTGCCTACGTATATGTTAATAGAAATCGTTTTCTCCTGTACTAAATACATCCTAACGAGTTTCTGAAAATTCAATTTTTTTCAAATTATGCATGATGGGCTTGGCGGCCATCTTTGCATATTATTCACAAAATTCTAAGCATCCAAATCCGTAGTTAAAATCCGAAGTTCAAAATTGTTATTTAAGCAAATATTTTAAGCGTTTCATTTATAGATTTGTATGATCTGAAAATTGTGTCTTAAGATAATGATGATAAGATGATAAAGATAAGATTAGATTAAGATAAGATTAATGATAAGATAAGATCTTAAAGATTCATCTTATGATTTATTTTTTACAGTAATTAATAATTTCAAACTAGTAAAAATCAAATTCTCAAAATATCAGTCTTATCTAATTTATATGTCCGTAGATAAAATCTGAAGTACGAAATTGTTATAAACATATTACGCTTTTACTTTAGAAATTTGGGTGCTTAGAAATATGAAAAGATGGCCGCCAAGCCCATCATGCATAATTTGAAAAAAATTGAATTTTCAGAAACTCGTTAGGATGTATTTAGTACAGGAGAAAACGATTTCTATTAACATATACGTAGGCACTCGACTTATATATATGATAACTTATTTAATGGAAAAAAGTTAAAAAAGTAATATAATAGCTTGGAAATTTGATATCACACGATTTTTTAGCCACAACTTTTTTTTTTTTTACGCTTGGCTTTTTTTTTACTTTTGAAAAGTTGTTTTTGTAGATATCATTTCTTTTTTTTTTAAAAACAGAATAAAGATAATTTAAGTAATCTAAACATGAGAAATAATTTAAAATTACATTTTAGTTTCAGTCATTGTTTAAAAGGTTAACTAGAAATACCAGTAGATTTTTAAATTAAACTAATAACAACATACTAAATGTGGCTTGTTATAATACTTGTTATCCCCCGTTAAAAAATATCACTGACTTATCGATGAAATGAATAAAAATGCAATACGTACATAGCGTGTCAGCGCTGCATTTGAAATCAAACGTGATATCACGCTCTTTTATTATTAGCACTAGCTGGCTTCGCCCGCTAGCGGACCCCTAATTTATATCGGGGCCTCAAATCTTGTAAAACCTCGAATAAGATAAACCTCGAACCGAACGAACCTCCGACCTGGTTCTCCGCTGCCTTCGGCACCGGATAATCCCTTAATTTGCACATCGAATAGTATAAACCTCTAACCAAACTAACTTCCGACACGCGTCCCCGCTGCCTTCGGCACTGTATAGCAGTCGTGCTGCGCACGCTCAAGTTCCATCTTCCACCACCAGGTAGCGCAATCTGTTCTGTATGAACCTCGGGCACTGAAATCGTTAAGGCTATAGATGTCGAGTCGAATGAACTGTACCCCGTCGTGATCTAGCCCATAGAACCAGAGATAGAAAAGTGCCCCCTGGTGGTGAAAAAACGAACTAAAATCGGAAAGCTCTATTGATGTCGAGTCGAATGAGCCATACCCCGTCGTGATCCGACTCGTAGGAACAGATATAGGAAAGCGTCCCCTGGTGGTGAAAGCTAATCGCGCTTGGAGGGCAAAAGGGGGGATGAACACCGGAGATGCATAATAGGATTAAGCGGTCACAGACCTTTCCAACGATGTATCACATGAGGGGTATGTGCAAAATTTAGAAAATACCCCCCCCCCCCTGCATATTATGATTAAGCGTTCACAGACTTTTCCAACGATATATCACATGAGAGGTGTCGGCAAAATTTAGAAAAGTGCCCCCTTTGGGTGGGAGGGCTGAAAGTGGGAGGATGGACCCCGAAGATACATAATATGAATAGCGGAACAATTTTTAGAATTTCTGAAAGCTGATTTTTATTTATTTATTTATTTATTTATCTATTTTTTATTTTTTGTTTATTATTATTTTATTTTTTTTGCGTTGCCCTGTGCATGTTTGGAATTTCTTAGCAATTTCTTAGATTTACCTTATTTTATTCAATTAAACATTGTACTGTTACAATAAATTTAAATGGAAACTTCACTTCTAAAACAAAAATAATTTAACGACTGGATTTCATTAATTTATAGGAAAGCTAGCAAGCTACGCCCGAATCAAACGAAATATATCGTTTAATTTGACCTTGTATTTGAAAGCAATCTGTATATTTACGTGGAATATCCTTCCACATTACTGAAAAATGACGCGATTGCGCTATTATATTTTCTAATGTGCAGTCAAAATTTTAGCTGTTAAGGACCGACTCTTTTATTTGGTCATTTACAGTTAGGGTTTGCTAAAGAATGTTAAAACTATATGCAATATACTAAAACCATCACTAAAAATTATCGAAATAACAATGCAAACAAATTAACTAACAAAATCCATTCAGAAGAAGTTTTTATAAAGGCTAATCTTTGATAATCTGATTATTGAACTTTTCCACATAATTCTAAAACAACAAAACGATATAAAATATACTAAAACAATCCTTACATATTATCTACTTAACAATGCAAGTCGCAAAGAATACGCCCAGTAAAAACTATCAAAAAGGCTAATATTTCGGAATCGGGTTCACTTGACTATATAACCTTCACACATAACTGTTGGACTAAGCAACGTAGGACAATATATAGTACATTAACACCATTTCTGAAATAGCATCTAACTAACAATACAATTCTCATCAAAATCCGTTCAGTAGAACTTTTTTAGAAGGCTAATCTTTCATAATCGGAATCAAATATTGAAAAGGCTAATATTTGATAAAAAAAATGGTCACCCGATTTTCGAATTTCCCCCTATAATTCTAGAACTAAGCAACGTTATATAATAAAACGTTCCCTAGAAAATTATTTAACAGTATAGGTTCCATCGAAATACATTCGGCAAAATCTTTTAAAAAGGCTAATCTTTCATAATCGGATTGATCTGATTATAGAACTTCCCAGAATAGTTATATAACTAAGCTACGTAGAACGATATGTTATACATTAAAACCTTCCCTTAAAAATTATCTTAGTTTAAGTTCTACGAAAATGCATTCAGCAGAACTCGAGTTATAAGCAGCCGGAACGAAATTTCATATATGTAGAAGTAAATAGAAGTATATTGCCATTAATATAGTTTGCATTTGAATAAAAAAAGGTACTTTTCGGTTAGCCGGGCACCAGTGATATATGAACACACACACACACACACACATATATATATATATATTCATACATGTAAATGTATATATATATATGTATGTATATACATGTATTTGTGTAGATATATGTGTATATATGTGTGTGTATATATATATCACTGGCGCCCGGCTAACCAAAAAGTACCAAAAAAAAATACTGCGAAAATGCAGTCGTACACTTGAAAAAAAACACCTTTTGGCCTAAAATCTCTCATCAAAACTGTTTTTCTTTTTTTTCTTTTCTTTCTTTAAAAAAAAAATAAAATTAGTAACAGTTTTTTCTTTTATTTTTCCAGATGTATAGCCATTTCAATTCTTTCTGCAACAAAAAAAGACACTTTTTGGCTTAAAAACAAATTGTTTGGGGTCAAAAGTAAAATCAAAATCGCCAAAAACAAAAGATAAATCGCCAAATTTGTTTCAGTAGAAATCTTGCCCATTGAATAATGTTTTAAGCATTATGAACATTTCTAATCATGTTTAAATTAAATATTTTCGTTTTATAATATTCTCTCATCAAAGCTCTTTTTTTTTCTTTCTTTCTTTTTTTTTCTTAAATAAAATTAGTAACAGTTTTTCTTTTATTTTTCGAGATGTATAGCCTTTTCATTTCTTTCTGCAACAGTAATGATCGCCAAAAAATTAGCAATGGTAACCTTTTCGGCCAAAATAACAGAACTTTCTATCATAATTCGATAGCTAATATACGTAGAACGTTGTGTTACATACTAAAACCTTCCCTGAAAAATTATCTCTCGAACAGTGCAAGTTCCATCAAATTCCACTCAGCAGATCTCGAGTTATAAAGGAACGGAACGAAATTTCCGTTTGTGTTTTATATATAGAGCGAGGCTAACGAAAAAGACAGGCTACCGCGGTGCGTTCCACTTATCTTTTTTTACAGACCGCTAGAGTGACGTGTTGCTCTTTTCGTACACCTGCATTGGTGGATTCGAGCCTCACGTGATTCCCGCGGTCTGTAAAAAAAGATACGCGTAAAGCACCGCGGTAGCCTTTCTTTTTCGCTAGCCTCGTATATATAGTAGATGACGTAAAAGGTATTCCTGCGAACGAAATGCCTGTCCTTTACCGTGTTTTTTTATTTTTAGAAATAAATAATTCATTTCAAAATTTTTGTTTACGTTTGGAAAGAAATTTTAAATGGCGATAACTCTTAATGTATACATTTTAGAAGGTACATCTTCCCTCAAAAACTAATTTATTTTTAAAGATCTTTCTAAAAACGTAAATTATATATTTAAAATATTTTTAAAGCATAAACACTACGTCTGATTACTTTATTTTACATTACAATATTTATAAGAACATGCATTTTATCAGACAATTAAATACACTAAACAAACATGAGTGAAAAATTGACCTGGGCCTGGACTCGAACCTGGGACCTTATGCGTACCATGCCGACGCTCTGCGACTGAGCTACCCAGATCCATATCCGTAACCGGCAATTTCTCATACTTATTCATGTTAGAAACAATCATCTGCCACAATTTGCAGTCATATTTAATTATTTGATAAAATATGTGTTCTTATAATTGTGAAGTTTTATTTAAAAAAAAATATCTTCAGAAGAAAATGGCTGACTTGCAGATGAAATTTGATGTGGTTATATTATAACCTGTAACTGATTTGTGCTATTTTAATACAGATGGTACATGGTCGTTGGCGTTGGGTTTTATCTCTGTTTTGGCATAATTTTTTAATCGCCAAGTTAATTAACAGTTTTTTGCTAATTAAGGATAGAAAATATTTTTTTTTTACACTGAATTTTATAAAAGCACATAGATTACGTAATTACTTGTCCAAAAATGCAATCCTTTTTTTATTCTGCCCAATATTAAGGCCTGTAGCTTGTTTGAAAAAAAAAGTTTGACGAAGAAAATAGTGATCATTTTAAGTAACTCGACGTTTTTAAAAAAAAAGCTATATCTCTGTTTATAAATCACTTATGAAGATGAGTTTGGTCTTAAATTGAAGAAATTCTTCCTTAGATTCTCCTAGTTTTCGTTTTTTTTTCTACGACGCTTGGTTTGTTTGATATCTGATATTTTAATCTGGCATGTTTTGTCGATTTAACATTGCGAAGTTGCTTTCGGTATATAAGCATTAGCGGTCTTTATTCCAGTTCTTGGCGTTGTTTGTGTGGCGTTTTTTTTTAAAGCTTGGCTTGGCAGAGCGACCGCCCTGCTTGATTAGCGGTCTTTATTCCAGTTCTTGGCATTGTTTGTGTGGCGTTTTTTTTTTTTAAGCTTGGCTTGGCAGAGCGACCGCCCTGCTTGATACATGTATTTGTGTAGATATATGTGTATATATGTGTGTATATATATATATATCACTGGCGCCCGGCTAACCAAAAAGTACCAAAAAAAAAAAAATACTGCGAAAATGCAGTCGTACACTTGAAAAAAAAACACCTTTTGGCCTAAAATCTCTCATCAAAACTGTTTTTCTTTTTTTTTTCTTTTCTTTCTTTAAAAAAAAAATAAAATTAGTAACAGATTTTTCTTTTATTTTTCCAGATGTATAGCCATTTCAATTCTTTCTGCAACAAAAAAAGACACTTTTTGGCTTAAAATCAAATTGTTTGGGGTCAAAAGTAAAATCAAAATCGCCAAAAACAAAAGATAAATCGCCAAATTTGTTTCAATAGAAATCTTGCCCATTGAATAATGTTTTAAGCATTATGAACATTTCTAATCATGTTTAAATTAAATATTTTCGTTTTATAATATTCTCTCATCAAAGCTCTTTTTTTTTCTTTCTTTCTTTCTTTTTTTCTTAAATAAAATTAGTAACAGTTTTTCTTTTATTTTTCGAGATGTATAGCCTTTTCATTTCTTTCTGCAACAGTAATGATCGCCAAAAAATTAGCAATGGTAACCTTTTCGGCCAAAATAACAGAACTTTCTATCATAATTCGATAGCTAATATACGTAGAACGTTGTGTTACATACTAAAACCTTCCCTGAAAAATTATCTCTCGAACAGTGCAAGTTCCATCAAATTCCACTCAGCAGATCTCGAGTTATAAAGGAACGGAACGAAATTTCCGTTTGTGTTTTATATATAGAGCCAGGCTAACGAAAAAGACAGGCTACCGCGGTGCGTTCCACTTATCTTTTTTTACAGACCGCTAGAGTGACGCGATGCTCTTTTCGTACACCTGCATTGGTGGATTCGAGCCTCACGTGATTCCCGCGGTCTGTAAAAAAAGATACGCGTAAAGCACCGCGGTAGCCTTTCTTTTTCGCCAACCTCGTATATATAGTAGATGACGTAAAAGGTATTCCTGCGAACGAAATGCCTGTCCTTTACCGTGTTTTTTTATTTTTAGAAATAAATGAATCACATTTAATTCATTTCAAAATTTTTGTTTACGTTTGGAAAGAAATTTTAAATGGCGATAACTCTTAATACATTTTAGAAGGTACATCTTCCCTCAAAAACTAATTTATTTTTAAAGATCTTTCTAAAAACGTAAATTATATATTAAAATATTTTTAAGGCATAAACACTACGTCTGATTACTTTATTTTACATTACAATATTTATAAGAACACGCATTTTATCAGACAATTAAATACACTAAACAAACATGAGTGAAAAATTGACCTGGGCCTGGACTCGAACCTGGGACCTTATGCGTACCATGCCGACGCTCTGCGACTGAGCTACCCAGATCCATATCCGTAACCGGCAATTTCTCATACTTATTCATGTTAGAAACAATCATCTGCCACAATTTGCAGTCATATTTAATTATTTGATAAAATATGTGTTCTTATAATTGTGAAGTTTTATTTTAAAAAAAATATCTTCAGAAGAAAATGGCTGACTTGCAGATGAAATTTGATGTGGTTATATTATAACCTGTAACTGATTTGTGCTATTTTAATACAGATGGTACATGGTCGATGGCGTTGGGTTTTATCTCTGTTTTGGCATAATTTTTTAATCGCCAAGTTAATTAACAGTTTTTTGCTAATTAAGGATAGAAAATATTTTTTTTTTACACTGAATTTTATAAAAGCACATAGATTACGTAATTACTTGTCCAAAAATGCAATCCTTTTTTTATTCTGCCCAATATTAAGGCCTGTAGCTTGTTTGAAAAAAAAAGTTTGACGAAGAAAATAGGGATCATTTTAAGTAACTCGACGTTTTTAAAAAAAAGCTATATCTCTGTTTATAAATCACTTATGAAGATGAGTTTGGTCTTAACTTGAAGAAATTCTTCCTTAGATTCTCCTAGTTTTCTTTTTTTTTTCTACGACGCTTGGTTTGTTTGATATCTGATATTTTAATCTTGCATGTTTTGTCGATTTAACATTGCGAAGTTGCTTTCTGTATATAAGCATTAGCGGTCTTTATTCCAGTTCTTGGCGTTGTTTGTGTGGCGTTTTTTTTTTTTTTTTAAGCTTGGCTTGGCAGAGCGACCGCCCTGCTTGATTGTAATTTTACACATTTTAAAGTTAAATGTACCATCATTTTAGCATGAATATCGTTTGTGAAAATCCTGTACGTATATGTACAGCAATCGTTAAGGTTGATCCGAGGTTCCAGTCATTGCCTTAATACATATTTTTGTACTAAAATTACTTTTCAGAGTCGGTGCGAATTTATATTATTGAATTAAATCTATGCTCACTCTTCTAATTGTTTTGAAACTATTACACTGCACCTATAATTTTAAAGAGATTTTTAGTCCGCCATGTTGCATTGCAGCAGTTTCAAAAGTAAAAATTTAAGTCAGTTATTTTATTACCTAGATACCGTAAGAATCCGAAATGTTTAAACATAGCATATAAAATTACCCCTACATATTTGACTTCACTCACTATTTTAATTGTTTTTTCCTTTATTTAAAAAAAATACGATATCACTTTATACACAAATATTCTCCAAATAATATAGTTTGTGTCTTGGTAGTTAAAATCCGTAAATCTAATAGCTTACAACGATTGCAAAATTGCGCTACATTCATGTGCATTCGTGTTCGTCTCTTACAGAATATAACGCAAGTAATTTTGAAAGAAAAAAATCGAAGGGACTTCAGGAGAAAGTTTCAGATTTAAATTGCAATTGTACAAAAACACTCATGTTAAATTCTTGTTCACTCATTGGAATTTGTTTTACTGCATCCAGTTAAAGTACTTTAGCGAACGAAAATTGGTATAACAGAGTGTTGCTTGTGACAATATTGTACAAACATTCTATTTATATGATTGTGTCAGCAGAGGACATATTATAAAATGAAATGAACAACAACTGCAATTAGGGTATGCTTAGATTTAAAGTTTTGGTTCAAACTATGGTATCCTACATTAAAGAACTTGCCAGTTATTGCCTACACAAATTCAACTACACGAATGACCATTCCAACAAACAACAGTTGGCGATAATGGTAATTTCGCCAAGACATTTCTTTACTCATCTACCTCATGTTAGCGAACTAGTCCAGGTGAATACTGCCTTGTGTTGCAATGTGGGAATGAAATCTGAGAATGGAAGAAATCCGTATTCCGATAAATAAATGTTCTCTTTATAGCAATGTTGTCATTATGTGTTTTTTTTCTCAAAATTTACTTTATGTGACAATATGTTTTCTTTGAAATAGTTATTGCATCAAAATATCTTTAATGACAATACATTTGTTAAGCCCTGTATTAATACCATGTATTAAAACGTAAAGAAATTAAACAATTTTGAAAATAAAAAGTACACATACAATATCTAAGACTAATATTATCGTGTGCACACAAAAAACAATTGTTAGTATTTTTATAACCTGTTAATCTCACAAGCTTTTAACATATAAAAAAAGAAAATATATACTTTTACTGTTCGCAGTAAAAGCTGAACTAGAATATCTCATTAAAATGATAAAAAAGCGTTGGTAAAACTAATCCTTTGAAAAATAACTAAAAGTTCTGTTTGAGTGTCCACGAAAAAAGGAAATGAAAGTCTGTAATCTGTGAGACTTTTATTTTATTATAAATTTTAAACCTTTTCTTAAAAAATTTTCTTATACAAACATTTTACCGTTCTTAATAAAAAGTTACAAAAAGTATTAAAAAAAATACGTGTTTCGTAATTTAACACACTTTTCCAAAAATATGTTATCAACTCGCTAACTCATGTTTGCCTTTTCTGAACGTAAAATTTGTTTTTACTGTTTCAAATAAAAGCTTAAATTGTCTATCCCATTGAAGAGAAATAAAATAAAATTTACGGGGAAATATTATTTTGAAAAACAACTCAAGGTTTCATTTTAGAATACACTAGGAAAAATGTCTGATCTTTATTTTTTTAAATGTTATTTATTATTTTTACATGAATAAAACATATCCTTTAAAACATTGAACATCAATAAATACCGATCACATTATTACAAAAGTATAGTTTGCTTCCAATAAAATACATTTTATTGCAAAGCGGTAACGTATACATTTGTGTGACAGTACGTTTGAAGTTAGTATTTTTTATAACTTTCATTTTAACTTTTTCGTGACGTTTTTTGAATATTATATCAGTTTTTAGTATATGTTTAATACTAAAGTCTTTTAAGTAGTCGTAGAAATAGCATTACGTTTCGAAATTTGCTTGAGAAATGTGATCGACACATTACTTTAATGCTTTTCAGTATAATTTATTTTTTTTAATTTTTATTGCAACATTTGCTAAAAGTAGGTAAAAACATATTACAAGATATCTTTCAGTACTTCAAATTGTTCATAGTTTAACGCCTTATCTTATGTTTTATAAGAATAATAGGTTTCTTTTTGTTCTAATTGTTTGCAATGTAACTGACAGTACTCTTTGCCATTTCTAGCTTCACCTAATAAATAAATATAACAATGATTCGTTGAAAAACTAACAATCACAGCAGACAAATAGGCCACAAAATGTTTTTAGATAGATAAATCGTTGGTAGAAGTAAAGGTGTAGCTCTCAGTAGAAAATATAGGGATTATATAGAGCGTCAGTAAAAGAACTCCGGGTTTAAAAAAATCATATGGAATTAACAGTATGAGTTAGGTCAGGTATGTTAATTTCGAATAAATCAGTAGCTCATCAAATATTATCCACACCAGTTTCAGTTTATTTTTTTCAACACTAGGTAGCGCTGCGCATCATTGACCTTGCATTAACGTAGCAGACGCTTATTCAAACATTCCATGCAGTTAATGCAATGCGATGGCGACGCCACGACAAAAGGTACAGTGTGTTACCTGACCTAAAAAAACTGGATCTGTTACCATTGTACGGCGGAACTTTTGGCGCCAGTATAGCGGTAATGCGCCTACAGAAAAAAAACATTCGTCAGTGTCTACGTGCGTTTACAAAAACGGGAAGTGTGTTAAAACAAACGTCGTCTGGTAGGCGTCCAGTGACAGCAGAGAACGTCGATATAATCCATACTTCATGTGAACGAAGTCTGAAAAAATCGTTGAGACGACGCAGTCGAAGAGGTTTCGACGAAGAGGTTCAATACCGTTTGGATGTGTGCCGTTCCAAAAACGGGGCACACGTTAAAATCTACTAAATATTAAAAATCTTGATAAAGTGACATTTTAGTACATATGTATAACATTAACCTAATTTTAGGATTCAATTAAAAATTTTTGCTTCAAAACCCCGGTTTTCTTTTATGGACACCCTGTATTTTGTGCTACGTGAATATCCTTAAAGTACAAGCAGGCTTTGATATTTTAAATACAAGCCTACATAGCCGTGCAATAGCTCTAAAAGTGCTACAAATGGCAACTATTTTTTTATTATTTTTCGTACCAAATTTTCCAGCAATAATAATCTACCGCGAACGATTGTAAAAATCTATAACAAAGATTATTATTTTAAATAGTGGTAGAAAAATATTTAAAAAAAAAGATTTGCATGTGATAGTTTTGCACTAACATTTCGTGATATAGACAACGGGGAAAATTGCGAAAGGTATTTTGAAAACTAGCTCTTGTCAACATACGCCTTAAACTATCAATACGCACGTTGCTTGTGAAGTTCTTTTATCTCAATTACATATCCAAACGACCTCTCTGTCGGAGTTTATGAGGATTGTACACTGTATTTTACATAGACTGCAAATTCATTTTAGGTTAGGTTACAGCATATCACAACTAGTATACATAATACAGCTTTTAAACATATGAAACAAAAGTACGTGAAAATCATTGACTTCATCGACTCGGTTCTTGAAACTTAAACACAATAAGAAACTTTCCTTGACATACAACTCTGCATGTTAGATTACTACTTTGGAACACATATACCCAATGACATTCATATATTTACCAATGACCAGCTTTTAATAACACTAATACTGATTCTAATACTGAACTTGTATAGTATATGCTTTCAGCTATACCATTTTTCTGATGCATAAGAAAAAGAACAAATTATATTATTTAGAAAAAAAGACAAAGTTTCCGAAAAGGAAAATAATATCGCCCTACAACTTTTTATTCAATGTTCAGAAACCTTCTCGAAGGAATCATATAAAAAAAAGAGTGATATAGTGATTTCAGCTAATGAGACATAATTTCAAGTTAAATTAAAATTAAATTAAACAGCGAGACAAAATCTGAATAAAAACCTTGGTCGGTCCTGTAAACTATGATATATATATATAAATAAATGCAACATTTTGAATTGTCAAAAAGATTGTCGCTAAATTTATAAGATATTATTTAACAGTATCTATATATATATATTTTTTTTAATTTAATTTTATAATTCATATTGTGTTCACATCTTGATACTCATATTACTCCTAATAAGCTTTAATAGTATCATTATGCAAAATATTTCTTAATGTTAATACATTATTTTACTTTATTGTAAAATTTCTTATTACTATCTTTATACTTTTTCTTATAAATTAAACAAAATTCCAAAGTTTACTTACAGTAGACCATCGTGAGGTATAGTCATGTTTTCAGTAAATGCTTTAGGAGCGGTCATGGGATATCTCTTCCTATTTTTCTCTTTAATGTTAAGAATATTTTTAATGCTGAATTTGAATTGTAAAAATTAAGTATGTACTAATTTTGCTTTAATTTCTTATGATATTCAACGTATGTAATGTTAAATACGATTTTCCATTAAACATTTCCGCTCCTACAGAAAAGTTCCTATGCTTTACCACTAGGACTCGACGAATGGGGGATATCAGTTTGTTCAAAAGTTGAAAAGTTTGAGACAAGAGAACGGCAGCATTATTGATTGCGATGAATGCTCGAGAAAATGAAAGTTATAAATAAACAGAGAAGATTTCCTGCAATTTCATCTAGTTGTCAATCAGATGCTCTTTCTGCCTCATTTTTTCATAGCACCATGCTTTCACTCTTTTGCTACTTTTTCAACTATAATTTTACAGAATGCCTTTCACAATTGTTTTCTTGGTTATACCTCAAAGTTTATAGTGTTACTGTACAAACAGCCTATATATATATTACTTTTTAATGATAATATATACATAATACAGACTTATAAATTTTACTTGTATGAAGGATTATTTAAAGAAAAAGGTTTAAAATAATGAAATGTTTAGTTTTTAGATTTCATGTGATTTTTTATTGCATTTCACAACAAAATTTTGAAAAGGCGTATTCCATGTATGCGAATTCATTTATTTTATGATATTCCGTTATGCATAATTTTGCTTAGTACTATTTGTAGAAAAAGTAAAAAGATTGCATTACGAATATGTTTTCAATCCAACACAGTTTGGGGGTACGTGCTCAAGTTGAGTTACATGCATTATGCAATGAAAGACATTTTATTGCAATAAACGTATACAATATTTGTATTTCTATTTCTCTTATTAGAAGTTTAACGGATAATTTGCCTTCGATTCTTAAAATGATTACTGACACTTATAAGTACTATTTAATAAATATAAATTTCAAAACCTTCAGGCGTAGTTGAAGAAGGCTTAAATCTGATTCAAGGAAAAAAATATCGATAAATAACAAAATCATGAAAAGTAAGAAGTGATTTTATGTGAATCCATCTGTCATTAAAATGAGCACAATTATTTCTTTTCCTTTCATCAATAATATACACAAAAATATCTGAAATTAAGAGGGAATTAATTATGAACTATTAATTAACTGTAAACCTTAAATCATTTCCCTCAATAACTTCTACATGCATATAAAAATGTCCTCCTACATTTAATCTATTTTTTGTATAACACAAATACATGTTACAGCGCGCAGCAAAAGTTTAGACAATGGTCAATTATGCTTCTGTAGTGAGAAGTATGTAACGAATTGTTGCAAGTCAACTGCCATATATTGCTTGTGACATATCCTTTATTCACAAACAATAAATTTTAAATTATACACTTTACATAATACATAATGACAAAAAAACAAAATTAACATTGTTGCAAAAATATAGAAAATCTATATATTTACATTAAAATAACCATAAATTAAAATCGAATTGTACCTCCATTCTTTGCAACTAGTTCAAAAATGCGATTATCCATCGAAGAAATTAAATCCTGCATCACTTGGGGATCTATTTCGTACCAAGCACCTTCAACAACAGCTCGAAGCTCATTAAGAGAGGTGTATTGTCGAAAATTTGCATAAACCTTACGAGACATGATGCCCCAAAGGTTTTCGATTGGGTTCAACTCAGGGCTACACGCACGCCAATCGAGAACAGTAATATTTTGAGAGTTCAACCAAGTTTTTGTTTTGTATGCAACATAAATGGATGCATTATCTTGCTGAAATACATAATTTGGACCAGCTAAAAGTTCCCCAAATGCCTGTAAATCGTTCTACAATGTATGTATGTAGTCTTGCGCTGTTTGGCGACCACTGAGAAACTCTAGAGCTACTTGACCATTAAAACAAAATGAGGCCCAAATCATTAAAGAGCCACCACCTTGTTGTCGACTAAAGAAAGTCCTAGGCTCTTAGCGCATGTCGTGCCAATAATAGCCCCACCCATTTGGGCCATCCAAATGCCACATTTTTTCGTCACTGAATATCACAGTACGCCACTGGGGTCCATATTACATATGTTTACGAGCCCACTGCATTCTCGTCAATTTCTGGTGAGATTTCAAAGCTGGCTGTTTTTTTCATTTTCCTATAAACTAATTTACCTCTTTCCTTAATTCGCCTACGAATCGTATCTGTTGATATAGAAAGTCCTGACTCACTTTTAATCTGACTAGTACTCATCATTTGTGTAGATCCCAGTTTCTGGATCCTTCTATCATCTCGTTTTCTGGTCACACGAGGCCTTCCAGATCTTTGTTTTGCTTTGTAGGACTCATCCTTAGACAATACTCGATAGACAGACTTCTTTGAACGATTCAAAGTAGCCGAAATTTCTGCAACAGTCTTCCCTTTCGATTTCAACTTCCATATCTCAATTACTTCATCTGGCTGAATCTCTCTAGCTCGCGGCATCTTCAGTAACCGATGCTAATGTAAGGTGCACTTAAATACTTCATGCATGTGACGTCATAGGTTTAATATTTGCATTTTTCCGTGAACAGTTGCCAAAAAACAAGAAAGTGTCTAAACTTTTGCAATATGCAAATTTCACTTTTTTCAATTAAATTAAATATTATCCTACATTAAAATCATTATTTCCGTCCTAATATGTTTAAAATATATTTTAAAATAAATATACCAATTTGTGTAATCCAAGATTTCGTATTTTTTATTTAAAGGTTAAATATCATCAGTGTCTAAACTTTTGCCGAGGACTGTAATGCTATTACGCAGTAATGAAGTTTTATGCTTGTTTATAGTACATTTTCCTGTATAATTTATGTGTAAATATTTTATAAATTTTCCAAAATATTTTCCTTTTATATTTCTCTAAGCCTGTGAAGCTAAATGTTTTTTTTTTTTTTTCTAGTCTACAATTTTTCTATTTGCGAAGTTTACGATATATACAGGATATTCGTAATATGTCTTTAAAAATAGTAAAGAGCGATTGCACCCATCAAAATAAACATTTTCAATATAGAAATAAAAGATCGGAATTTATTTATTCCGACAAATTACACGAGGCCCCACTCCTAGCTGAAATTGGATTATCATTCATAACCAAAATTAAAAAAATATATATGCATAAAATTCTAGTTGCCAGTAAGAAATATTTACCCAGTAATTTTTAAGTACTTATCTTTTAATTTAATTAAAGTTAATTATTCTTGAAATTTTAATTAACTTTTATGTATTTACGTCAAATGAATTAAATATTAATAAATAAAATGAATGTGATATATTAATCAGCTTTACTTCTGAACATAAAAATCTGATTTGAAAATAAGTAAAAAGCTTGAGCATTTTTCTAGTATTATCCAAGGTTGAGGCTAGATTCACACTATTTATTACTTTTTTTTTAATGAAACCCCTCCCCACACATTCTACTGACGTGACATGCTAGCTGGATAGAATAGAAAAAAATAGCTTTTTCTGTGCATGCGATGGAAAATGTTCAATGGAACTTCTCCTTTCCACTAAAAGTATGAGAGAAGATGAAGATCACTGCTTGTCGTGCACGCGTAGAGGTAAGGGAGAGAAAAAAATCGTATGCGCTCATTTCTTAGGACAATATTGCATTGTGGATTGCATTTGTAAAGCTTTGTTCATAACAATAATGAAGACAATTTCCACAAAATCTTAAACAGACTGATTTTTGGGACATCTAATGAAGTGCTAGGAGTGCACCATATTTTGGTCAGTGGCACAAGTGTATTGTCACCTACGCTGTAAAGTATACACAACATAGTGTTGTTGGGACGGGAGATATGACCAGTACTACCACATTTACTGA
This sequence comes from Maratus michaelseni, assembly GCA_963931845.1. Lineage (NCBI taxonomy): Eukaryota > Metazoa > Arthropoda > Arachnida > Araneae > Salticidae > Maratus > Maratus michaelseni. Next base: position 81,983,029 of record OZ007589.1, read on the forward strand.
TGGGATCTCTTTTCAGAAAAATCAAAGGAAATATATTTAAAATATCCTAACAATATATTCATTAGTATTAAAAGTAAATTGTAATTTGCTTTTATTTGAAACACCCTGTTTTTTAAAATAAATAAGTTGGTTTCAACACTGGTTTCGTATGTCGGTTTTTTTCTTTAGATTTTTTTATTGTTGGGGACTATCCCACCTCTTAATTTGTAAAATAAATTTTGATATATTTTTAATATGTTTTACGCTTAGAAAATAAATGTACACTAGTGCTAATATCAATTTCATAAATAATCAATAAAACTAATTAAATATTGATAATTTGTTATAAAAGAGATGTTTTATAAAAGTAAAATATAATTATGTCCAATGCACAGAAAAAATAAAAATATATTCTAGAATGAAAATAGAAATTATGTAGATGTTTTATCATGTGGACATGTGTTCATATAATTCATCTTAATTTGTTATATAGTTTAGGAACGTACTGCATCTTACCAAATTTTGATATACATCTAAAATATTTTGAGCTCAAAAAATAAGAGTTCTTTAGAAAAACCGGTATCAGCAATAATCTGAGAAAGTAAAATAATATTAAGAAATGTCTATTCTATCAAAGTAACATTTAATTAAATGTAATACACAGATATAAAAGATATGCTGACAAAACTGTTATCAAGAAATTTCACCTTTATTTACTCGAGTAATTATTTACGCTTCGCAGATCCTTAGTGAAATGGAAGTGTGTTACTTTTCATTTAATTAAAGATTAAATAGCTTAGTGTATAAATGTGATTTTTAATTAAAAAAGAGAAATGTTAAGCTTAGACAGGTAAAATGAAATACTTTTGTTCAATGTTATCCTATTTCTAATGTTCAGGCACAATCTAAATATAAATGTACGTATTAGATAATAAATATTTTTGAAAGTTAAAAACAAAATCCAAAAATGAATGTAAAAGTTATGTTATGGTGTTATAATAAATAAATTTATCAAACATGTTTTAATGATTTTATTTTAGAATACAGTAATATTTGTTGACTTTTTCTGTTAAATAAAAGTACAAATTTAAAAGTGATTAAGGATGCGGAATCTATAAATTGTAATGGAAATAATAATGGAAATATGCAGATAATTTCTGTAAATTAAACGGTTTTCGACTGATTGCAAAATTGTAATGGAAATATGCAGATAATTTCTGTAAATTAAACGGTTTTCGACTGATTGCAAAATTGACAGTCTTTTCTGTCAATCTGATATATATATATATATATATTTTTTTTTTTCAGTGCAGAAATACGAAACCTTAATATAGTGAGTATATCTGGGATTTTTGATTTTTTCCTAATTTTTTAATGTGATTTTTAGCTTTATTTCGCGTTTCGCGTCAAATTTTTTATATTTTATTTATGTACGCTGTGGTAAGCATTGCTAATTTTGTGATTAAATTGAAGTGCTAGGAATGCCGAATCCGTTCCAGTAGAAAAGTGAACGATGATTCTGAGAATTTGAATTTAATCTGGGTCGAAATACAAATTCAGAATAATTCAAAGGTCAATCGATTCTAGGCCGGAGGCTTCTGAAGGCATTAGAGCCGTCAACCACAAATTAGTTTAATTCGAGGTTTATTTGAAAAAATAACGATCGGTTAAGCTAGCAAAATTCCGCTAGTAGGGGAAGGTAGCCTAAAATTATCCTAGCGGGCAAAACGATCCACATATGTTTTCTTCAAGACTGGTCGCGCTATCTACAGGGTAACACATAAACTAGTTGTAATAAGTGAAGAAGAAGCAATGGCGGTATTCAAGCGATCGCAGTATTATGCGTCTAAATAGAATTATTTGAAACATTGGGTTTTATAACATCTGCTATGAGGTAAGCACTATTTTTATATTATTTAGATATTTATATTGTATTTATTTAGATATAAAGTCTTTCATGTACAGAAATATGACTTGATTTACTTCATGGAGTATAACAATATAATAAATTATAACAGCTTGTAATAATATATTTCTTCTAAATACTAAAAGGTGTAAATTAACAACATAAAATAACTTTTATTAGGTTGTGTGACTGTTTCGGCTCACTTGTTCATCACTATCTCATTTGTTTTTTTGAAAATTGCTCGGAGTGAGCCGTAACATGTCAAACAATCTAATAAAAGTTATTTCATGTTGTTAATTTACACCTTTTAGCATTTAAAACAAATATATTAATGGAGTATGTTTCTAGATGTGAATTACACTTATGCACTGTCATAATTACTTTTATATTCTTTATTTTGCCGATAAAAAAACAATTTACAACTACTTTTAAATGAAGGATCATTTTGCCCTTTTGGTGGGGGTAAAAGGAACCTCTGGACACATTTTAAAAAATCTATTTTTTTAATTAATCAATTTGGGTTTAAATTATAATTGATATATATTTATAATGCAAAATATCGTGTAAAACATTCTAGCAAAGGGCAAAAGATTTATTTAAACAGTTATGTTATTTTACACAAGTTTTTCCCTTAAGGGGATCATTTTAGGCCACCTTCCCCTAAATATATTCAAGATAACTTGTATTTGTTTTTATCGGATGTTTCTTTTCTGTAAGTTAAATCTCAATCCAGGTACTACTAACCTTCCGTGGGTATTCTGGTCAAATTCAGGATGTTTATCCACCACTTGTGTTTTGTTAGCTACCACTTTTTCTGTGCATTGTAGGAAATTTTGAGAGGGGTAAATTACCCACCCATCAATCGGGATCAGATAGTAATTTCAAGACGGAAAATGCATCCTCCTGTACTACTGTGCGCAGAAGAAAAAAAACAGAATATTAATTTATTATTGGGATATTAAGAGAGAGTCATGGTTTTTGCCATCAGCTGCAGCACAAATCTGTTTTAGACGTAACATGAATTCAGGACTTTTCAAAGTGTTCTAGGCATCTCTTCAATTACCTGAATTGTGTCCCACGTACTTTGATACATGGAACAAAATCCTGCTGAGTAAATACGGGCGTTTCGTATATCACGGCTTTCTACGACTCCAGAAAATATTTCAGAGAGAATAAAAATAAATTAGAAACCAGAACAGTTTTACGTATTTTTGGCGGGATCCCCAACAACACACGACACATTGTGTTTGAGTATCCGAAGCTGCATTGCTATTTGATTAGGATTCATGTTTGAATAACCGTCCTCTCATTGAAACGTCTACACGTGGATGGCGGAGAATCACCCTTACTACAGGAAAATTTTTGAAACAATTTTTTGTTACATCACATTTTGTTACACTACAAGGTGATCGGAAACTATCTGGCAGAATTTTAAAGAGTGGTAGAGGGGTCAAAAATAAACCTTTTTTGTCACAGAATGTGTGTACAGAAATGACGTGTATAAATGCCATCTATTGGCGCTCGTAGACTATCTTTCACTGCACTTTTCATATTTGTCTTCGACACCAGCGCTTTAATGCGCCATTTTCGACCATATATTCTATGACGAAAAATTCTTGTTTAGGTTCCATCTACCACCTTTCAAAAATATTGCCAGTTATTTTTCGATCACCCGTATATTATGTTTAACAAGTAATGTTTCTCCCGTACTCAAATGTTTCTATGTTTTAGTTAAATCCAAGCGAAATATAAATGATGTATTATGAAGTAAATATTATATTGTCCTTTTTATTCATGTCGACGTACACATTTAAATTTGGTTTATCTTAACAAAAGCCATGCTTCTAATTAAGTTACATGTCTATATATATTATTTTTTTGCATAGTACATATAATAAAAAAAAATAAGCAAACGTTGTAAACTTAATGTTATTTAAGTATAGCTTATTTTATAAATTGTGAAATTTGCCATCAAATGCTTTTAAGACTACTTTCTTTCAAGTATTATGCAGATTTATTTTGTTATTCACCTGAAAGTATTCTGAGCACAAAACTGAAAATATATCTCAGAAAGAATAACACTCTTTGAATTGAAAATAAACTAGAAATCGATGTAAAACCTGTATTCTGAGCATGAATATAAATATTTAAACATTCAAATTACATTTAAAAGTACATATTATATCGGCGTCCCTTGATATGTAACAAAATTCATTTCCTCAGAGTTAATAGATTCATATATATATAGATAGATAGATATACAAATATAAAAGATTTGTATGCAGATTTATTTTTTTCTTCAACAGATTTATTTTCTCAATACAAAATTCTAAAAAAGGTTATGGTGTTTTATATTGAAAATACCTTGCAGAGTGAAGCCATCAATGTTCAGTGAAAAGGAATGCAAATATTTCAGCATTCATAATGCATATGTACAAGAGATCATTTTATAGTAGTGTAAAATCTTTGATGCGTAACACAGTTCCTTTTCAGAGATTATTTAGATTATTACAGACAGGAAGCATATCGAGGTAATTACCAAAACAATACCTTAACTTAATTTTTTTATAAACTTAGTTCATTACATGAAATAACAGAATGTTTTCACGAAGACAAATCATTTGTTGTTTGGTAAGAAATTTCATATTCATTAATAGAAATCTAATTTCATCAAAATGTTAGGTTTTTTTTGATAAAATTTATTGCGTAAAATGCAGAATGTAGCTTTAGACAATTTATCAATATGTGACATGGTTAATTCCTCAAGACTCAATTGAATCATATAATAGAGCAATAGTATTTATTTCGATCAGCATTTAAACATCTGTGAATTATAGGATACAATAAAGATAGCTCATTTTTTTAAAAAATGGGAAAATGGCTCTTTTGTGAAAATGGTAGATTTTTATAAATCAGGTGAGTAGATATTATAAAGTTTATTTAGATAGCTCAAGGTAGGAAAAATAAAAAATACATAAAAGAGGAAGAAATCCTTCAAGTAGTACTTCACTAAATTTACAAAGTTTCTAAAATAAACCTTCTGTATTAGAAGCACAGTTCTAACCTAAATTCTCTTAACTATAGAATCCGTAAGCTTAAAAAAACACTTTAAGCTAAGAAAATGAAAGCACACCTTCTTACCAACATTTTCAGTATTGCAATAATTCTACTTCCGATATATGTAGAGAAGACTTTTTATTCATGCTTATAAACAAATCTTTAACAAAAAGTCAAGCTCATCCCTCGGCGAAAAGTGATTTTTCACTTCAAGCAGTAATTACATCTGATCTCCTCATTCCTTCCACAGCACTATAGAGGTAGCGCGCACAAAATGAAGACCTAATTATTTTCCTCCACTCTGGAGTGGCAACAATTGGGTAGCGGGTCTAAAAGTTTTTCGCTAATTCTTCCGTGAGTAATTTTTTTCGGTGAAAAAGGTTTCTCTCGTTTTCTTTCCATGGAAATTATCGCTCTATTTGTCTACAATGTATAATGTTTTAACGGTTAGATCAGATGTTTCAGCGCAGAAGTTTTTTTCATTCCTCAACAATTGGCTTCTTTTCTAATTGCTTCATTTTTATAGTATGTGCTGCGGTATCTTGTAATTTTATTCATACAGAATCTGATCACTTTTAACTTAGTGATGTACATTCATGTAAGCTTCTTCAGTTTTGTGAACATGTCTTCGAATCGAGTACCTCTTCACTCGTGTTCCAATCAAACGCTAAATTTATAGAGAATCTACTGCTTTTAGACTCAAACCAATAATTGTGCTTTTCAAAAACGACAAGTACCTGAGTATTTTAATGTTGGTTATAAAATAAAACATCTAATTAGATCTGGTAAAAATAATAAGTTATTTATTACAATGACTCAGTGAAATAGTGTTAATAGAATCTACAAAGTGAAAATTTATAAATATGCAAACGTGATACAAAATCTAAGAAACAAGAGAGGTATGATGCTCAGTTCGAGTCTTTATATGCCTAAAAAATATTATTGTTTTCCATTTGAAAATTCATAGGCCTATAAAATGGAAAGGGGCTAATTACAATGAGCATACATGCTTCCTGAAACAAAATCTGTCATCTGCCTATTTCTTATTTATGCCTGGGCAACAAATATTTCAGATCCCTATTTGAACAGCATTAATATAAATTATTTATTATCATATTATTCATGTTGTTATTCTTGTTTTAAGTTCATCTTTTGCATTTATGCCTTATAAATAAGTAATCAAGTTCTATTCATGCATAATCTTTTCATACGCGTTTTATCCAGTTATTATAATATGTTCAAATTATTATTTGAATTAATTTTATTTATAATAATTAATTAAATGATTATTTTGCGCCATAGTATCCAAACAAAGGGAAATGCATACAAGTGGATAATATGACGCAAAGTAATCATTTACATAAACTTTACGTATGATTTTGGATAGCGTGGCACGAAAGATAAATCAATGCATTGAAATGTATAAATTTCAGTGCATGATATAGGCTCAGTAAATGTATTATATTTAATAGTGTATTGGAAAATTAAAAGTATTATGTGTATGTGTAAATATACTTTAGAAGACAAACCAAAATTAAATAAAATTAAATTTTAAAACAATTCTATTAAATTCACGTCAAGATGTCACTCGAATATTGATATCATTTCTTTTAAAACCCATATTTTGAATTTATGAGAGATGTGAATTAAAAATCGTCAGCGAATGCATTTTTATATATTTCCATGTCAAAAATAATATTTGGACCCGTGAATATAAATAAAATGAAAAAGAAAATGGTGATTTAAAAAAAAAAAAGATTATTAACATACCGTCACTCAAATTTGGTATCATTAGTTTTCTAACCCACATTTAAAATTTTTAGAGCCATAAGACTGTGCTGTGTCACAAACTTTTAACCCGTTAAGGATTTTTGTACTGATAAGTAATTACAATTAATGTACGGAGTGATTATAATTAAAATTACGATTTCAAAAATCGATAATTTTAAAACTACTGGTCAGAATGACTTGATATTTTAGCAGAACAATCGTGAGGCAATGGAATTTTATTTGGTGAAGGAAAAAATAGTTCTAGAATGTGCCGATAGATGGCGCTGTCAGGGGAATGCCAGGGGAAAGACCAAAAATTTATTCTTTAAACACAGGAATGTTGTTAGCCAAAAGGAAAAAATAGGATTTACTAAAAATGTATTAGCGAAAAGACAAGAATACGTGTTTACAGCAACAACTGCAATAATGACAGAAAAAAAAAAAAAACTTTATGGAACAAACACTTTACTGATGATTAGAGTGTAAGTTGTTCAATATGCCGTCTGCCTTGTTCCGCTACTAATTGGAAGCGGAAAACGGAATGCTCCACAACAGATCGGAAGGTATCTGTACTGATGCAATAAGTGTGGTGAGTGGTTCTTGCCTCTCAATTCGCCCGCTGTAAACAACATTCTTCAGGTACCCATAGTTGCCACGTATTAGTAATTTGCATATTTCCAGACAATCTGAACCCTGACAGCGCCATCTAACGGCACATTTTGGAACTATTTGTATCCTTCGCCAAACAAAATCCCATTGCTTGACGATTGTTTTGCTAAAATATCAAATCATTCTGATCAGTAGTTTTAAAATTATCGATTTTTGAAATCGAAACTTTATTTATTATTTCTTTTACTGTACATTGTGTAAAACGAAGACTCAAATACAGCAACCTCGGGAGCAGGTTTCCTCTACAAAAGTTATTTAATTGCAGCTAGAGTATCCGAGCACACCGTCGTAGAGTGCACGCCGAGATCCGCTCTAAATACAGTTTTTTCCAAATATCTCCCTACATATAGCAACCACATGACCACAGTATCTTAATTAAGGTTTCTTCGAAAAACAACTGTGACAAACAATTCCCGAAATCATTTCCAGTATAGGACGAAAGTGAAAGGAAAGCAGAACAGATTTGTCATTCACCCACAATATTAATAACACAGATCTATTTTATTACAATCAAAATTCATTTCACCAATTAGACAGCCTTTACTAAAGAGCCATCGATAACACTACAAGCTTTCGTTAGATAAATGTGTTTCGAGAAAATATATACTGATTTTAAATTATCTAAATGTTAAAAACAACTTCTTTTACATTTTTTCATTTATTCTTTCCGTAAAGATTTGATAAATAGATATTCTGGAGCAAAATAAACAGTAAAATTTGTTAAGTAGTTTTTATTTGTTATCTATTAGAAATACATTTTGAATTCACAATTGAAATTAGCTTTAAGAAAATTATACTTTGAAAATAATAAGCAGATCGATGGTAAACCTATTGCGGCAACGTGTTTGCACATTATTATATAATACAATACGATATATTCAAGTCATGGACACAAGTATAAGGCTTATTGTTAAAGATTATGGTTGAGTGGTATATAGCACTGTAAAAGCTACATTTTACATGAATGAAAAATAACAAATTGGTCAACCATTTTCATTTAGAAATGTGATAGACAAAGAGCATTCAAAATGCATTTCTAAAAGAACATTTCCATAGAATTTCAAAATAATTGGATTCGTAATGTGCTTCATTTACACTCATACAGAAAATTTTAGTTTCGTTTGTGTGTATATATGGGATCTTAATTGAGCTGTTTTTGAATCTTAAAATTAAAAAAAAACTATTTTAAACATTTTTCTAAGTAAATGAAGCGAAAAAAATGCTTCTGAAGATAAAAAATCGTCTGTAGTTCATAAGAATTTCGTATTCAAGACAAAAAGTTAGTTATGTTAATATTTTACACCTTTCTTTTTATAAATAAAACCTTATTCGAATATTTTCATACGTTAAACACTGCTCATTAAATGGTGTAAATGGAATAAAATAATGCTTTCGGATTTAAAGAACTGGCGCTGTGTTAAAAAATTACATATTCATAAATAGTTAAACAATGTTAACGTTTTATTATTTTCTTTAAATAAAACATATGTTTCGTTCACTACGTTTACTGCATTTATTATACCAGATGCTTCAACTAATCGTAACAAATCTCCCATGAGTTGATAAAAGCCTTTTTCAAGTCTTGAGTACATTTGCAATAGTTCGACTGCTAATCCAACTTACATTTAAAAAGCTTAATCATTAGTTTTTGATATGGTAACGATAGCATGCTGTTGTCAACGAATGAGGGAATCACATGTATACAGATGCTTTATTGACGGTATGATTTGCATACCGTCATACTTTATTTCATGCACTGAAAAAGAGCGTTGCTTGTAGTTTACATTGAAAGGTGCAATCTTTTTTTTATTATTATTTTTTTTAATTAAATATCCTATTTTTCGCTGATCATATACAAGCAAACGGTGAATTTTTTTCTCATAATCCGTTCTTTTTTCATCGATGTTTCAAATTTTACCGAACACGTGACACACTTTATATCTGAGCTTGATACGAAATTTATTTACAGTTTCTCTTTCATGTTTTCTACAAAGCTCTCAAAATATCCATTCTAAAGTAGAATTATTTTAAAATAAAGTATGGTTTTTCTAAATAAAAACTGGTTATTGTAACTTATATCGCGGACATACTAGATTTACTATGTTTATTATGTTTTCGAGAAAGTGTACAAGCGTAAATTATTACTATATAGAATTGGGTGATGTGATTCTCTGAATTTTGAGAATAAGATAAGCATAAGCATATTTAAAAAATTACTGATGTTGTAAAGGCAATTTTGGCAAAATTGACTGCTATTTTTTCGGCTGGAAAAATTAAACTTTCTACAATAAGGGAAAGACGCAGTTATGACTTTTCCATAAAAACGAAATGAGTATCTCCAAAATTTGTAACATTATATTTTATAACTAGTAGTATTTCTTTATGTTAATATTTGAGATTGAATCCAGAGACGTCACTTCTCGTATTTATTTATTTGCCTAAATATAATTTCTATTTTACTAAATTCCTGTTAAAAACAGACACGTATAATAATATGAATTATTTAAAAATCAGATTGGTTGAAATCACATCTTTTAACCATGAAAAAAATTGCATAACAAAGTTAATGCTATTAAATACTGTAACATAGTTTTATGTTTTTAAATTGTTTTAAGCCTACTTCTTCTTCTCCATTCTGTAACTGTATTAAGACCTTTCTAATCACTCTTTATAATTTAAATGGATAGTTTGTTTTTAATTTAAAGAGTAGTTGAATTGAAACGGCATTTATCATTCCCTGTAACCTGTCTAGCATTCCTTTTGAATTATGCAAAGAAACTTTACATAATTCATTCTTTAGAATGCTGTGATCTACAATTCTTAGGTCAAACAGTCCTTCAGTTCACTTCCAAAATCCCTAAGATATTATTGTCTTAACATTATCCATTGATATTGCGTTTCTTGTTCAAAAGTTAACAGTAATCGAAATATATTTTTTTTCGAAAACTTTTCTCCTGTTATGTCATAAAATGAATTTTAAGATACCGTGGAATTATATTAGTAATGATATTTTTCTGTATGTAGACATTTTTGTAAACTTGATATCAATCAGTATACTCATAACATTTTATCATGAATAAAGGAGTTGATATTTTCGTCTTTCAAAATGTCATTACTCAAAATTATAGAACATATATGATTAATTGAGATTATTTTTTATTCATACGTATATTTATTATCTTTAGTTTTATCAGGAAAATGAATCATTTCCAAATTCGAGTATTTAAAATATCTACATTAGATACAGAAAGTTCTTTGCTGCTTTCACTTGTTAAAAATGTTTTCTTGTGTGGAATATAAACTTTGTTTTACTGAACATATGTTCTTATTATAAGTTATTGTGCATCAATATGTATTTATGTTGTGTGTAATAAAATATACATGCACCTTGTTTGATGTGTGTATGTGTGTAATATTACCTGTGCAAGTATAAAGTCGATGCAATATTTTTCTGTAATAATAACTGTTGATCTTTTAGCACCGAGTCCATTTTTCGTCCTTTAGTCCTGTTTCAGAATTGTTGGAAATATTGTGTCTTTCTGTCATTCACTGGTTTCCAAAAAATAAGGAAAAATCACAAAAATAGTGATAACTCGTTCAAAAAGAAAACAATCCGTATCAAATTTGCACAAATTGATAAATAAAAGATGCTGAATAAAAATACGAAATGCAAATTCGCGGCGCTGCAATCGCATTGCGTCATCTGTGAGGAACATAAAAATGCACGTCAGTGAGCATGTCTGCAGTTGTTGTCGCTGTGGTAGTGATATTATAAATCTGGCATAGCCAATTCATTATAATGACCTCGAGGCATCATTTGCCCGCAGATCTGCGATTTAGATATATTGGGAGATTGGAGAGAGGACAAAGAAAGACAGGGGTGGCTAGATGGCTGAATGCGAGCACTTCTGCGGTTCATAGGCTTTGGCAACAATTTCAAACCACTGATTCGGGCTCAAGAAGGTTCAGCCAAGAACGGCCAAGGGTTTCGACAAACGCCGATGACCGATATTTCAGGTTATGTATACGAAGGAATAGAACCGCACCTCAACTCATCTTAGATCCTCCTTTGCTACAGCTACTGGAAGATTGGTGTCAATGCCTACTGTGAATAAAAGGCTTTACAAAAGTGGACATTACGCGAGGCGACCAGTAATTTGTGTGAAGCTCACATCACGTCACCAGAGGGAGCGTTTTATGTGGTCATGTCGATTTGTACGCTGGACGTCTGATCAATGGAGGCCTTGTTCTCTTCACGGATCAGTCCCTGTTAATCCTCCAAAGCGATAGTAGGCGTTGTTTGAGTTGGAGAGAACAGGAAACATGTTATTATCCATAAAACATTCGTGAAAGAGATTCATACGGAAAAGGCAGTGTGTGCGTTTGGGATGGTATCTCTTTGGGTGGAAGCACAAACCTCCATGCCTTTCCACGTGCAACCATGAATGCTTACGTCTATAGAGATGACATCCTTGATGCTTATGTGAACCCTTATGCCGGTGCAATAGGTAATGATTTCCGGTTACAGGACGACAACACTAGACCGCACAGGACTAGCATCGTGGAAGATTATCTTCAGAACTAGACATTTCAGCGCATAGAATGGCCAGCTCGATCACCGGACTTGAATCCCATCGAGCATGTTTGGGATGCTTTAGGAAGATGTGTTGCTGCTCTCAATCCCCTCTTCATACCATTGTCAAGCTTAAAACTGCTTTGCAAGAGCAATGGCTCACACTTTCCAGAGAACACATCTACCGCATAAAATACAGTATGTGCTGTATTGCAACTACGGGTGATCATACGGCATATTAAAGGTATTTTTCCTATACCAAACTGACAAATTGATTTTTCCAATTTTTTAATTATGCTATTTTTTGAAACACTATAATTGTTTGGTAATTTCTTTTCATGTTATTTTATACCTTACTATGCATTGTATATTGTGGCCGAGTTTCATTAAAATCTACATGTAATATTTTAAGTTATCGCTATTTTTGTGATGCTTCCTTAATTTTTGGAAACCAGTGTAGTTAGAAAATGATATTTTACATGAACACGATTTATGTATTTTTCAGATTACTGTCAGTGTTTGCCTATCAGTAACAAATTTGCTATTTTAAACATATTTTTTAGGCCCATGAAAATCACGAAATTTTGTCATTAGGGAGTATTAGGTATTAATATTTATTTCTGCGCAAGAAATGTTTTACGTTGAAACCTTTTAAAATCTTATTAACAATTTTATACTGTGCTCTTTTGTTATCTTTCTCGAGCCTTTATGACACAAAATATTACGGGCTTGGGCAAGCTTGGGTAAGCTTGGATAAGCTCGGCCAGGCTCGGATTTAAAAATTTTGGTCTCTGGCTCTGAAAAAAGAGCACGAACTCCTCTCTGTTACCCAGCTCACGAAATGGAATATTAAAATATTTGTACAAACTAGTCATATAAAATAAAACTTTAGTAATTTATCTAAACCTAGTGCCAAGAGCGTTAATGGAATCGGAAAGGGTATTTCAGGATAGATATTTTAAAATATATGTTCCAGAACAATGTAATGAATTACAAAATTAGCTCCCATGGTTTTAGCTACAGTGGCAAAAAGTCGAAAATATCAAATGGCAATACCTTCTTTTTTCGCAAAGTAGTCTACACATTAAAAAATCAAAAATGAAGTTAAAATAGCACTTGTAGCACTGTAAATTTCGAATTAAAACAGATGATAAGAGAGCAGCGGAATAAACAAATAATTACAAAAAAGAAAACAAGATAATTTAATTACATTACAAAAGTTTTATGTGATTGTCTTCACATACAATGATAAAGCCAATGAAAACTATGCATACGCTATAGAAGAATAAATCAAGAACAAGATCAAATCAAAACCTTTATGGCAAAAATATAAAAAAGTATATAAAGCTGTTTTGGATGCAAATATAATAAAAATATACATCTAATTAGTGAAAGTGTTGTTTGTATAATATATAATTTCATTTATTATAAAACATTCTTTGATATTATTTCCATTAAGAATATCCTTTCATACATGTAAAATAAGAAGATCTGTAAAAATTTGAAAAACAAAACGTATTTAGAAATTTAACACTTCTTCCAACAAGTATTTTTTTCTAAGACAATGAAACTTATATAGTTTATCACTTTCATAAAAATAAAACTTATTTCTACTTTTCAAAAAACACAGCTAAATAAAATGAAAAAGAAAATGTAAGAGTTTGGGGAAAATTACTACCTTGAAACAGAACTCATGATTCAGTCCTAGATTACACTAATAAAAGTGTCTAGTCTTTTGAAAAAAAAGTTTCATGTTATTCATTCATATTCGTAGAAAAAAGAAATAAGCTTCAATGACAACGTAATTTGTACTTTTGCATAACATGTATTTCTGCTTATACTTTCATTTAAAGTTTTTTTTTCTCATTTTAATTTTAATATCATTATGTTACTGATAACTATAATAATGTTTTAGTGACCAATTTATCACAAACGACTTTTTAAGCAATTTTTGAAATCACTATAAATTTTGAAACCCGCTTCACTAATTTTAACGCCAACTAACATAAAAATAACCTTCAATTCAGAATTCAGTGCATCGAAATAATGCAAGGCTGTTTTACTGTTAAACATTTAACAGGCATTTTCCCATATATCGAATCCCTTTTTTAAATTTATCTAAACGCTATTACTTATCGACTGCCAAACGTTTTAAATACACTATGCTTTTCAAAATAACAAACTAGAACGCATTAAAATACAGTTGTATGTCACTGTATTGTTGTTTCTCCGCAGCAATGAATTAAAAAAAATTCTTTTATCATTTTAGGTGGTTACTTTGCATTCTTTCTTCCTAGGGGCGCATTCTTTTCTTTGTAAAAGCGAGCTCACAGACAAAGGGAAAGGATTTTTTTTATTTAAATGCAAAAACAAATGAAATGGTTTCTGGAAGATAATTCTTCCATGGTCAGATTTTTAATAATTCGTCACACATTTTTACTTTCGATATTTTTATTTTTAAAAAAAATCATTTTTTGGACATAGGATATTTTGAATAAAAAAATATTGCCTAAGCACAGCGATAAAACCTCCTCCAACCATTTCGTGGTGGTAACTTTGGAATAAAAAATCTTAGTACGATTCGACATTCACATTCATCACTCTAAATATGTTGCTAAATGGATAAAAGGTATTAGACTGTATCGAAAGGACTTTCGTTTTTTGAATGCTTTTATACTAAAGCATGTAGCTGGCACTTTCTCTCACCCCTATTGTTCAAGATAAGCTATTATTTAAGAGGATAAATGACCCTCTATATTCTGTAACCATACAGGCACCTTTCTTTCATTTTTAGGTCACATACAGGTAATAAAAATGTTGAGATTTTATGCATTGTGACCCATTATTTTAAACTAGGCATTATAATCAATAAAGCTATCATCAAAACTCATGCAGTTTGAGGCCAGGACAAAAGTAGTGTCTGAAAACATCAAAACAAATCCAAACGTTTTAAGGAAGGGGACCTCAGTCTTGAAATTAAACTCAGAAGTCAAAGACCATGCGTTGTGAATTTTGATTAGTTAAAGACAAGCAAGTGGTTATTCCATTTCCAACAGTCAATTTTTATGCTAAAAATTAACAAAAACTATACATTATATTTTTTTGAATTTGAGCAACCATTTATGTGACCTAAAAATCAAAGAAAGAAGAATGTATGATTATAGAATGTAGAGGGACATGTATAATCTTAAATAACATTTTATGTTTAATAATAGGGGTCAGAAAGTGCAAGCTGCATGCTTTGGTATAAATTCATTCAAACAAGTAGGCAAGTGTGATCGAAGATCTTCGTTTAATATTCCTTTCAAAACACTTTATCCTTTTTTTAATAAATCCAAATAAATTTCATTTTACAAGAAATAAAAAGTCATGTCTTTTATAAAGTAAAAAAAAAAAAAAATACCGGTCTATTTTTCTCGTTTTTTCGAACATCTGAACAAGCCCGCTCTTTCATAATAATATGTGTCATGTGAACTAAATGCGATATTAAAACAAAATCCATTTAAAAATTAAACATGTTGTATAGAGACCTTCAAAATGTTAAAATATACCAATATTTCCATAATCCGGTTTTTATTTTGATTCAATACGTTCCTCAAACTCATATGACTTTAAAATCACTTGCTGACGTCATATCTACTTGATTTCTGTATTACTCATATTGATACCCTCTTTGTATTTTCTCAAATATTTGAAAAAGTCCGTTAAACTTCCAATATTACGTCAGATTAATTTTCTTTTTAATTCTGTAATAACATCATATTAACCTGCTTTCAGTATTTACACAGACTCATACTCCTTGTTTTATTGAGAAATGTTTGAAAATTTCCGTTTTATTATCAATATGACGTCATATTAATCTTCTTTTCAATTGCGGAAACTTTTTATTACATTATCATTTTTTCTTTGTTGAAATCTTTCAATAGAAAATTAATTATTGTAGAAAGAATTTAATCGTGGATTTTTAATTGTTGCCATCTGCTATAACGAAAAATGTTTAAATTTAATAGGAAAGGCTGTTAGATTTTTGTTTTTTTATATCTATACATAGCTGCCAACTTTTACGTTTTTTTTCCTGCCACTAAAATTTGATAGTAAATTTTATCTTATTAAATCGACAAAATCGTGTGATTACACGAGGAAAAAAAATTCTCGGAGACCCGAACCCCATTTTCAGCAAAAAATCATCAAAAGTTCAAATTTTGTTTTATCTCAGAAAACGATAATATACATATATGCGAATGTCCATGCAAAACTTCAGAACTTGGGGACACTTGGAACAGGTATTAAATGAGCTTTTTTAATAGTTTTCACCAGAGTTTAAAGTGCTAGCGGCCATTTAAAAAGCTCATACATCTTTGTTTACTTTTGTATTATACTATTACAAAGTTAGATACAGTTAATAACATTTTAATTTTAGTATGATTAATCAAAGAAGAATACATAATAATTAAAAAATTACAAATAATACAAAATTTTGTAAATTTTTTGTAAAAGCGAAAAATTTTCTTCGAAAACGAAATTGGCAGCAAAAGTTTTTGTGTTCAATATAAAAAAACAATTGTCTTGGTATATTAGAATTTAATATAAAAATAGTTTCAACACGAAGTAAGTTGTTTTACTAATTTCTTTTTTTTTCCTGAAAATTTATTTTTCATATTTTGCTTAAGTTTAATGTACTAAGGTTCAATGGTAAAATAATTTAGAAACAAAGTGTTTATATTTTTAGAATCTTGAAAAAATTTGCAACAAGCATAATGAGATATATTTTTTTAATGTTTCTGAAAATTTTATATAAATTGGTAAAAATTATAACGATTTTAAAGAAATTTACTATGTGTAATTAAAATTTTCCGCAAGATTATTAAAAAAATATTTCTCCCTAATAAGTCTTTGCCATATACCATAACACTATTTAAGAAATATTAGTTATACTAAAATATTGAAAATTGAATGAGGAGTAGTATTTTTAAAAAGTGAAATTTTCTTCGATGAAAATCGAGGAATTTCCTTCGAGACAAAACTGGTTACAATTTTTTTTTCGATTGTGTTCAATATAAAAAGTTTTTTCTGAAAAAATAGTTTTGATATATTGGAAATTAATATAAAAAATAGTTTCAACATGAAAGAAGTTTTTTTACTACTGTCTCTTGTATTTTATACTTTAAATGCGTTTTCCTGAAAATGACTTTTTTTATATTTTGCCCAAGTTCAAAGTACTAAAGCTCAGTGGTAAAATAATTTAGAAACAAAGTGTTTATAATTTTAGAATCTTAAAAAAATTGCAACAAAATTATAGAGATTTTTTTTTTAAATATTTCTGAAAATTTTACATAAACTGGTAAACATGAAAATTATAACGATTTTATGGAAATTTACCATGCGTAATTTAATTGTTTTTTTTTTTTCAAGCTCATTAAGAAAGAAAATTAAAAATATCCCTCTCTAGGTCTTTTCCATATACCATAACACTATTTAAGAAAATTTAGTGATACCAAAATATTGAAAATTGAATGAGGAGTAGTAATTTTAAAAAGTGTATATTTCGACAAAAAAAAGTCATAAAAATCCCCATAAAAAATATACTTTTTTAATAAAAAGTGGATTTTTTGCTGATTATTCCTCACAAAAGGATTCTTAAATAGTACACCAAAAATCATTACTTTAAAATCAATAATAAACATTTTGGTTTTTTTTCTTACGGATCTCCCTTAAAATAATATGATTTTTTCAAAATTTTATAATTTTCAACGTGACATTAAGTATTCAGCTGTAAGTACTGAAAATTTGAAGTCTGTGAGTTATACAGTTTCTGAGAACCGGCTCTGTGACGGACAGATAAAGAAGTGGGACAAATAGGGTTTCGTGAGATGAACGAAACTCTAAAAACAAAAATACTTTTCACACAGCCTAATAGCTGAAGTAGTAGCATCGTGCTCGCTAAAAGTTCTCGAGAATGGCGATATCGCGGTTGTCCGGGTTTCGGCGGTGACAGTATGTTTTTAACCTTATAATGTTATGCATCTTTTGTTCCTGTACAGTTGTGAGATACCGAGAAACTTGCATTTCTAGGATTATATTAAAACTATCGTTTATATCAAGTTTCAATCATTATCAAAATTGCTACGTTCAATTTACTAGTTCCTTTATCTATTTTTTTTTTACAATATATTTAGATTTTTAATTTTCCATCAAGATTTCCGCGGTTGATCTAATTTGGCAGAACCCAGTAAATACAGTAAAAACAATAAATAAACATAGCAGTCACAACTCAAAAGCGCATTCAAGAGTTTCAGGACTTTTTATCTCAAAATTTATATATTCACATACTTATTTATTATTTTATTTATTTTGATGTTTCTTTCAAATTGTCTGTTTCGTAAGTATATACTTCACTTTCATCTAAATTGTAAAATGTAAACTGAAAAAGATTTATATTTTTTACTTAGGATCTCGATGAGCTATTTTTTATCCATGCATATAGTCAACAAATATTTCGGAGAACTTCAGTAAAAATACAAAATACTGAGGTTCAATATGTACCCAAAACAAAGTAAGAAATAAAAAGTTGTTTACTTTACCATTGAAATGTTAGCTTTTTCGCAATGTCATCTGCCATTCAAATTCCAAAATGAAACTTTTGAAAGAGAATTTAAGTGCATTTAATGCATTTTGGTAAAACGTTTTAAAACATTATAAAAAATGTCCATCTTTTATTTACATTGTGAAAAAATATACATATTTTAAATATATGTGAAAATTAAATGTAATGAAAGATCTTTGTGTAAACAACAATATTATATCATTGCTCCATGTTAACCCTTTAATGCCTAGAGTATCATATTTGCAGCACTTTTTATTTAACTTTTAATAAATAAATCAAGTTCTTCGGAACCACTATATTTATATTAAAATATTAGTCCTATAAAACTCATATAAATATGCTTCTAAATAAAGTTTAAAATATATCTTAAAAAAAGAAAACTGCCCAGTTAAACTGAGGGCATTGAGCTCACAGGCTATTCACACTAATAGTATATTATACTCTTATTTCAAAGAATTTGAAATAAGACCCTCGAAAAATAAAGAAATCAACAATATATTAAGGGGGGTCATCCCCCCGTTACCCCCCTCATAGTTATCTAATGAACCCCTTAAACTAATCAGGGAAGTCTCTAATTACAATGAATATATATACAAAATTTGAAGAAAATCGGATAATTCTGCTTGAAAAACCCATTTATCTAAATTAAGGGGGGATTAGCCCCCCCCCTTCCCCCTTTATACTTAACCAATGAACCCCCAAAACTCTTCAGATAAGCGCATTATCACAACACAATTAACCTATATACAAAATTTGAAGAAAATCGGATAATTCTGCAGAAAAACTCATTTATCTAAATTAGGGGGGTGGGGTTATATCCCCTTGCCCCCTTTATACTTAACCAATGAACCCCCAAAACTATTGACAGAAGCGCATTATCAAATTGAACCTATATACAAAATTTGAAGAAAATGGGATAATTCTGCATGAAAAACTCATTTATCTAAATTAGGGGAGGGGGTTATTCCCCCTTTCCCCCTTTATACTTAACCAATGAACCCCCCAAACTGTTGACAGAAGCGCATTATCAAAATGAACCTATATACAAAATTTGAAGAAAATGGGATAATTCTGCATGAAAAACCTATTTAACTAAATTATGGGGTGTTAGCCCCCCGTTTCCCCCCTTTATGCTTAACCAATGAACCTCCAAAACTAGTCAGGGAAGCACCTTATCACAAGGAACCTATAAACAAAATTTAAAGTAAAACGGTTAGTTCTATCAAGAGTTATCGCGTTACGTACATACATACATACGTACGTACATACAGAACTGGCGGGCACATAAGCTCTCAGGCTTTGATAGCCTGTGAGCTAAAAATTGTTGGTTTCTAATATTTAACCCTTCAATGCATAAATTGTTCTTTTAGAATTTTTTTTTTCATTTATATTAAGGACATAAAATATAGCCTATGTTGGAGCAGGGGTTGTCACCATCAATTTGCCACCATCACTTTTGAAATCGGTTCGGTAGTTCCAGAGATTACCCCCAACAAACAAACAAACAAACAAACAAACAATCTTTACTCCTTTATAATATTAGTATAGATTAGAAACCAGAAATTTTAAGATATAATTTTAATTTATTTAGTAGCATATTTATGTGATTTTTACAGGATTAATATTTCGATATAAATATAGTGATTGCGAAGAACTTGATTTATTTATTAAAAGTTAAATAAAAAGTGTCGCAAATTTGATACTCTAGGCATTTAAGCATTAAATTATTGAAGTTTTCTTTGGTAAGTTCTTATTTTCTAAATATGTGATAAATAGTTTTCTTAAGTAAATATAAATGCATTCATAAAAACTTTGTGTAAAATAATCGACAATAAGGCACTTACATTGAAAATCTTTATAAACACAAAGATAAATTTTATCATTGAAGAAGGTATTTTCGTATCATTAAAGAGGTTAATTTCTTAACATTAGACACAATATTTTATCTAGAAATTAACTTGAATACATTTTACCAAATCAATGACTACATTGAAACTTACTGATTACTTATATGATTAGTTACTCAGTCCTTTAATCAGAATCGCAAAAGAGAATTTAAAGAGCAAAATGAATAAAGTATTGGAAAAAAGGTTATGCGTAATACAACGCTGTAAATGAAACATAAATAGATGAATATTTTAAAATATAAATGTTTACTAATTGGTACGACCAAAGGTTCACTTTTGTAGGATTTACCAACAATAATTATCATTTATTCCTATTGTAACACAGTTCATACAATGTTTCACACGTCATTGTATATGTATGCAAAATGTCTTTTCATTTATATGGTTTTCGTTTTTTCGTTCTTCATTCGCACATGTGCTACTCCATTTACTTAAACTAAATTTGAAAGAAAAATAAACAAATTTTACCATGATATATTTCTTAAAATAGGGAATTTTTATAAATATATTTAATAAGTCATGTATGTGAATTTCTTAGAAATAAACAGTTTTTAAAATATATATGTTTTACAGCTGTAGTTACTGCAATCTTATGAATCTGCAATCTTTAATGAATCTTATGAATCTGCAATCATACTGCAATCTTTAAAAAAATTTTCGTATTACTTATCTTTTTTGCCTGAAACATACTCCTACGAAAAGTCTAGAAATCCGTGTTTCAATTCTAATAACTTTATAGGAATTATATAATCGTATTTCACGCATAAATCATTGATAATAGTAGCCCTCGTCATCTGATGAATGAATCTATAGGTATTATACGAACCATAATGAATTTCGCCTTTGAATTTGTTCTATCATTTATTATCTCCGCTTTCATCTCGATTTCTTACGTCGTTCGAGATTTTTCTATCATAAAGGGACCAGAAAGACATGGTATTTCATATATTTATACCGTTTGAGAAAATTAATAGCTTAAATTTAATAACCTATTTTCTTTGAATACTATGCGAACTACTCTGCTTTCTTCTGAGGAAGTAGCCGTTCTTTCTTACTGGTCGATATTTATAATTAATGGAATAAATAAAAATTTTATTTCAACAGGGGAATTATAAGTATTTTTATCGTTTCGTCTTATATTTTTAATAAGTAACATACTTATTATCTTTTCTATTAAATTGTAAGATGTAAAAATACTTATAATGTTTTCATTTACACAAGCTTTAGAACTTACGAAAATTGTTATACTATAAAGAACGAAATAGAATATTTGAAATAGAAAATCTCATGAAATTCTAACACTTAGTTTTTCATCACAATTCTTTTCAGGTATTGAGTGAAAATAACTATATATTGCACCGAAAATAAAAGATAATTGATTTGCGTAAAAAAAACGATGTCTTAAAAAATATGTTTTCTAATAACAAAATCATTGAAGTTATTAATATTTATGGGAATCACTCTTATATAATATAATCTTATATAATATAATAATAATATTATATATATTATTATATATATATAATATAATAATAATCTTATATATCTTATATAATAATATCTTATATAATATAATAATATCTTATATAATATAATAATATTATATCTTATATAATATAAGTGGTATCACTCACTGATACCACTTAATGAATAGACGAAACAGCTTGAATTTTTTAAAATGATTATATTAAAGAAAACGTACAATATTTACAAGGTGGTCTATGTTATAGAGAAACAGTACTATTTACAAATAAAATGATAAATGATGGACGTCTTAAAGTAAGTAGCAACAGCAACATATTGGATTAAAATATATCGCCAAAACTTCAAAGAATGTCTCTACATTCTAACAGTACCATCTTAACACCGTTTAATTTCGTCGGTCGCCTTCCCCTCACACACTCGCTAGACTCCCGCGCAATCCCGGGTTCTCTGCTGAAAACAGTTGTGTTAACTTGGTGCAAGGAATGTCGTTTGGAGCATGTATGTCTCACACTTGTGAGTTTCGTGACGTAAATCAGGATGCTTCGTTCTATGGCATCTGATTAATTGAAGTTTCTCGCTTGCTTACACTCAGGGAAAACGCATTCCTACATATTTAATCATTTATTGATAAACGTTATTATTCAGTTATAACTACTTAAGACCATTACAATGTATATGAATTGCTGTACAGTTAGAAATTACTATACATATATAGGAATCTGTATGGAAGATATATTGACAAACCTTAAATGTATATAATGACGATAATTCTTTTAATGAAATAAAGGATGCGATTTATTTGTATGAGAATGGTGTTTTGAATTTTCTGAAATTAACGATTCATTATATGAAAAACTTGTTTAAATCAAACAAGTAATTTTACAAAACATAAAACTGATTTGAACAGATTGTTTCTAACCTGAGGCATTTGGGTTAAATCTGTACTGTTATCCACATTAAAGTTCCATAAGAGTCCTGTTATAATGAGTTGAAAACCCGAAATCCTACCAAACTGTCAACCCTAAACAGATGAAGCTCCACAAAACACCGACCTGAAAACAGAAACAAAAAAATCATATTTTAATACAATTATAAAGAAACATTTTGTAAACGTATTTTTGATGTAAATTTTATCATTTATGTAAAGAGAGAAACGTGTACATACTCAGGAGCAGAGTTGGCATTAATCGATTACTTATTTAATTGACTGATTAATCGACTAAACGTTCAATAATAAGAAATTTAATCATGATGCATATAATCATGATTGAAAGTGAAAAAAGTAATTATGTTTACATTTTTTTATGATTATTTCAATATGAACTAATTCAATCGCGATTACTTTAATCATTAATCTAATTACACTGACGAAAATTAAATATGGCCGCCATTTAAATTTCTTAAATTCACTTTCATTGCTATGAGCTGTTATTAGGGTTTACAAGATTTTTCTTATTAAAAATTATACAGGGTCACATAAAATTATTCAGATGCACGCAGGTAAAAATGTGTAAATCATTTAGATTAGAAGGGACAGTTGAGTCCCTTTTTATAAAACTTGTATAAGTTTCTTTTGTAATTTTTATAGGCAAAGGCGAACAAAGTTATCAAATAATAAAACTTTCAATAAACTAAAAAAACTGAAATAAAATTGAACTATGTTTATATCACAAAAAATGCTGCGACAAACTGGAGAAAAAAGAATATGTTATAAAAAAAGTATAACAGTTCAATGTTGGCTGTCCATCATAAATTTATAAGAATAAATCATTAGAGTTGCTCCTTATTTTTTTTCAGTTTCACCAAAATGAATCTTTCAGACTTACTCAGAAACCAATTCATATCGTTAATATACTCATGACATATTTGTAGACAATTTTTAAACATTTCAAAGAATTGTAAATAAAATATTCTGAATCAGGTAACCAGTTTGTTGCTGCAAATGGCGTTCAAATAAACATACTATATTATGCTTTTATCATAAAGAAGTTGCATCAAACTGAAAATGAAAGAATATTGTATAAGCAAAATGTAGCAGTTCGATGTTGGCTTTACACCATACTATAGGAATAAATCATTAGGGTTACTCTCCTTTTTTCCTCTCTCACCAAAACGAATCCTTGAAATATACTCAAAAACGAACTAATTTCAGATATTTTAATTTCTTTTAAAGTAAATACAAGTTAGATTTACGTTCTTTTACAAATTTTAATAATTAATGAACATCCTTCTTTTGCTTCCATACTTTGGAAATAACATACACTCTGACACATTTTCTTAAAAAGGACCTTTGTTTTATAGGAAAATGAATAATTTTGTTCCACGCTTTTGTATTTAACCCTTAACTTCCGTTTGAGGTCTGACAGACCGCTACTTTTTTATGTTTAAGCCATGTTAGTGTATTTTTCAATCTGCCTTCTGAGATCTTAGTACGATATTAATAGAAGGGAGCACCAATTCGTTATTTTAACTGTACTATCACGTTTTCAAGTTACGGCATGAAACTAGCTTATTTCCTATAAATCTAGTTTTATTAAAATCTGCTTGTTCGTTTTTATTTCATTGTGACTCCTCCTATAATATGAAACGATGGGCAATATCAAAAAGAGAAATTTAAAACAGTTTTTGTTATTTATTATTTTTCTCATTATCAGTCGATATTTAGTATTTAATAATTATTAATCATGTAATATTTAAATAATGGTTTCTCTATGTTGTAAGAACCAACTGTGTTAAAGCGGGCGGCGGCGACAAAAATGACTACGTCTTCGACTTACGAGATGAAATTGCGAGATGATTACGAGATGATATAAGACAAAGTTATTATTAATAGATGAAAATGACTTGCCTGCCTCGGTATTTTGGTATGATATGAGCAAAACGGGGTGATTTTGTACCAATAGGCGATTTTGATGGAACTATTATATTACCGATTTACGACAAGATTCTTTAACATGTCATATATCTTGACTTGTACGACACAAATTTTTAAATTTTCCTCCTAATAGCTTGGTACGATATTAGTAGAATGGAGCGCCAATTCGTTATTTTAACTGTACTATCATATTTTCCAGTTACAGCATGAAACTTTAGCGTACGATATCTCGTAACTAGTACATTGCAAATATTTCAATCTGCTTTGTGATATATGACATGAGCAAAACGCGGCGCAAATTCGTCGTTTTGACAGTACTTTCACGCCATGAAGATTTGAGATGATATTGTTACCAAATTAAAGCTTAAACAATGCTTTTTTTTTAAACTCCTTGGAGTGCAGTGTTATATAATATATCCCACTTAATTTTAATTCCCAAACGCCACAACACCGCAATTTTGAAATAAAATTTTACTTTTATAATATATGTGAAGAAAACCTTTGACTTATTTCGAAATAAATTTGTTGTTAAGTCCCAATGTAACTCAATGCTTTCAACAATTTAGAAACATAAGTACTTTGCCTCTGAAAGGGTTAAAATATTTACCACAGTCTAAATATAAGAAAATACACAGTCTCCACCCCTTTGTTCTTCAAACTGACGGAATTATCCCAGAAGATTCCACCGGAAAATTTAAAAGTAATTTTAATTAAGTTAAGCACACCAAACAGCGGACTCAATCAAGACTAGGATTTTTAATTCAGCAGATAACCCCAGTGGTTTCAATCTCTTTCATTACTCACACACTTGATCCATTGTGCCCATATCGTACCACTGTTGCCAGTGGGATACTTTTTTAAATTCAGTTTTCTGGATTACCACCAGTTTTTTTGAGAAAGTCAAATTCGTCTTATATCGTGACAGATTAAATAAGCCGAACACAAGGCGAATTATACCATTTTGAAAAAGTGGTACCAGTCAAACAATCTCAATTTAAAAAAAGTAACCCACTGGCGACACTGTATCATACCCGAACCCGAAATTTCTGCTTAAAGTCAACGTGAAATACGACCTGAAAACGAAGTATCACACCCGAACACAACCCAAACTCGAAGTGAATTAATATTTATCTATATTTAAAATATATTGTTGAAAAGTAGTCTGAAATTATACCTCTAATATAAATTATATCATTTTTTGCATAAAAACGAGGCTTTATACACTCAATTATAATAAAATACACTCATGTTTGTGAAAATTGCAATACCATGAAGGAATTCTCAGAAATTTATGAAATTTATTCCACATATTACTGATAGTGGTACAAATAAACGATCAAATTTACAAGACAAAAAAAACAAAAAGAACGTCGGAAATTAGTACTTTGTGTGTCCGCCACACTGATCAATGAGAGCCTGCGCACGTCATGGCATTGAATCATACAGGTTCTGAATGTAATTCTGTTGAATGGCATTCCAGATGGCTTCGAACTGAAGCCAAAGTTCAGTCTTACTGTGTGCCCCAGCTGTACGAGCGAGTCGCCAACCAATGAAATTCCAGACATGCTCGCTGGGAGCCATATCCGGGGAATAAGCAGGCCATGGAAGAAGCGAAACCTGTTGTGTACTGAAGAAGGCTTGTGCAGTCTGATAAACATGTGCACGGGCATTATGCTGCTGAAATACGGCGCCCGGAATCCATCAAAGAAAGGAGAGGACATCTGGCTCCACAATTTTCCTTATGTAGCGATCATTGTTGAAGATGCCGCAATGTGCACTAGATGGGATCGACAATTATACCCAATAGCTCCCCACATCATGATGTCAGGCGTTTGGGCAGTATGACGCTGGATAACACACTGTGGGAGTAGACGTTCCCCTCTGTAACGTCTGACGCGTACTCTTCCATGATTGTACTCCAGATTGTAGCGATATTCATCGGGAAAAGCAACTTGTTGGCACTGTACATGCCAAGCGCTCTGTTGCTCAACCCATTGAAGTCGGAGGCGTCTGTGATTTAGCGAGAGGGGAATCCTGCGTAGAGGAACCCTTGTACGCAGTTCATGCTGCAGCAGACGAAGACGAACTGTGGAGCTAGACAACAAAACACCTGTAGCTGTGCTCCAACGTTGTGTGGACACACGAGAGGATGCTGTACGGTCCGTCACAGCCATGCGGATGATGTTTCTGTCAACCCATGCCGTTATGCTATTCCGTGCCCCACTGCCAGGTTTTCGCCTTGTTTGATACTTCTCCGTCCATTTCTTCCAAACACGCATCACTGTTGTGGCATTACACTGCGTGCGGGCTGTGATTTCTCGATACGAAAATCCATCTTCTCGCATACCGAAGATGCGGCCTCGTATGAGTTCCTTTAGTTGTTGGTATGGCTTCTTCCGCTTTTGACGAGGCATATTGACCACCAATGAAACGTTTACCGCAAACAGAGGAAGATCAACGAAATTCAAGGCATCTTTATAGTCCTTTATATACCTGGAACGAGCTACTGATAAGTAGCCGGTTCTCGTTCCACGCATGCGCGATCACTTTGTAATTCTAATCATTTGCATGTCTTACCTCACTTTACATTTCCTGTAAGTTTGGTTCAATTTACATAGTTCCTTCATGGTGTTGCAATTTTCACAAACATGAGTGTATATATTTTGTTTCATTTGATAAATATTCAGGACTTTCTTTTGAAAAATAGGCCAAACCAAGACCGCCCTCATATAGTAACAACAAAACACAAAATACTTAATTTCAACCCTTCCCAAGCCAACCTTTGTGTCGGGTCAGGTAAAATTGTGCCCGACCAGATACATGAATTTATCTGCGAATCCAGAAGGATAAAACCAGAAGAAACATGAGAAAAACTAAAGAAAGTAAAAGGGTAAAGCCGGAACAAAACATGACGGTTTTAGTCATTAATAATTAATTATATTAATCAATTAGATTGAGAATTAATTTAATCGTTAATCGGAGAGAGGGATTGAAATTAAATTAATTATTATTCATTCGTCTATGAGTAGTATTGAAACGAAAATCAATCGTCAATCTTTAGTCATGATTAAACATTTAATCGTTAGTTTTCAATCGTTAATCAAATTAAAATTTTGAAGCACCCTGCTCAGGAGAACATATATACTTTTTTCTTAAATTATACTGATGACATTCTTTTGAAAAACGGGTTACCGAAGCCGTCACTCAAGAGTCAAAACATATCCTGTAATAATTGGATTCATCCCAACCCAACTCTCACCCGAAACGAAATCACATACTGTGAAAATGTGGCTAGAGTCGGGTTTTGGATAAATAGGAAAAACCAGATAAGACGCAGCACACTGATTCACATTTATTTTATAACTTACTGTTGCCAATATCGCTTATAATGACGCGCATTAGACAATGATATATGCATATTTTTACGGGGTAACTGTAAAAGAACGATTAAAAAAAAAGGAAAAAAAAACGAGTAAAGTAGATTTTTTGTACGTGAAAGACGTATTAAACAATCGCGATGTTTGGTCAATTTTCTTAAATTTTAGGCCTATAGGCTAAAAGAAGTGCACTAAAACAGGAATATATAAAAATATATCATATTTAGATCCTACTGAAATTACAGTGGGACCATCTGCAGATAAACATATTTCCAACCAAAAAAAAGGATGAAATCGGAGCAAAGGTTAAAAAATTGTTGGTGTGCATACATTCAAAAAAGGATACAAACGACCTATGTAATCGCCTTCTTTGTAAGAAATATACTACATTATTTTTCACGTTTTTACGTGATGATTGACAAATTTTGGTCGTGGGACTGAATTTTGACAAAAAAGTATACAAACGATCTATGTAATCGCCTTCTTTGTCATAAATAAACTACAATAATTGTATGAGTCTCCACTTATTTTTCAAGTTTTTACATGATAATTTTGTATGTGTTTCTAAATTGATCCTTATGTTAAATTCATCAATAAACGTTTATTTAAAAAATGAATGTGCAGAGTATATGACAATTTATTCTTATATAGTTGTGTCTGTTTATTACCATTTGGTATTGTTCGATTTTGTTTCCTCATGAATTGAAATTCATACATGGAAAATTCTGTAAAAACAGAAAAATATATAATAGTGCATAAGATATATTTTCATTACAAAGTAAATGATTTAACCAAATGCTTACAACAGTCAACTTTCTTTATTCTTTGATGCATGCTCACTGCACTGTAGAATGAGATATTGTTTATATGATATTTACCATGATATATATTTCCTTTTTTTTACATGTTATTTTAAATATTTCAAACTGTAAATAGAATGTTAAATCGATATAAAAAAAAAAACCATTGGTTTACATGATTGAAAGAAAACTTTCAAAGCTTCAAAATTGAAAATCTCGCCCTTAAAAGATATGTATTCTCTCTGTTTTATATTTGAATCGTTCGGTACTACAGAAAAAATAAGTCTTAAGTGAAATATAGATCTTCAAAGATATTTCTATTTCCAGATATCGGCAATTTCAATCAAAATAAAATGCTATCGAATTCGTTTTCGAAGAAGAGAAACAGAACATATCTAAATAAATCTGTTAAACATAATTTCATTTTTTGTAATATCCATATTGATGTCTTCTACTACTTGAATACCTTACTTCTAACATTCAGAATTAGTGTTTTATATCTCAGTTAATTATTATGAACAATTTACTTATGATTTTCTATTTCTCATCTGTTATGTTATTTTGGAATAACTTGGAGAATATCTTTATTCTATATAGATTTTCGTCAAATATTGAAAAACTGTTACTTTGAAAAAATATCTAAAATACATTTTAAATGATTCAACTATTTTTTTTTTACTTATAAATGTCATTTTAATAGGATAATTATAATTTTATGTATGAAAAATTTATAACGTATTCATTTATAACGAAAATTGAATCGAAAGAAAGTAACAACGTTATTTCGCAATCATTTTTGAGATATTTCGAATATATTCTATTCCTATTTAATACTAGGAAATTATTCCAGAGAGAAAATTTCTCACGCCTTGCATTCATAATATTCAAATTTTATTTGCTTAATAGGCGTATAGCCAACATAGTGAAAAAGTACCCAAGCCGGGAGTTCACGGGTTCGAGTCCCGGCTTGGGTACTTTTTCACTATGTTGACTATACTCCTATTAAGGAAATAAAATTTTAATATTATTCTATTCCTGTAAAATACAAACCAGTTTTTCATATATTTTTCTTTCCATAACCAAACACAATAATTATAAATGACCCAGATGATGCAGGATTTGTTTATCTATATAAATTTAAATGAATCCCGATACAAGAATTGGAAAAAAAAATATTTTTTCATAGAATAGATCAGGAACTTTTTATTTTTTTTTTTTCGATTACTTATTTTCTCTTAACTGAACATTAGAAAATTAGAGGTTGACTACTTTTTCCTCAACGAGAGACTATAACATTTAATGTAATATTAAGTTTTTAAAAGCGACACAACTGTTAAGAATATTATAATTAAATAGAATTATTTTTCTTTGTGAAAAAAAAAATATTTTCTTGTGTTTAATGTTAATAGTGTTTATTATATTCATGTACGGTAATAAACAATGTATGAATTGCAGATGTAAGCAATATAGACTAAAGATTGAAGACCATTTATAGAATGAAGGTAAAAAGCATCTAAAAGCATTAACAGAACAAAAGGTTTCGTAACTATTTCACATTAAGTGTTTTAAAGAAAGGAAAATCCTTACTTGCATGAGTTTACTTTTTCTTTGTATTAATAATTATAAAATATATAAAATTGAAATAATGTTAACATAACAGTATCATTGCATTATTGGAACATTCAATAAATGACTAGCATGTGCAATAATGAAAATTGGTTTTGTTTAATTTTTTTATTCCATACTCAAAAGAAGAGAGTAATATTAAAATATTTAATTATAAATTCTTTAATTTTTCTATGCATATAATACATCCAAATAAAAAATAATTCATGAAATACTGATTCAAATAATTTACCATAATCTTTAACATTTAAAATAGTAGTTTGTATTTTTTTTTTTTTTTATCTTCAATTCAATGTAAAAAGATGGGAAATTTTAATGGGATATAACAAATGTCTGTTTAAATGTAAAATAACAAATAAAATAGAGTTGGATAATTGAGAATGATAATTCTTCCATCAAAAGGTTCTAAAAATATTATAATATGGTTGTCAATGTAATCGATTAAAAATACATAATTATGGAGTGACTCTATTTCATACATTTTGTTTGTATTTATTTTAAAAGAATGACATTATCATCTGTATTTAAAAAAGGATATTTATTTACTCATATTAGAGTAAAATATTACGGGTATATAATGTTTTTTTTTTCATTTGCAGTTGCATCTATCGATATAAGTTTATAATTTACCGTACAAATGCATAGAAAGTCTTTATTGAAACAAAAACGTTGTAAGAAATAATCCATTTTAATCTCGAATTGCTTGTATGTTTTGACTTTTAGGGAAATTTCAATCTAAACATAATTTTTAATTGCAATAACTATTTTAAACATAATTAAAATATAATTTTTACATTTTCTTTATTATTTAAAAATATATGTTTTATGATACGAAATGTTGTCAAAATCGTTTGAGCCGTTTTTCAGATAAAATTATCTTGAACCTGACCCATAGTGACCCAAAATGACCCTCTAATCGAATTTTCACGAACATGTGACCTACCCTAATGAACTTCTCGTGCCCGAAAATGGTAAGATACAAAATAGTTAGAGCCGTTTGTAAGGTAAAATTTGAATATATACACACACACACACACGATCTGTTCGTGTTATAATATATGATTAACAACTTATATTTTACACATTTTTAAAAGTATTTTCAGCAACACATAAATCAAAATATTAAAATTTAAGCGAATTAAATCTTACTTTAAAAAAAAATAGACAATAATATAAAGAAGCATTCAAGTAACGAACATTACCAGCAGTATTTGTCAGCAATGGGAAACATTTTACATTTTCCAGACCTTGTAACCAATATGAAAAACGTTACGTCGTAGTATCGTAGTATTCAAAATCTGTACAATGTAATGTCTATTTTTCTATAATACCCTATTGGCATTTCATAAATTTTAAGTACTATTCTCATTGTTTTCGAAATAATGAAATATTACTGCAAATATTCTGGCATGAAACTGATAAATGGAATGTTGGCTGAATACTGAAGTATTATTGATTCGCTATTATGGAAGAGGTTCAAGATTCTCGTACCACACGTTAATATATTGATTTCACATGATGAACATATATTATATGAAATAGTTGCTGTGTAATAGAAACGATTTCACAGAATTAATAGCAGAATGGAAATTATATTATTAATATGAGAATTCCTTGCTGCATGTATTTCTACATCAGAAAATTATCGATAACGTTTTATTAACGACGTTAATTCTTTCATATAATTAATGGCCAGGTACTTCAATCATTTGTCATTTAGTATTTTTGCTTCACGTATGTAGCATATTTATGAAATCGCATTACTCGTTTAGACAATAGCTCTACATGATTTTGCTTTCTCATCCCCGTTAAATTTATTCTATAGTACGATAAAGTGTTTTAATGGACATTTTCTGTTATTTTATCTATGTTCCTTACAATTGATTAAAATTCAACACTACTAAAATTCAAATTACTTTGAAACATTTTACACCAATGCATCTTTTTTTAGATATCACACTGCATTTATATTTTCTGGGTTAGTAACATTTCAGTAAAAAAATATTGTAATTGATCATTTCAACATTAAAAATTCCCACAGAACTGAAGAAGCAGGAGAACAGGATATAATAATTAATTTTTTATCGTTTAATACAATATATCTCCGAATGCTTAATTGAAACGTGTACAACATGCATGTGAAACATGTATATATAAATTTGATTTAGACTTTAGTTATTTGTTACCATATTAAAATGTATCATATGTTAACTATAATAAAGCCCTAGAACTGGTATGAATTCATAGAAATCGGGGATAGAAGGGAATGTATACGTCAATATAAAATTATATTGTTTAAGCAATAAATATTAATATCTTAAACTATTGAAAAATATTTAGTCAATATTATTCATATATATTTTTATAAAGATATTTTCGAATACCTATTGGTTATACATCGAGTTTCTTGACCAGTAAAGCGGAACATTGTTTTTGTATTTTTAAACGTACATATGACTGTTCTTGATGATACAGAACGTGACTTTATAAAATAAACCTTACATTTCTCATGTTTGTAATATGTAATACTTTTGGATGATGGTATATTGTTAAATATATTGATAACTCAAAATGAAAATATATTTGTTGAATATTGCTTTCTGAAATTTATTTAATTTTGCGAAATTTCCGTTCGTGGTGAATAAGTGACCATATATATATTATAATAAGGGATCATATAAATGATAGGCTATCATAACACTGTATTACTAAAACAAAATACATTATTGCATCTGTAAATATGAATACTCTCAGTTCATTGGATGCAGTCTATATATATATTAATTGTACATACATTTTATGTGTCAAGCTTTAAACATTCGCACATATTTAAATGGCATTATACGGTTAAGCCTTTAGAAGTATTGAAAACTATATAGCATCGTTCATTATTAAATTTTTAGTATTTTTGTTCAGATTAAAGAAAATAACTCTCATTTCAATATGCCATTATATTCCAGTAGATTAAAACATTTTGTAATGATAACAATTTTGTAAAATCGTGGATAATTTGCAAAAATTGAGCATAGATACAGCTTTTGTTTTTTAGTATGCACGTGAGACAATGCTTAATTTTTAATGTATGAAATTAGCTCTCATAAACATATTTAAACTTAAAATTGATGCATTAATTAATTCAATTGTACAGAGTCTCAAAATGCACAACGAACAAATCGTTAACACTGCAATCAATCGTTAACACTGCATATGGGCACATTAGGCGTTTGAAAAAAAAGAAAGAATGAAAGAAAAAAACACCAATTCGGTAAATGTTCGTTCCAATTTTTATTCCACCATTTTTCAACACCGTTATTGATCGAAATTCAAATTTCTGTCTGAGAACTTAATCAAAATTTGTTTGAATTTCTTGTTTTTTCGATCAGTTAAAGTTAATTTGTATGTAGTTACCTAAATTGGAAAAATGCTTTTAGAATTTAAAAATGTAACGATAATAAAAGTACTCCTTTATTATAATAAGATAAAGAAATTTTTATTCTAGATTTTAAAATAGATTGTAAATTTAAAATTTAACAAAAGCTCAAAATTCTTAAAATTCTTAAAAAATATATATAATTATAATTTGATTTTATCGAAAATCATCAGAAAATTAGAAAGCAAAGAATATAAAGTTCTCTAATAACAACTTTTTTTTTTTTTGTGGAAAGAGATCTCTTTATACGTCAGCACTTACAAAATAATTAAAACAAAAACTTATTTCTTTTGAAGCAAACACCAAATAAAACATATTTTAATAATAATTGCTAAAAAAGAAAAAAAATATTTACGCAATTTAACACCTTTCAACAAGAGTTTGTTTTATTTTCCCACTGAATAAATAACCTTTTTTTTTTTAATTTCCATAAGGTTATTACACACCCACACACACTCACATATACATATATATATATATTCAAATATAATCTGCAAATTCTTTCTAGTAAATAATGGAAAACAAATTGCAGTACAAATTTACCTTGGGAACAATTACTTTCACTGAATAAAACCCGCTGTAATCTTCAAGTATTTCTTTATTTCGATGTTAGTACCAGACTCTTTTTTAACTAGGGGGCTATGCCCCCTGCTCGCTACGCTCACCAACCCCCGTTCTGATTTCATAGCCTCTTAAAACCTGGTAATGTATCCTGTTTTAAAAAGATGATGATGATGATATCACGAACGGCGACTTTCTTCTGTAATCAGGTCATAATGGTTTTTCAGTTAACTAGTTATAATGCTTTTTCATTTAATTCAATTTTTTTATTTTTAATATTCATGTGTAAACACGATTTTTATGACGTAATTCTCTTTATTTCCTGCTTTCAACACGTGATCATTTAATTATTACTTTAAACTTTCATTATTGTTTTTAATAGTCTCGCGCAAATACATTTTTTATTTGAGATAAAACATAATCCTATGCGCTTATTTAGAAATTGGCGACAATATAAAAAAATGACTTTTTCAATAAAAGATTTTTTACTCGATATTTAAGGATTTTTTGAGTTTTTATTGTCCGACCGTGATAATTTTTTTAATTTCTGAAAGCTTGTTATATTTCGTGTCTGGTGATATGATTTTCGATTCCGTAGGATGGCTTGAAAAAAAGTAATAGCTCCTCAAAAAAGTCCCTAGTAAAAAAGCAATGAGAATAACTCGGAATATCTACGCAGAATTTGATTGGTCCATTTCGTTTTTGGCTCAGTTCCAGATTACTTTTTTTTTTAATATAGAAGGATATTTATGCAACGTAAAATGTCAACAGCGTCAAGTTTTAAAGAACTCCATTTTTCTAAATATGTTAGAAATATCTTTTTTTTTTTTTTTTTTTTTTTTTTTGCATATGCAAAGGCGCTAAATTATGTTTTCCACATATCATACATGTATTATTTCTGTTGTCAACATCCCTTTTTCTAAGGAAATACAAAACGCAGAACAATAAATGAGATACCATATGAAAGTATTTTGAATCGGTTTCACAGTACACTTCGGTGACACAGTACACTTACATTTCGTTAAAAGTTTTTTTTTTATTAAAATTACAGAAAATAAAAAAATTAAATAAGCATTATTTTCATAAATAAAATGAAAAGTTTTTCTGAAATAAACGTTGCCACAAAAATAAAATGTCGTATTATATCGTGCTCAATAACGATTATACAAAAAATATAAATTAAAGATAAATGGGACATTCTTGCTGCATGGGTTTATTTTATATTTATGATTAAAACGCAAAATTTAAATTCAAATGCTCAATTTATTTTTCTTTGTCCACTGTTTTTTATTTATTTATTTATTCTTTTTTATTTATTTATTTTTCCGAAACAGATGATGTCATCCTCTTGTGCAGTTAAAATACGATTGATAATTTTTCTTTGCCTTCGTTATCTGCCATCGGTTTTTACTGTAACTTTGATGGAATAAATGAGATGATATTCCGGCTTAACTAATGTTGTTTGCAGATATTTTTAGTACTTATGTTTTTGTAAGTTTAAACCTGCATCTAAAAAATATTAGACTGCAGTGCGAAATCTTCGCACGAGTCCCACTGGTATGAATATCATTCTATATTTTTGACATGATTAAATATTAAATATTAAATGAAACTGTATTTAAAATAGACATAGAAATAATTCTGTACTTCTGAAATTTGTAGTTATACAAAAAAAAAATATATATTACGAGACATTATATATACTGAATGTAAACAAACATAAATATGTACAGAGGGGAAAAAACCCTCATTTAACAGGTGATTTTGCCGCGATTGCTTTTCAACTACCGCGAATAAGAGTAGTTTTATTATTTTATTGTGTTTTTAAGTAATCATTACTTAAGCTTCTCTAAAGAAGAAAAAAAAATGCGTGGAATTCTGTAGTGACTCTTCATTTTTTTTAGAGAAATAAAGTTCAAGGACTTGTGTAAAACGTCCATCCCCTCACCCGCCACACTAATTAAATTCTGTAATTATGTTTCATCTGCCAAACTTTTAACAGGTGTATTGATATGGTGAAAGAAAATTAGATTTTTTACTGCGGGTGAAAAGTTATAATTAATACAGAAATGAGAGATTGGTGGGGATCGTGCTATACAGACCTACATACGATTTATGTGTATCACTTATATAAGATTGGCTTGAGGAATAACTATTACAGTATTCTAAACATAAATTAACGTTTCAGGACTAGCGAAATATCTTGAGGTGAAAAGAAATTTTTTTTTATGTATTTAAATGAAACGAAAATATGGTTATTCGAAATTTACAAAAATGTAGCATTTTAAAGAGGTTTCTATTTCAAAAGAATAGGTATTACACCTGAAAATGTTAAAGCCAGTAGAGGACGGAACAAGAGATTATTTGCAAGGAATATCCTCCCAATAAGAAATAACCTGCAATCCGCCAGAGTCCTCTAGAAGTCTGTGGAGACAAATATAATATTTTGTAAGGATAGAAAATCACGCTGAGGAAAGCATGTTATTATAAGACGGGTCAAATCGGTAATTCTGATAAAATAGCAATTTATTCTCCTAGACAAAAATGTCGATGACAAAAGAAAAATAAAATAAATTATCGACAGGTGTTAATCAAAGACTAAAGTGCATGGTTGTGTTAGACAGTTTTCGCTGCCAGAATATGAGTAGATACCATAAACAGACACTAGTGTGATATGTACTAACAAAGAAGGTTTCCCTAAAGTGCATACTCTGAATATTTTGAAAACAAAAATACTAATGGAGCTATACATGTACGTAATAAAGGATGAGTCAAATTTAGCTGCGGAATCCCTGTATAAAATCTGTAAAAAATAAAATACTTTCGATTTTTTGGCGCAAAAAGACGTGATTGAGCAAGCAACACTTTTCCTAGCCAAATGGGAGCGATTTTAATGCATTTGAAAAATCCTGAGTAAATGAGTGTTTAAATGAATTGAAATGATGAATTTACTTGATGAATTTAAACTTGAACGATTAAACAATTTCTTATTTTTTGTATAAGCTTATAAAATATATATACTAATATAAAGATGTTGCATATTTGTGACGTTATTTAATTTCACACAGTTTTGCTCGCTGGATAAGTTTTAAGTGTATTTTAACAGCAACTGCCCGATTAAAAATGCTCTCTTTATACATTTTGATATTGAATAACTTGTTTCCGTATCGACAATTATTTTCTATTGTTGTCTGCGACACTAACAATATGGAAGTAAATCGAGTCAAAATCGAGTGCTCATAATCGGAGATTATCTAACACTTTCAAACCTAGTTGAAAAGTGTTTATGACTTTAGTTTGTCTGCCATCTGGCATTATGGCCGGCTGTCCGTGCTCTAACTTCCGTAAATATGCTCTGATCGCCCTGAAATTTTTATATGTTATTGTCGTTATCTATAGCGTGTTCCCTATTTCAACTAAAGTGTGTAGCACTTATAGTTTTTTTACAGGGACAGTCAAAAGTATTCCGTTACATTACAGTCAATGGGGATGAATTGTTTCAAGTGCATTTTGAAGACGCCACGTCTTTAAAACATAATGAAATTGATATATAATTATGAAGTGCATCAAAACATGCTTTTTGTAGAATATGGAATGCAAAGCATTAATTAATCATTTACAGAGTCAAACAAAAGAATTTTGTTACACATCGTTCTATAGGGAAAATTCGTCTACAGTGTAATTTAGGGACATTAACTATTTCAAACATAATGAAAATTATATGCACTAAGGTGCACTATAAATTTCTCTCTTATGTGCATTGTGTTTATTTACAGGGACACACAAAATATATCGGTTACAGTACATGTGCGATATTTACAGTCTATGTGTGATAAGTCCGTTTTCAACTTTTGTTTGCGTTTTTAAGTTTAACAATTTTTTTCATAGTACGTGTGTGTTTATAAACTCGGTGGATCCTATACAGGGCTGCACAAGGGAATTCGTAAGTATTACAGG
Source organism: Maratus michaelseni (assembly GCA_963931845.1). Classification (NCBI taxonomy): domain Eukaryota; kingdom Metazoa; phylum Arthropoda; class Arachnida; order Araneae; family Salticidae; genus Maratus; species Maratus michaelseni. The sequence continues at coordinate 82,021,605 of OZ007589.1, forward strand.
CAATGGGAGTGAATTGCTTAAGGGTAGTTTTTAATTGTGTTTACGCATTTTACTGCTGAACTATATTTAGTAGACTAATAGAAGTTTGTGGAATATAAATAAATTCATTTTAAGGGCTACGCAAAAAAGATACATTGTCGTTTACGTTTGGTAATTGCTGCGAGTGAGTTTTAAGTAGCCTTTTAGATTAATAGGTGGTGTGTACAGAAGTCTTCAGATAATATACAGGGCTGTACAAAAGATTTCGAATGCATTTCCATCGACTGGCGAAAATTGCTAAATGTGAATATTCTAACTGAACTAAATTTTATCATACTATATATCCATATCTATTGATCAGACAAAGGGGTCTTGAAACTATAGAAAAGATCTTCCAGGAGAACCTGGCTGTTGTTTTCACAGACGGTTCTTCAGGTACATTCCTCAACAGAGGTGCAGCAGGCGTCCTCTTTATTCTTTCAAGTGGTGAAAATGTCAATCTTAAAATTAACACAGGTTTGATTCCCTCCAACTTCACCAGCGAACTTTTGGCAATCAACGAAGCCCTAACTTATTACCTGGCTATTTCTTATGCTATGGATCTTGCTGAAGGACTGGTTGTTTTCTCAGACTCTAAATCGGCCTTAGAAGCCATTGGAAATGGAGACACAAACATCACCTCTACTATAAATTACTTACTCGATCAGCTGCATTCCAAGAGGAAGTCTTGTATGCTGCAGTGGATACCTGCACAGGTAAACATCGAGGGTAATGAGTGTGCGGATGCTTTGACCAAAGAGGCACGAAATCTTGTCCAACCTAGTTCCCCCATCACACTTGCAGATGCGAACGCTGTGGCCAGATGTAGACTTATTAATAAGCCCTCTAGGAAGCCTTTAATCACTGACTTTGTTTGCCCTAGAAATGTAACAACTACACTGGCTAGATTAAGAGCAATCACTATAAAGGAATGAAGATCCTTCCTGATGGGACCAGAACCTATATTAATTGCAGGAACTGCCCGGAAACTCAGCTCACACCGAGACACATCTTCGAGTGCCCATCTAGTACCACACATATCTTAAAATTCGGCTGATTACCGCTAATAGATCCACTTCGGGAGATCCTTTACAGTCCTGAAGCACCAAGGCTGGCGGCAGTGGTCCTCCGGACCTTTAACAATATCTGAGTCTTTCAATTTGACTTTTTGCTTATCCATGGACACGACAACAACAAAATATCTATTAATCATATACACGGCTGGAAAAAATAATTTGACTACTTTTTTGACACTGATATCTGGAAGGTAATTTCAAAAACTGTATTTTTCAATGTGTTATATGTTTTCTTAACTGTTTACTTATTTATCTTCTTTCACCTTATTGAACGGTGAATTTTCGTTACAGTTTTCAGGCTGTGTTGGAAAGTGTTTCATAATCTATGCTTGACGCATGATTTTTCGTTCTTGTTTTTAATTTGAAATATTTTTAATTAATTTAAATTTTGGTCTAAACCATAGAATACGTTCGTTAATTTTCTTTATACATACATATAAATGTATATCGCAAAACTGTAGTTGTAAAAGTGTATTTATTTAAGTTGGATTTACTTAAACTAGTTCAGTATGAAGAATAGAAAAAGGTTTTCCTTATAGAATATTTATCATAAAAGTTTTTTTTGGTCATTCTGTTGCGAACCAGCGGTAAGTCGCCAAAAAATTTTTCATATTTTTTTTTTATAGACGTTATATAGAAGTTCCGCATATTTTTTTTTTCTATTACCGTATATAGCCTCCTAAGAAGAATATTCTGTAATTTTTTCATGTTTTTCCTAGTATGCGCTTATGGAGAACTTCCGTGTACATTAATCTTCTATTCTAGTAAAACCTTTAAAAAACTAACACCGGAATAAAGAATAAATTCCGTTTACAACCCAACGCCAATGGGCATGGTTATAAATTTGGATTGCTTCTCTGTTGTAATATATATATATCGCATTGAAATAGATTCCGTATTTAAATAAAAATAGCAAATAAAACTTTTGTGCAATAATATTAAAAGGAGAATACGTTATAAAGGCACAAATAATACACAAAAAAGCAGCAAATAGCTATTTCGAATTTAAAAGCGAGATCCTTCTTCAGTGCGACAAATAGCAAAGCACAGCGTGCTAGAAAAAGGAATACTCGGCAAAACAACAGAAGGGCAGTGGCTTGTATACCCGATGTGGGTATAGAACGTGCCAAAAGCAATCAATGAGAAGAAAGCAGTATAAAAGGTTGGACAAGTAGTGGACAAGTAGAGACATCTATCGGATAACAAAAGAAACGAAAACCAAAAAGAGGGAAATTAAATTAATGCTTTCCAAATACTTGGAAAATCAGGAGTAATAGATAAGTCATTGACTAAGGAGTGAGAATTTTTAAAGTCGTGGTAAGCTTCCCAAAACTTCCCGGAGCTTGATTATCTCAAAGATATTGTTGTTATTCCTCTAATATTATAGATTCTATTTATAGGAAATTGACGAAACCTATCTATTCTGGTAAGAATTTTAATTCCATCTCTAATACTTCAGCTTTTTTACCATTTCCCCCTAAAATCAGTCAGCAAATTGCTAAAATTTTAAGAAGGTTTGAATTCAATGTTATTTTTTCTCCTGTTAATAAAATCTATTTTTCAAATCATAAACACCCCATTGATCGTATAGATAACTGTAATATTTAAAAAATCTCTTGTAGTGTGGTCTCTCTTATATTGGTCAGACTAAACGTGTTCATAGATTTCGTTTAAAAGAGCATGAAGGTTATGTTAAAAATCAAAAGCTTAAACATTCTTCTACTGCTCAACATTGTTGGTCTTTTCAACATAGGTTCAACTTTTTCTCAGCCAATATTATCGAAAAAATGTTCTCCTAACTCTCTAACTAAACTCCTAACTCCTAACTCTCCTCATTTTGTATGGACATTAGAAGATAATTTTCGACGAAAGCATGAAGCAATACCTTGATTTTTGGGAAGCTTACCACATCACTAAAAATTCTCACTCCTTAGTCAATAACGTATCTAATACTCCTGATTTTCCAAGTATTTGTAAAACATTAATTTAATTTCCCGTTTTTGGTTTGTATTACTTTGGTCTCCGGAAGATGTCTCAACTTGTCCACTCAGTTGCAACATGCTGCTTTCTTCGCATCGGTTGCTTTGGGCGCGTTCTCTACCCGCATCGGGTATATAACCCACCGCCCTTCTGTCGTTTTGCCCAGTCTTGCTCTTTCTAGCACGTTGTGTTTTGCTCTTTGTCGCACTGAAGAAGAATGCCGCTTGTAGATAGCTTGTAGCTATGTGCTGCTTTTTGTGCATTTTTGTGCATTTATAACGTTGGTATTTTTCCTTTTAGGATTCCGTTTTATATGATTTTTAATATTAAACTAAATATAAGTAGTGTATTTTAAAAGCCCTCGATAGTAGTGAATTTCTCGTAACTTCCAAACTATAGGTTCCGAATGAGTGCGCGACATCATAACTGTGAAAACTAATGGAAGTTTGATAGATACTTTCATTTTTAAAAATATCATTTGCATATTTCTCTATTCTTAATAATATTTTATAACATTTAACTGCAGGGTTATCCACCGCAGTTTCAAGACCGTTAGGTTACCACTGGCCTCATTTTGTATGGACATTAGAAGATAATTTTCGACGAAAGCATGAAGCAATACTTTGTAAATATTGTGAAATACTAATAATACTTTTCAAATTGTAAATACAGTCTATTTTATAAGATTTAATTTCTCTAAATCTGATATTAAATGTTAGGTTCCGCGTGTTACATCAGAATGTAGTATACACGATAAACATAACGTAATTTTAAACAAGTTAACAAATTAACATTTTCCCCATGGCTTACATGTATGATTATTTGTACTTTAGGATTAAATTTTGCAACAAGTAAATTTGAAAACTACATTTCGTGAAATATAAGTATTAACATATATAATAAAAAAAGCACATAAAACATCCTAGATTATGAAGTCTCAAGCTTTAAAATACTTAGCAAATAACATTTAAATTTTATATATATTACTTTAACAAATATTGAAAATGTGTAAAATGTTGAAAATAATTTTTATCCAATTTATATGATGTTTTAATCGAGATAATATATATATATATATATATATATATATATATATTGTCCAAAAAAGCACATTTTTCAAAAGTATGGTCTGCATATATATATATATATATATATATATATATATATATATATATATATATATATATATTGATATAGATATATATATTGAACAATTTATCCCCAAGCTATTCAGTTCGATATTGCTAGAATATTTATTTAAAAATCCGTTTAACTAAGTTAGAAGTTCTACTGATTAACCCATTTTTAAAAAAAATTTAAACGAAAATATTAAAGCGATGAATTTAATTTTTAATTGAAAGATCAAGAGATAATTTTAAAATTGAAATTCTTGAATTTTGAAAACATTTCGGCTTCTGACTTATAAATGATTCGGCGCTTCTGAAATACTATTTTTCATATCAATGGACAGAACTTGCCGAAACTGTTTCAAAAAGATTCATTTGTCATGATCGGAAACCATTCCATTCAAAATTAGATGGTATTGAGTATCCTTTCAAAATCGAAGAGTGCAATTTTTGTTTCATCGATTCAATATAAATCAAAATAAGGTATTTTATTAAGTCAATGCATCGGATTGCTATTTATACAGGTAAAGTTTTTTTCTCTAACCTTAAAGTTACTGTCATCGTTTCAAGATTTAAATTTAAAAAAATATATTTCGGATTAAAAACCACTCTTTAACATTTTTGAAAGCTTCTATAAATTTAGAATAATGTTTATAGGTGACTAAAATGATTTAAAAAATGACACGCTATGCTCAGCTATTTACTTATTTAATTTCATTCTTTTTTCACTTTAATGTTACCTGCTGCTACAGCAACTATTGTTGTTGTCGTTATTGTTCTTTCTTATGACCTGTGGCCTAACGAGATAGCTTAATGAACGCTGCAAGATAGTTCAACATTCATTAACAGGTATTTAAACCTTTTTTTCTATTAGAAATATAAAAGAAATATATAATATTTTATTCACGAAAATTTTGTTCTATCGTTCAGAGTTGGTAACAGTTAGCACCATTGATGCCTTTTAGTATTATTGACTGTGATCTTGACTGTTATACGCTGTGAGAAGAAACGTCTTGAACAATTATGGTAATATGCGAAATATCTCATACACGCCGTATTATATTCCTATTTAAATAAACTGAAAAAATCGCCTTTACTTAACAAAAAAAAAATGATTCTGAACTAAAGAATCGGAAAGAAGAATATTTTTTTATATCTCAAAATTTTGCTCTGCCATAAAGACATGCTTCCTGTCAAAACATAAAAAATAAATAAAAAATTAAAATTAAAATAAATGAAAATAAATCCCTATTATCCCTTCAATCTAACAAATTTTATTTCTTATATTTTAAAAGAATGTATCATAGTTTCTTAAACCATTTTGTTTTCAAGAAAGTTTTTAAAAATATTCCTTCGAGTTATTTAAAAATGTATGTCTAGTATATGTCCAATGTCCAATGTATAAACAATGTTGTAGGCTGATAAAGTACTATTTTCTTTTGTCGATACTAAACAATAGGCTCTATCAAGTGTATGAAAATAATATAAATTCATTAAAATAAGCATTTCTAGTGAAACATTCAAAATTTAATTTTTTAATTCATTACACTGTTAATTTTTTTCAATGCCATAAAATGTTAATATATGAATTAAATACGTGCACCATGAGTTATCTGTTATGCATGGTATGAAGAATAATTCAAGAATAAATTTAATCAATAAAATTCCATGAATGCTCCATATTATTAAATGATAATTTTATATTGTGATTATTTATTATGCGTAAAAAAATGCAAACAAAAAACCAAAATCATAGCAAGTTTAAGACATGACTGAAAATTCACTAGAAAGCTTCTTAAAATTAAAACCCCTCACCATGCTGCAGTTCATTTACCTTCTACGGAATATAGTTTTTCGACATTACGGCATAGTTCCAAACCTTCCGCTTTTGAAATATCACTATTGCCAAATAAAAATATTCACTTTATTTAACTACTGAAAATTACGATAAAATTTGACTCATATTGTGTTTAAAAAACTAAGTTACGATTAATAAATACTTACAAATTACAAATTATATGCAGTCACCACAGTTTGGAAATAAATTAAAAATATATATTTCTGTCTTAATTCTATGAATTTTTTCTCTGCCAAACATTTATCTTAAAATAAAATCATATAAAATATTAGAGTTCGTTTACAGAAACAGCTTAAAAACGATAAAGATAAATACATGTATTATTGAACCTTTAAATTATGTTCTTTAATCATATTGAAGTATTCCATATTTTGGAAATTCCACATGCTGCAAAATGATAACTTATTTAAGGATAAAACAGATCCTTTAATTTTATTTTTAAATGGCTCTAATTATTTCGCATACTGTTTCTTTTTCCTTTCTATAAATAGCAGTAGCAGTCTTATCTATTTTGATAAATTTCGATATAATCTCGCATCGATGCTTGAACAGTTCTGTATTCTAAATTGTTCTGTGTCAACGTTTAAAATATGCAGTGTGTATTAACAGTTTTTTCAAAACTAATCTGTTTATCGTGGATACTGCTAGTATTTATATAAAGATACATATTTACATATTCATTTCAGAATGCATGTCCTAAACAGATATTGCAGAAGAAAATCTACCTTTAAAAGTTTTCTTAAATGTATTTTCTCATGAAATATTGATTTTTTCAGAATTATACTGCGTGACAATAAACTAGCCCAAACTTCGTACAGAACATCGTGTACTGCATTATCTAAAGCATAGCGATATTTGCCATTATTTCGTTGGTAAATTATTTACGAATGGTGAAACAGATATATGAAATCATACATCATGTGCCTACTAATATGCCAATTAAAATATTAAATGTTCGCAAACACAAATGATGCTTGTATTTATTAGAACTGAGAAGCTTTTAACAATATATTACCTTATTCTGTGTATCATTTTAAAGTACTTATTTTTATATTACTAGTTTTTCCCTAATTTTCGTTAGTTCTGAATTATCTTAGCAATAAAATACTTTTGTAAATAAATGCATTATCTTTCTAGATATATATAATATGTCTCTCCGAACAGTTACCGAAAAGTTGAGGTCGGTTAAGGGGCTTCCGAGTTGCAATCAACTTTACGCCCAGGCTATGAGTAGAGTATCTTGTAATAAATTGAGTCGTTGGAAAAAGTTAAGATGTAGTATTAACTACAGAAAAAAGAACAATTACAATGAAAAGGATAGATGAAAAGTTAAGAAAAGAGATGAAAACAAATTTTGAATAAAACAGTAAAGTGAAGGGGATTAAGGATATAGTCTAAAAAACGGAAGAAAATGAAATGGTAAAGCTGTAGTTATAACTAACTACTGGTTAAAGTTGAAAAGGTAAGATATGAGGTTCGGAACATGTTCGTAAAACAGCACATTAATGCCTGGTTGTGAAAAAGGCGGGCAAAGCATAAACAAAAGAAAAAGAGCTCTTAAAAGCGCCATACATTTTTTTTAGGGTGGGTGGGTGGGTATAGCTTAGGTAATAAGTTTTAATTAAGAAATTAGGTATTAATAATCAGGAAAAAATACAAAATATAAATAAAAGATATTAATTTACAGGAATGGTGAGCACTAATGCTCACAGTGTATTATGCAAGAATAGTCTGATGTTTACGGTGATTTGGTTCGAAGGCGTCATAATCCGGCAAATATGCGATTACTTCATTAGAGAGGTCATATAATTTTTCATAAAACTTTTCGGAAAGGTAGTTGATTCTTTAATTTAACGTGGTAGTTTTGAGGTCTCTGCGAATAGTGCTATTTCGGAGGTAGCGTGAGGCATTTCTGACAGTACGCAGATTTTTATTATGGAGTTGGCTAAGGGTGTTCATGGAGTTTTTACAGATATAGCCCCAGACCGGACAGGCGTAGGTGATAATTGGTAGAACACAATAGTTATAAAAGAAAAGCTTCTTATGGATAGCCAGGGATTTACTATTAAAAAGAGGTTTTAGTACAATCGTAGATCCAGCGACTTTCTCCCTGATGTTAAGAATATGTTTCTTGAAAGTAAGTCTTTGGTCAAGGGTGCCCCTAGGTACTTTCCTTCATTATTCCAGGGTATAGTGGTATTGTTAATAGTAATTCTTTTCGGATATGTTAGTTTTCTAGAGAAATATACAGCATCAGTTTTGTTTTAATTAGTTTTAAAGCGCCATAGGTCGCCCCTGTCTAAGAAAGCATCAATGTGAGTCTGCACCTGTAAAGTGTGTGTGGGTGGTGAGCGTAAGCGTAGATTGCAGTGTCGTCCGCATAAAGAACAAGGTAGGTGTTAAGCGCACCAGGAATATCGTTAAAGTATATGTTGAATAACAAGGGGCCTATGACGCTCCCTTGGAGGATGCCTGCTAAGATACGGAAGGTGTTAGAAATGCGGACGCGAAAAATGCGATCGCAAAGGTAAGAGAAAATAAGGTGTATAATTCTAGCAGAGAAGCTTAATGAATTTGTATATGTGGGCCTTGTTCCAGACTTTGTCAAATGCCTTTGCGATATCAAGAAAATGGCAGCAGCAGGAATTTTCGAGTTTTACTTTTCGCTGAGGAATTCTACTACTCAAAGCAGCTGGTGTGTTGTTGAATGTTTTGGGCGAAAGCCACATTGTTCAGGCATTAGAGTGTTTTTTTTGTTGTTGAATGTGGTTCTGGAGTTGTTACCATATGAGGCGTTCGACAACTTTGCTGAGTTAAGGAAGAAATGCGGTAGGTCTATAATTTCAGAGAGGTCAGAGAGGTTAGCACCCGGTAGGGCACCCATAGGACATATAATTGAAATTTTCCAGGGTTTCGGAAAATAGTTAAATTTGAAAATGTATTTAGTAAGTTTCGTAATGTTGATAATATAGTTTGGAGGCAGGTTTTTAAGAGAAGTATTAGAGATTTTGTCACACCAAGGGGCTTACGTTTTTTGAGTTTAGTACTAATACTGTGGACAACGATTGGCTGAATTTCAGTAGGGGGTCATCAGGGGGGGTGTGCCAGGAATCTGTGAATAATTTCACTGCCGTGGGTGATATGAGTTTGGCTAGCGAGGGTGGGATTTGGAGAGAATTGGTTAAAATAAGCTCTGGAGAGGAATTCTACTTTATCCTCGTCAGTGTAAGACTATTATTTGCCGAAAGAAGGGGGATGAGGGTATAATTGCTATTAATTTTATGTTTAAGAAGCCAGAGAGAATTATCCTCGCTAGCAATGTTTTTGAGAAAATTAGTCCAACTGTTTCGTTTTTCTTTGAAGATGCTATTTTTGATTCTATTATTAAGTCTATTGATGAGGGGTTTAACGGTGGGGTCTCTGGAATTTTGAAAAAGATGCCGAAGACGATTGCATTGTTTACAGAGGTTATAAATATAAGGAGGAGGTATGAAGAAGTTGTTGTTTTTAAAGCATTTGGTGGTGGAGTAGTTTAGATAATTAGTTATGTGAGACTGAATGTTTTCAACAGCAATATCAATGTCAGCAGTATTATTAATTTCTGGGAGAGTTAAATTATTATTATTTAGAATATTGGTAAATTTTGTCCAATAAATGACCACGGAAGGAGGTGGGGAAAGAGGATTTATGAGATCAATTTTGAAAGAGACAGGAAGATGGTCAGAGCTTAGTTCGTAAAGTATTGTAGTAGAAATGGGATAAGGATATTTTTAGTAGTGGTAAAATATATTATGGAGTTGTGGGTATTTGGCGTTGTACTTATGTGTTGGAGTGGATGGAGCATGAAGGGTAAGATTAAGGTGTTGAATGAGATTGTGTAGTGAGGTTTCCCTTTGGGCGTTACCATGGCAGTTGCAAAGCCTGCTTCTGGCGTTAGTCTCCAGTAAAGAAGCAATGAGTATGTTGTGAAATTAGATTAGTGAGATCGTTAACTGGGAAAAGTCCAGAAGGATGTATATAGATAGATGCTAAGTTAATATTAATATGTGGAATTTGTAGGGCAATACTTGTAAGATCAATTGCAGGAGTAGTGGAATTTTCTGTAACGTAATGTGGTAAGTGGTTTTTAATGTAGATGGCAGTGCCGCCCCATCTGGGGTCAGCGGTGCGTGGCGTGTAGGGAAGCCTATACCCAGGGATGTTAATATTGAAAGTAGGTTTACGGGTTTCTTGTAGAAAAATTATGTCAATATGTGGGTGGTCCAGGATAAAAAAATTGAATACATTAAATTTATATTGAATGGAATTGCAATCCCAGTTTAGGATGATTACAGAAGAGAAGTTAGTGGAATTATTCATAATTGGGTTTGTTAAATTCCGAGGCCAGACTGTCGAATATGTTGATAATAATGAACATTTTTTCAATAGGATTTGTGCAATTTTTGGTCTTTTTAGAGATGATTTTGAAGCATTGAATGAATTTATTAAATTTAAGAATTTATTTCCTCTCTTGAAAGGTTTTGAAAATTTCAGAGAATTCTAATGTAAAGCTAGTGTTTGGAACACTGTTAGTAGGGGTAGAATGGGTATTTGATGACAGTTTCTGTGAGTCTGCAGGATTGGTGGAAGAGGTTTGGGGTGTAGGGTCCGTATCTGAGGCAGTGTCAGCATCGGAAGCAGTTTTGGAATTATCAGCGTTAGAAGCATTTGTTGTCTTTTTAGTGTAATTAAAACTGGCGAGGATATCAGTCATTATTTTAACTTCGTTTTTGGAGTTGTGTTCCTTACGGTTGGGCTTAGTTGTTTGATTTTTACGAGCAATTTGAGGGGGGATGCGGGCCAGAGCAGTTAGCACAAGTTGGGGTTATTTTTCCAATTTTGCGGCATTTGGGGCTGAGATGCAGGCAAGCACATCTCCTTAGAAAATTATATGTAGTTGAAAGGATATGCTATATAATGTATGTCGCCATATTTTTCTGCAAAAAGAAAGATTGTGTTTGTCTGTAGTAAAATTGTTGTCTATAAATTTATAAAATGTATGCGTTCTAATCACAGCAATAATTTTCAAAGTTATGATTTTTGTCTTTTGAAATTTTACGCAACTATCTCTGTCAAACTTCTGAATTTTTTTATCACACAAGATATTCTACTGCATGAAAGATTTTATGTACAGAAAAGAACCATAGTTAGATACGTTTTCACCAAATCTATTAAACTTTTGATCCATCTTGTAATTAACTGGCCAATATTGGGGTGTTATTTTTTATTTTTTAACTCAAATGTCTTGAGATACGAAAGAGTATCATTATTTGTTATTTAAATAATTAGCAATGAAATTATAATGCGGACAAATTATCTAACTAATTTTTTATATGAATTTTATGAAATGTAACAACAACATCACTCCGTTTTTTTTTTTTTAAATATGCATTGAATTAATAATACTAACTAATTATCTAGTTAATTATTTACGTATCATGGTTTCAATAATACAAATATTTCGTAAGAAAACCATATTCCGTGTTAAAAATTAAAAACATACTTGTAATCAGCATAATTTGATTTATTAATTTTCTCAGGAAATTTACACAGAGCAAGATAAAACAGGATTTTAATTAACTTAAACAAGACACTGACATCACCTTCCATGCATAATTAATGTTCTTTTTTTTCACTTTATAATTGATTAGTTTGACATTCGTATTTCAATTATTTCCCTCAAATCAATATTTCTTATGTTCTGAATTAATTACTCTTAGCAAATATAGCTTGTGCATTTTTGTAAAATATAATATTTTATTATATTTCATGAAATTTAATTATTTTGATTATTATTTTTTTCATATGGATTAAAACTCACTAAAATATCTAAAATTTCAAGTTATTTAAATAATTAATTTAATTATATCGTAAAATCAATACTGACCGCAGAAAATTTTGTTGAATTAGAGTATAACAACCTTCAAAGAATGGCATGAAATTTAATGATTTTTATGTAAATATCTAAACGTACAAAACTGGCAAAAAGAAAGAAAAAATACGTAATCACCCTCTACTTACTCTCCCTGGAATTATCTACGCCTGGTACAAATCTATTAGCAATAACGTCTACAAATTAATGGGATACAAAGTTTTGCTTAACGTCTATGCTTATCGATTTGGTCGTTTACGTATCAGAATTATAGCAAATTTTCAGATTCTCAATATTAACACCAAATTGTGACATCGGGCAATGTAACAAACGGGAAGTAATTTGATAAACTAGTTTAGGAATACTGCAGGTTTAAATCACAATACTTTTAATGTTTTCAATCATTGCAAAAGAGATTGTAATGCTAGTATTTTTTTCAGCACTAGGGGGCTCTGCCCCCTACGAGCTGCGCTCGCCAACCCCCGTTCTAACACCGCATGATTTAAAAACACTCTGATTTGATCATCTCTAAAACGATTACGGAAGATTGTATTATAATTAAACAACCAGTGGCGATCTGCTGTAACAGGGTTTCCATTCATTTTCCTTTGACTGAGGGATTTTAAGGTCGAATCAACTGCTGTTGAAACAGATTACAACTGTAACTGTCACCAAAATATATGATTTAGCGCCAAACGTGCATAATCGTGGCGTCGCGTCACTTTCAGTTGACATCAGATGCGTTACACGAGTTAGTTTTTTCATCGGGGAATTTTTAATTCAACGCTTATTTGTCTTTTGATACTTCTCCATTACCCCGTCAATCAATTTTCATTAAAAAAAAAAAAAAAAAAAAAAAAAAAAAAAAAAAAAAAAACTATCGTTAAACTGTAACACCAAATAAACAAATAGAAGAATTTTGACATTGGAAAGGAAATATTATTATTTACGCTGTTTTAAAATTTGCAATAATGGGTAAATATATGTCGAAATAAATTGATCTCTCATGAAAATATAATAATTAATTGAAATTGTTTGGAAATATTGTTTTTTTTTATCATTTTAAATGTGACGTGAATTTCCCTAGTTACTCGTATTTCTCTTTGTAATATTCACGCGCAAGTATATTTTTATTACGTCATTTTCTACATTTATTGCTTTTAACACGTGATCATTTAAATATTATTTTAAAGTTTTATTTCTGTTTTTAATAGTCTCGTGTAAATACATTTCTTAATTGAAAGGGAATCTTATTACGTGCGCTATTTTACAAATTGGCAACGGTTCAAATAATGGAATTTATGAAATATGAAATAAATCTTCGTCAAAATAATGAAAATTTTGAATAAAAAATTGGCAACGGTTCAAATAATGGAATTTATGAAATATGAAATAAATCTTCGTTAAAATAATGAAAATTTTGAATAAAAAATTGAAATATAACCTGAAAAAATTACTCAAATTAAAAAAGTGATTGCAGTTTGCACTCCGCAAACTTGTCAACTATATCCTTACAAATTATGGTTAAATTCCTGCGGATAGTTTTCGTTCCTATAAAACTTTTTTCAAAAAACTGTTTTGACGAACTTTGATTTTAAATATCTCTTAAAATAATTCTTCGATTTAAAAACTGTTTGCTTCAGCGTGTTTATCGAACATTTCTTTATAAAACTACCAATTTTTAAAATTTTACATGCAATAGTTTTCTAGATATTAGTCCAGAAAGACTTCAAGGCACAAAATCTTAATTGACAGCGGCGGCAGCGGTGGTTACTTTTTTTTAATATAGAGAGATAACTCAAAACTATTTTGTGGAATGAGCTTTAATTTTGGATTTGAATACTTGAATTTCTATGTATTGATTTCAGTTCAAACATTCGTAGGTTACAATTTATATGTTTTTCGAAAAATAACATCAAAATATGTAATTTTTCGAAAATAATTTTAGAAAAAATGTACATAGTAACCTAAGAATAGTTTAACAGATATCCATTTATAAAATTTTCAAATATGTGAATCTAAAATTACAGCAGATTCCGTAAAGTACTTTTTGAGTTACGCTTAAAAAAATGAAGACATTAAAATATGTTTTGCAACAATTAAAATTTAATATAAAATAAGAAATTCCAATATATAAACCTCTATAAGTTAGAAACTATTTCTCCGAATGACTTGTTTGGTATCCGAAGATAACATTTACCGCAGAATGTAAATATGATATCAAAAATGGATGTTAGCTTTCATAATTTTAAACTTTGTTAAAATTTCTATAAGCAGATGACTAGTAAGTAAAATTGAAATATTTTACTTACTAGTAACACTTACCAAGTAACATTTTCAAGGATTAACTGCGACAAAGTTGGAACAGATAATCACTTTTTTATAACTGAACATGAAATAAATATAGCAACAGTGTGAACTAATCCCATAATAATTAAAATTGATTTTTCTCGTTTGAAAAATGAACTGGTTTTGGGGCATTTATTTTAATTTGGATATCGCATATTGTACTATATATATATATATATATATATATATATTTAATCTGACACTCAAGTTTATTATGATAGCAACATTTTTAGTCTTTGAAAAGAGTCAGTCTTAGAAAAAAAAGTGTAGTCCATGAGAAAGAGAATTATCCAATAAAAAATAGTTAACATTTCGACGAGCAGGTGAAATGATGGCGCATAAAGAACCGGAAAAACAAATTGGAAATATAAAACTTAATTTAATCACAGCATTTGTTCAATGTGCCTTCCATTTGTGTCAATGACATGTTCAACGGAAAGCAAGTATAACAAACCATGTTGGGTTAATTCCTATAGAATCACTTCGTGCTTCTTTTGAACATGTTTGAACACAAATGGAGTGATTATATAAGTTTTATTTTACCATTTTGTGTTTCCGGTTCTTTAACCGCCATCTTTTCACCTGGTGGTAAAAATTTTAACTATTTTTATTGGATATTTCTTTTCCCCATAACCCATATAACCTATATACTAGGGTTCAACAAAATTCGTCAACCAGAACGAGATCCAGATTGGTCTGAGTAGTGTAACTTTAATTATAACCACCCGGTATAAGTCGTTATGCTGAATACATTTTCTTCTATTCACGTATGGCTCGAAAATGGAAAACAATCAGCCTCTACACAGACCATCCGGACACTTGTGACTTTAGAAAAAAAAATCGAAATATACGTCATATTTCTCTTTCTTTAAAACTTACTATTATTTTATTTTCGGTATCTCAAATATTAGAAAAAACTCACCTTCAAAAGTATTATTTATAAGAACTATAGTCTAAAATATATTAAATCTGGTAGGAATATGCAATTTTTCTTACTATAAAAACCGTATTTATAAGAATGAGATTCATTATAAACCGGAGAAAAGGAATGCTTGGCTAATTTGAACTTTTAACGAAATTTCGAAAATCGTAGCATAGTAAAATATATAAATATATGTACACTATATATACACCATATCAGGAAGCAAAAATATGAGGGGTTGTATCCAAATATACGTGCAATATTGTGTACGCAATCTTGGCACTAATCAACAGATATTTGATATAACCCCTCATATTTTTGCTTCTTTTTGGGAACAACGGATTTTGAGCTTATTCTATCGACGATAATTTTCAGAATTTTCAAGCTATGATTTTGAGACTTTCACAAACGTTGCTCTATATACTTAGCTAATACATTATGCATATTATATTTTGATTGCATTCGCGCATGCGCGGTGAAATATTTTTTTAGTAAACCTGCTCATTTTTCATCCAATTTTTATTATTTTTTTAATTCTGATTGCAGAGTATTATGTACAATGTTGTTTGTCATATTTTCTGAAAAGAACTTTTTTTTATATTAAGAAATCTGCAAATTATAAGCAAAAAACTAGGCGAAATTTGGGACTGTTTTTATAAAAACCTTAATTTCTCTTCGAGTATACATGCTATCCTCATAAAAAGGAACGCAGTATATTACAATAAGCCATTTATTAATAATCTCGAGTTTGAACGCCTTTGCTACATTAGTTTTTACAGGGTTATCCAAAAGATATTCGTTCTTTTTCAATTTGTTGACAGTCTCCTATGGGGTTTCGTGAAAAAATCTTCGCGGAAATATATAACCTAAACTATGCTGTTTACACACCTGCAGTTTCAGGTTAATTCCTCATGTATTTTTCTAGATAGTTAAAAAAACGTCTAAAATCGCAAGTGACCGGTCACCCGTAGCAATATAGTGTATATATATATTAGAGTACAGTAAACCCGTTTGCAGACATTTATTTATACATTTTTTTACATTTAAATGATTACAATTTTACGTACATTCTTATGTATGTCCTTTCTTCAGTAACTACGAAAGTTCAATATATGGAATGAGCGAATAAAACAAAAATAGGTTTTCGGGAAATATTCATTTCGTCTGTCATAATCAGCGCCATAAATTATTTAGCATTTCATACTTAAAATTGTGATTAAATAATTAGTTTTCGCACCTAATTAAAAACAAATTAGTAAGCAAAATTACAATTTGGATCCTACATACAACTGACATGTTACTTTTCATGACTCTAAACGTCTCAAACCACATGCAAAAAACTGTACAACTTACTTTAAACAAATCTTATTAATACTCTTTGAATATGTATGTTGATGATTCTTCTATCATGTACAAAATCAGTGGTAGAAACCATAACTACTTTCAAAGATTTTGTCCGACTAGGTATATAAAAATATTTGTTCGGCAGTTATTCGTGAATCTCGTAAAATAACATAATCTTTATTTGTTTTCTGACCAGTGATAGGGCTTTGTAATATGATTAAAGGGTAACCCCACTTTGACCGATTACAAAATCTGATTTTTCGTTTCTTAAAATACTCTCTATACATATGAAAATAATATTTTGTTAGTTATAAATCGATAACTTTATACAGACGAAGGGCATTTTTAAAATTACAGAAATACATTGCGCCATAGCGAGTAAACAATAAAAACAACTTTTCAGAATAGCATTTTTAAAACCGACGAACACTCTCTAGCTCCGCCCATTTTCAATCAATTCACCATCAATATGAATATTTAGAATCGCATATTTTTGTAATGCAATACGTAGAAACTTTTTTATTTATTGATATCTCACTTTTCTCTGTAACTTGAAGATATGAATTATTTTGTCCAAAATAAACTTTATACATTGAAGGGAAACTATTTCACGAAACTGCATATTTTATGTACAATAATTCAGTGTAAATAGATTTTCATAAACTCATCGTAAGTCTGAAAAAGATTTTCAGCGAGTCAAATTGGTGTTACACCTTATGTAATTGTTATCTTTAAATACGGTTAAATTACTGAAAGTTATTCTGCAGGCAATTACAGTTGAAATGAATTTTTTACAGTGTTTAGAACTTGTTATCAATTTTTACTGAAATTCTTTAATTTATACAAACTTTTCAATAACTCCAAACATAATTTTTACTCACCTACGTAAGGTATTATTTAAACATGTTTTACGATTTTAATCGTCGTCTATTCCGACGATCTGTGTTTCAAATGTTTGAATACGATTAAAAAATATTTTTTGGTTTAACTGGTTTGATTTAAATAAATTCAAATTTTATAATATAACCAGCTGGTGATATTCTAACGATACGAATGAAATATATATATACATATATATAAATTATCAAGTAACATAAATCCGAAAACAGACTTATATCTCCACGTTTTGGAAACAAATATGCGACAATCATCTTCAAGAATTTTGATTTACTGAATTTGGACAAGTTTTTGAATTTGCTCATTTTGTTTAAATCAATCTATAAATATCTCAAAAACTTTCGTATCAAACAAAGAAAACATACACTTTTTTCGAAGAAGTAACAGAATTCCAATAATTTTAACGTTAATTTAACACATGAAAAAACTTTTATGATGAACATAAATTCAAATAAAATTACTGGTTTTATCAAATCAATTTCAATGCATATTTTTGTATATTATGTATATTTTATTGAAAAACACGCAATCATTTTAAGAAATAAAGAACAATATGGGTTTTATTATGACGGTGTCGATAATTTGTGGTCTGAAGAATAAGGTAATACTAATTATGAAGATGATGACAATTTCTTGTCTCAAGAAATGGATGTAACATAGACGTTATTATTGTTGCTGGAAATAGTCTCTAAATAAATTTTATCTATGTGTTCTTCATTCTTTCACGCTCGATGGTTTAAAATTCTTAATGTTCCGCGAGCATCTCATAAGTCCTTTTAATAGCATATTAAGAAATATATAATCCATTGGGTTAGAAGCCCAGGAGCAGGTTGTATACAGCAACAACGTGTTTCTTTAATTCCGTTTCGCCTAAAATAACTGTTCAACCCAGTTAGCTACAAACAGGAACATGATATTTAGGTATAGTAATATGGGTATGTACTACACGATGAGATATCTTGCAGTGGCCCCTAGCTGAAAACTGTAGAGATACCGTTCGTACCCCTAAAATGGTACAAGATTAAATGGTACAAAACTAGTCGTTGGGGCCCACCGTAGTACTTACCCATCATGGATATGCATAATGTAAAATATTAAAATAAAACATGTGTTAACTACTTATAAAATGTATTGCAATTCGAATAAAATCGTGGCTTGATGACGTCATAAACTTTAAAGGCTCGATTACTGAATTGCTTGAAAGAAGCAGCCTTATCACTCCAAAAATAATAATCCTATTAATTAGCGATTTATTGCATCTAATTAAGCGTCTCATTTCCAATTAAAATATATCTTTGAATTGAAATTTGGATGAAATACAAGGTCATGAAAAATCGAAGAGTGTGGTAAATAAGATTACAAATATCTCGGCAACTAATTATTCGATCGACTTCATGCTTTACGCAAAATTTATGTTTTTTTATTGTCTTTTATATTCACTCCTTAAAATAAACAATTTCGAAAATTTTTATATACCTTTTATCAGAACCAATATTTCGAGAATCCGAAAAAATAGTTCCGGTTAATCAAGGTTACTGAAATTCAAAAGGCTTCTTCCCATTATTACATACTAAGTACATACCAAATTTCAAGTCTCTATCTCAATTTTGTCGGGAGATAGAGCGTTTACAGACACAAAGACGGACGGCAAAATTTTTTTTCTAAAAATATGTTTTTCGGAATCTCCAGTGTCTGAAACGTGTAAATCCGTCAATTTTTTTTTTCGATTTTCAAAACGATTACAAGACCTACCCAATACTACGTATGATGGGTAAGTAAAAGGCGCTTACAAAGATGTACACACAACTAATTGCACACAGAAGTGTGTCATTCTAATGCAGGTGCGAATTTATTTATAAAATTAGAACATGCGAGAATGTTACAATATATTTTAATAAAATATCAAACTAAGTAGGCTAAATTTATCGACTATCGGCAGTGTATTGCAGATGGTAGACTTGATTTTTTTAATTAAAATAAATTGTACCTTTCTTATATACTGAGCATGAGCGTGTTTGTTCTCCTTATTATCTAAACAAGTTTGAGCAACTCCATGAAACGTGTACTTAAATAACTTTTGATCAGCCACGACCACAAAACATATTGATATTCCTTTGTTTTTCTCGTCGATCGTTAGTATCACGTGAGTTTTCGCTATCGTAGAGTGATTCTTTCGAAACGGTTTCATTATTTACAGTAATGTTAGCACAGTCTCTACTGACATCACTATCTTACACCATGCGTTACAGTTCTTGCTGAATGATCTCGATACTGCTTCCCTTCATAGCAGATATAATTGTTCTTTACATATAGAGAGTACGTGCAAATGAAATCTGTGTGTAAATAAGGTCTGTGTAATAATAAATGTGAATAAAATAAGTATCATTTAATAATTTGGATCCTAAAAGCGTCACCTATTAGTTCAAATTTAAACATTTAATTTCGTTTACAAGAAAATCTCGTCGCATTTGAGAAGTCTTATGCTGCCAACCGTACTCCGTTTTAAAATTTTTAATTTTTTTAAATGTGAAAGATCTTATGCGATACTTCATATTTTAGATCCCTGACGATGAATTATGACATAACTCGTTCCCTGACTAGCAATTTTTGCTTCAATATATATATACATTTTATCATCTTTTAAATTAGTATAAATTTCCATCACTGTTTAAAAAAACTTAATAATGGTTAGTACTGACAGGCTTTGTCTTCTTGTACTAAATATTTTTTTATATGATGTTGAGATATTAATGCTTTTTTTAACATTTGAATCCATTTTGACAATGTTATTTCATTTTGAACATTTTAATACTTTTAAAGCATTTCAATACTATTTTTGACATTTTATTTGTACAATTAAATTAACACTACAATTTTGGACTTTTTATTAACTTTTAATAGAGTTTAATAATAAAACAACATTTACTATTTAAATAAATATAAAAGCATGGTTTATTCATAATTTTTAAAGAATATGTACATTTACTAATAGAAGCATTATTAATATCTCTACATTTTCTTAAATAGTTTGAGTAAGTATTTACGCAAAATATATTTTGAAGCTTCTGAAAATGAACCAGATATTTTATACCGTTAAATAAACAGTAGAAATGACAATTGAATCCATCTGGACACTACACTGTTAACTAGTATTTTAAAAATATAAATTGCACAAATTGTGCTTATTAGTTGCTAAAATCAGTGTAAAAATTGTTTTAAACTCATAAAAGAGCTAAAATCCTACATGTTTCGGCTTTAATAATGATTCCAATGATTATTCCAATAATCATTGGAAATTAAAATTAGAAAAGATTGTATTTGTAATGATAACTTTTCTTTCAACATACCTAGTTTATGGGATACATTTTTAACCCCTTGTTAATTCATTGTTTTGTTTTTCGCTCTTTGGCAACAGAGAGCGCCCGCTTATTTTATTTAAAATTTTTCCATACTGTTGATTTCAATTTTCTCGTGTCGAAAATTAAAAGATCAGTAGTCGTTTGTGTTGTTCCTCTTCCCCGATGATGGCTTTAAGTTTAAAGCCGAAACATGTAGGATTTTAGCTCTTTTATGAGTTTAAAACAATTTTTACACTGATTTTAGGAACTAATAAGCACAATTTGTGCAATTTATATTTTTAAAATACAGTAGAAATGATTAATAAAATAAATGACACAAGATCACTTCCTACATTCATTTATCATAAACTGTTTGGGAACTTTGTATAACATGCGGATAAAGTTTAGCTTTTCCCTTAAGATGGATAACTCAAGCTAGAATTCAAATTAAAAAAACCTCAACCCCACACCCCCTCTCCTACTGCTCTATTTATTAAAAATTAATTTAATTTAATCTATTAAGCAAATTGAAAGGAAAATTAACAATTTTATGAATGGATTTGTACCATTATTTATTCATCCAGTCATATACAAATAAATCTTTTGTAATTAAATTGAACTGCTCCTTTTTCCGTTTAACCGAAAAGAACAATTTTATTACATAAATCTTTTTTTTTAATTAAATGTTACACAATCATAAAGTTAATTAAATTCTGCAATGTAATTTTCACTTTTAAATAAAGTGTTTTCGGCAATGAAATTATTTATTCTTATTATTTTCTACTATTTTCACAAACAATGATAGACAATTAACTTAGTTGTTAAGAAACATCTAAAAGTTTAATGAAAAAAATTATCGAAGGTTAAAAATGATCGAGTATTTTCTATTTTTTTCCTTTTAGTTTACGTTGTTCCTCTACAATTGTAAATATATTATTATACAACTTTACAACAATTAACATAGAAGACAAAGTAATATACAATTTTCACTTGAAAAAAGAAACTATACCCTGCTTAAAAAGGAATTTCATGTAAACAAATCACTTTTTTTCCTTTTCATAACATGGAACCCTACATTCTGTTCTTGTAACGGTATAACATCTTTGTGTGCTTGATGGAGTAACAGTAATTATTTTGAAAAGGATTGCTTTAGCTACATCAAACACATAAGGATCGTTTATCGTTACAACAACCGAAGGTAGAATTCCGTGTGACGAGAAGGAAAAAAGAAATTTCTTTCCATGGGATTGCGTATTTACGCGTGTTTAAATTGTTTTTTCAAATGAAAACTGTATATTACTTTTTTTTCTATAGGAATGGTATATTAGTTAAGAAGTTTCTTTCTAGTATTTTACTTTTTTTATGAATAGAAGTGAAGTAGAAGTCAGAATCTAAACGTTGTAGGATCGTTATTTTGCTTGAACAAATTAATAAAATTCCATTATTGACAGACAGCCAACACAGAATTTTGATAGTATTTCAACAAGACTAAATATTTTCTGTGTCCTAAATGAAAATAGTTCATCATATGGAAACACTTAATAAAAATATACTGTTTTAATTTGTTTAAAAATATAACAATATTACCAAATTTTAAATAGATTTATTACATAATAACAACAATGTTTAAATCTGATTATTTCGAAAATCTTACAATTAATAATGTTGAAAAGAGTATAATTATGAATTAATTTCTTTTGAGATACATTTATTTCAACGAATTAAAACTTGAATAATAAAAAAGTAACATATTTCACATTTGCATATATTCATTTTTAATTCACAGTCTTCTAGCATGCCTTTGGACTTATTTCCGTGACATGTCCAAAAGTGGTTTACTTTGAGGAAAAAAAAATAATGCCCCATCAGAAAAATAATTCTTCAAGGAATTTTATTGTAAATAATTCAATTAATTTAATTCTGAAGTACTATCTCCGGAATGCACACTTAAAAAGTTACAATTGTCTTCCTATGTAGATTTTTCTGGTCAATTATCTTTTATGATCGCATACCTTAACTTTTATAGTGTTTGAAGATAATAAAATTAATTATCTCATCGGAATAAATAACGTTTACACCTTTTCAATATTTATTATAAGAATACCTTAAATATTATACGCTTTAAATCAAGCAGGGCGGTCGCTCTGCCAAGCCAAGCTTAAAAAAAAAAAAAAAACGCCACACAAACAACGCCAAGAACTGAACTAGACCGCTACTGCTTATTTACAGGAATCAACTTCGCAATGTTAAATCGACAAAACATGCCAGATTAAAATATCAGATATATAATAAACCAAGCGTCGCCGAAATAAAAAACGAAAACTAGAAGAATCTAATGAAGAATTTCTTCAATTTAAGACCAAACTCATCTTCATAAGTGATTTATAAACAGAGATATAGATTTTTTTTAAAAACGTCGAGTTACTTAAAATGATCACTTTTTTCTTCGTCAAACTTTTTTTTTCAAACAACCTACAGACCTTAATATTCGGCAGAATAAAAAAAGGATTGCATTTTTGGACAAGTAATTACGTAATCTATGTGCTTTTATAAAATTCAGCGTAAAAAAATATTATTTTCTATCCTTAATTGGCAAAAAACTGTTAATTAACTTGGCGATTAAAAAATTATGCCAAAACAGAGATAAAACCCGCCAACGACCATGTACCATCTGTATTAAAATAGCACAAATCAGTTACAGGTTATAATATAACCACATCAAATTTCATCTGCAAGTCAGCCATTTTCTTCTGAAGATATATATTTTTTTTAAATAAAACTTCACAATTATAAGAACACATATTTTATCAAATAATTAAATATGACTGCAAACTGTGGCAGATGATTGTTTCTAACATGAATAAGTATGAGAAATTGCCGGTTACGAATATGGATCTGGGTAGCTCAGTCGCAGAGCGTCGGCATGGTACGCGTAAGGTCCCAGGTTCGAGTCCTGGCCCAGGTCAATTTTTCACTCATGTTTGTTTAGTCTATTTAATTGTCTGATAAAATGCGTGTTCTTTTAAATATTGTAAAATAAAGTAATCAGACGTAGTGTTTATGCTTTAAAAATATTTTAAATATATAATTTACGTTTTTAGAAAGATCTTTAAAAATAAATTAGTTTTTGAGGGAAAATGTACCTTCTAAAAGGTATACATTAAGAGTTATCGCCATTTAAAATTTCTTTCCAAACGTAAACAAAAATTTTGAAATGAATTAAATGTGATTCATTTATTTCTAAACATAAAAAAACACGGTAAAGGACAGGCATTTCGTTCGCAGGAATACCTTTCACGTCATCTACTATATATCCGAGGCTAGCGAAAAAGAAAGGCTACCGCGGTGCTTTACGCGTATCTTTTTTTACAGACCGCGGGATTCACGTGAGGCTCGAATCCACCAATGCAGGTGTAGGAAAAGAGCATCACGTCACTCTAGCGGTCTGTAAAAAAAAGATAAGTGGAACGCACCGCGGTAGCCTGTCTTTTTCATTAGCCTCGCTATATATAAAACACAAACGGAAATTTCGTTCCGTTCCTTTATAACTCGAGATCTGCTGAATGGAATTTGATGGAACTTGCACTGTTCGAGAGATAATTTTTCAGGGAAGGTTTTAGTATGTAACACAACGTTCTACGTATAATAGCTATCGAATTATGATAGAAAGTTCTGTTATTTTGGCCGAAAAGGTTACCATTGCTAATTTTTTGGCGATCATTACTGTTGCAGAAAGAAATGAAAAGGCTATACATCTCGAAAAATAAAAGAAAAACTGTTACTAATTTTATTAAAAAAAAAAAAAAAAAGAAAGAAAGAAAGAAAAAAAAAGAGTTTTGATGAGAGAATATTATAAAACGAAAATATTTAATTTAAACATGATTAGAAATGTTCATAATGCTTAAAACATTATTCAAGGGGCAAGATTTCTATTGAAACAAATTTGGCGATTTATCTTTTGTTTTTGGCGATTTTGATTTAATTTTGACCCCAAACAATTTGATTTTAAGTCAAAAAGTGTCTTTTTTTGTTGCAGAAAGAATTGAAATGGTTATACATCTGGAAAAATAAAAGAAAAAACTGTTACTAATTTTATTTTTTTTAAAAAGAAAGAAAAGAAAAAAAAGAAAAACAGTTTTGATGAGAGATTTTAGGCCAAAAGGTGTTTTTTTTTTCAAGTGTACGACTGCGTTTTCGCAGTATTTTATTTTTGGTACTTTTTGGTTAGCCGGGCGCCAGTGATATATATATATATATATACACACACATATATACACATATATCTACACAAATACATGTATATACATATATATATATATATATATATATATATATATGTGTGTGTGTGTGTGTGTGTGTGTGTGTGTTCATATATCACTGGTGCCCGGCTAACCGAAAAGTACCTTTTTTTATTCAAATGCAAACTATATTAATGGCAATATACTTCTATTTACTTCTACATATATGAAATTTCGTTCCGGCTGCTTATAACTCGAGTTCTGCTGAATGCATTTTCGTAGAACTTAAACTAAGATAATTTTTAAGGGAAGGTTTTAATGTATAACATATCGTTCTACGTAGCTTAGTTATATAATTATTCTGGGAAGTTCTATAATCAGATCAATCCGATTATGAAAGATTAGCCTTTTTAAAAGATTTTGCCGAATGTATTTCGATGGAACCTATACTGTTAAATAATTTTCTAGGGAACGTTTTATTATATAACGTTGCTTAGTTCTAGAATTATAGGGGGAAATTCGAAAATCGGGTGACCATTTTTTTAATCAAATATTAGCCTTTTCAATATTTGATTCCGATTATGAAAGATTAGCCTTCTAAAAAAGTTCTACTGAACGGATTTTGATGAGAATTGTATTGTTAGTTAGATGCTATTTCAGAAATGGTGTTAATGTACTATATATTGTCCTACGTTGCTTAGTCCAACAGTTATGTGTGAAGGTTATATAGTCAAGTGAACCCGATTCCGAAATATTAGCCTTTTTGATAGTTTTTACTGGGCTTATTTTTTGCGACTTGCATTGTTAAGTAGATAATTTGTAAGGATTGTTTTAGTATATTTTATATCGTTTTGTTGTTTTAGAATTATGTGGAAAAGTTCAATAATCAGATTATCAAAGATTAGCCTTTATAAAAACTTCTTCTGAATGAATTTTGTTAGTTAATTTGTTTGCATTGTTATTTCGATAATTTTTAGTGATGGTTTTAGTATATTGCATATAGTTTTATCATTCTTTAGCAAACCCTAACTGTAAATGACCAAATAAAAGAGTTTGTCCTTAACAGCTAAAATTTTGACTGCACATTAGAAAATATAATAGCGCAATCGCGTCATTTTTCAGTAATGTGGAATGATATTCCACGTAAATATACAGATTGCTTTCAAATACAAGGTCAAATTAAACGATATATTTCGTTTGATTCAGGGTTCATTTGTAGAAACCGACCAGCGCAGCTTGCTAGTTTTCCTATAAATTAATGAAATCCAGTTGTTAAATTATTTTTGTTTTAGAAGTGAAGATTCCATTTAAATTTATTGTAACAGTACAATGTTTAATTGAATAAAATAAGGTAAATCTAAGAAATTGCTAAGAAATTCCAAACATGCACAGGGCAACGCAAAAAAAATAAAATAATAATAAACAAAAAATAAAAAATAGATAAATAAATAAATAAATAAATAAAAATCAGCTTTCAGAAATTCTAAAAATTGTTCCGCTATTCATATTATGTATCTTCGGGGTCCATCCTCCTACTTTCAGCCCTCCCACCCAAAGGGGGCACTTTTCTAAATTTTGCCGACACCTCTCATGTGATATATCGTTGGAAAAGTCTGTGAACGCTTAATCATAATATGCAGGGGGGGGGGGGTATTTTCTAAATTTTGCACATAGCCATCATGTGATACATCGTTGGAAAGGTCTGTGACCGCTTAATCCTATTATGCGTCTCCGGTGTTCATCCCCTCTTTTGCCCCCCAAGCGCGATTAGCTTTCACAACCAGGGGATGCTTTCCTATATCTGTTCCTACGAGTCGGATCACGACGGGGTATGGCTTATTCGACTCGACATCAATAGAGCTTTCCGATTTTAGTTCGTTTTTTCACCACCAGGGGGCACTTTTCTATCTCTGGTTCTATGGGCTAGATCACGACGGGGTACAGTTCATTCGACTCGACATCTATAGCCTTAACGATTTCAGTGCCCGAGGTTCATACAGAACAGATTGCGCTACCTGGTGGTGGAAGATGGAACTTGAGCGTGCGCAGCACGACTGCTATACGGTGCCGAAGGCAGCGGGGACCCGTGTCGGAAGTTAGTTTGGTTAGAGGTTTATACTATTCGATGTGCAAATTAAGGGATTATCCGGTGCCGAAGACAGCGGAGAACCAGGTCGGAGGTTCGTTCGGTTCGAGGTTTATCTTATTCGAGGTTTTACAAGATTCGAGGCCCCGATATAAATTAGGGGTCCGCTAGCGGGCGAAGCCAGCTAGTGCTAATAATAAAAGAGCGTGATATCACGTTTGATTTCAAATGCAGCGCTGACACGCTATGTACGTATTGCATTTTTATTCATTTCATCGATAAGTCAGTGATATTTTTTAACGGGGGATAACAAGTATTATAACAAGCCACATTTAGTATGTTGTTATTAGTTTAATTTAAAAATCTACTGGTATTTCTAGTTAACCTTTTAAACAATGACTGAAAGTAAAATGTAATTTTAAATTATTTCTCATGTTTAGATTATTTAAATTATGTTTATTCTGTTTTTAAAAAAAGAAATGATATCAACAAAAACAACTTTTCAAAAGTAAAAAAAAAAGCCAAGCGTAAAAAAAAAAAAAAAAGTTGTGGCTAAAAAATGGTGTGATATCAAATTTCCAAGCTATTATATTACTTTTTTAACTTTTTCCATTAAATAAGTTATCATATATATAAGTCGAGTGCCTACGTATATGTTACTAGAAATCGTTTTCTCCTGTACTAAATACATCCTAACGAGTTTCTGAAAATTCAATTTTTTTCAAATTATGCATGATGGGCTTGGCGGCCATCTTTTCATATTTCTAAGCACCCAAATTTCTAAAGTAAAAGCGTAATATGTTTGCAATGTAATATGTTTATAACAATTTCGAACTTCAGATTTTAACTACGGACAGATAAATTAGATAAGACTGATATTTTGAGAAATTGATTTTTACTAGTTTGAAATTATTAATTACTGTAAAAAATAAATCATAAGATGAATCTTTAAGATAAGTCATCATTATCTTAAGACACAATTTTCAGATCATACAAATCTATAAATGAAACGCTTAAAATATTTGCTTAAATAACAATTTTGAACTTCGGATTTTAACTACGGATTTGGATGCTTAGAATTTTGTGAATAATATGCAAAGATGGCCGCCAAGCCCATCATGCATAATTTGAAAAAAATTGAATTTTCAGAAACTCGTTAGGATGTATTTAGTACAGGAGAAAACGATTTCTAGTAACATATACGTAGGCACTCGACTTATATATATGATAACTTATTTAATGGAAAAAAGTTAAAAAAGTAATATAATAGCTTGGAAATTTGATATCACACCATTTTTTAGCCACAACTTTTTTTTTTTTTTTTACGCTTGGCTTTTTTTTTACTTTTGAAAAGTTGTTTTTGTAGATACAAATTTTTAAAGAATGGATGTTTATTGAATATGTATTACATTTCATACTGTAGAAAGTGTAATTTATAAAATTTTCAGATTTCTTTTCTGACTTTATACTTTTTAAATCTATACTAATATTATAAAGAAGTAAATCTTGTTTGTTTGTTTGTAGGGGGTAATCTCTGGAACTACCGAACCGATTTCAAAAGTGATGGTGGCAAATTGATGGTGACAACCCCTGCTCCAACATAGGCTATATTTTATGTCGGTGCCACTAACCCCAGGGGGTGCAGGAGCAAAAAACGTTCTAAAATTGCGATTTTTCAGTTATCACACTGGCTGTCAAGCCCTGAGAGCTTGGCAGCCGGTTCTGTATGTATGTATGTACGTACGTAATGCGATAACTCTTCATAGAAATATCCGTTTTCCTTCAAATTTTGTTTATAGGTTCACTGTGTTAAGGCGCTTCCCTGATTAGTTTTCGGGAATGATTGGTTAAGTATAAAAGGGGGGAACAAGGGGCTAATTCCCCCCCCTCTTAATTTATGTAAATGGGTTTTTCAT
The DNA here is from genome assembly GCA_963931845.1 of Maratus michaelseni. Classification (NCBI taxonomy): domain Eukaryota; kingdom Metazoa; phylum Arthropoda; class Arachnida; order Araneae; family Salticidae; genus Maratus; species Maratus michaelseni. The sequence continues at coordinate 82,050,665 of OZ007589.1, forward strand.
GCAGAATTATTCCGTTTTCCTTCAAATTTTGTTTATAGGTTCACTGAGTTAAGGCGCTTCCCTGATTAGTTTTCGGGATTGATTGGTCAAGTATAAAGGGGGGGAACAAGGGTCTAATCCCCCCCCCTTAATTTATATAAATGGGTTTTCATGCAGAATTTGTCCGTTTCCCTTCAAATTTTGTTTATAGGTTCACTGAGTTAAGGCGCTTCCCTGATTAGTTTACGGGTTTGATTAGTTAAGTATAAAGGGCGGGATCGGGGGGGGGGGCTAATCCCCCCCTTAATTTATATAAATGGGTTTTTCATGCAGAATTATTCCGTTTTCCTTCAAATTTTGTTTATAGGTTCATTGGGTTAAGACGCTTCCCTGATTACTTTTCGGGATTGATTGGTTAAGTATAAAGGGGGGGAACAAGGGGCTAATTCCCCCCCCCCCCTTAATTTATATAAATGGTTTTTTTTTGCAGAATTATTCCGTTTTCCTTCAAATTTTGTTAATAGGTTCATTGTGTTAAGGCGCTTCCCTGATTAGTTTTCGGGATTGATTAGTTAATATAAAGGGGGGGGGGGATCGAGGGGCTAATTCCCCCCCTTAATTTATATAAATGGGTTTTTCATGCAGAATTATTCCGTTTTCCTTCAAATTTTGTTTATAGGTTCATTGGGTTAAGACGCTTCCCTGATTACTTTTCGGGATTGATTGGGTAAGTATAAAGGGGGGAACGGGGGATAATCCCCCCCTTAATTTATATAAAGGGGTTTTTCATGCAGAATTATTCCGTTTTCCTTCAAATTTTGTTTATAGGTTCACTGTGTTAAGGCGCTTGCATGATAATTTTCGGGATTGATTGGCTGAGTATAAAGGGGGGAACGAGGGGGGGATAACCCCCCCTTAATTTATATTAATGGGTTTTTCATGCAGAATTATTCCGTTTTCCTTCAAATTTTGTTTATAGGTTCACTGAGTTAAGGCACTTCCCCGATTAGTCTTCGGGATTGATTAGTTAAGTATAAAGGGGGGGATCGGGGGCTAATTCCCCCCCTTAATTTATATAAATGGGTTTTTCATGCCGAATTATTCCGTTTTCCTTCAAATTTTGTTTATAGGTGCACTGAGTTAAGGCGCTTCCCTGATTAGTTTTCGGGATTGATTAGTTAGGTATAAAGGGGGGGGGATCGGAGGGCTAAACCCCTCCCCTTAATTTATATAAATGTGTTTTTCATGCAGAATTATTCCGTTTTCCTTCAAATTTTGTTTATAGGTTCATTGTGTTAAGGCGCTTCCCTGATTAGTTTTCGGGATTGATTAGTTAATATAAAGGGGGGGATCGGGGGGCTAATTCCCTCCCTTTAATTTATATAAATGGGTTTTTCATGCAGAATTATTCCGTTTTCCTTCAAATATTGTTTATAGGTTCATTGGGTTAAGACGCTTCCCTGATTACTTTTCGGGATTGATTGGTTAAGTATAAAGGGGGGAACGGGGGGATAACCCCCCCTTAATTTATATAAAGGGGTTTATCATGCAGAATTATTCCGTTTTCCTTCAAATTTTGTTTATAGGTTCACTGTGTTAAGGCGCTTGCATGATAATTTTCGGGATTGATTGGCTGAGTATAAAGGGGGGAACGAGGGGGGGGCTAAACTCCCCCTTAATTTATATAAATGGGTTTTTCATGCAGAATTATTCCGTTTTCTTTCAAATTTTGTTTATAGGTTCACTGAGTTAAGGCGCTTCCCTGATTAGTTTTCGGGATTGATTAGTTAAGTATAAAGAGGGGATCGGGGGCTAATTCCCCCCCCCCTTAATTTATATAAATGGGTTTTTCATGCAGAATTATTCCGTTTTCCTTCAAATTTTGTTTATAGGTTCATTGGGTTAAGACACTTCCCTGATTACATTTCGGGATTGATTGGTTAAGTATAAAGGGGGGGAACGGGGGGATAATTCCCCTTTAATTTATTTAAATGGGTTTTTCATGCAGAATTATTCCGTTTTCCTTCAAATTTTGTTTATAGGTTCACTGTGTTAAGGCGCTTCCCTGATTAGTTTTCGGGATTGATTGGTTAAGTATAAAGGGGGGGGACGGGGGGATAATCCCCCCTTAATTTATATAAATGGGTTTTTCATGCAGAATTATTCTATTTGCTTCAAAATTTGTTTATAGGTTCATTGGGTTAAGACGCTTCCCTGATTAGTTTTCGGGATTGATTGATTAAGTATAAAGGGGGGAACGGGGGCTAATACCCCCCTTAATTTATGTAAATGGGTTTTTCATGCAGAATTATCCCATTTCCTTCAAATTTCATTTATAGGTTCACTGTGTTAAGGCGCATCCCTGATTAGTTTTCGAGATTGATTGGTTAAGTATGAAGGGGGGAACAAGGGGCTAATTCCCCCTTATCTATACTAATATATAAAGTAGTAAAGATTGTTTGTTTGTTTGTTTGTTTGTTTGTAGAGGGTAATCTCTGGAACCACTGAAGCGATTTTAAAAGTGATGGTGGCAAATTAATGGTGACAATCCCTGCTCCAACATAGGCTATATTTTATGTCGGTGCCACCACCGCGAAAAACGTTCCAAAATTATGATATTTTCAATAATGAAGGAGTTAGGAACTTGACATTTTGTATGGTCGTTACTTACAAGATTTAAATGCTCTATAAGAACAAAATCTAAAAAAATTCGAAATTTAAAAGGCTGAAATAAGCAAAAAATTTTCTAAAAACATTCTAAATTACAATTTGTATGGAATCTCTGAAACTACAGAACCGATTTCAAAAGTGATGGTGGCAAATGGATGGTGACAGTCCCTGCTCCAACATATGCTAAATTTTATGTCTGTGCTACTACCCGCAGAGGGTGCAGGAGCGAAAAACGTTCCAAAATTATGATATTTTCAATAATGAAGGAGTTAGGAACTTGACATTTTGTATGGTCGTTACTTACAAGATTTAAATGCTCTATAAGAACAAAGTCTAAAAAAAATCGAAATTTAAAAGGCTGAAATAAGCAAAAAATTTTCTAAAAACATTCTAAATTACAATTTCTATGTAATCTCTGGAACTACTAAAGCGATTTCAAAAGTGATGGTGGCAAATGGATGGTGACAATCCCTGCTCCAACATAGGCTATATTTTATGTCGGTGCCACTACCCCGAGGGGGGTGCAGAAGCGAAAAACGTTCTAAAATTGCGATTTTTGCGATGCTGAAGGAGCTAGAAACTTGAAGTTCGGCATGATTGTTATTTATAAGATCTAAATGCGCTCTAATAACAAATTCTAAAGAAAAATTATCTAATGATTCTGCGATTTTTCAACTATTGAATTTCTAAAATTACCAAATTTCACCATAGAGTACCATAGCGAAACCTTCACGCGTAAAAAGATAATGATAAGGGTGACGTGTCCTGACGTGTATATTGGCTATAGCACGAGTCACAAATTATAGTATCCTTATTATTCTGTTAAAATATAAAAGTGAATTATGAAATGTCAATATTTTTTTGATTAAAGGTTCGTTAAGAGAAATTGACCAGCGTAGCGGGCGTAGCTTGCTAGTTATAGATAAATGCTACTAAACATAGCTTATTTAGTGAAAAAAATAGTACCGTAATTTGCAATAATGAAATTTCGTTGAATTACTTTTAAACTCTGTGTTCTAACGAGACTTGGCATGGGTCTAAAATATTAATTAAACACAAATAGTTCTCAAATAAGTAAAATGAAGATTTGTGTCAAAATTATTATAAATTCAATCAACCAAATCATGCATTTAAAATTAAATTTTCTTTATAATTTTCTAAAATTTACTATCGGAAAATTAATTGCTGTCTTTGTTACATGTCATACTTTCATTGAATGTTATTTTTGTAAAATGGTATCAATTTCAAGAGATATAAAATAATAAGACACATGAATTTTGATAGTACACAAAATTTATCAGCTAAAATAAGTTTTAAATGAAACGTTTATATTTAATCTCTTTGGAGTTTCCCAACCTGACATATTCCTGACATAATTTTCATACTACTTTAACTGCATTTAGGCTTGCTGTAAATCAACTAATTATAACTACCAAATATCGCAAATAAATTGCATCGATTAAAAGATTGCTAATAATATGTAATACTGTTAAAAATAGAGTTAGTATATTCTTAAAAAAAAAAACTTATCACACTTAGGCTTTAGAATGTTTTGCATCTTATTTTCAACCAGTTAAGTGAAAAAAATCTTAATATATGTGCTTGTGTAATGCTGGAACTGCTATCTATTGGCAATTTCCAAAATATTTAACTGATTTATTTAATGAATAATTTGGAGGCATTGAAGATTGGAGGCATAGAATGCCTCCAATCTCCCTTATGTAAATTTAAATGATTTCTAAACATACTTTTGTTTGTTCGGTGTATGCTTTTATAATATTTCATCTAAAAAATACATATACTGGAATAAAATTATAAATGTATAAGAAAATATAAATGCATAAAAATAAATGAAAATGTCGCCAAATCTTTTTGTTTGTTTGTTTGTTTGTTATTATAGAAATAAAATTCAAGAATTATGATTTCTGTTCCAACACAATCTGTTAGAAATTCAATAATTTAATACCAGAAAAAAATAATAAAGAAAAAGAAAACTTAAATTCAATGACAAATATATATATATATATATATATATATATATATATCTGAAAAGTAACATGCCTCTTTGTTTGAAAAGAAAGGTGTTTAACCAATGTGTTTTGCCTGCACTAACTTATGGAGCAGAAACTTGGACACTAACAAAACGGATGGTACAAAGATTACAAACAACACAGCGAAGTATGGAAAGATGTATGCTAGGCATAACCAGAAGAGACCGAAAGAGAATAACGTGGATAAGAAGTCAGACGAAAGTTTTTGACATTATCGAGAGAATTAAATGGCTAAAATGGAAATGGGCTGGGCACATTGCAAGAAGACAAGACAATAGATGGAGCACAAACACCCTACAGTGGTATCCCAGAGATGTAAAACGACCAAGAAGACGACCTCAAGTAAGATGGAGTGACGAAATCAGAAAAGTGCCCGGTGTTAATTGGATGACTAAAGCACTAGACAGGCAACAATGGAAAAATCTGGGGGAGACCTACATCCAGCAGTGGATTGAAAACGGTTGATGATGATGATGATGATGATGATATATATATATATATATGGATTTTATCCATTCGATCTAGATACTGCCCGTAATATTCCTAGGCATAGAATGCAATCACGTGAAATTGAGACATGTGTAATGGAGTAGTGGAATGATTTATGACATTAGTAATCAGTTACTTTATAACAGTTATAAGAGTTAATGTCGGCAGTTTGATTTGAAGCTTGAAATTAAATGTCAAGATGCAGATTTTCATAATTGGATAATTAAGTGTTTTGATACGTTAAAATAAATGTCATTTATTAAAATGAATAATGGAACATTTTATTTAAGTTTAAAAAATGGGTAGAGGAAATGTATGTTCCTGAAAGGGAGAAATTTGTAATGCGTATATACGATTCAATGAGGATTTGTTTATCAATTTCTCGCACAACACAGTGATATAAGTAGAATAAATTGCAATAAAATATAATTTGAAATGGGTGCTCCATGGTGGTAGAGACATTTAAAAAATATATTTAATATAACCTGTTATGTGTGAGAGATTTTTCATGTGAAAATCGCTAATATGTACAAAACAAGTAAAGGGGAAAAAAAAGACTGCATTGGAATTGCATAAAATTAATTAAGATTTACTTGAAATAAATCTAGTAAATTTGGTAGATTTACATCAATTAAAATTAAATTTTTTTGTTATTAATTTATATATAAAAGTAAATATTTTTCGAGATGTTCACAAAAAACGCTATGTACGTTACATACGTATATTACTAACGTATATTATTCACGGTGCAGATAAATAAAGCAATAATAAGATAAAATTGTCCTAAATAACAATGTAACTCACTAAAACTTCTGAATAACGTATAACTCGGGCCCTTGGTATTAGTCTGGTACTCGGAGGAAGAAGATTTTATTGAAAACTTATTAATAACAATGGTTGTGGATTTAAAAACGTATTCGATAAATAGAAGTATCGGGAGTGTCCATCATGAAGCTTTTACTGAGTGTAAAATGTTCACGCTATGTTTATTTTCATAAATAAACATCGTAAACTCAAAATCCCTGCTGAAAATTTTATATGCAAAATTCAGAATTTTGATTATTGTTATTATTATCATTATCATTATTATTATTATTTTGAAGAATCTGATTTATTTTGAAAGAAAAATATGAAGTTTAAGGAATCTGATCTCATGTGAAAGAATGAGCAAACTAAGTCACTTTTACTTAAAACTTATTGACATTCAGAAATAAGTTACTAAACTAAACTTATTATAGTATCATTAATTTGTAAATTTAATATATAGGATTTTTTTTTTTTGATGAGCGTTCTTAATTTTGGATGAATTAAACCAGAATTTTAATTATATTAAATGTAGCTGCCTATTTTGATTATTATTATTCTTAAATTTATCATTACTATTATTATTTTGAAGAATCAGATTTATTTTAATAGAGAAATACTGAAGTTTAAGAAATCCGATCTTCTTTCTCTAAATTGTTGTCACTGACAATTTTTTATTATATCAAGAAACATTATTACACCAGGGTTAAAAAAAAAAGCTTCGGTTGTACTCGGTCCGTTTGTGAAAAAATTCTCCAATGAGTAGTACACTTATAGCTGTGTCTTTAACATTAATTATAAATAGGAAATAACGGGGGAACGAAATTTTCCCCACTAACCGTAAATACATATTAAGCAGGTTCGCAGTGACAAAAATCCTCTATACATCATAATTGCAAACGAAGCATTTATTGATTTTGTTCATAATTTTATTTTAAGATAATTTAATGATTATTTTTTAAGAATTACATGTTTAATAAATTAAATACACATATTTACAAGCATTCATTTTTATTTAAACACATATAATTCCTCCAAATGTTTAATATTTCTATATCTGAGAAGTGGATATGAGAGATAAGCAATCATATTCCATTTTCAGTATTCATAAGAGAATACTTTTAAAAGTTTTCTACATGATTTTAAAAATCAAACCGAATGTCAAACTTTTCTACAAATTAAATCAACGCGCGCATCATTAAATAACTTTCATTGATTAAAATTACTTCTAATTAATAGATAAAATTTTATTCTGAAGTTTAATTGCAGTTATGCGAAGTATTAACGTCATCATTTCTAAATTCAGAAGTACTCTAATTTCAAGGTAAATATTTCGAGAATATACAACTACGAAAAGAGTATAAATTATTCATTTTATTTGAAATAGTGAATTTTATGCCTTGAATTTTCCCTTTGATTCAAGCTATTTTTCCTTTATAATATTTAAATTAAATTAAGAAGGCGACTAATAAGATGCATTGTATATTCAGAGCATTGGGCCAAATATAATAAATATTATTGAAAAAAAATTGAAACAATACAGTAATTAATGTTGTGCGATAATTTATTTGAATATAATGGATAGTTGGCTTTAAGAAATATTTCTAGCTTTAAGAAATATATTGAATATTTTCACTTATATTTAAAGTTTTATGATTTCCCGTAAAATTAAGAACTCCAGTTCTCCAGGCCATTATCCGAACTCATAAGATAATATATAATAAAGTTTTCGTGGAGAGTTTTGAGTATTATACTAAAAGTCAAAATTCGGAGGTGTGCATTAATTCAACGTTCATGTCATTCAATTATTTCCATTGATTAAAATTAATTCTAATTAATAGTTAAAGTTTTATTCAGAAGTTTAAAGAGAAACTTCTAAAACATTTACGTAACCATATCTGTATTAAATTCCGAAATATTCTAATTTCAGAGATATAAAATTTGAGAAGATGCAACATTTAGAAAAATATCTAAAATTATTCATTTTGTTTCAATTTTTAAAAATTTAGACATTATATTTATTATTTGATTGAAGGTATTTTACATTCATGTTACCTATAGTCAAACTGCTAAGTAAAATACAGGGTGTACATAAATAACTATCCAAAAATTACAAGGCTATTAAAAGAAAACAAAGAAAAGGTACAATGTTGTTTTTCATAGAAAATAAAAAAGAACAGGTGGAAGTTCACGAAGATGGCGATAGATGCCGCGACTAGATGCCGTCAAACTGAACGCTGCTAGTTTCACGTATGTGATTCACCTTTCGATAAAATGTTCACCGCTCAACATAAAGCAGTCTGTGTGATTTTATGTTCGAAAATTTAATCAATTACAGCTGTTCAAAGACAATTTCGTTATGAATACGGAATTGCTCACCCCGGTCGATGGAGTATCTTAGGTTTTAGAAATTTCGTGATGAAGTATGCATTGGCAGAGGAAAAGGTTCCGGTCGCCCACATTTGAGTGAGGTGAATGTTAAACGTATTCGAAACTCTTACGGTACCAGTCCGGGTAAATCAATTCGGCGTGCCAGTGATTAATTGGAAATGCCTGTTGTGACGGTATGGACAGAGTTTTGAAAGATATTTTCATTCAAACCTTACAAATTGCAACTAGTCCAAGCGATGATTGAAAATGATAAAGAAGTACGGAAACAATTTTGTGAGTTCGTAATTTATGTGACAAATGACGACAAGTATTTCATGTTCAAGATTGTGTTCAGTGACGAAGCGACGTTTCACATAAACGGCAAAGTTGATCACCACAATGTACGCATCTGGGGAATATCTAATCCACATACAACCAGTAAAGTGAAGGGCAATTCAACAAATTTGAATTTTTTTGTGCAATGTCGCATGACAAAATTTTCGAACCATCCTTTTTCCATGAAAAGACAGTTAATGGGATTATTTATTTCGATATGCTTCAGATTTTGTTGTTGCCACAATTAGAAGAATAATCTGGGGATTTCATTCTGCAGCAGAATGGTGCTCAACCCCATTTTCACTTGACTGTACGTGGGTTTTTAAATGACAAATTGCCGCACCGGTGGATTGGTTGCCGAGCACCCCAGAACCTGGATCTTCATCAAAGGCCTCCTCGCAACCATGACATCACTCCTTGTGAATTTTTTTGTGGAGCCCAATCAAAGATCAGGTGTTTGTTCCATCGCTACCAACTGATATTGACAATTGAGGACACGCATATCTGCTGCCACTCAAAGAGTCATACCGGTCATGCTGAAAAAAGTGTGAGATAACATTGAACACTTATAACTGTATTGAATTTAAACTTTCAACTGTTATTTTTTTCCCGATTAACAACAATATTGTACTTCTTCTTTTTTCTTTTAATAGCCCTGTAATAATGGGGTATTTATTTATGTACACCATGTATAATATATTTTAATGTCATAGTAGTTTATGAATTATAAAATATATTTTTGAATTACAAAATACACATATAAAATATATAAATCTTTTGATATATTATTACTCTTATAGTGTAAAGTGCAAATTATATAAAATCTGTACTTCTAAAAACAGTTTCTAAATAAAATAAATTTTACGTTAAAAGGTATATGGTAATTTTTATTTTAATTTATTCTAGGGATTTATTCGATTATATTACCATGTGAGTGCAATGAATTTTACAAAGTGTAGATACAAAACTACTCTGAAATTAATTATTTTTTCTGTACGCTGCACGCATGACAAATTACAATTTTGCATAGATTTAATATTGTGTGTATTTACAATAATAGCTAATGAAATTATCAATACAAAACTTAATAAAATAAGAGTACATTAATCCTTGTGAGTAATCTCTTAACCGAAACATTTTTTAATTCAAAGGCTTTGATAGATATAGTGTATAGCCTTGAAAAAGGTTCATAATCCAAATATTAATGTTTATTGAAAAATAATCAATGTTCATATTATGTCAAAAGATTCACTACTACTAATTCTAAAAAAATTATCAAAACAAGAACTGATACTTTTAATGAAAAATTACAAATTTCCCGCAGCATTTTGCGATGAAAGCAATAATATATAGTACGTTGAAGAATGCACTAGATGAGATTCGCGTGTTTGCATAATAAATAGATGGGAGAACAGTCATTGTATGTATAAATGAAAAATCTAGTAATCTAGTTTATTAAAAATACTGGAAGCTTTGTTGATTTACTTTAAGGTTAAACAAATATTTTTAAAATACATATCTTTAAAAAATTAAAAAAAAATTTCGACAGCTTATAATTTCAAAAATTTCAAATTTTTTGCGCCTAATCAAACTTTTAAATATTTAACTGGTTTTTTTACGCCATATATATTATAAACTAAATAAAAACATTTCAAATACATGAGATATATTTTTAAATCAACGGAAATTTTATTTTAAAAGAAATTGTTGTCTTAGAAATAAAAGTGCTAACTTAACAAACATTTAAACTTTTTAAATACAACTTTGCTGTTAAATACTATAAAAGGATTTTTTCTGTGTTGTAAATATCTGAAATATCTTACTTTATTGAATTAACACTCTAGATGTATTATATATCACCCCGCGACTATAATAAATCTTATAAAGTATAAATACTTAATTATTTTAAAATTAATTATTTTGATTATATGATCATTATATTAAAATCATTACTTATTTCTATGCGTAGTTTCTAAAATGGATATATTTGAGAAAATGCGCAACAGAATTTTCGCTAAAATATTAAATCACAGAAGAGTACATAATATCTGCTGAATAACCTTTAAGTCGAAACACTTTTGAAATCAGACACATTTTTAGATAGTCAGTAAAACTTACAAAAACGTTCATAATATTCAGATTAATGGGTACTAAATACGAAAAAATATTCCTTTTATGCAAAAAGTTTGACTACCACTAATTCTAAAAAAAAAAAAAAAATAATTAAACAAAAACCGAAAAATTTAATCATAATTTACAGAGATATACAGCAGCATGTTGTGATGTGAGCAGTAACATATATTGTGACGAAAATTTTATTAGAGTAAATAGAGTGGCTGCATGATAAATTTATGAAGTATATACATTGCATGCATAATTTATTAAAGGTAATGTAAATTTTATTATTAATTTTTATTATTTAGAGATACCTTATAAAACAAATAAATTGAACTTATTTATGTCAAAGACATTTTTAACTATTTAACTTGTTTTTCTACCCAATAAATATACAATGACTACAAACCTTCCAAATTCATGAGTTTTTTTTTTTTTTTTTTTTTTCAAATGAATTGGTTTTATAAATATTTAAGAAGAAAATACCAGTTGAGTTGAAAAAGATAACCTTCTAAAATATGTTTCTACTGTTAAATAATATAGATAAATATGTATATATACAGATAAATATAGTTAAATAATATAGATAATATTAACAATCTAGATTTATTAGTTATTACTACGTGAATGTAAAAAAAATTATACATTTTATCCTTTTAAATACTCTGAAATTTATCGCTTTGATTATATAAGATAAAAATTAAAAAGTTCAATTCTAACGCTGAAAAGTTTCGATATAGTGTTCATTTTCAATAATATGGAATGCAATTTATGATACAAAATTAAAACAGACAAGAGCCCATTAATTCAGTTAAAAAAATTTTGAATCAAAACACTTTTTAAAATAAATGTATCTCTTAAATATCCCATATAGCTTTGAAAAGTGTTCATAAATCCAAACTTAATGTGTATAGAATATAAATAGATTTCATTTTATGTCATAAGGTTTCACTACTACAAATTCTAAATAATTTAATAAAATGAGAACTTTATAGTGACATGTGATTCAAGCAATATTATATATTATGATGAAAAGTATATCAGATGAAAGTATATACTTTCTATGCATAATAAGTAGATGGAAATCCAGTGGTACTAGTTTGTTAAAGGTACTAGAAGCCTTATAAATTTATTTTAAGAATTTGAATTTAGAGACACCTTATAAATCCAGAAATTCCAACTTAATTATGTCAAAGTACATTTATAAACATTCAACATCTTTTCTTACCCAATAAATATTATAAAAGGAATTGAAACCTTTGAAATTTATGCGATATATACTGAAAATGATGCTGAAATTATAAATTTCTCAGAAAAATACATTACCCTTTAAAAAGAATATCCTGAGCCGAATAAATATTATCATTCGAAAATAAGTTTTTTACTGCTGTGCTGTAATGAACTTCATTACCCTACTTAACCCCTTTGGGACCGGCAGATTTTACACAAATTTTACTCGGTTGGCACCACTTTTAAAAAAAAGCTAACTTTAGTTAAACTATCACAAAAATGCTCTAATTAGAGAAAGCAAATAATACTTTTATTTTTTACTGGTGCCTAAAACAAATTCTGTATGCTCTTTTTGAGGGTGCATATATGCACCCATGGTCCCGAATGGGTTAAAGTGAATTAACACTCTAGTTTTTTAAGCTATCATCACGTAGGTATAAAAAATATTATAAATGTTACACACTTAAATATTCTGAAATTCATTAATTTTATAATATACGACAAGCATTAAAATTTGAATTACAACTCTGAATAGTTTCGCTATAATGTGCTTTTTCAACAATATGAAATGGAATTTTCGATTCAAAATTAAATCAGACAAAAGCACATTTTACCTGCTGAATTATCTTTGAACCGAAATAATGTTAAAGCAAACGTCTTTGTTGGATATCATGTAAAGCTTTTAAAAGTATTCATAATCCCGAGATTAATAAGAATTGAATATTAATAGACGTTTATTCTATGTCAAAAGTTTTACATCTACTAATTCTAAAGATTTTAATAAAGCAAGAGACGACACCTTTAATCAGAAAACTTGCAGAGATTTACAGCAAGGATATTGCAATGAAGACAGTATTGTATATTATGATGTAAATTTCATTATATGAGGATAGCGTGTTTGCAGGATAAATCCATGATGGTATATTCAATGTATTTATAGTAACTAAATGAAAATTTGGTCATTCTAGCTTATTAAAAGTGTTGTGGTCTTTATTAGTTATATGTATTTGAAAATAGAGACATGTTATGAATATAGAAATTTGTTTATACATATGTTACAGAACATTTATATATATTTAAATAGTTTTCATTAATTACAATTTTTAAACTTTGATTAAAAAGCATTGTTTTAGAAATATGTTTATTTCCTGCTTCTCAAAATTGTTTAGGTACAAACTTTATTTTTTATTTTATTTTTATCTAAGCTGTATTGTAAATGTGCTTTAGAAAAAAAAATGCATATTTAAATTTTAAATAATTGATTTAAATTTTTGTAACATTTCTGCTCTGTAAATATTGAGATATATTATCCATGAATGAGTAAAAGACCAATTTTTCTCACCAAAATGTGTTTCTTTATTTATTAGTTTGATATATATTCTCTTTTATGACCAGATATGCCAATCAGTGTCCAAAAACACTAAACAGAAAAAAAATCGAATCCCTAATACCCTATATAAAACGAAAGAGCAATAGGAAGTCATAAACTTATTATATGTGATTAATTTTAACCTAAATAATTGAATACAGAAAATACTAGTATTTATTCATATATTAAGGAAAAAGAAAGAATATGGCTAAATATGATGTTGTCAGCGTTTTAAGTGCCGCAAAACACTACAAAACCATGAAAGTATCATAATTTTGTAAGAATTATTCAAAAAAGGCTTTGAATATTTAATGTTTTAATTGTTAAACATATATATATATATATATATATATATTAAAAATGAATTAAATGACCCCTGTATCATGCATGAATTAAATTTCGTGTTGCAAAAAGTATACGGATCCTTATAAAACACGTACCAAATTATAAGTTAAATAATATACATATTTTGCACATATTTTTTTATAATTAACAGTATGTTTCTACCATCAAAGGTTTAAGAGATAATTCCCATAAGTTCTATTTTGAATATTCCGGAATACGTATGTATGTATGTATGCAATAGAACTCAGTGTAATATAATATTAACTCCTATTAAAGATTCTAAGCCATTTTTCAGAGAATCTGTCCGGGTTTTCGTTATAGTCGTGGACTGTATTGAGATTAAGATCTCACCCACAGAACATTATTTGTTGTTAGTCAGATTTTAATATATTTATTAATATCGATATCAATATATTTTATTTTGTAAAAACATGATATGAAATATTTTGTAAAAACATGATATGAATAAATGTCTAGCTTAATAAAAATATTGTGAAATATCTTTTAAAAATATGGTATGAAATAATCTGTAAATATGTATATGAAATATTTTGTAAAACTATGATATGAAATATTTTGTAAAAATATGATATGAAATAATTTGTAAAAACATGATATGGAATATTTTGTAAAAATATGACATGAAATATTTTACAAAAATAAAGATAATAAAAAAAAAATCATGTTTTGTAACAATATCATTTGATTCTATGTAATATCTAGCGTAGTTTGTTAGTAAAGACTAGTTAATGTGTGCTAAATACCTTCATAAGAGTCCAATTACTTCTAATTATTATTTATATTTCAGACATCAATTTCCTCTATCAAAATTTATTTTTCCTATTCAAAAGAATAATATACGAAATATGATAACTATGCAAATTATGGCAGACTGTAAAATGTTAAATTTAATCTAAATAAACCTTTGAAAAATAATTAAATATTAAGTGTCTTCTGCAGAATGATATTTGAATGACGTTGAAAATTTTCAAATTTACTGAAACCTTAACTTTCTTACTTTAATTTCCTAAACGTATTATGCTAAACGGCTACTAACTTAATAGAATATATACAATTCAAAGAAAATTTCACTTCCATATTGTGAACTAATAACAGTATATCAAAGATTGGGCTCCAAAGAATGGCGTAACTATATATGAATATTGAGTTCATAAACATTGATAAGTACTTCATAAATAATAAAAAAGAAATTAAAGATTCAGTCACTCAGAAGTTTTAAAATTGAGAAATTGTGAAGAATTAATTGCTAGGAATTCTTAAGTTTTATAATAACTTAATATTGAAAACAATTTTAATTGATAAAGAATATAAACAGGCAACGTAGAATTGTGCTGTTGCTTAGTGATATTAATACATTAGACAATGCTTTTGATGGAAATGGAGTACTTATCAAATAAGAATCAAATCGATTTTTCAAACATTCTATTAAAATTGTTTGGGTTTTCGAATGTGAAGATTATTTTAGAATTTAAAAAGGGTTCTACAGGAATAAATTTACGAAGCGTTAATTAGTAATCCATACTAAATTTCACTAATTTAACGTATAAATTAATACTAAAATATTTTTCTGTAATGATATTACTTTTTTGAAAATTATTTATATATTTTTTTCATTCAGAATTTCTTCTATATCAATCAGAATCAATTTATATCAAGGTCTATCTGAGTCTATTTTTTTTCTTTAATTCCGTGGATTAGTTCTTCAGATATGACTATCGCTAAAATCATGCAAATCCTGAAAAATGCAGCATAGCAGTGTCACCTTTTGGAAAATTTACACCAAAACGTAATCAGCATCCATTTATGTCAGTGTCTAACAGAACCTTAAGTTTGATGCAATTCTGTGCCTTAGTTCTAGAAAAAAAGCTATCGTGAAAATCATGAAAATAGTAGATTAAAAACATTTTGGTATTTTTACACTAAAACGCATTCAACATCTGTTTATGACAGTGTCTAACAGAATCTGAAGTTTCATGAAATTCTGTGCCTTAGTTCTTGAGATATAGTTATCGTGAAAATTATGAAAAGAGTAGCGTAGGAGCGCTACCTGTTGGGATACTACACCAAAGCGTAATCAGCGTGTAATTATTTCAAGCTCTAACTGAATCTGAAATTTGATGAAAATCAGTGCATTATGTCTTGAGATAAAGCTATTGCGGAAATCGCGAAAAATGCAGCATAACAGCGCCACTTGTTGGGCGATTTACACCAAAAACTAATCATCACCAGTCTAGATCAGGAATTAAATTAATTATTTTTTTTTATTTCCGTGCAAGCTCTTGAGATAGAGTGCCCACAAAATGTTTGTCACAGACAGACAGACAGACAGACAAAGCCACAGACTCACAGACAGACATTTTCTAAAAACAGTCAAATCGTATTCAGGACCTTCCAAAACGTATAAATCCGTTGAAAGCCGGAAGACGAAAATTTTCATGAATACAATATTTTCTTCTTGTAAACATAGAAGAAAATAAAAACAAATATGCTGACAAATGAGGTATTGCTTTATCTGTCTTTCAGTAGAATAATAAAAGTAAATTCAGCAAATAATTGGAAAATAGCTGTGCTACACTCTCAGAAAAAACTTTAAATTTATGAGCGTTTGCCCTTCAATTTTCACGGGCAACAGCCTTATTTGATGAAAAACGGCCTGATCCACTAAATAAGCAGCCTTATACCTTAAATACTTAGAAAATTAAGAGCAATCCACACATTCTTACAGTTCTAGAACATATGTTAGCAAAAATACGGTACGATCCCATACATTGTCCTCCGCTAGGGTGTAACCCTACATTTTACTCGTGTTTCGAAAATTTTAACCTACCAAAACAGCGATTCTGTGATGATTATCTAACGTACTACGTGCTACGGAATAGTAAGAAAAGCATTATTGTGTTTTAAAGTGCATTATATCTTGTGCATTATAATGCTATATTACTTTGCCCCGTAAAATTACAAGCTGCACAAAATGATGTGCATGGATTTTTTTTTTTTTTTTTTTTTTTTTTTTTACGAGGTATGACTGGAATATCTGCTGCTGGCCTCTGCCCGTAATTTTACTGCAATTTTTTTTTTTTTTTTGCAGTGTAGTCTATGCTAACTACATTGAACAAGCCACACTTTTTCGTTACATATAATAAAGGTTAACCCGTAATAATTATATTTCATTACGATAAAAAAAAAATAGCAATAGATATTTTTAATAAACTGGTGTGAAAAATATCAGTTACAGAAAAATCCATATGTTATAAAAAAGAACCTATAAATTAAGGTAAAATGTAATCAATGAAATAGGAGAAAAGATAGGATTTCCTTAACGAAAAAAATCGCGTTTTTATTGACATACCTTGCGTCAGAGAGGCAGTTTCAAATTTTCAGTTGTTTTAATTATAAAGAATTTTATTTCTTTATTCTTTAGAATAGTGGTTATTCAGCACATGATATCATTGTTATTATCAATCCTGGATATGTTACAAAACACCAAGATTAGTTCTTATTGATGTAAATTTCCGCGAAATGCTTTTTTACTTACATCTTCATTCAAAGAAATCCATCAAGCTGTTCGTTTAATGAAGTTTAGATAATTTAAGGTTTTTTTTCTAGCGTAGATTCGCTGAAATGTTTTACTAAACGAGCCCGGGTTTGGGTGGCCTCACTGCCTTGGGCAGCGTACACCCGGGCGGTATATTTTACCCCCGAACTCTAATCAAACGAAACTCGAATTAGTGTGATTTTTTTATATTTAGACGAAAATTTTTCCAAACGAACTTATAGTTTTAAGTGCCGATTTTATTAGGCGTCGTAAACCTTGGCAGGTTACGTGCATATCCATTCGGTTTTTCCAACCAACCATCGAATTTGTATATTTTTATATTAAAAGTACCTAAGGGGAAGGTCTCCACCACAGTTTTAACAATTTATGGCCCAGAAACGCAAGGTGCGACCGTTATAGTAATTGTAGTATTAACGACTTAATGTCTCGCAAATACAAAGTAAATAATCGAAAAAATCCAGCACCATGTATAGCGAGGAATATGTGACAGTCTTTTCCTCTCTATAAATAAGGACTTTTGGTAAAAAAGATCGAAATCCGTCAATTAGTGCTCGAGATGTTAAATTTTCATATTTTAATGGCGGTTTTTAAATTCATTATATTTTCCTTCCTTAAAGTCATGCGTAATTTGTCTATCAGCGGCAAAACAGATTTTTTACAGTCACATGAGCCTAATGCGAAATATGAAAATAATTATTAATTCTACAATCCGCACATCAGAAAAACAGTCTTAATAAAGCAACCTTGCTTCATTAATATATAAACCGGTATGACATTGTTCCAATTCATGGGAGTAATGAAAATTCACTTTGAGATCGTCGTCCCGTTTCTAAAATGATCAGTTTATATAAGTTTCTTTAAAATGTGGCAAAGCATGTCTTTTATATATATTAATTTATTTAAAAAATTACCAAGGATCTCTTCTATACATGAATACAAGGTATGATATTGGATGAATAAGTTTTCAAGTACATATTTTTTAATGTAAAACAAAGTCCTCATATTCGTCAATGAAAATTAAACAAAAATAGCAAAAATTTTAAAAATCTCTGCGTAAATTCAAAATACACTTTATTGATATTAAGATATAATTAATTATATTGGAACAAAAGCTTGAAGCTGGATACCTTTTAATAATGCGGAAAAAACACAAAAAAGTTCTTGTTGGCACAAAGTTTATGGGCACAAACTTACTAGACCTACCATAATATTTTTGTTGAATATAAAGATACATTTCCTATTATTGTTTAGTAAAAATAATTTGTAAGTAGTATAGGAATATATTTTAATACATTGTATATACATTTCAAGTCCCTATTTAATTTTAATTTAGTTATTTTGTCTATTTACTCTGTTTTTAATTCAATAATTTCTATATATAGTCTGTGTCAAAAAAGATACAACCCCTAAATTTTAATAGTCAAATGGTCGAAGAGGAAAACGAAAATAGCCGTTCTATTAGAAATTATTATTATTTTTTGTTTATATTTCACAAGTTGGCTTACAAGGCTATTTGAATACTGAAATTGTATCAAACATTAAAATCCTCAAAACAAATCATTCTCAAAACAGATCAATCTAATTTTTATTTTACACATATTTACACTTAAAAAACAGTATGGGACATTTTGAGCCCGTGTACTTCATATGCTGTATATTCATTCTTAATATACAAAACTAGAACTGTGAGATTAAAAGTTTTTATTTAATTCAAATTACAAATGATGTCAAGTATCTGCTAGATGTACTGAGGGATATAAACTTATAAAAATGTGTTTTTGGCTTCCTATATTTTTTATTTTCTAAATTATTGGAATGAAGAACAAATTGTATAATAACTGGATTTGCTTTATATTAATGAAATTCTCATAACTTTTAGTTAATATCTTCTTGCATCGTCTTTTAGTGTAGTGACACTGAAATAATAATTAAAAAAATTTCTGAGAAATTAATTTCTCCAATCATTAAATTAATATTTCTTAAATAATTATTCAGTACTTAAATCTATAGTGATATTAAAATAAATTTGTTTAAAAATTTCCAAGAACTAACTAATTCAGTCATTAAATTTCTTTGTCCTTGTACAATTACTCAGCACTTTTCATATTTTAATGAATATTTCTTAATAGTTTGCGCATGAAATGTATACATTATTTTCAAATCACATTTAGTAATGTTGCACAAAATATCAAAATTTTATAATTTTATTTGGTAGATGTATGCATTTAGTTAAGTGAAATTATAATTTTGTAGGAAAATGTTATCAAAACTTATATATAAACGAAAATCATTTATATTGAATAGATTATAAATAAGCAAACAATCTATTAATGTTATAATTTTTCGGTCATTTGTGATATCGAAAGTAACTTAATTATTATTTTTTTAATTTAGACATATTTATCTTTCACAACTAATTATCTTTCGTATAATGAAATCTCTTTTGCATAAAACTTCAAAAAATCTAAAATGCTATAAACTTGCGTTAATAGCGGTGGAACAATCAACTTTATTGTCCCTTGGAATTACTTAAGGGAAGATAAAATAGTCATAAAACTAAGAATAGAGTAAAAATCGTAAAAAGTAATTTTGGTTACTTTGTGATAGATACAGACTATTTATTTTACGAAAAATTACCAATTTTGTAAAGTAGCGAGTAATGTATGCCTGGTCCTAAAATGTACGTGTGCTAGATTTAATTAAATACGTTAAAAATTTTAAAACTTTATAAAGATAAAATTTGACAGGTGGTTGTAAAATGGTGTAAGGTGTGGTTTAGAAAATGTGTAAAATAGCAAGTATTTTTGGCATGTTCTAAAACGTACATATGTGAGCATTCGTGCAAAACCGAGACATTTATGTAATGAACATACACAAACATTTATAAATATGTAGATAAATACATAACTGTAAAATGTTAGTGCGGTTTTCTAGCTAACCTATCTCCACCACATTTTGGTTCTTACATAAATATGAATACCACTGATCGAAACACGATTCTCTTAACAACAGCATTTTAATAGAATTGATAAAGTAAAATTTATCACTGGGTTTTAATAACAAAAATATGGTATAAATTACACATAGGTGCCAATAGTTAATCACCACTTCACAATGCTACAGTTTTTTGCAATACTTTTAAGTTCAGTACCACTCATTTTTGCAGAAAATATGACATCTTTTATCGCATAGTTCTGCGATTAAAGTGCTACGATTTTCTATAATGTAAAGGTGCTGTTTAAAATCGGTAACTCGTTGGCACATAGGATTCTAGTGTCAAGTTAATTTTATCTAAAAAACTGTTCAAACTATTTTGACTAAATTTTGTATGAAACCGTTTTCGGGCATGAGAAGACTATTGGGCTAGGTCGCATGTTTGAGAATATTCGATTAATGGTTTATTTTGGGGTCACTACGGATCAAGCTAATTTTATCTAAACGCGACTCAAACGATTTTGACTAAATTTTGTATCCTAACGGTTTAGATTACGAGAAAATCATTGGGGTAGGTCACATGTTCCTTACATTATAAGTATCCTTACATGTTCCTGAACATTTTATTAGTTGTACATTTTTGGTCCTTACGGGTCAAATTAATTTTATCTAAAAAAAGGCTCTTACTATTTTGACCAAATTTTGTAACTTACCGTTTTGGGGCACAAAAATAGCATTGGGCTATGTCACATATTCAAGAAAATTCAATTAGTGGATCATTTTGGGTCACTACGGGTCAGGGTCAAGCTAATTTTATGTAAAAAATGAATTAAACTATTTTGACTATTTTTTATTAGAATTTGATAATCGAAAGGCGTGGTTACAGTAATGGGTCGCCGGCATTGACCTATAACCCTGTTCCTCTCATGAGTTCCTGCGACGAAGCCGTAGGATCGTCTCTGCGTTCGCCCAAGTGTCGTGTGGTGGTGTCCTGTACTTGGGCTCCACCGCATTTTGCAGCATCCACTGGCTGCACTCATTTGGGTTAGGGTGAGTGGCGCAGGTAGGCTTCGGCCACCGTCTTTCCCCAGGCCGAAGAGCACCACCTTGGAGGTGTCCGGGTAAACTGGCCCTTCTTGGTCGTGTCCTCGTGTGGATTCACTAGAATCATGAATCGGCGGTGAAGTACGACTGCCTTCGATAGCCGTATCTTATCATTACCCTATCGTTTTTGGGTACCAGATCACCATTGGAATGAGTCACATGTTTGAGAATATTCGATTAGTGTGTCATTTTGGGGTGAATACGGTCATTGCATTTCAATGTGAATGCAGATTGATACACTTTTTAAGTTTTGAACAATTGGCCGTAAACGAAGTCGAAAACTTGGCAATAGTTCGCCAAAAATAACAAAATTTGGTAAAATGTTGGCGAGATTGGTCAAGAAATTTGACTTTACAATGCTTGGTAAATGCATGCTTGGTGTCACATAAGATACCGTTGCCAAGTTTGTTACTTTTC
Organism: Maratus michaelseni; assembly: GCA_963931845.1. NCBI lineage: Eukaryota > Metazoa > Arthropoda > Arachnida > Araneae > Salticidae > Maratus > Maratus michaelseni. Next base: position 82,072,455 of record OZ007589.1, read on the forward strand.
ACCAAATCTTGGCGACATTTGGCAATAACTTAGCTGTTAGAATCTGAAGGAATTTTGTAGACATGTCCAACAGGAGCCGAGATACATGATTCAACCAATCAGCGTCATAAACAGAATTCAACCGATCGGGATACGTAGAACTGATTTTTGTATGTTGTACTAAGAATTTATTGGTTGTTTATTGTTTGTTATTTATTGTTTTTTTTTTCAAGGAAAGAGCTAATTCTAAAGGTGGTTTAATTGTTTGATTTATAATGTATTGTAGAGCGTAATAGTTTCTCATCGATTTGAACACAAAGCTAATTTTAACCTAGCATATCTCGGTCTTCTTCGCTAATAAATATATATAATTGTATTGTTTCTGTGTTTCATGAATGTAACTCAACTGTGATATATTACGAATGATTGCTTTAAATAGTTTATCTGAAAGGCATAAACAAAAGTGTATGTATTATATACAACTTTAAATTCTGAAGGCAGCCTCATTCATTTATAGAAACAGATTTGTCTTCGTTTTATGTGGTTAAAATCGTAACAAAAATGAAAACAATAAAGGAAATGCAACAATAAATGTATTTTCGAGCATTCACTTTTGTGCAAGTCATGCATAACATCAAATTTCTGAAAGTTGTCATACGATATGCGTGAGTGAAAAACATTTTTTTTTTTTTACTTTTGGTTAAGTTTTGATGCTACATTAAAAACTTCCATATGATGCATAGCATCAAATTATCATCTTGAATGAGCTATGGGTGCTCTTTCTTTCATTTCATAAAAGTCGAATTGCCAACTTTGGGAAATGTTCTAGAATTTGCATTGCTAGAAACCAGCAGTTCTTTATTTTTTCACATATAACTTTTACTTGAAAATGGCTTCGTAAAGTAGGAAAATACATTGTGTACATCCAAGCTATAAATCTGATATCATCACTCATAAAACAATGGCATTTTACATACGGTTTTTGTTTCCCAGAAGGGTAACACGTCTGCCACTGAATACTTAACATATTTTGAATGATTATTATTGCCGACCCATGAAAAAAGCATTTTTTAATATTGTTTTTGGTTGTTCACTCGACATTATTAAATGATTTTCTTTATCTTTTTTTCGTTACAAATATATTTTTTTCAATTATACAAATTTTTAATGAATAATTACACAATTATGTTTTGGATACTAAATACAAATACTACAGGAAAAGTTCTTTTCAGAATGAAAAAAATATTATGCCATAGTGTTTCCCTCAGAATGAAAAAGGGCAGGGTGCTCCTTCAAAAAAGAGACACTTCAGCTGAAAAAATGGGCACTTTTTTATGAAAAGGGCTTTTTAGTGCTTTTCGTAAGTAATAGCTTAATTATTTTAAAGTCTTCTTTCTATTTTAAAATTTACATATAAACATTTTTCTGTTAAAAAGTATTTGTAAATTTTATTATTAGGCCTTTTTAAAATTTGGCAAAAAAAAATCGGCCAGTTCAAACTATGAATTAAAACTTTATTCAGCTAATGAAATTCTGAATAAAAGATCCTACAAACTCTACAAAATTTGTCGAATTAAAAAAAATTATTGAACTTTGCACACTACAATAGTTAAGTATGTGCCGGCAAAAAATGGTTAAATTGCTATGTATAGTTTTTGATCCTATAAAGCTTATAATGTACAGATTTTGATATTTGATATATATATTTTTTTTTTACCCAAAAATTTTGTTTTAAAAAATATTTATTATTCCAAAAGACATTTCCTTGAGATCAATTTGCACACTGAAGTTTTTTCATGCATTTCTATGCTGCCTAACTAAAAAATAGCCATTTATTTCAGGAACATTTTTCTTTAAAACAATTTACTAAAAAATATCTTAATATTTACTATCTCCAAAAAAAAAAAAAAAGAAAAAAAAATTCTGGAACACAAATTAGTCCCTTTTTCTAACAAATTTCAATACAGCGTTCTAAGAAAAATAAATGTTCTTTCGTGACCAGGGACCGATTTAGAAATTTGGGGGCTCTGGGCACAGATCTGTATCCCCCCCCCCCCTCACACAGATTCTTTGAATAACAAAAATATAATATCGAAAGCAGTACTTATTAAGATAACCATTATTGACTTTGATAATTTCTTTAAAATATTAATAAAAAAAATTAAATTCAATAATTATTAATTTACTTTTAAATAATTATTTGATAATTATGAATTTTTAATGGAATTTTATAATAAACTGTGTGGTGCTGATTACCTTTCTCTATGAAAGTCCATATATCTGGAATGGTAAAGTATGCAACAACTAATAATAAATTTACCGCAGTCGGTTTTACGCTTAGTTAAGCAATGAAAAAATCCATATTTTTATTACTTGATATTTGATTTAAAAGAAATTTAAAAAACATGGATTTGAGCTTTCAGCTCCTCTCCAGAATCTTACATCTTTTGCAAAATATTTTGGGCAAAACATAAGAATGTTTTAAAAATACCTTAAGTTGAAATATCATTTTTAAAGTTTCTTAAAAAAAAGGGTCAAAGAAAGTATTAAAGAAGGTCCCTTTCTCTAAAGAACCTGCTTTATTTTTAATTCGTTAAAAATTATACATATAATCAAAATCCAAATTAATTTATATGACGGCATATTAAAAAAAAAAATCCTTAATTTAGAGGTCACAAGATCAAATAATTTTATCACCCTCTCCCCTCCTCTTCTAGATACATACCATTAAATTAAAAAAAAATTATTTAGCATAAATCTGTGTAATCTTAAGTATTGTCAAAGTTCATGAAAGTTAAAAACCCCGTTAACAAAAATTATTTGACACATTTCAGCAAAACATTAAAAAATATTCAAACAATCTTTTACTATTAAATGTTGCATTTCATAAATTTAAATTAATTTAATTTTTATTAAATGTAGGTCCAGATTAGATTCACTATATTTCCAGAGGTGTCACAATTACAATAATCACAAAACTGAATCATCACTCTTGAAACAAATATTAAAACATTTAAAGCAAACATTTTTTAAGCACATGAGCTGAAGCATCAAAATTTCCAGTAATTTGATGGACCCATTGTACAAGATGTTTGCATTGCATGAAACTCTGCTAAACTGTTTTAACAAACTGTAAAATAACAGTTTTCAATAAAAGGATTTTATTAAAAATGAACAATTCCTATGCAATTGGTAACAGACTAAGATTTTTTTTAATGATAACTTTTTGAATACAGTTTTGTTAAAATACTACTAACTAAATTTTAATATGAAAAAGTTTATAAAATGATTTTTTGGCCGTTTAAAAGATATCGCCAAATTTGTCAGCCGATTGTGGTAAAAAATCTTAAACTTAGTCAATGGATTGCCGAAGAAAAAAAAAATTCACAAAATTCTACAATCAGTCACGGAAAAAAATCACGAAATGTGTTAGTCAAATCATGAAAAAAAAAATCTTTAAATTCTTCAGGTGCTTGAGAAAAAAAATATATATGAAATTCGTCAGTGGATTGTCAGAAAAAATCGAGAAATTCTTCAACCAGACGCGGTAAATAAATCACAAAAATCGTTCATCGGTAGCAAGAAAAAATTACGAAATGCGCCTGTCAATCAAGGGAAAAATCTAAAAATTATTGTGAAATTCGTCAGTCTATCGAGAGGAAAATCACAGAATTCTTCAATCAGTCACAGGAAAAAATCGCAGAATTCTTCAATAAGTCGTGGAAAAAAAATTGCGAAACTTTAATTGCCACTCGCCATGTGACAATTAAAGTTGTAAAAGTGGCGATTAAAAAATTGTCATTGATTGCCACCCCTACGCGGTCACTTCCCAGTTACACATTCCATTGTAATCCTTGACCAACTGACGAATTTTACGATTTTTTTTTACCAAGAATGTGTTAAGAACTTTGCGATTTCGCCCACTCCCCCCATTTGTTTGACGAATAGCACAATTTTTTTCACCCCTGACTATCTAATTTCATGATAATTTCACACTTGACCAACTGGCAAATTTTGCAGGTTTGTTCCATGATGGATCAACGAATTGCACGATTTTTCCCCCTGATCAACTGACAAGTTTCACCTCATAAACGACAGAAGAATTTCATGATTTTTTTTCTTATGATTGACTGACAAATTTCTAAAATTTTCCGTGCTACCCGATTGACAAATTTCATGCTTTTTTTTCCTGCTATAAATTGGCTAATTGTTCAGTTTTTTCTTGTGACCAATCAGCAGATTTACGTGTTTTTTCCCTGCAGCTTACAAGCGAAATTTGCAGGAGTTTTTCATGCGACCGACTAAAGAATTTCCAGACTTCAAGATTTTTTTCATGCAATTGATTAACAAATTTAGCTATATTCTCCTGCAACCGATTGACGATCATTGTGATATTCTTCCCGCGTCTAACTGACAAAATTTACGGGGGGTTTTTTTTCGACCGACTGACGAATTTTGAGATTTTTTTCCCTACAACCGATCTATACGAAAAAGAAGGCATTCTGGTATTGAAAAAGAAAAAATACTGCAATTCCGGTACATAACTGGAACACAATCACCCCTGACAAATAATCCATGATCATATTCTAAAAAAATTAATGTGATAATAGACTTTCTGATTTTTAGAAAATTTCCCTGAATTTTGACTTTTTCCCCTATTCTTATCATGAGCACTTCGCTGGTATAAAACTGATTTATACAAAAATATGTTTCTATATGATGATTATACTTTATCTAGAAAATTTGAAACATTAGTCAGTACTTTAAAAAGTGGCCATTAATGAAACCGAGTCTATTGGCAATTGGCTACTAATCCGATTTCCCAGTTTTCACCTATATTGATCGGTTGCGAGAAAAAATGATGAAATTCGCCAGTCGATCAAGTGGAAAATCTCATATATTGTGAAATTTGTTAATTGGTAGTGAAAAAAAAAATCCCATTTGTCAGTCGGTCGCAAAATTAGTCAATTGGTCACGGGAAAATATCGCAAAATTCGATTGATAAGTGGGGATAATAAACAAACCAGTTCAAAATATATCTTTTGAACAGGATGCAAGAGTGCTCTATTAGAGAACAGTGTGACATTTTTAAAAATATTTCCCTCCGGCTACCCTTTAGTTCTAGAGTTAACACTATATTCATTACTAATAAAAATTTTTAAATCTCATGTACAGTGAAGTTGCGACAACATATATTACTAATGACATGTATTCAGTACCAAAAGAAAAGCACATGGGCCTCCGCCTGGATATAAATCTGTTAGAAAAGTTCTAAAAGCTGGACTTATAACTATGTATGGAGCAAATTTCCAAAGACTTTTTCTCCATAAAGGTGATATCTCAAAATATATCTTTTGTAAAGTTTTTGACCAGGGCTTGAAATTCAATTTTTCCAAAGAGGGGAGTCTCCCTACCAACATTTTTAAATGGAGGGGAGTTGTAATGTTTGTTAGGGAGAAAAAAAAATCTTTAAACCCCACTATTATTTTACGTGCTATTTAAAGAATTACATTAATGCAGACATGACAAAATACCATTGAAAAAATTAAGTCAACTGAGAATGATTATGTAAAATGTTTATTTTTATTATAAAAAAGGGAAGAAAGTTAAGTTTTATATATGCAGTGTATTTTTCAAGTTCCATTAAATGTGTTAGGGACCCTTAACAATTAGGTTGTTAAATAAATTTCTGACTTTAGATTTTACTTGATTGAGATTCACCGATCGATCGCGGAAAAGACGCAAAGTTCATCGATCGATCGCGAAAAAAACGCAAAGTTCGTCGATCAGTCGTGGAAAAAACGCAAAGTTCGTCGATCTGTTGCGGGAAAAATGCAAAGTTTGTCGATCTGTTGCGGGAAAAATGCAAAGTTCGTCGATCTGTCACCAAAAGAAGCAAAGTTCGTCGATCGATTGCAGAATAAACACAAAGTTCGTTGATCTGTCACCAAAAAACGCAAGGTTCGTCGATCAGTCGCTTAAAAAACACAATGTTCGTCTATCTGTCGCAGAAAAATCGCAAAGTTCGTTGATCAGTCGCGGAAAAAAATGCAACGTTCGTTGATCTGTCGCGGAAAAAATGCAAAGTTTGTCGATCTGTCACCAAAAAACTCAAAGTTCGTCAATCAGTTGCGGAAAAAAGCAAATTTCGTTGATCGATTGCGGAATAAACTCAAAGTTCGTCGATCTGTCCCCAAAAAACCCAAGTTCGTTGATCTGTCGCGGAAAAAAATGCAACATTCGTTGATCAGTTGCTTAAAAAATGCAAAGTTCGTCGATCAGTCGCGGAAAAAACACAAAGTTCATCAATCGGTTGCGGGAAAAAAAAATCACGAAATTTATCGTTCGGTTGCAGGTAAATTAAATAATGCAAATTTCTCCGAAAATCCTGAAATTTTTTGGGCGGGATTTCAAAATTTTCGGCGCGAATCCCGCCCTGAAATTCAAGCCCTGTTGACAGAACTGTAAACTGTTTGTCAATGCGATAGTTTAAAAAATATATCTTAACCCAAAATAACGTGTCTTTGGTGTGTACGTGTCAGTGCTTTATGAAACGTCGTTTGCATTTCTATAAAAGATGAAATTGCACTCCTATATATACAAGGACATCTCCCTGTTTTTTTTTTTAATTCCCACAGAATATTTTTGATCAGCTGAAGATTCGTTGCAGAACATTGCTAAATATTCTGCTTTGGGGCCAAACATATTTTGAGTGATTATTATTGCAGACCCATGAAAAAAGCAATTTAATATTGTTTTCGGTTGTTCACTCAACAACATTAAATGACTGGATTTTTTTCAAGGAAAAAAAAATCACGAATGCTTCGTATACGCCGCATTGGTAGATATGATAAGCTACGGCTACCGAAGGCAGTCTTATTTCACTGCCGATTCCAGGCTCTCGTGAGCCTATAACCAAAAAGGGCCGGTTTACCTGGACACCTCTAAGGTGGTGCTCTTCGGTCGGGGAGAGGTGGGGGCCTAAGCCTCCTGCGCTTCATCACCCTTTCCCAAATGAATGACGACAGAGGTCGCTGCAATGATACGGTGGAGCCCAAACTCAGAGGACACCACCACAACACACTTGGGCGGAATGCCAGAAGTGAACAACGGCTCCATAACCGGGATCCCATAAGGGAAACCGAGTTCTCGGCCAATGTTGAACACTCCCATGACCCATTAATGTAACCACACCTTCCAATTATCAACAATTATTAAACAACTTCCAAATATATTTATCTATACTGGTAGATATAGATAAATTTTATTTTTAAACATGTATAAGCCCGAAATTGTGGTATTTGTTAAATGTTTTTTTCACATATACAATTTTTTTAATGAATGAAAATTACACAATGGATACTAAATACAAATACTAGGAAAAGTTCTTTTCAGCATAAAAAAATTATTATATGCCACAGTTATTTTATTGTAAAAACTTGATATTTGAGTAATTTTAATTATTTTTTCAATTAATTTTCAGCAATGAAATTCACATGAAATTACTGAATAATAAACATGCAAATTTTTACATTGCTAACTAAGCGTAACCAAGCTTCCAGACTTGGACATTTTTCACTCTGTTGGTTTTACGCTTAGTTAGCAATGTAAAAATTTGCATGTTTATTATTCAGTAATTTCATGTGAATTTCATTGCTGAAAATTAATTGAAAAAATAATTAAAATTACTCAACACATGTTTATTACTTGATATTTGATTTAAATCAAAAATTTATAAAACATGGATTTGAGCTTTCAACCCCTCTCCAGAATCTTACATTTGCAAAATATTTTGGGCAAAACATAAGAATATTTTCAAAATACCTTAAGTTTAAAAAATGATTTTTTGGTCACTTAAAAGATATCAGTTAACAGCTTTTTAGGTGCGTTCGTAATTATATAAATACGTAGCACCTATAGTCGTCGTTTGGTCCGTCCGTCTGTCTGTCTGTCTGTCCGCATATAACAACGCAAAAACTACCCAACCAAATGGTTTGCAATTTAAAATATATTATCTTTGCAGAATTTTGTCGAGACATTTCAAATTTTATTAAAATCGAATCAAAACTTTAGGAGATATTAATAAAAATATTTATTAAGAAATTTGAATTTTTTTTTAAAATCGGTGCTTTTTTGTTATAGGAGCTTCCGAAGTTTAATCGTCAAGCGACCGATATACTTATTTTATGACAGAAATTAATCTGCAGATGATATAATTCATTTCACAGAATTAAAAATCATCAAGATCTGAATATTTATATAACTAGCTGATACATATATATCTGAATATTTATATAACTAGTTAAGATATTTGCATGAACAGTGTCATAAAATATATACTTAACTAGCTTTTTAACCCGTTCTATGCACGGGATATCATGAATTTAATTGTAAAACGTGCGTAAGAACGCACCTCGTTTGTAACGTTTGACGTACAATTTCCAACTTGTTTATTATAGTTTTAATGGTATATTGAGTATTCTTCAATTCTATAAATTACATGAATTAAATAACTTTTTTATGAAACATATAGTTTATACTCATACTCATTTTATATATTCCTTTGTGATTAATTTTAAATCAATGTGACAAGAATACTTTTGTCTTAAAAGATTTAAATCAAAGTTAACAATGACTTAATTAGTATATTTTCCCATATATAAAACACAGTAAAAACTTTATGAAACTCACACAAGAGATAGAAATAAGGAACTCCTTTTAAACAACATTAATAAATCATTTTGAAAAACTTACTTTCAAAAATTATGTTATGAAAGTTGAAACTCGCCAGAAAAATTTAAGTATGTGATGTGCATAATACAAAATTTTATTAAAGTAAAACAAAAAAACATTTTATTTACTATTTTTCCTGTCAGTTTTCTTTCTTTTGTATTATATAATGAATTTTGAATTCAAACACACCTTACCCTGCACATGTTAAAAAATCTGCACTATAATATCAAAACTAGGCAAACTGAAGCAAACATTACTGCACACACACTCAAAGTGAAAAACAGAGCTAATAGTATCAGTACATGATCATGTGCAAGATTTAAAAAAATACTTGGTAAAATTGGGAACACCAGATAAACAGTGGCAATGTATATAATGAATAATTATTTTAATGTTCAACTGGAGTCAACAATTAAACTTAAGTTTCAATTACTAGAGAATATATTGGTATATTAATATTATATATTAAACATGCATCTTATTTTAGCCCTCTTCTCGCTTTTTATATTTGTATCATGATCTCTCCACATTTTTGTATTAATCTCTAAAACACACAGCTTATCATTTTTAAACATTGATTTTCTATGAAAATGGAGAAATCAGTCATGCTTATGAGAAACTAGAGCTGTACCAAGTACTTGGTATATACTCGTTAATCAGCCAAATTGCAGCCGAGTAGTTGCAAGAATTTCATTTTTTAAGCATATTTAAAGACAAATTAATTTATAAGTGATCTATAAAAAGTTATTTGAATATAAATGTATAATATATGCCATAATTCATAAGAACTATTTACTCGGTACATACAAAATTTATCTATAAAACATAGAAAAAGATAAGGAAAAAATATCATGCAAAATTAAAGTTTAGTTTTAAAATTATATTTAAAAAAAAAGTCATTTTTAAAACTGTTGGAAAAGACTATGATTTCAGAAAATACAATAAATGCAATTAAAAAAATTAATAATTAAATGGGCATTTCTTTTATTGTTGTAAATTTAGCCTGCCTCAGAAAAAATGTTTTCACTGCGAGCACAGATAAAATAGCATTTTAGCTGTACATTATGAAAAAATGAAAAGTAACTGTAAACTGTAAAGCCAATACCCTTTTTTGGTAGTTTCTTGTTATAGCGGCCTCTACAGTTACTGTTATACTAAGGTTTCAGCTCTGATTTCCCCAAGATCATCGAAAAGGGGCAATTCACAAAATTCCATTCTATAAAAACACTTTTCATTGTTAATTTTTATTTTGTTATGTTTCAAAATGTGTAGTTTGCAAACAAATTGAAACGAAAACTTTAACAGAAGGACTTAAAGAAGTTATCAATAAACGTTTGGTTCAAATTTGAGTAACTAAATTTCATATTCATTACAAAATGTTATCTTTTACAAAAAAAAAAAAAAAAAAAAAAAAAAGAATCATCAGAGTTTCCCCCAGACAGTTTCAGAAGGGTGCTGCACCCTGCCTGCCCTTTGGTTTACAAAATAGCACCCTTTTTGCCCCTCATAAAAAGAATTAGCACCCTTCTTGCCCTCAGGGACACGCCAGTAGTATCCAACGCCTGTGTGCCGAACTTCAGTGGGCGCTCTACATCCATATCCCTCAGTATAAATACATAGCTGCAAACCTTTTTTTTTTTTTTTTTTTTTTTTTTTTTTTTTTTTTTTTTTTTTTAAGTCAAATAAACACATTTTGAACAAGAAAAATTATTTAATAAAACACGTCTTGTTTATATAGGATGCTTATCTGATTTCATTTATTAAGTAAAATTTCAGGTTCAAAATATTGGTATTTGATTAAAAAATTAAAAAAGGTTGACAGGTATGTAAATAGAATTCAAAATACAGTAAAAAGTGAGAAAATGGAACCTGTTTGTATCAGAATCCTGTATAAAACGGAAAAAATCAGCGTCCTGGAGAAAATAATGATATAATTACAATAGATTGAATATTTGAATAAAGCATAAAAATCTGTTTAAAATGGATTGTATGTGTGTACTAATACATAATAGATGTCAAGGAGTTGTAATAGTATAATTAAATTAAGTATTTTTTTCTTTTTGAAGTATTTTTTTCCTCAACTGAAATCTTTGGCACCTTTACTATACTTCGGCGCCTGTGAGCACTGCACACATTGCACACTGGGTCGGCGCGTCCCTGCTTGCCCCACAGTACAAAAAGTGCCCTTTCTCCTTTTTGCATTAAAAAATTTGCTTTCATAGTAAAAACTGACTCAGTGTTGTCTTAAAAAGAGTATCCTGATTTTTAAATATTGAAAGTGGCTTTAAAAACCAAAATAATACCTTTAACAATTAAAAATGTGCCCTTAAGAATCTGAAAAGTGCTCTCAAGAATCCAAAAAGTGCCCTTTTCTCACCAGCAGCACCCTGCCCTTTTTTAAACCTGGGGGAAAATCTGGAATCATTTTCACACAAATCACTTTTACTTTTCTCAAAATGGGCTCCAAGATAAAAGCCCTGCATTATAAACTGAGCAAATTGAAAACTTACTTTTGCTTGAATGCCAAATGAGTTTAAGCTGCACAAGAATCTTCTCTAAACACCATCTACTGATGCACCACGCTTGATAGAAACTTGGAGCGAACTGCACATGGGTGAAAATGGCTAGTCCATGTTGAAAATGGAGAAGTCCGTATGCTGCCTAAGATAAAGAGCGATGACTTCAGCTTCTGTTGCCGGGGACAACCAACAGTATGAATGGAATCGGCTTGGCATTCTGTCAACCGGAGTTCTTAGAAGCATGGTTCAACAGTATCTCTGCTGTCACCGTAGTCTCCTTAAAAATATGAAAATAAATTGTAATAGGTTGCAACATTAAGCGTTTATCATATTCAACTAGAAATTTAAAAACAAAAAGTATAACTGAAACTGATTAATGTATATAACTGACGCCAGTGAATCATTTTTTTCTTCTTTTAAATCAAAACTTATTTCAGCATGCACACACACACATAATAATTTGCATTTAATACATTTATTTTAACGTATCAAACTGATTTTCTGTAAGTTAGGATTGGTAAGTTATTTCCATAAAAAAGGGGATATTCTTCACTTCTACTATCCAGTGATACTTTTATCCTTTCTTAGGACTTTTAACAAGCCCCTCATAATGTTTACTCTTTCTCATTATCAATGAGATATCGCCTGCATGAAATATCCTTTGGTCAAATAAATTTTATTGTGTGAATGGGGAGTTACACATTAAAATTCATTCATGATTTAAAACATGAAATACAGTATGTAATATATTTTGCATTTCATGAATTAAAATGGATGAAATGGCATAAAAATATGCAATCCAATGGTCTTTTTGAGAATGGGAAGGCTAAGTTTCTATGGTAGGTTATGGAGAAGACTCGTGGCAAGCCATTTTGGCCATTTGATGAAGAAGGAAAAATGGCATCTTTTCTAAATATTGCTATGGGGAGGAAAAGAAAAAAAATTACCGAATCAGCTGCACAGCAGAAGTACTGTGCACTTAGACTGTTTTAAATTTTTAAACGCATATGCACTATAGCACTTTTTACTGAAATTACGGTACTGTAAAAGAAAAACTCTGCAGAACATAATATAAAAGATGGAGATAAATTATAATTCCAGGAAAGTAATTAAAGAAGATAATTGATACAATGTTTGGTACTTTTCAGTTAGCTGGGCACCAGTGATGACATGTATATATAAATACACACATATGTATGATTGCAGTAAACATTTCATATTTTGAATGAAGACGTTTATTGGTTTTTTTTTTGATAAACTTTTTTTATGCATCTTTAAAGTCCTAAAACAATTTTATTGCTGCTTCTACATCTTCATGTAACAGCCAAATGGTAAAATCAATTTCAGTGTCAATAATAAATGCAAGTTATAATTTAATAAATATTTTCTATATGAAAAGTAGCAAGTTAAGATGTTTTGTGAGGTTATGATTAAATAATATTAATGATAAAAGATTAATGTTCAATAAATAGCCCAATTAGAATGTTTGGTATGGTTTGCAATAAACAATTCTTTACACTGTCAGGATTGAAATAAATGGCAAATTAGCATATATTTTGGCATGTGTTGGTATAACAGAAAAGTACCAAGTTGTGTTCCTATTACACTCTAAGTGGAATTTAAAAATTAATCAGATTACTTAGCTATTCGGTTAAACCAAAACATTTTAGGCACCATTACCATGATTAATTAAGAATCCCATTAATGAATTATAAACAAATTACTTAATTTATTAACATCTTAAAACTAAGTGAAATTTTGCAAATGGTCATTAGTATATAAAATTCGAAGTTTTCTATTACAATCAAAACAAAAACATGCCATTATCGTCAGAAAATACAGAATATATATATTAGTTAATTAAAACCAGATCTTAACTTATGAAGTAAATTTTTTACTGAAACTGTGAAATATTATTTTCGGCTTCCGGACTAGTTTAAGATTGTCAGCAATAAAGCAGATTATAAAACAAGCAACGGAGATTTACGAAAAAAAGCTGAATTTTTATTGGTTATTTTTTTATAAACCCAAAACTTCTGGGAGTGTTCATTACCGGCACATTATACCCTGGCTCCTGGCATATATATAATTATAATCAACTTATTAATAGCATATTCAGGGCAGAAATAAATCAGTAAATAACTTTTTTTCATACACTTCTGTAGAAGTAAGTAACATAAGCAAAGCAATGCAGTTAATTTTACAAAATTGCTGATGCTTTTTCTCAGCTTTCTTTATCTTGAACTTAAATCTGTGCCTGAGAATGATGAAAACTAATTTTTAACTAACTCTTGGAATAATATAGAAAAATAATCTTACCTAATTTGTAAATCAAAATCCTCAGAAGAATATGATGACGACGCCAGGAATAGGGAGGCTTGCTTCAAAAATTGTAAACAGACTTTACACCACTTTACTCACGCTGCCATCATGACGCTGCTAACATACAAAATCCCTACCAGCCCGCAGAAACAAGAAAATGTATTCCTTTCTAAAAACACTATCTTTCAATAGAATTATTTTTCCAAGGTTTTTTTATCTTCAAAATTTCTTATACAATATTAAATAAGTTTAAAAGTGGAAATTTCTAAATGCTGATTATTACAAATTTGAAAACATTTAAAAATATATTTACAAAAATCCCCACTGGGAAAAAAATGTGTCGGAAAAGGGAAATCTTTGTTTCATCTTTCCCTCCTTGTATTTGCCGGCAAGCCTGGATTAATTTAATGTTTCTGTGATGTTAATGTAATGTTTCTAATTGAGTGTTTCTGTGAAAAGAGTCGGGGGGGGGGGGGGGGGAGGGATGGGTTTTTGCTTGCTATTATTGCTATTTAGGATATTTTTTTCTTTTAAATATGAAAATAACTTATTTTTTGGAACTGATTTATAGATAATATAAAATCAGCTCCCCCCCCCTCCTTCCCACAAAAAAAAAAAAAAAAAAAAAAAAAAAAAAAAAAAAAATTCTGTTTTCCTTTAACAGTAACTGCTTTTTGGCAAAGTGGCATTTATTTCTTTTGACAAATATTTTTTTATTGAAATTGAACTATATTTTTCAAATTGGAAATAAATTCCCATTTATTGGGGGGGGGGGGGATGGGCATTTGCTATTACTGCCATTTAGGATATTTTTTCTTTTAAATCTAAATTTTGAGTGTTTCAAAAAATGAAAATAACTTATTTTTTGAAACTGATTTATAGATAATATACAGATAATATAAAATCACCCCCCCCCCCAAAAAAATAAAAAAAATTAAAAAAATGTTTTTTTTTTCCCTTAACAGTAACTGCTTTTTGGCAAAGGGGCATTTATTTCTTTTGACCAATATTTTTTCATTGAAATTGAAATATATAATTCAAATTGAAAATAAATTCCTATTTATCATTATTTTTTTTAATATGTTTATATAATATGCATGTCTAAAGATTGCAATATTCATTTTCATTCTAGGTGCTCACAGAAAATATTCATTTAAATATATTAATGCATACTTTAAAAGACAAAACATTAACTATTTTTATGATTTTTTTTTCACATAAAAACTCTTTGAATTAAAGAAGGTTACTTTTTGTGTATTTTTTATTGCATAAAATATTTAAATGCAGCATATTTTATCGTGTCACATAAATCCCGGTTTAAAATAACGAAAATAATCTTATAAAATGTGAAGTAAAAATACTTTTTATTTCTTATAATAAAAATGTCGAGAAGATTATACTGGGCCACTGACTTTTAAACGATGATAGATTTGTATATCTTTGCCGCAAACGTACTTTCATTCGCTATTGGGCACTGAAATTGCATTAAGTTTCCCCGCCATTTGCCCGTTAACGATTTGGCGATAGACATCCGGTGTGCGGGCGCGTCAGTTGAAATACATTAATGGCTGGATACAAATTGCCGCAAACTTTTTTGGCCACAACGTTTACGACATGTGGCCAAAAATCTCGTGTTTGTTGGGTTGACATTTTGTATGGTCGTTACTTACAAGATTTAAATGCTCTATAAGAACAAAGTCTAAAAAAATTCGAAATTTAAAAGGCTGAAATAAGCAAAAAATTTTCTAAAAACATTCTAAATTACAATTTCTATGGAATCTCTGGAACTACTAAAGTGATTTCAAAAGTGATGGTGGCAAATGGATGGTGATAATCCCTGCTCCAACATAGGCTATATTTTATGTCGGTGCAACTACCCCGAGGGGGGTGCAGAAGCGAAAAACGTTCTAAAATTGCGATTTTTGCGATGCTGAAGGAGCTAGAAACTTGAAGTTCGGAATGATTGTTATTTATAAGATCTAAATGCGCTCTAAGAACAAATTCTAAAGGAAAATGATCTAATGATTCTGCGATTTTTCAACTATTGAATTTCTAAAATTACCAAATTTCACCATAGAGTACCATAGCGAAACCTTCACGCGGAAAAAGATAATGATAATGGCGACGTGTCCTGACGTGTATATTGGCTATAGCACGAGTCACAAATTATAGTATCCTTATTATTCTGTTAAAATATAAAAGTGAATTATGAAATGTCAATATTTTGTTTGATTAAAGGTTCGTTAAGAGAAATTGACCAGCGTAGCGGGCGTAGCTTGCTAGTATTAAATAAAATTCAAGAGAAACAAAGCAAGGAAACGCGGAAAAAATCGTATGTCATAAAAGAACATATACTTTGGTGTCGAAACGATATCGCCTGGTACTCTAATGTTAAAATACTAACCATTTCCCAAGTATTATATAAAAAAATGTTCCATTTCCTGTATAGCTATATTTTTTATTTTAATTAATTTAATAAATGCCATTTCTGCAAAATTAAAAAAAAAGTAGCACTTCTTAAAAAGTCATTATCAAATTAGTGAATAAATTTTCATTAATATAAAAAAATTAATTCTTTATATATATATATATACATAAATAAAAAATATTTTTCGTAGTTTATAAAAAAACGCTTTATTCCGCTATCTATAAATTTACAAATACTTTAGCAGAAAATATTTAAGAAGATTAATATATTAAGTAACAGATAAAAAGCAATTAAGAAATCATGTAAATGGAGCTAATTTTGAAAAACTGTTATTGGAAGAAATTATGATAATTTCATTATCCTGAAACACATTATCTCGTAAAAGTTATTTTTATAAAAAGGTATTTTTAAGTTTTAGTCAAACAGTTTCTTCAGTTCAGTGCTTAAATGGGTTTTTAATTGAGAGCTTAAGTTATGTGAAATCGATATCTCTCCGAAAGATAATGATTTTTCCAAAATTTTAAAAGTTACTTTAAATTTCATAATAATCATTGATATGTATGGGAATTAAAGCGTTTCAAACGAAGTATTAACTTTTGAAGATTTTTCAAATTGATATTAAAATATAAAGTGTTTTTAATAGTTGTTGCTTTGTGGTTGAAATTACAATAATTTTCGTTAGGGATATTGAAACACAATATTATAATATAGTATAACAGTTAAAAAAATAGTACTATTAGTGCTATATAATACATGATTATATATCTTAGCTTAGCGATATATAAATCGGCAAAAAAGTCTGAGGAATAAGATAATTTATGTATTTTCAGAGTATTTATGTAACAGATGATCAATTAACGCATTTTTATAATTTGTTATTTAAAAAAAGTAATAATATGTAATATAATGTAGGAGAAGTTTTTCTTTTCTTTGTGTTTTCAATATTTGTCCACAAAACTTTTAACTCTCCTGTTCTGTTCAGGTCAATTTGACCCAATTTTTTTTTTTCGTTTATAAAAAAAATATAGCACGAAGATATTTTCATGAAATTTCATGAATTTGTTGGTAAATAATATAAATATATAATAATAGAAGGATTTACCTTTATCTATAATTCCAAGGAATATTTTAAAGATTATTCCTAATGTATTGCTCGGGTTCATATGACCCAATTTAGAAACAATTTACTTTTACTAGTACATTTTCATATTTGTTTGGAATAATTCAAC
Source organism: Maratus michaelseni (assembly GCA_963931845.1). Taxonomy (NCBI): domain Eukaryota; kingdom Metazoa; phylum Arthropoda; class Arachnida; order Araneae; family Salticidae; genus Maratus; species Maratus michaelseni. Next base: position 82,089,665 of record OZ007589.1, read on the forward strand.
AGAAAAGAATAGCAATAACTGCTCTAAGTTATGCTTTTTCGAAACTTGTTTAAAAATCGTTTACATGTGTGTTTGGTCACATAACAGGAGAATATTATTATTAGCTGGTGTTTACAAAATATATTTAGGGATATCAAAGTTGCCCCCCAGGGGGGAAAGGGGGATAATTTTTAAATCGTAAATTATAACACCCCTTTTTTATTACATATTCGGATTATATGGGGAAAAATACGTAATTTTTATATTTAACATTTTCTTCGGAAAATAGTAGATGGCGCTGTAATCGAGTAAAATGCAATGCAAATCGTTTCCATTGAAAATTCTGAAAAACTGTCGAATAACTCGAGAAATAAACAACGGATTGAAAAACGAAAAAAATACGTGTTCCATATTTTTGGAAAAAAATGCAACTTTGATATCCCTAAATAGATTTTAAAAAAATATTGAACATGCATTTTTCCGTTTTTCAATCCGACGTATATTTCTTGAGTTATTCAACCGTTTCCAGACTTTTCGGACACCCTGTATATATATTGACACATAGAGAAAGTTTCATTTAAAAATGCTCATTTTTAGGGTTTAATGAAAAGTAAAAATTCAAAGTTATGTCCACAGATTGTACATCGTTAAGTCGGAAAAGTTTTATTTTAGTTACAGCTTAGTTATTTACTTAGTTATTTACTTAGTTAAATACTTATTTACAAGAATAAACTGCTATTTTCCTCATCGACATTAAATAGAAAACGGTACATTGAATTACAGTACGTAATTTAAATTATTTTTTTCTAATACAGTAATAATTTAAAAATTTAACAAGAGGTTTTCTAATAATAAATATAAGATTCTGAGATTTAAAAAATTAATACATTCAAAATTTTAAAAGGCAAAACTTTAAAAATCATAATTTTTATAGTAATGGCAATAGTTAAATTAAAATAACATATCTTAATTTTATGTACCCTATCTTAATCTATTTCATATAGAGGTGTCGCGTCAATTCATCTCGCACAATTCATCGCGGAATAATTCGTCGCGAGCTCAATTCGTCGCGGCTCGATTCGTCGCAGCGAAAACGCACAATTCATCGCGCAGAATTCGTCGCAACCTCAATTCGTCGCGGGCTCAATTCGTCGCGGGCTGAATTCGTCACGACGTCAATTCGTCGTAGTATCAATTCGTCGCAGCGAAAATGTCTTTGAAGGCTATTATGACAAAAATAAAGATAATTTAGTAAAATTATTTAATGATAATTTGTTTTTTAGATATACATAATTATAACTAACATTTTAAAGGCGATTTCGGAGGATTTTTTTTTTATAAGTGATTTTTTGGGGAATTTCCTTATTGTGAACATGAAAGTTTAATGAATAAGAGCAAGTCATTTCTTATTTAAATTAGAGATAGAATAAATATTGCTTCAGATAACCGGAAAAATGGCGAAGGATTTAGGATAAAATCACCCACATCATGAAAAAATGACGAATACAAATGCTAGAAATTTTTTAAAAAAAATTATTAGTTGAAATATGTGTACACAGGGTACAACACCCCTCCCCCTCCCTTATATTTGAAAGAATTAGGAAGTAAAAAAAGTATTGAGAGATGTAAACATAAAAAACGTTTTGTGATTGTGATTGAACTGATTGCTGCATGAATGCAATTTCATTAAGTAGTATTTTGGTTTTATAATTTTTTTCATTTATTTCATCTATACTAATAAAAGGAAAGTGTTTGTCTGTCTGAGCTCTGTGCATGTGTGCGCGATGACAAGCGAAATCTACCGCACGTAGAAATCTGAAAATTTGGGTGTGGATAGTCCAACGCAGGTCCTACAGACCTGACGCTGAGATTTTTAATATTTTAAGAACCGGGGCACCTAGAGCCCTTTTAAGGTTTTTGCATCTAAATTGTAATAACTTGCCCCATTTTCATCTGATCTCCCTTTTTTTGTAGGCCTTTCTCCATTAAAGTCCCCGCCCATTTCTACATTTTAGTTAGGACCCTGGCCCCCTGGGGCCCGAGGCGGTGTTGACTTGAACCTTTTGTGCGCCAAGCATTTTTCACCCTCTCAATGCGTAACTTTTAAGTTGAGTTCCTTTCCCCGTGCCAACACCTTCGTATTTTTACTGTGGCTCTAGGGCACTTTTTTAGCATTTCTTTCAAATTTTATTCTAATGATTAATTTATACCCTATGCTTAATTTCGACTAATTGAAGATTTAAAGCGCTACGTACTAGGATCTTTTAAGATGTTTTCCTCTTAAGGCCTTACTCAAAACTACCATTTGGCCATTTTTGGGACCTCTAATATAGCTCCCTTAAAAATCGACCGATCTACATTTTTTATGATAACTTTTTTGGACTTCCAGCTACTATATGAACGACAAAAAAATTTCTCGGACAATTCCCGGGCCCCCTGGGCACCTTAAAATGTTTGTGCCCTAAGTTATTAATAATTTGCCCATTTTTCTCAGATCACCTTCGTTTTTGGTGCCTTCTTTCCATTAGGCTTTACTCCCATTTCTATGTTCCAGTTAAGACCCGGGCCCCCGTGGGACTCGGTATAGGGGCACCGTTGAAATTTTTGTTCCCTAAATTTTTAATAACTTGCTCCTTTATATCCGATTTTTTTTCGTTTTTGGTGCCTTTTCTACATATAGTTATTCCTACATTTCTACATTCCAGTTAGGACCCTGGGGCCCGACTCGAGGCCCCTTGAACTTTTTGTGTGCTATGCATTTTTCACCCCCATAATTCTGTCACCCTCTTACTAAGCGACTTTAAAGTTTAGCTTTGGATTACTCTCCCCGGGTTACCACGCTTATATTTTTATTGGGCCTTTTATAAGCATTTCTTTAAATTTTGTTCTAATGATTAATTTATACCCTATTCTTAATTCCGACTAATTGAAGTTCTAAAGCGCTAAGTACCAGGATCTTTTAAGATGTTTTCATCTTAGCTCAAAACTATCAGTTAGCCCCCTTTGTTATCTTCCCTTAAAAATCGGCCGACTCACTAGCTTTTTTTTCTGTCTGACAACTATTTAGGACTTCCAACTACTACTTGAACGACAAAAAAATATCTCGGACCTCAGCTACCACCAATTTTGAATATTAATCCCCTTTTTGGGCCCCTCCACTCAGCTCCATTCAGCATTTGAGTTTTGTTTATGGTTATTATCACGGGCACGGAAAACAACGGGTGGGTCACCTAGTTAGAAAGTAAACCATAATTTTATTATATTTTAATTATTTTCATCCGCTAATACTGCTTGTTGTATTCAGTAAATGTTTCCAATTTATGATTTTTTACTTTCTTCTATAGAAGAAAGTATTGTAATCGAAATTTTTTTCGACTTCCGGTTTTCGATTTACACGTTTTAGGGGTCAGAGATTCCGAAAAAGATGTTTTTACAAATTGTCTGTCTGTCCGTTTGTCCGTCCGTCCGTCTGTCTGTCTTCATTGTATCATCGAAAAGTGTATGAAGTTATGCTTAAAATTGAACCAAGTTTTTTCCTGTGTTTTTGGCAATGGCCAGCAGGTCCTACTTGAATTTGGGGCTATTTCGACGGAAGAGGGCGCTGTGATTGCGATTTTTGTTCCATTATTACTATTGTATCATCGAAAATTTTATGATTTTTTTATTGATGAGCAAAGGGTACCTTATATATTTCAACTGCATTGGATTTATTTTAAACGCATATTAAGATGGTTCTCAGCTGACCTGCTGAATAATGTGAAACTATCTGACGCGTTTTCGGACTCATTTTTAAACGCAAAGACATAAAATTGGCCGGCCTGATTGTGAAAGGGATTTGGAGTCGAAATGAATTTTCCATATTTTTTCAATTACGTATCGAGTTATAATTGATTCGTGTCACATGGCAGCATGTTTATCTCATTCTTCGTGCTGCGGCTTTAGAAATTTAGTTCAAAACGCCAACTTTGTCAGTATTTTCTGAAAGATCTTCTGCTTGCATTAAAAACTGGAAAATGTCTTTGGATTGCGAACTTTCTGAATAAGAACACGAGTCAATTCCATGTGTTTCCGAACAAAAATGAATTAAAAATTATGGCATAAAGTAGCCAGTTTGGAATTGAGAACAGCCGTTACATAACTTTTCCTGCTGGTTTGTGGGAAGAATCTTCCTCTGCCCTCTCCTAGCCTCGTTGTAACATCGACATGGACTTAAAATTTAGAAAATATTATTGAATTTTTTCGTTGTTCAAGATACGTACTTTTCACACTACATTTGCACTACCATTTTTTACCATTTAGATTTTGCACTACCATTTAGATACTGCTTTTCACACTACCATTTGCATGCAAGCATGCAAATGGTAATATTACGAAACAATCTTATCTACAGATCTAAGACTCACGTCATTTTTTCATGCTCCGATTGATTTTATCCTAAATCTTCCGCCATTTTTTCGGTAATCTAAAGCAATATTTATTCGATCTCTAATTTAAATAAGAAATGCGTTGTTCTAATTCATTAAACCTTCATGTTCTCATCAGGTAAATTCACAAAAATCACATGGAAAAAGATTCCTCCAAAATTGCCCTTAAAATGTTAGTTACAATTCTATAAATCTAAAAAACAAATTGTCATTAATAATTTTACTGAATTATCTTTATTTTTATCATAATAGCCTTCAAAGACTTTTTGCTGCGATGAATTGAGCCCGCGACGAATTGACGCCGCGACGAATTGATGCAGTGACGAATTGACGCTGCGACGAATTGTGCGCGATGAATTGTTCCGCGATGAATTGTGCGTTTTCCCTGCGACGAATTGACGTCGAGTCGCGACGAATTGATTCGCGACGAATTGAGCTCGCCACGAATTGACGCTGCGACGAATTAACGCTGCGACGAATTGTGCGTTTTCGCTGCGAAGAATTGACGTCGCGTCGCGACGAATTGAACTCTCGACGAATTGACGCTGCGACGAATTGTGCGCAATGACTTGTGCGCGATGAATTGTGCGCGACGAATTGACACAGAACCTCGTCTAGAAGAAGAGAAGTTTATTCATGCAAGAAACTATGAACAATTTTAAAAAGTACGAATGTTTTGTCAATTGAATAGATACAATCGGCGTACATTCTTTTTTTTAATTTTTTTACGAAATTTTACGAAAATAGTTTTTTTATGAAAGTAACTAAAAAGAAAATAAATCTATTTTCTCACTATTTTCAATCACAAATAAAATCTTAACAATTAAGATTTGAACATTTTAATGTCAAATTTATTTTCAGAGCCAGGAGTGGGCTGGAAATGATATGTCAAATAGGGACGCTTAACGGCTCATTCATACCTTGCTTTGCTTGTATAAAAATCTTTAGGTAATATACAGGGCTGTACGAAAGAATCCAGGTACGTTTACGTCTATTGGTAGAAATTTCTCACGTAAGTTCTAGGCGAATCAAACTTTTATTAGTTGTGAATTTTATTTGTGTTATACGTTTACTTAGTAAACTGAATTTCAACATACTATGTGTAATATATACAAATCTATAGATCATATACAGGTTTAACAAAAAGATTTGGAGTACCTTTCCGGCTATGGACGGTAATTGCTGAAATCAGATCTTCAAATGTGTTATATATTTTCAAACGTGTCTACTTAGGTATCGTCTTGAATTTATTAAACTGCGATAGTCATTTAAACTATTCTGCTCGTGTTGGAAAGTGTTTCATAATCTATACTTAACATATGATTTTTCTTTCTTGTTTTAAATAAAAGAAATTAAATTCTCTACAAACTGCATCAGAAAAACAAACAAAAGTACCTTTTATTAAGTTATAAAAATATATATATATATATTGTAAGTTTTTATGGTTTATTAATTTGTATTTATTTTATATTCTTTTTTTGCAATTTTTTGTTTCTTTTTTAGGTAAAATCTAAAGACTGCGCAATAAGTTGTATAAAAAATACAAGACGATTAAAAAAATATTGGGACTGAATAGTGGGAAAGTAAATTTTGTAAGATTAATTTATTTGAACAATATTAAAACGTTTGTTATTATTACAGTTTAAGAAATATTTTATATGTGTATAAAATATACAATAACAAGAAACATTCTTAAATTAACTGCAAGGATACTAATCTCCTCTCAAACATCAGTTAAGTTTCGGCATTTCAAACATTCCTTATTTGAAAACTCAAAACATTTTCATAGAAACATATAAAAAAATAGTTTTCATTTCTGTTAATATTCACTGCACTTTTTTCAAACTGTAAGAATGCGTAAATGTCTTCAATTTACTTTTCGCATTTTATTAGTTAAAATAATACAGCAAATACTAAGATAATTTGATGAAATGTTACATGTGAGTGTGAGCAATCTTACACATCTACTGACTAAAAAAAGTTAAATTCTAGCATAAAAAATGTTTGAACTTCTGATAAACATTTCACTTATTTTTTGTTTATATTTATTATTATAATTAATACGTTATTGAATTGAAAAATTTTAGATGTCCTCTTAAAAGATTACAATGCAATTTTTCAGACTATGCTAAAATTAACTTTAAAATTTTGAAATACGAACATTTTCTTTGCGCTTCATTAGTTAAAGGAAATACACAATAAATAATGAGATACTTTCATGCAGTGTTTCTTGTTAGTTTGAACAATCTGACGCATCTACTGACGAAAGACATTTAAAATTCATGTATCCTAAAATGAACTAACTGATAAACATTTCACGTATTTCATTTAATTTATTAAATTTAAAATTTAGAAGTGCTTTATGTGACACTATTTTTAAACTATTTATATGTATACTAGAGTATCACATTCGTTTACAACGTTATTTTGATGCTTTAGGTATAAATATCCTAAGAATAGTTCACGTGTAATCATGTGTAAAGATTTATTTCAGCCAGCTCCTCATGCCATAACTAAACTACAGCATATTTCAGAAATATGGACTAGGAGTTACAGATTGCTTTGTTTTTCTAATACCAATCTCTTAAATTAACTTTGAATCTTAAGGATTTAAATTCAATGGAGACAGTCCTCATTAACTTCGTCAGTTCCACGCAGTCAAATGTAGAATCCCTCTTCATGACATTATTATTAAATTTATAACAAGTTTTCTATAGAGTCTCCTGCCAAATAGCTAATTATTATGACTGCTTAAAATATATTTATTAAATATTCTGACAATCGACACACAGATTATTGTTATCTGTCGTTTCATGTTTTATTACTTTTAAATACAAGAGAATTTAGATTGCTTATGATTGTTTGATTAAATTCAAAATTTTATTTACGTAAATAATGCTTGGTTTTATTTCTAAATTGTTTTAATTGCTTCAGTAAAGCCTTTCATAACGGAATCGCTGGGTATAGGAAAATAATATCGTTTTACCTGTATTTACGTCTGTTTATGTATAAAATTATGGCATTGTTTCTGTCAAAAATATTAAAATTTTCGGTTTAAAGTAGGATTCAGTAATAGACAAGTCTCTGTTTCACAGATATTTCTACGTTTTAACATTATTATGTGTTACATTTTGCGGTAAATCCTATGCATTAATCTGGTATTATCGCATATTACATAACATTTGGAAACGTTTTTTGAGCCAGTCACAAACATCTGCAATAGCAGCTTTTATTTTTCGCGTGTGTAAATTATAAGAATTGATTTTTCTGTTGAAATAAAATGGTCTATATATTAAATCAATGTAATATATGTATTGTATCATCCGGACAAGTCTGAGGTATTTTTCAATTGCTTAGTTATATTTTGCTATTTCTTATAAGCAGTGACCTTGATGACCTGTATATGGAAAAAGTGCTGTTTCAGAAGAATTTCAGCCTCGAAGATGATTCCCACTCTCGGCGATCATCATTATCTCTAAATGAGGACTTAAAAAGAAAAAAAAAGCTGTCTAGTGATGAAGCACTGTACCTTTTGGAATACTTCGTCTGTGTGATTTTTCTTGAACTGTGTAAGGTTGTTTTCAGCGATAACGTATTTTAAGAAGTCCCTCTTTACAGATGATGGCGGACCAAAGCGTCCATCATCTTAGATACTGAAATTTGCGCGATTAAAATTCTCAAACCAACAACTTTCGAACTGTGTCATTTGAAACAGCACTTTGCCCATATACAGCACAAATTTTACGAGCAGTCGGGCTAGCATTTTTACCTTTCTTTAAAGAAAATATAACGAAAATGAGCTTTTTGTTTTCCATGCTTAACACTGCACTGAAACAAAACTTACCCCACAACACAAGCGAGAATTATGCACCGTAAGCAAAAACGGCAACTTGTACCCAAAATGTACCAAAAACATAAATCAAGGTCACACTTTATCAGAAATAGCAAAATAACTAGACGAAAACGCGCTTAGCTTTGAAAAACCGCCGAACTTTCCGAATGTGGCAATATTTTAATTGTGTGTATTTTAAATGAATATTTTGCGTTTTAAACATAATGAGTGGAATATTTATACTTTTTTATATAATGAAGGAAAAAAGAATACCGGCGATGAGAACAATATTTGATGATTTATCACCTGCGCCTTCTAAGATATTTATATAATATTTTTTGTACCTTTAAATGAAAACTATTACGATGATAATTTCGATATGCTTATTTTATACGTTCATTGTTGGCCTATGCTTTTTAAAATGAATGTATAAGACAGAAAATTTCATATTACGAGAAACATTGACATTTAGAAATTACAGCATTACCTTAGCTGTAACATGATATTTTTCCTTTAAAATATAGAATATAAATCATTTAATTACTAATATACATTTTCATAAATTTTATTTTAAATAATAAATATAATGAATATTAATTCTCTGTAAAATCGACAACTAATACGAAATATATGTTTTGCAAACATTTTATAACTTTTAAAATTATTTGAAAGTAAAGATTTGTTTCAAAAGAAAAACGCATTTTTCATTACTTTTTATCCGTAGAGTATTTTCTCTCAGATAGCATAGTATCTGCATTTTAAGATATAAGTATATATATAAAAGAAAATATTTCAAGTTGGCCTAGATTATTTTATTCGATTGCATTGCTATTTAGATCCATTAAGTACCAACAACACTGTACTATTTATTATACATTTTTAAACTTACTTTGATTACGTCTGCTGTCCTATTTCACTGAGTTGTATTACCTTAAATAACTAGATCAAATCATAAACGTGAATTGCCAGCATCAGATTACATTGAGTTTATAGTTACAAACACTTCAATTAAATAAGCTTCTCTTTACAGAAATTAATCGCATACTCTTCCTTAACTTTATCGCTTTTGCGCCTTCAATCAAAGAATCTATGTCATTTAATTTAATGTTTCATATAAAGTCTTTCCTTAAACAGCTATGAACCTAGCTTCTTTAAATTAAGTAATAAAATATTCTTATAATAACTCAATCCCTGATTAATGTGATCATTTACTTCATTTAATATTTTTTTTCTTTTAAAATGCGAGTGCGGTTATCAGGTACAATGTAGTATTTGCTTAATTCCATTTCCGTTTTTTGTCTAAACATCAGGGAAACGTTCTACTTATTTCTGAGATGAATTATTGTTACATTGTAAAAGATATACATAAAATTTTTCTCGTAGTAACGCAATTAAAATGTTTTTCATTCGGTCTTTATCTGCAATATATTATTATCCTCTATTTTATATTTATTTGTTCTTAACCATAATAAGAAAATATATAATTTTGTATGCTATACACTAGTGCAATGTTTATAAAATAAATATGACATTTATTAGTGAAATGAAGTATTAAAATTACGTCTAATATAAGAACATGTTTTTTGAAAACAATATTGTAATCAATTTCGAAATATTTTATCTCAAAAATAACATATAACAGAAAAAGCTTCAATAATACAACAACTATTGTTATGCCTTACATTTTTAATTTCCCCTCTTTCCATACCCTAAAATAACTAAAACTTTTTTTAAATTTAAGATTCAAACGATTGAGAAAATGTAATGTTCTATTTTTATTTTTTAAATATTGTTTAACAGTATATCTTTTTTCTACGATATGCTCAAAGAATAATATACTGTTTTACTCATCGAATATTTTATGCAAAAACCCCATCGTTTGAAACAGTAATACTGAAATTCAAAGAATTTGATAAAGCAATAACATATTGTTTGAAATTGATCGTTACGAACTTCCTTGGGCTATACATAAAATATTTTATCCTGAATATAACAATAATGAAAATAAGTAGTACATTAGAATTTTTTAAATGATTATATGAAAAATTTGTTTTCTCGTTTGTTTTATCTGTGTTATTGAAACATTGTTCTGTGTTTAAAACATATTTTTTCCACATGAAATGAAATTGGATGTTATAAATAAATACTTTTACATAACGTAATGATGAAATAGTACTTACTTGTCATTAGTAAATACAAAAAATAACGCACTATTTCTATTTTAAAATACATAGTTTCATCGGAAAATAGTAAACACTTCCAATGGATATGTAAGTATCATCATAATAAAAGGTATGTATTTATAATATGTATATAATGAGTGATTTTGATTACAGGGCTAGTACTTCTCAATATATAAAAGATTACGACATTACGTATTAAAACAAAAGCATTTTAGCAGATCAAAGAGAAATCATACATTGAGAAATTTTATACCTTTGTTTAAACTGATTTGAAATTTCTAAAAATTTCTTCAAAAATAATATAACATATTCAAACCAAATTTAACTCTCGTACTATGTGTGTACCGTATTTTACGCTTCATGAAAAATAACTAAATAATCATATTTCCCAGTATAGCGTTGAATGGCAGAACTTGTAATTGAATTATAAATGAAACTTTATCAAAGAAATTTAAGATTTTGTTCTACAAATTAATGTAACTTTCTTGAAATTAAAACTTGAATAGACAATTATTATTATAAAATATTATAGAAATTCATGAATCGTGTCATTTTAATGAACTGGTTTAGATATTTTATTTAATCATGTCTCAAAGTATGTAAATATTTTTTAATTACTTTATGGTTGTACAAATTGTTTTTCGTTGAATGTGTCTGAAAAGTTTCAATATTTGAAATATGCTACATAAAGATTTTTTTTACTGTATCACAAGATATATTATTTTTAAAAATAAGATGCTGGTGGAATAATGATTTATGTATTTAAATACTATATTTTCTTTAAGGTTAATTATTTAAAATAATAAAGTCATTTTCAGTTAACTGAATTTTCCAACGACACAATATAAAAATTGGGGTTATATAATATATTAAAAAGAATTCGACATTCGACAAATATGGGGCTTGTGTCTGTTCTTATACTTCTCAAAGGACAGAAGTCGTATATTCTATTAATGAAAAAATCAACATCAAGCCCAAAATACAGAAATTGCAGTTATTTACAGATGTGGTATAAACGCTCGTCACTGAAATACCCAAAATGACGAATGTTACAGATTTCATGTTATTTAGGATTGCTTAAGAGTATACTTTGAAATATGTTCTTTCTTAATGAAGATTTGTTTTCGAAATAACGAGATTGCCGCCCATTGTGACGAATTGGCCTTTTTTGCAGAAATTGGAAGCATATGATGTTCAAAAGCCCAAATTTATATTAAAACATTCCATGGTATGTTTATTTTATTTATATTATGTTAAATGTCACGTAGAATCGATTGGTGTCCTTAAACACACTACATAAGTGCAACTATAATGCATTTTCTGAGGTTTATTCAAACATTAAAATAAGTCAAAGTAAAGATTTTTCGTTTGTGAAGTTCGTCCAGAAGCCTGCTTTTTAACGTTGCGTTTCAATCAATCAAACCTCCCTAAATGCGAGAGTCTCCCAGAGGGTTAAGTAATTCAGAAGTTTGTTACACCTCAAATGCCAAAAGAAGAAGAATGTACAAAATATTTTGCGGAATATAGCAGGATTTTGAATTTGCAAGACAAAAATATTGAAAATTATTAAAAAAATAAAAAAAAACATGCAAAGGTATCGAAACCTAATTAATAGACAAAATAGGCTCAGAATATTGCTCACAAGACGGAAGAAATTATTTACGATATTATAAGAAATTGGACAAACATATATACAATAATACCTCGGTTTTCGTTGACTTCGGTTATCGCAGGTTTCGGTTTTCCTCGATTTTTTGCGCGAAACATTTGTTTCGGTTTTCGTCGGTTGCCTCAGATTTCGTTTATTTCCTGTGTCTTTTTGGGCCTTTGTTATAAATTACGAGTGCTCCATCATACCAAAAGTAACAAAGAAAGTTTCTTTTAAGCAAATTGTTTAATAATTATTTATTGCCCCATTTTAGGCAAATCTTAAATACATTGCAGAAACAGACTATTTTGAACAGCGTTTTTGAGCGACATAGGCCCTCTGACTCTGAAGCTAATCTTACTACCAAAAGACCAAAAATGGAAGTGACCCCAGATACAGTGCCTTGACGCCACACGCTAAGAATACCATTTTAATTTCGTATAGTTTTTAGTAATAAACGCTATGCTTATTCTCTATAAAATGTGTTTTGATACGTATTTTGGAGTGTTTAGAACAAATTAATAGGATTTACATAGATTCATATGGATATAATTGACTCGGTTTTCGTCGGTTTCGGATTTCGCCGATTGTTTTTGGACGGATTATCGATGAAAACCGAGGTATCACTGTATATAATTTTAAATCAGTTACTCATGTTTAGTTTTCACCTGTTTTTCCTACTTTATCCAATAAGTTTCTTCCAAAAATAGGACTAGACAGTATGAAACGGAAAAAAACGTATATGGTTTATCATGTTGTGGGACTTTACTCTACATATAACTCTTCATAGTTGACAAACCTTGGGACAATATTTAAAAATTTTCCCTATGTCGTGGAAATTCCCCATTTTCGCACACCGTGTGATGCTGCTGTAGTTATAAGAGTGTACTCAGCTAACTTACTTGTTAAGAACTTTTTTATTTGTATTATTTTCTTATTTATATTTCTAGCAGATGTCCATATGTTTCTGTAGTCTAAATTCTTTATGATTGTAAGCCGTGAAACAACATAAAGAAGTCTCTGGGGTATGAAAGTCCAATATTCAATGTTTTCAACTTATAATTAAAGTTGATATTTATTTCTAAAAGCAATTGTGTTTATATAGTTTAATAAAGTTAAGCAGCAAACTGAAAATGATAATTTCACGTGTAAATATCACGTGTAGCAAATAGAAAATAATGTGACTTTACGTAAGTGTATTCATCCATATTAAGAGTATAATTAATGTCTCGTCTCTTTAACATCACAAATGGTCGCAATTGTCACAGTCACTTCGGTCAACCAAAATGTAATACATTTATTCGTATCAATATTGCTCTGAAGCGGGCTTTATTTGGTGACTCTTCTAACAAGTCTCTGGGAATATTTCTTGGTGATGAGTCACCGGATTACTTTGCAATGAAATCATCTTCTGATTGTTATGTGATCGTCATTCGTATACTTCATCGTGAAGGCGGCATCATCTATTTGATAAGTCACCAAATAACGTCACAATGAAGTCACACGTTAACTCTCGGCTGACCGACATATGGAGTAAAGTACTGTAATAGAAGACGCTATGAAGTAAATACAAGTGTTCTTTGTGAAGAGTTATCAGATGACGGTATTTTGCTGTCATATGGTGTCTCGTTACCGAACAACTATCAGAGTGACTTTATAATAGTCTACAAATAAGGTTAATCTGGAATGACAATGTGACATATTAGTAATGTAATCTCGTGATCCGTCACAAAGAAGCAATCACGGCTATTTCTCAGTGAAGAGATCAAATGACTATCACTTGAGAGTAATATTGAGATGACACAATACATCACATTTCAGTTCACGTCAATGACGTGATACTTGTCACTATTTGTAACGTCAAGATGACGGCAAATTGCTAGCTGTTCTGTTAGGCAAAGACATATTTTTAAAACCTGTCGTTTATATACTATATATTTTTTTAATACTCTTAATTAACTTTTGTGTTCGAAAGTTAACATTGTGTATTTTCTACTTAAAGGCCGCCGCTAGTCATCCAAAGACACTTGCTAGCCAATGTTAAACCATTGGCAGAGATCTTTTTTAATTTTTCGTTTGCATTTGAATATTTTTAAATGATTTTATTTGTATATAATGTTTGAGACTGATGTCTAACCTAGTGTCTCCGCACTTTCTCTATTCTTGTTGCCGTTTATTTTCTGAGGAACGTCACATTAAGAATAGGTTCAGATATTGAAAGTTTCCCGAGAAAAAAAAATAAAAATTCAGCCAAAAATGAAAGAATAAAGCTTAAAAGTAATACTTATTAATAAATAAAATATCCCATTTTATAAAGTTTAAAATTACAGTATATTTTCTTTCATACTTAATTCATACATTTAGTAAACTATCTAAAACAATTCGATCGTATAAAAGTACACTTGAAATATTCACATTTTGTTTATGGGTGAATGATTTGTCAGGTAGCTCACATGTATGTGAAACATCAGTGACATTATAAGATAAATAGATTAAGATAATAAAATATGATGAACAATGCTGAATAGACAATTTTATCTTTTTGCCTCATTAGTTAGGTATTGTTATATATATTTGGCATAAATTGTCACTATTTATTTTGCCTTATTCGTAAAAAAATAATGAAAGAATCACATATCTAATGGCAATAATACAAGTGCATATTTAATATTTTTCGCATTCCCGATATTTGGCACTATGTTACATAAGCTGCTTGCATTATTTATCAAGGGAATTTTAAATATAGTTAAAAAATTCTACCACGGTTATAAACTGAGCAAAATATAATAAAATCTAGAATTCACAGAAGTCACTTGTTTATAAAATTCTATACTACCTTCACACTAAAAGTTTCTTTAGGGAAGTGATATTTTTTATGAACTTTTGAAATCTCAATACGTTTTGTTTCTTCTGATGACTAACACCGTCTCCCTCCCCCCATAATAAAAACAGTGCATCATTGATTTTTTTTCGAATATAAATCGATCCTGAAGATGAATGAATAAAATGTGTACCAACAAGAAAGCTTACTACATTCTATCAAAATGTATTATTTTGATGTTTTTATTAACACTTAACATCTTGATTCCAGAGTATGTAAATTTTGCAGTAAAGTAAATTTTGCAGTAAATTCCAAAATTTTCCATGGTATGTTTCTTTTTTCGACATATATTCAACGTGTGCTGGTGTGATCGCATGCTAAGTTTTTTTCAAGCATTAGATTTGTTCAAACTTAGTTTACGTCTAAATTTAAACAGAATGCCTACTTGGTGTTAATTCGACATGGCGATAATTTCAGTTTCTTTGTTTCAAGTTTCATCTAATTGTGCTACTGTCCTATTTTCATTTGAGAGTATTTACAGTCAAAGATAACTATGATGTTTTTTCGACACCAGTTCATCACGTGATTAATTTCCGCTGAACAAGTACGTGGCTTACAGATTTCTATTTTAGTATAGATAAAATGAACACAAATAGTTGTGAATTCGCACCATTCGGATTTTTTAAAACTTTTTTTTCGGATTATTTATTTGTTTTTTCTATTAATAAATTTAAAATGCTAAATAAAAGCCGATTAGCCCATGGGAAATAGCAGTGCTTCACAGAGAATTCTCTGAAGATGAATAGGGAGGCTAAGAGTTATTTGGAATGAATCGAATATCTGGTGAAGAAAGTTTAGTTCCGTATGTATTATCATATTCTGAAAATGATTATGATACTCAAATTGATAATTCGGAAAATTACGATATATTAATAGGTGCAATAATAGACAGAATGAATTCATTTCTGTAAGTGCAGCTGATAGATTCTGTAGTCAAATATTTTACAATAACGGCCCAACCACTTATTGAAAAAGAAAAGTGAACAGCGAGAGTGATTTGAGTTCTTTTTTGTTTTTATATACTTATATAAAATTTTAGAACAATACAATACACAAAAACAGAAAAACATCGAGTATTAAAAACTGACTATTGTTCCCTTTTAAGATAAGAGCTTTCTTTTAAAGTTATCGAATTTATATTTGACGTGTATTGTTAGAGGCTAGAAAGATAAGAAAACAACGAGCAATGCGATCTATGAAAATAGAAACAGTTCAGGTAAAAGTTTTGCCTATTTGTAGTAGTTCTCCAGTATCTAATGCAAATTACCATATTGTCTCAGTCTCAAGTCAAATCAAATAAAGTAAATTTTTGTCAAAATGCCCTTAGATTCTGACACAGTGTCTTCTATTGACAAAAAATTTCACGATTGTTTTTTTTTTTCATTGTTTTTTTTTTTTTACAAATCACTTGTACGACATTTTGCTGTCATTTTGTTTTATTTAGAGACTATGAAGCGGCTCCAACCAGTGGCTGCGAGGTTCTGCTCTCAAAGCTGGTAGACGGGAGGTGTTGGGTTCAAACCCCTATCACGCTCGTCGATCTAACCGTTCAGAGTTTTTCGTGGATTTCTTCGAACCTTGCCGTAAATATCGGTTAGGATCACTTAGAAATACTCTCACGGAAGGCACTCTCCCCTAGGGCTTATATCCCTCGTGTAGATAATCGGCCGTCATAAAATCAATCAACCAACCAACTAGAATCATTTGATCAGGTGGACATTTTCAACAAACTTGCATTTTTTTATGCATTTAATGTACTACAAATACACAACATTGGCATCAAAAGCCTTATAACAACTCACCCTATGACAATTTGCTCGAAACATTATAGATGTTCATGTTTTCAATCATTTTATGTAATTGATGTTATTGATAATATGTTGTATCTTATTTATTCACAGTAAAATTAAAAAAAAAATAATAGAAATGGCATGAAAACCAAAATTTAAATGCTTTTATTTTAATATCTATCGGTATTATCCAAATAGTTAATAAATGGCTTTTTCTATTACAAATTTTATATTCTAACACTAAAAAACGCGCTAAAATAATATACATTTGTTAATAAATCTTCCGGAATTTTGCGAAGAGAAAAAAAATGCAATATATGATTATTTTCTAATGTACATCTTTACTGTAAATAAGTAAGATATGACATTTTTTATTTTCTTTTAAAATGCGTTTCTTCCGATTCACAGCAGTGGACATAGTCATTTTCGTTATCTCAAAAAGTTGCAATTCAGAACGTCCCTACTTTCTCCCGTTAAGTCTAATATGATAAGAATAAAAAAAGTAGCAAAAATTCTTTAAAAAATAAATATACATACCATAAAACTAAATATAAAGACAACG
Organism: Maratus michaelseni; assembly: GCA_963931845.1. Taxonomy (NCBI): domain Eukaryota; kingdom Metazoa; phylum Arthropoda; class Arachnida; order Araneae; family Salticidae; genus Maratus; species Maratus michaelseni. The sequence continues at coordinate 82,106,964 of OZ007589.1, forward strand.
TACAGTATATTTATTTTCCTAAAGATAGAATTTTTGTTCTAAAGAAATATCTGCACCGAAAATACACTGCTCAAAACAATTAAAGGATATTGCAGTTTTAGGTGGATTTTGTATCTGGGAAACTTTTTAGCTGATTGATACATGGTCGACAGACATAGTAGGTTATATGAGAATAAATTACACATGTTTGGCAGAAAAAAATGCATTTTATTGCGCATTTGTGTACAAAAAGAAAAAAACACAATTTGTGCATATGAGAAAAAAAGAATAAGAAAAGGTGTTTTCTTCAAAGAAAATCATTTTCAGTAGGGGGTATGGTTTCCACGGGAGGCCAGCAACGTTGAACACCTTTGAGGCATGGACTCAATGAGGCTATTAATGACGAGTTGGGGTATTCTGCCCCACTCTTCCAGAAGAGCTCTTTCCAGTTCTTGGAGAGTTTGTGGGGGTTGTTGGCGGCCAGAAACTCGTCTTCCTAGAGCGTCCCAAACGTGCTCGATTGGATTCATGTCTGGAGAACACGCTGGCCATTCCATTCGAACGATTCCTTCCTCGAAAAGGAAATCCTCCACCAGGTTTGCACGATGTGGCCTGCAGTTATCGTCCATTAAAATGAAGTTATCTCCGATTGCTGCAGCGTAAGGGACTACAATAGGTCTGAGGATCTCATCCCTATATCGGCGACCAGTCAGAGCTCCATCTCGAATGATGTAGAGGTCAGTGCGCCCGTCAATGGAGATGCAACCATACACCTACACTCCTCCACCGCCAAATCTGACACTTTCGTGCACGAACGCAGGATTATTTCTGCCACGGTCCCTCCAGATGAAAATACGCCTATTATCCGGATGCACAGAAAAACGGGACTCGTCAGAAAACAGAATATTGCTCCATTCATTTCTCCTCCAGTTGACATGCTCGGTTGCCCACTCCCTGCGGTCGCGACGATGCCTTGATGTTAATCTAACACATACCATCGGTCGGCGAGCATACAGACCTACAGCATGGAGCCGGTTTCGGACAGTCTGAGTTGAAATCGTGGTGCCTGTAGCCGAGCGAAGGTGTTGTTGGAGAAGAGTAGCGTTCATGTTTCGGTGTCTCCGAGCTGTTAACGCTAAATACCGATCTTCATTGGACGTTGTTGCCCGTCTACGACCTTGCCCTGGTCTTCGGCCTGCACATCCACTCTCCAAAAAACGGTTCCAGATCCTGGAAATGACACTTTGTGACACTCCAATGGCTTGCGCTACTTCGGCTTGAGTTTGGCCCCCTTCTAACTTACCAACAATTCTCCAAGCTTCTGAATCTGTCAAATGACTTCGCTGAGACATCGTACTCATCGAAACAAAGCAATCACTGAATGCCGATCATCCTTGTCTTCATTCTCTTTTATCCAGTTGAAAGTCAAATTTCATTCGCAGCCGCTGAAGCGACGTTTTTGACGTCGAACTCAAAATTTGCATACTCCACAGTTTGAAAACCAGAAAAATTTGCATTTGTGATTCTCTTCTTCTATTTTCGGCAAAAAAAATTTCGTTTATATCTTTATTTTATATAAAACTTCAAATATCCTTTAATTGTTTTGAGCAGTGTATTATGAACTGATCTGAGCGTAAACTAAATACATATCTGGAAATAGAAAGATTTTTAGAAGACTTTAAAAAATGCAATCGAGTGATGAGAAGTTTTTAATAAATAGTTTGAATAAATAAAAAAGATAGATCACGACGGAAGTTCATTTTGGATGCTACAGATGGACGACGTCTGGAGAAATTTGCAGTTTTTGATGGAAAACAAATCTTGAAATTTATTGAAAAGGTTCCAATTGAAAACTTAATGCTTTTGCCTTTCAATAGAAGTTTGAAACACGCTTTTTATTATGCGTCATCCTTTATATATATGCAAAACAGTAAAATTTCTTATTAATTACGGAATCAAACAGCTTAATATCTCTTAAACATCTTCAGACTATACTAATATTAAAATTTAGTATAAGAACAATAATATTTTTCTAAAGAAGATTCAGTCAGTACAATTTTTTTTTTACTAAGACACTTTCACTTTCGGAACCGTTTTCAAAAATAAAAGTATCCTCAAAAAAAAAAAAAAAACAGCAACAGAAATCAAAGTCCACAGAGTGTGCATAGAAATTGACCTCAGCTATCCAATGCAAAAGAAATCATTTAAAAATATTGTAATGTGAACGAGATATCGTAAATTATTTACTCCATAGTATTAACATTATCGAGCGGGTGTTTTCGCCTGAGTGAAGTTGCCTCTTCACAGTCAGTGTTATTTTCATTTGTTACAAATTAGGAAAGAAGGCATTTTTTTATGCATAGGCCACTTTTGGACTTATAGATATAGGAGGAATGCTTTCGGAGAGGACATTGAAGGTAAAGTATCTTAAATTATTGTTCTCGTACAATTGAAAGTATGGAAATCTTTCACAGTCACCCTGCCCAGACTACGCTGGTTTGCGCCCAGAAAAGGGAAATGATTAAAACTACAAAACATGTTTTGTTGAGTACATTTTGGTTGTGGTTGTTTTAGCAAAATTCAAGTAAAATTGAACCATTTTACTTGAATTAAAAAAACATTTTTTGCTGACGATACAATTTTTTTTTTTTTTTTTTTTGGAATTGCAAAAAAATAAATAAATAAATAAATAAATAAATAAATAAATAAATAAATAAATGTTGATTCAAACAAAATTTCCATTGACCTATACTTAAACAAAAAGTTTTGTTGGGTCAACCAAATTTGTGTTGATTCAACAAAACTTTTTACTGGGTGTGGAACCGTCAAACATCGGCCCAAGTATTAATTTGTATTATTTATTCAAATCACTGAGTTGGTCTGCCCCGTTACAAAGTATGATATTCTACATACTGAATGTATAGAAATATATTTGCATAAGTATGTATATTATACATTTTATGCGAGTAATTATGCATGTTACAATTTTTATGTAAATCTGACAGATATAAGTCACACAAGATACACTATATTGCCAAAGGTGACCGGTCACTTGCGATTTTAGACGTTTTGTTAACTATCTAGAAAAATACATGAGGAATTAACCTGAAACTGCAGGTGCGTAAACAATATAATATAGGTTATATATTTCCGTGAAGATTTTTTCCCGAAACCCTATAGGGGACTGTCAACAAATTGAAAAAGAACGTATATCTTTTGTATTACCCTGTAAACACTAATGTAGTAAAAGCGTTCAAACTCGAGATTATTAATAAGTGGCTTATTGTAATATACTGTGTTCATTTTTATGAGGATAGCATGTACACTCGAAGAGAAATTAAGGTTTTTATAAAAACAGTCCCAAATTTCGCCAAGTTTTTTGCTTATAATTTGCAGAGTTCTTTATATAAAAAAAGTTATTTTGAGAAAATATGTCAAACAACATTGTACATAATACTCAGCAATCGGAATTAAAAAATAATAAAAATTGGATGAAAAACGAGCAGGTTTACTAAAACATGTTTCACTGCGCATGCGCGAATGCAATCAAAATATATTGTGCATAATGTATTAGCTAAGTATATAGAGCAACTTTAGTGAATATATCATAGCTTGAAATATCTGAAAATTATCGTCGATAGAATAAGCTCGAAATCCGTTGTTCCAAAAAGGAAGCAAAAAGATGAGGGGTTGTATCCAAATATAGTAGTACGTGCAATATTGTGTACGCTATCTTGGCACTAATCAACAGATATTTGATACAACCCCTCATCTTTTTGCTTCTTTTAGGGAACAACGGAGTTCGAGCTTATTCTATCGACGATAATTTTCAGAATTTTCAAGCTATGATTTTGAGACTTTCACAAAAGTTGCTCTATATACTTAGCTAATATATTATGCATATTGTACTTTGATTGCATTCGCGCATGCGCAGTGAAACATTTTGTAGTAAACCTGCTCATTTTTCATCCAATTTTTATTATTTTTTAATCCCGATTGCAGAGTATTATGTACAATGTTGTTTGACATATTTTTTTCAAAATAACTTTTTTTTTATATTAAGAACTCTGCAAATTATAAGCAAAAAACTTGGTGAAATTTGGAACTGTTTTTATAAAAACCTTAATTTCTCTTCGAGTATACATGCTATTCTCATAAAAATGAACACAGTATATTACAATAAGCCACTTATTAATGGTCTCGAGTTTGAACGCTTTTGCTACATTAGTTTTTACAGGGTAATCCAAAACATATTCTTTCTTTTTCAATTTGTTGACAGTCCCCTATGGGGTTTCGGGAAAAAATCTTCGCGGAAATATATAACCTATACTATACTGTTTACACACCTGCAGTTTCAGGTTAATTCCTCATGTATTTTTCTAGATAGTTAAAAAAACGTCTAAAATTGCAAGTGACCGGTCACATTTGGCAATATAGTGTATCATATTCATATGAATGTTTTTTAAAATTAATTTAAATTTGACAGAATACAAAGTTTCACTGCAGATCGTGTTGTATTATTTAAAAATTGCAAAAGGAAAAATACAAAACAAAATTGTGTGCATTACCCACTGTTCACTTCTTTGAAATTCGATCAACTTTGTATCCATTGAATTTTGTGTAAATGTTTTTATAATGTAGTTTTGTAATATTTTGAAACATAACTAAAAAAGATGCCTATGATTTTGAAATTATGTTAAGCAACAAAGTTGCTTATAAATGTTGTTCACTTAGAAAATCAGGGTTTTTTTTTACAAAACCCTTCTGATCAATGAAAAAAAAAGGTTTTTGAAGATACCGTTGAGTTATGGATTAGAATAATGAAATATTTCTCATAAGCCTATATTATTTTATTTTATCTACACCGAAAAAAAGAAAAAGAAAAAACGTTTTGGTAGCAAATGTGACTGAAATCATGTGTCTATTTACACAATTTCCGAGAGTATATTGAAGGGAGAACTTCTTGTAAGGTTCGGCTTAGAAGGGAGGCATTTACTGTTGTTTCAGCGTCGATTCATGAAAGTTCTATGATTTAGAGACAAAGTACATTTCCACCCAGAACAAACAATCAAAAAAAAAACTAAAAAAAAATTACTGCCGACACAACTGTTATCAATTCTGTAGAATTTCGCTGTAATATGGTTGAGATTTTTTTTTTTTTTTTTTTTTTTTTAGCAGCTTAGATTTCAGAATTATTCGTGAATCGAGGAAATTTTAACAAATAAAAATTAATAACTTTCAATTATTATTACCGTAAAATAATAAATGACGATTTATATTTATAGTATATTGTAGGAATTCGAATTGGACATTTTTTACGCCAGTATGCATCTGTTTTACAAATTTTATATGTATGTTACAAATGTAAATCTATCAAAAAGAAGTGCGTATATCAGAGAATATAAGTAAGAAATATAGACTTAAGTGTGTCAGACTTCTGCATGAATGCCTATAACCAACATACTTGACAACCATCTACTATTCTTCCGTACAAACTGGTTTAATTTGACCTAAGGCAACCAAGTTGTGAGCCAGAAAGTTTATTTAATACATGAAATCAAATTCGCCGCACATATAAACTTAAAAAAAAAAAATAAAACATTATAAAATTTTCTTGTTCAAAACTTATTTGACTTGGTTATGTTAATTGTTACAGAAGAAAACTGAGAGTTTAGCATAGATGCATTCTAAAAAAGCTCGTGAATTGACATGTATTTTTTGTTTATTATATTTCGTTGATCTGGTTTTCAGTATGGTTTTAGAGTGCGATGCTAGGAAATCATGTATTTAAATATTGATTATTCAAAATGAAAATTAATATAAAATTATGAATGCATTTATAATTTTTATATGCTTTGGCTCGTAAATAATATCCAACAATATGTCGGATTATGTTCTTAATGCTTTAAAAAAATCAGTAAATAGATGTATTATTCTCAAATACATTCATTTTTCAATAAATCGTTTATTTATTATCTTAATAGTTACAGCATTCAAACATCAGACAAGGCTTACATAACATATATTTCATTCTAAATAATTATTTCAGCTCTTCGCGACAATCTAAGAATATATAATGTTTATAAAATATATGTTCTTAATAATTATGATTATCTTCTATTGTGTACACTGAACGAATATGATCTAACATTCCCTTTCTTTGCTTGTCTGTTTCAATTCATATAATTCAGAAAATTCATTTGTACGTTCAAAGAAGTCGAAAATATGCGGTTGATGTTTTTTTCCGAGAAAGATGACTTAGATTACCAAATGATTTGTTTTAGTCTTTCTTTTTCGTGTTACTTAAGACTGTATAATCAGAATCTATATTTTTGCAGACTAGACGTATTCATTTAAGTACTTTATGATCTTAATAATACTAAATTCAAAAATCATATAACACATAAATAGTACTTATTTCTTTCGAATTAAACTTTTGGCTTTTCGCCATGATAAGCTCGAAAAGGTTTTTTTTTTTACTCTTTATTGTTCATAGCAGTTAGTAAATAAGTAATATATAGCATTTAATATTCCCTTTCACAGCTTGTATGCTTTGATATAAGGAGCCGAAAAAGTCATTCTCGATTTGAAAGATGTCGCAAATCAAAATTTTCTCTTTATACTCAGAAATGATATACACGTACAAGATAATCTAACAAAGTAGACTAAATCTGTACGTTTATATCTAATTTCAGAATTTATTTATATGAATATATAAATAAATATGATTCAAATTGAACAAAATATCTATTGATTCCATGTGAGATATTTTCATAAGATTAAAAGTCAGTTTGATAAGTGCTGTAAAATTAAATAGTACTTGTTTTATTTTTTATTTATTTTTATTTATTTTATTTTATTTTATTTTTATTTTTTTGCATAAAAGTTAAAAATATAATAAAATGTGAAAGCATGGAAATATAACGTTCATTATATTTTAAATGTTTAATAAATGACAAAAATAAATTTTCGAAATTCCATTTGTGCAAAAGAGTTGCCTATTCATTTTAATAATTAGAAAAATCTTGTCATTTATGTTAAAAGCATCCTAGCATTACAAATACACCCAGCTAGAATTAATTAGGTAAGAGAGATGTAAGCGTGTAAAATACGTGTATCCAAAACGTTAAAAAATGAAATGACGTTCGTATATAAGTATGGAATATTAAACATCCAAATTACTTTAAAATTGGAAAGCATTTATTAAAGGGAGATTTATTTTTTCGGCTGAAATAAAAATATATTTTATGAAGGGTTCTTTTTTTTATTCGATAGATGAGCGGGGAGTCTAGAAACATTGAAGGTATATGTTGGATTGAGTATTAAGGACACATTCCGTATTTACTCGTGTCCAATGCGGAATTTGTTTCGCAAAAACATTAGCATAATTTATTTTTTTTTCCTTTTTACGTAATCAATAGAATCTCAACGGAAACATTGCATGTTAGAACGAAAAATAATGTGTCAGGCCTAGATTATGAAACGCTTTCCAACACTAACAGAATTTCATTTTTTTCACGCAATGAAATAAGATAACTAAATCTGCAATTTTATTAAAATGATCTGCAAACGATTTTTCCCCATATATCACAATATAATGGAATTATTTTGTGTGTCCATGTTAAAAAGCTATAAATGCCACATAGTTCAATTTCAATAGCGAAAAATCTACAGTGGATCTAATAAACATGTAGGGATTACTTGCCAATCCAAGTATATTTATTCGGATAACAGACGGACAAGCAAACACAATTCATAAACACATTTTAGCTGTGTTGAAAAGTGAAATAAAATCAGTTGTCGCAAACCTGTAGATGGTCACCGATAACAATCAACAACCTAGTTCTTCATACGATACTTTCTACTTCTGGAGGCTTTACGATGATCCAGGTTAGAAACTGTTTCTTTGTGACAAGTTTTCGTTTAAATACTACAAACGGTGACAAATTTCCCCATCAGTAATAATGGTCAGCATAACGGAGAATAATTCTATAATCCATGAAAAAGTAAAAGCTTATCGCTAAAATGTAGAAACACTATTTAAGTTTGAAAAGTATGAACATTAAAAAACACTACGATAAAAAGTATAAAGAAGAGCCACAAATAGTATGTGGCCAAACTTTTGTATGATAAAATATCAAATTTGATAATACTTAAAAGCGTGTATTCATCAAGTTAAGATAATGCAGCTGATTAATTTTTTTTCTATTTGATTTATTACGTTCAGTTACACGAAAATCGAAACCTTTCAATAAGAATACAATAAATGATGACCAGATAAATAAATTTCAGAATTCCATAAAATTGACTACCATTGTTGGAAAGATTTATGATATAATAAGATTAATTCAAATATTTTATGCCTATTTTATCGTAATTAATCAAAGTACCAATGCTCGGAGTTACACTCAGCTGTCTGTTTTCATTTACAGACATGATGTGATCTTAAAAATAAGTACATAAGTAGAAGTAGTTTTTTTTTACAGCACACTTTTAAAAACGGTACTTTAGGATTCATTGTTTATCTTAAAAATCACGCCTAGGTCTGCGACTGCAATGCATATTGTTGCATAATAAATCCCTCAAAATACATTAATTTGGCATGCACCAGACGATGGAAAATTCACCGCTCTGATTTACGCTTAATAAAAGGTGAACTAGTAAATTTATTAAAAATATTTTTATTTTAGCCCTGTCTCTTTTTTTTAAATATGGCAACAGTAAAGAAAACAAGAACGAAAAATCATGCGACAAGCATAGATTAGGTAACACTTTCCAACGCTTCCAAAATAATTTTACAATTCATTACCTTTTAAAAAGCTGAAAGATAACATATAAGTAAACAATTTGGGAAACGTATAACATATTTAAAAACATAATTTCAGGAATTTCCAGCATATACAATATTCGGAAAAATATCCGAATACTTTTGTTCAGCCCTGTATAGGATCTATAGATTTGTATATATTTACTGTATTACTGGGGGGGGGAGGCTCGAAAGCCAAAGCACCACGACCAGAGGTCTATTTTACTATCCCCCCAGGTCTCCTAATTTTGAACCAATTCCAGATGAGAGACCTGCATCTGGATTGGCACCCCCAGAGGTAGCGCTTATACAGAACTTGGAGGACTTTGGAGCCACGAACAGATTTAACGTGCACCAGCTCCCATTAACGTACACGGTCCCACAGCACAGGCAGACGAGAGAGGATAGACGATGCACCCTCCCGAACAGTGACCGTGGTCGATGATGCTTGGCTTTCGGCGATCTTACGAGAGCCGAGCTTTACCGTCCGCGCCACTGCGGGACTTTGTATATATACTACATAGGACGCTAAATTTTAGTTTAGTTAGGAAACACGTAGCACAGTTTAAAATTCTCCTTCTGGAGTTTCTGTCAATAAAGGAAAATGTGTTCGCGAACTCTTGTGCTGCCCTGTATGTGAAATACAGAATTTATACACACCAAGTAGTAGATAAAAAGGGAGTTATATTTAAAATAGCATTCAGCAACTTAAAACGCACTTCCAGAAATTATTGTTAACAGACAGTTGACAATTCTTTGGTGTGTCCCTGTAAATGTACGATGACAAGCTATACACACAATATTCTGTAGTAAGCCTCTTGTAATGCACCTTAGTGACATATATAAATTTAAATGCGTTTGAAATAGTGAAACATTATTCAATTAAACCGCAAACGATTTTTCTCTATAGACGTAATGTAACGGAATTTTTTTCACTGTCCCTGTAAAGTAACTATAAGTGCTATGCACACCGTATTCCATATTAAGCTTCTTGTAATGCACATTAGTCATATATATAAATTACAATGTATTTGAAATTGTGTAACATCATTAAAATAAACCGCAAATGATTTTTCCCCATAGACCGTAATGTGACGGAATCCTTTTGAGTGTCCCTGTATAAAAACTATAAATGCTATACACTTCAGTTGAAATAGGGAGCATGCTATAGATAGCGACAATAACATATAAAAATTGAAGGACAATCCGAGTATATTTACGGGAGTTAGAGCACGGACAGACGGCAGACGGTCAGACAAACCGAAGTCATAAACACTTTTCAACTAGGTTGGAGAGTGTTAAAATCGCATTATTTAAAGTAAGTATTTAAAAATTCTAAATTGTTTTCTCAAAGAATGGTCAATTATTTAAATAATATTAAATTCTTAATTGATAAATGTCTATTAAAATATATTAAACATTATATTTTTTTTATGTATATTTTATTTTCTACATTATGTTGTTTGAAATATTTTATTGTTGCAATTCCAATGCCGGAAGACATATATATTAGCAAGCGTGGTTTGAAGCATAATTAATAGCGTTGTTGTTTTAACTCGTATAGTGTTGTAATAATAAACAATATTTTCTACATTATGTTGTTTGAAATATTTTATTGTTGCAATTCCAATGCCGGAAGACATATATATTAGCAAGCGTGGTTTGAAGCATAATTAATAGCGTTGTTGTTTTAACTCGTATAGTGTTGTAATAATAAACAATATTTTCTACATTATGTTGTTTGAAATATTTTATTGTTGCAATTCCAATGCCGGAAGACATATATATTAGCAAGCGTGGTTTGAAGCATAATTAATAGCGTTGTTGTTTTAACTCGTATAGTGTTGTAATAATAAACAATATTTTCTACATTATGTTGTTTGAAATATTTTATTGTTGCAATTCCAATGCCGGAAGACATATATATTAGCAAGCGTGGTTTGAAGCATAATTAATAGCGTTGTTGTTTTAACTCGTATAGTGTTGTAATAATAAACAATATTTTCTACATTATGTTGTTTGAAATATTTTATTGTTGCAATTCCAATGCCGGAAGACATATATATTAGCAAGCGTGGTTTGAAGCATAATTAATAGCGTTGTTGTTTTAACTCGTATAGTGTTGTAATAATAAACAATATTTTGTGATTTATAACATGCCCCCGGCTAACGCAAAAATTACTTAAAATTTGTTTATGTATTTTTTTATATTTTAGTTCTAAAAATATTAAAATGTGTTATTATCATTGAAAATACACCTGCATAAATAATTAGGAAAGAAGTAAATATTCGACTACAGAATTCCATCTTTGCATAACTGAACCAATTTAAGTTACATAAATAAGTGTAATATGTGAAGAGGTTCTGGAGATTCCTATGTAGGGTGCAAGTACCTTAACTTACAATTTTGATTCACTTATGAAAGTTTTAATTCAATACAAAAATGTCGTTTTAAAAATGAAGATCAAATTTCAAATTATAATTCCTTTTCTAAGACCGCTATTATAAGAAAGAGAAATTAGAAAATGCAAAAATCAATTTAATGCATTTTTGTATCAATTTGATTGTACTTGAAATTGTTATATGTGCTTAAAATGGTATCGGAGATTCTATTAATTAGTCGTTGACAATCTATTAAATATCTTGTGGATATTTGCACTGAAAGTAAGCGGACATAAATGCAATCTAACTATGCGCTAAATCCACTCCAGATATCAGAATAAAAAAAGGTTGCTGTATGTAGCGGTATGTAAAAATCTTTGGCGATTTCTTCGGATATTAATTTCTGGAATGCGACTAAAAAGACGTACCGTTTTAAAAGGTTTCAACACCTTATTTGATTACTTAATTGATATTTTTCATAGAAAAATACACCAAGCGTTTTTAGTGGGATATCTAAACTAATATATTAAATCTATTAATTTTTTCAATATAAGTGTGGTTTCAACTACAATCTGTAACAGAACAGGATAGACCCTCTAGTTTTTCTTAATAACCAAAATAACCTTAATATTCAAATATAAGAAAACACTGGAATTATAGACATTTCTATTACAACAATTCTTTTGGCTTTTCGCCCTCACAGCGGATTGATTAAAGTTCAAAATATATATACATATATATGTTTTTTTTCTCCAATGTGCATTGTCCACAGTATGTAAGTAAAATATGGCAACTTATATTCTCTTTCACAATTTCTATGTTCCGATTCAAAGAGCTGCGAAAAATAATTTCCGCTTTCAATGGAGTAAAAGTATAGCAGCTGCTGTTTCTTCTGAGAAACATAATACAGAGGCTTCTAAATTATTTTACAAAGCTGATGCAATAAGAAAAATTATATTTCATTCAATAATTTATTTATATGGACGTAAAGGAAACTAAAATGAGAAAAATAAGTTTTTTTTTTAAATTTCACAGCGTTAATATATCACCGTAGAAATAGATAAAATCGATATGTTTTGGCGCGAAAATACCATAATATTGTTTACTACACTGAATTAAGTAAAAACATATGTTTCTTAATTTAGGATGAAAAATAACTTATAATGAATATATACAATAACCTTCTTCGAGTTACCCGTGATTCCGAAAACGGCTCTATATCTTTAGAAACTTCAGAAACTTCATAGTTTCGAGATTTAAAGAATGATTTATAAAAACAAAGTAATTTTTACTGACTTTGATTTTCGGAAAAGTTTCCAAGTGGTTTTTATACTGTATTAATAAGTTTTTTTAACCCGGAATAACAATTTTTTAGATGCTATCAACTATCAATTAAACATTTTCCTGTTCAGCAATAATGTTTTACAGACAACCATGATATACTAACATTATTAGCATGTTAGCATATTAACAAAATATTATTTTGTTATTATTCCATGATTAAATTCAATTATGCAGCTGAAAATATTTAATTCAAAATTAATAGCATTCTAAAACGAGATATCTTGGTTTTAGAAATCCGATTAATAATAAAACTGTACTAAAACGTTTTTTAAAATTAGTGGCAGCAGAGAAAACTATATTTTCAAAAATTCTTCTTTAAATTTTGCAAATACAGTAAAATCCCGGTTATCCGAAAAGCATGGGGCCAAAGGCTTTTCGGATAACCGGGGTTCCATAGGAATTTTCGGATAACCGGGAAGCTTCCTAATTTTATTCTATCAGATGACACTACTCACCCTTCTCAATACCCCATAGTCAGGTAACGCGTTAGTTCTTGCAGGTGCTGCAAGAGTCCGCATTCTGTTCGATTTCACCTTCCTGTTTACACATGCTTTAGTTTCCTCCAAACTTTATTTACGATGAGTAATATTTTAAAATACAAACGGGTTTTTATAAACATGAAGAGCTCAACGAGTTGAAAAGTTGATATTGGCACCTCAATATATTGAAGTGCAGTAAGATGCAACAGCGTCAGATCTGTTGTTGTTTAAAAGGTGGCGTGATAAGGCAGCATTGAAGCAATGCAAAATTGAAAAACCGAAAAAATAAATAAATATAAATCAAAATCACAACATATTTTGTAAAGAAATGAAGTGTTGTATATATGTATATGCAATAAAATGCCTGCATTTGCGCAATAGTCCAAATAAGTAAGTTGACGCTGTTTATTTGTTTCATAAACAACATGCTTGTATCAAAATAAAATTTTTCATATTTAAAAAACAAAAAAGTTTTAAGATCTTTCGGTTAAGCCGATTTTCGGATAACCGGGATTTGGATAATCGGGGTACTACTGTATATTAATTTATGAGTTATCTAATGGTATAGAATACTCTTCGGAATCATGGATAACATGGAACAGCATAGTTTATATTTTCATACGTGGTTATATTATATTTTGTGAGATTAAGAAACATTTGTCTTTTTTACAATGTACCGGGTTGTTATAATATAAGTATATCTATTTGGAGCTGTCTGTAGCTTGAAGGAATAACCCGAACAAAACCAAAATCGGTACACTTACTATTTGAGAAAGGGAGAAAAGAATGGGACAATTAAAAAAAAAATAATCGAAAAATCACCGTTAGATGGCGCTATTGAGTGTGAAATGTAATGTTTAATACAAGAACAAAGAATTAAGGCGTAAAACCGGATGCCATACCTAATTTTATGGAAATTGTCACAGTGAATGTGATTACACTTTCGCATGGCGGTGCCGATCATGTTCAGGTTCCACGTAGCCATTGTGGTGAAGGACACAATGCACGAAGTCCTCAACTGCGAAATGTAATGCATCAGTATTGATGTTCCGCACATGTTGTGATATGCGGTAAAGTCATTGAAGTTTTCGACACCTCAACGGTACACAATATTATACATTACATGTCACACTCAAAAGCGCCATCTGTCGGCGATTATTGCAATTATTTTTATTGTTCCATTCTTCTTCCCCCTTCTCGAATAGATAAGTGTACCGATTTTGGTTTCATTGAGGGTATTCCTACAAGCTACAGACAGCTCCAAATAGAGATACTTTTATTATAACCACCCTGTATATTAAATCATTTTATTATTGTTTCTATTTAAATCTACGAAAGCATGATCACAACTAATTCAAGCAAAACCTATTTCAATCAATGTCTTATTCGGCGAAATGTAGATTAGATTTACAAAAGACACCACGTTCTTAAAGAACACTGTTCTCACTCAGTGATAGTATTTCTACATTACAATTGTCGGGAAAGATGTTGTAAATTACATATTTTTCTAGACGGCATTTCTACATTTAAGGAAACACTCCACCCAAGAAATTGCAATGAAAGGAATGTCCTGAGGTCTTTAATGAATGAAAGATAGTAAGAAGAGATGCATTTCAAATTCCACTCCTTTGTAATATTTACAACTAAGCAATGGATAAGAAGAAACCAATAAAAAAACATTTATTTGCTATTTTCTTTAACTCCAGACCCTTGGCCATACAAACCAGTTTTTTCATGTCTATCATTGCTCTGTTAAATTGAAAATCATATATGAAATCAATAATTGAAAGTTCTTGTGAGTATTTCAATGATAGCTATGTTTTCACGGGAAAAAGGGAATTGATCAGTTGCATTATTGTCCATCGCTGGAATTACTAGTCATTTAGAAGGTTTGACTTTAGTACAACATTTTTGCCTACAAAAAGACACATCTAAAGAGAAGAGCACTCAGAATAATAAAATCTGGTTGATTAGGTTTATTTGGTAATGATGGCTTGTAACAGCAGGGGTGAAAATTTCCACAAATTGCTTTACAAATCTATACCACGCTGTTGTACTAATAATAAGTTGCATTACTGTATTATTCCCAAAAGGAAGCAAAAAAATGAGGGGTTGTATCCAAATATCGTGCAATATTGTGTACGCTATCTTGGCACTGATCAACAGATATTTGATACAACCCCTTATATTTTTGCTTCTTTTTGAGAACAACGGATTTCGAGCTTATTCTATCGACGATAATCTTCAGAATTTTCAAGCTATGATTTTGAGACTTTCACAAAAGTTGCTCTATATACTTAGCTAATACATTATGCATATTGTACTTTGATTGCGTTCGCGCATGCGCAGTGAAACATGTTTTAGTAAACCTGCTCATTTTCATCTATTTTTTATTATTTTTTAATTCCGATCACAGAGTATTATGTACAATGTTGTTTGACATATTTTCTCAAAATAACTTTTTTTTTAATATTAAGAACTGTGCAAATTATAAGCAAAAAACTTGGTGAAATTTTGGACTGCTTTTATAAAAACCTTAATTTCTCTTTCAGTATACATGCTAGCCGCATAAAAATGAACACAGTATATTACAACAAGCCACTTATTAATAATTTCGAGTTTGAACGCTTTTGCTACATTAGTGTTTACAGGGTAATACAAAAGATATTCGTTATTTTTCAATTTGTTGACAGTCCCCTATGGAGTTTCTTGAAAAATTCTTTGCGGAAATATATAACCTATAACTATACTATTTACACACCTGCAGTTTAAGGTTAATTCCTCATGTATTTTTCTAGATAGTTAACAAAACGTTTAAAATCGCAAGTGACCGGTCACATTTGGCAATATAGTGTACTAGTCATTTAGAAGGTTTGACTTCAGTTCTGCGATTTTGTCTAAAAAATCACTCAAAAAAGTAAGATTGGATGTTTTACGTAAATTATTTTTATCATTGGATTAATTGAAGCAAAATGTAGCAGAAATTAGTTTAATTATATTTGTTTTTAACTTTTTTTTATCTTCACGTATATTACGAGTAACGGTTAATAGGAGAACTTTTATATTTACCTAGTTTCTCTTATTAACCGAGTTCAACTGTCGCCATAAAAAAAGATGTTGTAAACAATCAAGAAAAGGAAGCATTATTAGCATAATAGTAATAAAATTAATAAGATGATTATTTTTTATAATTACCTTGCCTCTAGTTTTAACACAGTTCAACTGCCTTCTTAAAAAATGGTGCAGTAAACAATCAAGAGAAGTAAGCAACATTAGCATAATAATAACTTAAGCATTATTTTATTATAAGGGTTCATTTATGAAAACATTAGATTTTTACCACTAGAAATGTATTTAAGAAATACATAATTTATACAGAAAATTTTGTCTTTTTTTTATAATGTAAGATGTTTAATTGCATTCTTATAATCTTACCTAATGAATTATTCCTTTAAATGAAATCACAAATAATTAAGCACAACTGTTTATTTAGCATTGTGCGAATGATATAAAAGCTGTAGATGAAAGTATTTTAGTAAAATAGCCTTAATATTTATACATTATTACCAGGGCATTATTATAATATTTTCCTGAAATGTACTAATTGATAGAAAAAGAAACAATCTGCTGCAAAAATTTAATTATCTTAACTACATCTTTCATTCGTTCTATCTTATACTAATAAAGGAATGTTTCTCTCCGCGTGTGTGTGTGTGTTTGTTTGTCTGCGATGGCTAGCAAAATCTAGACCACCTAGAAGTCTGAAAATTTAGGTGTGGATAGTCCAAGGCTTGGCCTGGTGCACCTAAGATTCAGAATTTTAATATTTTAATTATTGACTGAAGTATTTATAAAAATCCTCTCAAAAAATCCTCTTTATAAAAATCCTCTAAAAGAACTCTCATCAAAAATCCGATTTTTTTTCTTCGGTTGGTTGGTTCTATAGAGTCTTCACAGAAGAAATTAAATAAACCAGAGTATCGATGCATAGATAAGAACTTATAACGAAATAGTGTTAAAATGGATTGCAGTTACCGGCATACAGCCATGTTCATGTAGCGCCACCTGCACACGCCACATTACACAGACGACACTTGTTTGAAACATTTTCCAGGCACGTTTTTCTTCATGATAATTAGCTGGGATTAAGGGTTTTTTTTAAAGGACATATATTATTGTGATAGATATTATTAATGCAGAAAACTTTATTGAACAGATTATTTGTGATATTTAAGGAGAGGGAGAGGGGTAAGGGTAAAAAACTTTTTATTAAATATCGTATTTTATTTACTTGACCGCGCACCATCTGGCGGTGGAGTTTTCCTTAATTGATCTCCCTTATTAATAAATCCAAATTTACTGCTCTGATTTCAAGTGCTTTAATTAGTACTTTTGACAATTTTAACATTTTTAGCTTCACCCGTAGCGTTTAATTGCTGTTTTATATAGAGATAGCTGCTATTTTAAATCTCAGCTAATAATGTTCCGAACTTCTTCAAACCAGTTCCATTTTTAATAAACTATCGTAAAAATCAGCATTCATAGCTTCAAGATGCATTTCTAGAAAGTAGTTACCAATATTTCCGAAAAATAGTCTAAGGCAAATATCAAAATAAGTGTCAAGTTTAACCAAATGATTCAATCTATAAAGATGTATAGTGATTTTTCTAATTAGTTATTTGCTGAAGGGACTTGAAGAACCGCTCAACCCCCCAGCCCCTCCTTCAAAATTTTTTTCTAACTCGTTTCCATATCTCAACAACTATCTTTCCGATTTGAAAGGAAGTGATTCCAAACATTATAATTAACTTAACAGTCACATTCTATAATAATAAACTAAATTTATGAGTAGCGGTTACAACTATTTCTAAATAATAGTTTAAGACAAATTTGTAATTAAGTTCCTAACTTAACCAAACTAACGGATATTGAAAGATGTCTAGTAGTCCTTCTAATTAGTCATTTGCTGAAGGACACTTAAACATCATTTCTCCACTTATCCTCCTTCAAGGTTTTTTTTCTAACCCGTTTCCATATCTCAACAACTATCTTTCCGATTTCAAAGGAAGTGATTCCAAACATTATAATTAACTTAATAGTCACATTCTATAATATTAAACTAAATTTATGGGTAGCGGTTACAACTAATTCCGAATGATAATTTAAGGCAAATTTGTAATTAAATTCAAAGCTTAAACAAACGAACGAATTTTTAAAGATACATAGTGGTCCTCCTCATTAGTCATCTGCAGAAGGACATTTTAACATCCCTCTCTCCGGCACTTCCCTCAAGATTATTTTCTCTAACTGTGCCTTATTTCAATAACTCGGCTAATAATGTTCCCATCTTCTTCAAACCAGCTCAATTTTGTAGCATGCCTACTATGAACTGCCGTAGGCAGCGGGGACCTGCTTCAGATTTTTGAAAAGAGGTTTGTTTGGAACATAATTTTCTCCTGGCGTTGGAAAGGGGAAATAAATGATTTTCCGGAGCATACGAGCATGCCTGGTATACGGTGGCCGAAGCCATCGGAGAACCTGTGCAGAGTTTTGTTTTTTAAGAGTTATAAGTTTATTATAAGGGCTCCGGCAATGCCGGGCAGGTCAGCTATTATTATCTAAAAGGCATTTAGAGAAAAAATTTCGAGATAAATATTATGTTACAGTAGCATAAAACAAATTAAGACTCATTTAGAATTCTCACATCTTCCCGCATAGGTATATTTTTTCTTCTATTTGTAAATACTCGAAACAGGTTTCTATAAATGTGTACTGACTTTGATACATATAATGCCACCATAACAGAAAGCTCTAAATAAAACATATGGGAAAAAGCATGACAATTATCCTGCCATTCGCATCCTATGGAAAAAAATAGAAATTAATTACTATTAGAGGGAAAAAAATGGAAACTTTTCGTTTGCTTAAAATCATACATCAATAATTAATTATCATTCAATAAGAATTTTTCCGATAAAATGTTTAACTTTCTGATAGTTTCTAGTTATTTTTTCATTGAGTTTTTTAATGAGAGATTAATAGATTCTGAGTAATTCAAATTTCCAGATATTATTATTATGTCAATAAAATTTGAATAATTAAGATTTTCAAAAGTTTAAGCATTTTATTTCTGGTGATATAATCAAATCAAATTTAAATAGCGTGTATCTGTAACGTACTATATAAAAAAAATATTGAGAATAAAAAAAGATATCATAATGAATTTAAAGCTTTTAAATGTATACACAAATATAGCCTTTACTGTATTTCTTTAATAAAATTGCTTTAAAGTGAAATTATTTCATTATATATATATATATTGTTAAGTATCGGGAAACCTACTTCAAATACATTTAACCGGATGTCTGAAACAATTTTATTCGAATTCTATGTGTTGTAGTAACTTTAAAATAAACATTAAAGGTTTTTTTTTGCAAACTGTTAAATAATTTTTATTGCATACCTTTTCAATGAAATCATCGCAAAATATCAATGTATCTTCATACTGTCGCATTGTTCACATCAAATCAATAGCGGAATTTCATCCATATCTTAAGAAGCATGTGCCGTCAAAAGATTAACTATTGTCTTGCTGCTGCTTTCACAGTAGAAGCACATCTTTTTGCTCCTGACGAAGAAAGACTCAGATCTTTCGAAAGGCCTAGCGCATTTTAAAGTTTTTGATGGTGTTTTAAGAAGATATTTTAGTTTCTGCTGTTGTAAAGAGTATCTTTATCTCATGCAAATGTTTTGGTAGTAAATGAATGTACAAGTCTTTAAGGAAGCATTGGTGTATGGCCAGAGGATTCAACGCTAAACATTCGTGAAAATGCCCCTAAAAACTTCATAAATATATATATATATATATATATATATATATATATATATATATATTGTATTTTGCAATAATTTCTTTTGTTTCTTTTAAAGTTCAATAATGAACTTTAAAATCGCATTGAGACTTTAAGGATTTCTTGTGAAAAAAAAATCCCACATGCGTATGATCATCATTTGTATGTTTAGTGCACTTAGTCTTAATCAGCAGTCCATTCGAACATACAAACAAAAGGACTAAGTCTGTTTATATGATATTACCGTCAATATGACATCGTTTTGTCAATTTAAAAACAGTGCAGTCTTTCTGAAAATCATGCTATTCATCATGTGCCCTAAACGAAAAGGTTACCACCATGTGTACGGAATGGAAATTAGTAATACAGTGATACCTCGGTTTTCGTCGGTAATTCGTCCGAAAACAATCGGCGAAATCCGAAACCGACGAAAACCGAGGCAATTATTTCCATATGAATCGTTGTAAATCCAATTAATTCGTTCTAAACACTCCAAAATACGTACCAAAACGAAAATAAGTATAGCGTTTAGTACTAAAAACAATAAGAAATTAATATAATGTTCTTGGCGTACGGTATCAAGGCACTATATATAGGGTCACTTCCGTTTTTGGTATATTGGCAGTAGGACTAACTTCAGAGTCTGAATTTCGTTAGCACATTCCCACCTTTCGCTATATTAGCACTTTATATACGCTTTATTGCTCCCCTTTTCACTACAATGGAATTTATCGTTGATGGCGATTTCCCGTACATGCGGTCGATTTCATTAATCTTAATGCCGCTCTCATATTTTCGAATAATTTCCTTCTTCAAGTTGATCGTGTTCCTCACCTTCTCCTTTAAAAGGCTGCTGGCTGTAGAAATTTCTTTTGGTCCCATGATGGAACAGTTGCAATCAATAAAAAAAAAAATTACAAAAATACACAGGGAATAAACGAATTTGTTTGCCTAGACGCGCGGTATGATACACACACGAACAGAAACAACTCTACACTGGAACGCGAACGCGTGAGTTGCCCCCATTGTTTTCGGAAAATGAATGGAAGTCACGTGGGTACGCCGATGAAATCCGAGGCAACCGTCGAAAATCGAGAGAAATTTTCGCGGAAAAATCGACGAAAACCGAAACCGACGATAACCGAATTCAACGAAAACCCCGAATTCAACGAAAACCCCGAATTCAACGAAAACCGAGGTATTACTTTATATTTCTTGCAACACAAAGTAAGTAGTTATTTTAATTCTTTGTCTAAAAAAAAATATATTATGTTACGTTTATTAGACGGTCTCTTCTGATGTATCGTAGACATTATTATTTATTCAGACATAATATTTTACCTGAAATTTAAAAAATACTTTTTAGTTTCATGCACAGAAAGGATTTGATTCATTTTAAAAGAAGATTTGATTAATAAAAAGAAGGTATTCGAATGTTAATTTGATGATAGATGTGAAGAAAATGTAAGACTTCAAATATCTTGTATGATATACAACTTATAGATATAGTCATCCAGGTAATATGATTTCCATATTTCTTATGTAAAGGCTAAAATTGAAAAATGTCAAGAATGTTTCCGAAAGAAAGACGATATGTTTTCTGCATTTCATTTTCAATCTACATATTTGAAGTTTAATATCATGGTATGTGACTAAAATCGGACATGCATAAAATGAAATCCAAATTTCAATATTTTTCAACATGTATTTTGTAAAGTATACGATATAAAGTCAGTATTACATTAAACTCAATTATTATTTCATTTATTATATGTTTATGATATTCCATTCTAAATATATAATATCTATAAAACGTTATCTTTAAAGCGAACGCATATATAAGTGTTTTTTTTTTTATAATTCCGATAAAACATATCAGTTTTATCGGTTCATATCAGTTTCTTGATGTTTTCTTTGGACGAATATGTAATCAATCTTATTTTTTAAACTATGATAGACTATTACATTATATATAGCTTCAATAAGTACAATTATTAAAAATTTACTGCGCATAAAAATTGCCAATAACCAATGAAGAATTTAATATTAATTTTATAGTAAGGAATACTTTCATGCTTATATTTTTATTAGAGGAACAAACCGAATTTTTTCACCGCGAACAATTTCAATTTACTCTGTAATAAAAACGAGTATTTTCCTAATGGAATATAACACTCGTTCTAAAGAAGACATATTGTGTACATTTTCATAATATTTTGAGAATTATGCCTTGAACACATATAAAAATCTATTTATTAAGTATTGAAAAAAAAAACTACAAACCTGATAAATGTATAAGCATACATTCACATTTTCATATGTATTTTTGCATAGAATATGTGCTAAAAATTGTACTCACAATTAAAAATCTAATAGCATTATAATTAAAAAAATTAAGTTATGAAGGTATTTTAAATTCCATATACAACTATTTAAAATTTAGTCAAAACAGCCAAAACGATAATAATCATGTGAAGGGCAATTGTTGTTCAACTGTCATCCAAACTTAACTTTACACATGCGCACACACACATACAAATATATATATTTATATATTTATACATTAAATTTTCATTTATGCATATTTCATTTAAAATGAAGGAACGTGTATTAGGATACCGTAACAAAAAAACGAAATCAAACATCTAAAATTTGGCCAGTAATTTCTTTTGTCAAGCTCCTTTTGACGAAAAAAAAAGAAAAATGTGTCTTTTCTTCCTTTAAGTTATTTTACGATAATCGAACTTTTTAAAATTCTTCGACAGCAAAATGGACATTTATTTTAAATAAATATAAAAAATATATCGCTATTATTGTATTTGATGCATTAAGCAATATAAAGATTTCGTCTGCATCAACGGGTGACAAAAAATTATGAAATAGAGTAAGAAAAATTATACTATCACATTTCAGCAAATTTAACAGAATATTTGACTTAAGTGCTTGGTTCATATAAAGATGCGGTTGATGAATCAGTTACATCTGAAGGCAAATTTCATGGAGATCAAAGAGACAAAGACCTAAGGCATTTTTATAATTTTAACTAAATCCCTTTGAAATGTACAAAATATTTCGGATGCAAGTCGTGCAACTAAATAGACAAACGGTAATACAATTATCGTCTAAGTCTAGCAAATTTCATGCATCATAAGTTATAATGAATTTGCATATCTTTGTGGAACAACTAATTAAACATCATCTTAATATTTTTGCGGTTATATTATATATATATATATATAATCATCTTAATATTTTTGTGGTTATATTATATATATATATATATATATATATATATATATACATATATATATATATAATCAAAAACACGTAGTATTAAAAATGAAAACTTAAGTCACATTTTGAACAATTCCCACCTATTATTCGTCATGCATTCAAACATTTTAGCACATCTTTATGAATAAATTTTCTTTTTCGTATCAGCCATAATAGCAAAGAAGACTTAAAAAGAAAGTTAATCTGAAATTAATTTAAATGTCATTCAGAATGTCCACAACTTTCCACATACATATGTTATTTTTGTATTTGTGAGTACTCGAAAATTATTTCTGGACGTGTGTGTTTACATAGGAACATATTTTCCCATCCTAACAGCATGTATTAAATAAAAAGATCACGGAAACTTTCCCAACATCCGCATCTTACCTAAAAAATTGATAATAACTAATTCTGAAAGATTCTAGTTACTTTTCCATTCGACTTTCCTTAATGAGAGTTTAATAGATTCTTATCTATTCAAATTTTCAGAAAGTATTTTTCTGCTAACAGAATATGAATAATTAAGATTTTCAAAAGTTTCAAGTGATAGAAGGAAATTAAATTTAAATGAACTATATCGTAGCGTAATATATACAAATTATATTGAAAATATTTAATTTTTATATGGTAATCAACTGAAATTTAAAAATACATATAAAAAAGTAGCTTTTGCAATATTTCATTGAATAATTTGCATTAAACCAAACTCATTTTATACTATGATATATTTTATCACTTATCATGAAAGCTACTTGAAATAAAATATACCGAGTCTCTAAAAATTCTTTATCCGTTTTGGAAGTACTCTAACGTAATCTACGTTATACACGGCCGTTTCATGACTTTTTAAACGTCACACAAAGTGGATAATCTTTACGGCGATTGGCACAAAATGATGCGCGCGACGATTTGTACCAATCGCCGTGTAAAGAGTTTTCGTTTGAAACACCTCTCCGATTGACTTTTTAAACCGATGAGCCGACCGTGTATAAACAAATCCACGCTTCTAGTGATTTTAAAAATGGTTGCAAAATACGAAATAATTGTTTCTATATCAATTTTTAATGAAATGTTCTCAAAAGTTCAATGGGGCCTCATACTGTTGCATGGTCCACACCAAGTCTATAGTGAGATTCTTTCCATATCTTAACAAGCAGCTACCGTCACAAATTTAACTACTGCTGCAATGCGTATTTTTAGCTTATCCAAAAGTTTGGGTAAATAATGAATGCACACCCAGTCTTTATTGAACCGTTGCTGCACACCGAGAAGAGTGCATATTAAACATTCGGAAGAATGTCCTTGAAATTTGCATGAGATTAACGTTTTTCGTGTTTTTTGTTAAAAGTCTTTCTTGTTTATTTTAAAAACAATAAAGCACTTTGAAATCAAATGAAGACTTTAAAGACTTCTAGCGAAAGAAGAATGTGTATGTTCACTATTTGTATGTTTAATGTTCTTAATCTTAATTAACAATCTCATCCTATCGATCATGCGAACAAGACTTACATTTTACTGTAATCGAATCCGTTTATAGCACATTATGTTTATTTATATGATTCAGCCGTCATCATAGAAATGTTTTACCATTTTAGACATTCTTTTTTCAGAATAGATGTCACTTTAAGAACTTCTTTTGAAGGAAGAATGTGTATGATCAACATTTGTAAGTTTAATGCCCTTGTTCCTAATTAACAATCACATTCTATCGGTCAATGTAATATCAATGTAATCGAATCTATTTATAATATATTATGTTTATTTATATAATATAACCGTCATCATAGCATTATTTTGCCAATTTAGGCACTGTACAATCATTCTCATTAACATGCTTTTCATCTTTAGTATGAATAAATTAGTTTATTTTATAAATATACATCATGAAAAAAGCATATTTAATTATTGCAAGTTAAAAATAGAAATTCATTTAATATTACTACACCATAACATTTACGAGGGTAAGACGAATATAAAGACATATATTTAATAGGTTATTTCTGAAATATTATTTACCAAAGATATACCAAAATTATTTTACTGGATAGATTTCTTCAATTGCTACACATTTCGTTCAACAGACTGGTAGTATTTTGTTCATCTATAATAAAACATTAGGAATTGTATAAAACATACTGCAATAAACATCCTGTGTTCTTTATCTGGAGAAAATATCTTTCTTTCTAATTCATCTTTAAGAGGATCCAATAAAATGCTATCCCGAAATTGATATGTTCGGACTATAAAGAAGATGTTCGAGCCTTGTTCTGTGAAATGCCTCTCATTTCTATTTTGGTCCACTTGTTGTGTGACGT
Organism: Maratus michaelseni; assembly: GCA_963931845.1. Taxonomy (NCBI): domain Eukaryota; kingdom Metazoa; phylum Arthropoda; class Arachnida; order Araneae; family Salticidae; genus Maratus; species Maratus michaelseni. The sequence continues at coordinate 82,132,396 of OZ007589.1, forward strand.
TTTACATTGACCTGTAGGAAAAAAATGGGATTGGCATGGAGATTATTTTCTCGATATGCTGCATTAAAATAACCATAAAAGTTCGCAATACTGTACTGCATTATATTAACATCTTCCATAAAAGTTCACAATACTGTACTGCACTATATTAACATCTTCCATAAAAGTTCACAAAACGGTATTGCATTATATTAAAATATTTCATAAATCCATACATCCTAAACATCTATACATCCTAAATCACCAAAAGTATTAACTAGAATTTTGCCTGTTTTTGCTTCAATGGAGCAGTTTCAATTTGTGTGATCCATTTCATTCTGGATTGCCCTGTTTTACATAATTCACGCCAAGTGTTTTGAAATTTTTCTGTCATTTGAATAATTAAGACTTCGATGAAGTGTCATCTCCAAATTGTATATATTCGATAAGTGTCATCTTTATAAAAAAATCAGATTTTTATTTGTTGAAAGATTAAAAATTATACTTTCTACAACCGTACAAGTTACTTGTATTCTTTCACATTGTTAGTGAATAAATAAATGAACGTGTGCAAAAAAAAATGAGAACCTAATTTTTATACCCTAAATAAATTATCATTGCTATGAAAAGAAGATTTTTTTTTTATTAAAAAGTCTCAAATATATTTCATTCTTCCTTGTAATCATCATGTGTTAAAGAATTAAAAAGAAAATTGAATTGTATGTATAAAAAATTGCACAGAAATATTCTATAAAAAGCTTATATTTAATTTAATCTATGTGGGAAAATACGTTGAAGCAGATTTATATCTGTAGTAATTGTAATTTTCAAATTTTGTTCAATGAAAACTAGTAGTCTTCAGGATATTCTCATCTAAAGTACTATTCATCTCAAGTTGCGTACATTCTAGCACAATTTTTGAACGGAATATTTTCCCTTATTTAATCAAATAAAAATATTGCAATTTATGCAATTAAGTAAGCCAATTACAAATTCTGCAAGTTAATAATAAATAAAAAAAATTGAAATAGTTATGTCATACCACTTAAATATTATAATGAGTTTACGAAAATTGCTTTATATATGCTTTATGAAAATATGTAATCGAAAAACCTTCAAGAGTATTTATCAAACGAATGGGGTGTGTTTTCACGATTCCATTTTCGAAGCAGTTCGTACATAAAAATTCCACGAAATACAGAAAATATATACGCTGTAAAAATACATTTTAATGGTAATATGTTAACTTTTTAGAGACATTTAGCACGGAATATTATTGGTACGAATTAATGAATATATTTCATTTAGTAAATATGCTTGATGAGTAAAAAAATATTAAATTATTAAATGCATATTGCAATTTAAAAAAAAAATGAATTTCAATTCATATCGATACGCAAAACGATTTAAAAAAAACATTAAGCATATCCACATATTAACAGTTGAATAATTAAGAAGAAAATTCATCATACCTTAAAGGATGTGCAATGAGAAATTCTATATAACATTTTACTTAAATAAAAGGGAAAATTGTACTGAGAATTGAGATCATTAAGTAAATACGATATTCAGATTTAGTTCTCTGTGGACTATTATTTTTAAAACTTCATCAGTATAATAACTTTCTGTATACTTTATGCAAAGATGTAATTGCAAAATCTTCAATATTAAGTGAATGGGGTGTAATTTCAGGACATCATTTTTGAAGTTAAGCAAATATAAAATTTCCACGGAATAAATACCATTTAAAAAGACTACACTTTCAGAAAATAGCTTTAAATTTTAACTTTTTTTTATATTTTTTGGAATGATGATACACTGTTAAAAATGTGCAACAAACTGTCCAGTCATTTGACCGTTTTTATAGAAAACGGTTACATAACCGCAATTTAAATCTATTCTGACCATAATATGGCGAATAATATGGTCAGAATAGCGCTAAATTGCGGTTATGTAACCGTTTTCTATAAAAACGGTCAAATGACTGGACAGTTCGCTGCAAAATGTTTAACTGTGTACCAAATATCTTTTACTTTATATAGTTTGCGCAGATAATAAACAATCTTATTAACTTCTATGTCATTCTACATAAATACACTCAGAAAAAGAAACTGATTTAAACTACAAAACATATTTTTGGAGTACATTTTGTTGTTTTAGCAAAATTGGAGTAAAATTGAACCATTTTACTTCAATTAACAAAACATTTTTGCTGACGATACAAAATTTTTTTTTGGAATTGCAAAAAAACATTTTTTTTTGTTGATTCAAACAAAATTTTTATTGACCCATATTTAAACAAAAATTTTGTTTAAATATAGATCAATGGAAATTTTGTTTGAATCAACAACATTTTTTTTTTGTTGAAAATCATTTTTTTTTTGCAATTCCAAAAACAAAATTGTATCGTCAGACAAAATGTTTTGTTAATTGAAGTAAAATGGTTCAATTATACTTCAACTTTGCTAAAACAACCAAAATGTACTCAACAAAAATGTTTTGTAGTTTTAATCAATTCCTTTTTCTGTGTGTATTTATTAAATGAAGGTCCTTCAGCAATAACCATACAAATGGAATTATTTTGATTCTCAATTTTCAGATTTACGTAACAGTAATATACACTGCTCAAAACAATTAAAGGATATTTGAAGTTTTATATAAAATAAAGATATAAACGAAAATTTTTTTGCCGAAAATAGAAGAAGAGAATCACAAATGCAAATTTTTCTGGTTTTCAAACTGTGGAGTATGCAAATTTTGAGTTCGACGTCAAAAACGTCGCTTCAGCGGCAGCGAATGAAATTTGACTTTTAACTGGATAAAAGAGAATGAAGACAAGGATGATCGGCATTCAGTGATTGCTTTGTTTCGATGAGTACGATGTCTCAACGAAGTCATTTGACAGATTCAGAAGCTTGGGGAATTGTTGGTAGGTTAGAAGGGGGCCAAACGCAAGCCGAAGTAGCGCAAGCTATTGGAGTGTCACAAAGTGTCATTTCCAGGATCTGGAACCGTTTTTTGGAGAGTAGATGTGCAAGCCGAAGCCAGGGCAAGGTCGTAGCCGGGCAACAACGCCCAATGAAGATCGGTATTTAGCGTTAACAGCTCGGAGACACCGAAACATGAACGCTACTCTTCTCCAACAACACCTTCGCTCGGCTACAGGCACCACGATTTCAACTCAGACTGTCCGAAACCGGCTCCATGCTGTAGGTCTGTATGCTCGCCGACCGATGGTATGTGTTAGATTAACATCAAGGCGTCGTCGCGTCCGCAGGGAGTGGACAACCGAGCATGTCAACTGGAGGAGAAATGAATGGAGCAATATTCTGTTTTCTGACGAGTCCCGTTTTTCTGTGCATCCGGATAATAGGCGTATTTTCATCTGGAGGGACCGTGGCAGTAGGAATAATCCTGCGTTCGTGCACGAAAGTGTCAGATTTGGCGGTGGAGGAGTGTTGGTGTATGGTGGCATCTCCATTGACGGGCGCACTGACCTCTACATCATTCGAGATGGAGCTCTGACTGGTCGCCGATATAGGGATGAGATCCTCCGACCTATTGTAGTCCCTTACGCTGCAGCAAATTGTGTTTTTTTCCTTTTGTACACAAATGCGCAATAAAATGCATTTTTTTCTGCCAAACATGTGTAATTTATTCTCATATAACCTACTATGTCTGTCGACCATGTATCAATCAGCTAAAAAGTTTCCCAGATACAAAATCCACCTAAAACTGCAATATCCTTTAATTGTTTTGAGCAGTGTATTATTCAGCAACAGTAATATATTATTCAGTAAATATATTATTCAGTAACAGTAATATATTATTCAGCATATAAGGAAACATAAATTTTATGATCAGAAGCAAAGAAAAATATGCTAGAAAAATATTCTTATTAAGAATATATGCAAAGAAGTTCTGTTGTATATTAAATTGTTAAAAGTAAATTCAAAAGCTTTGTAGCTGAAAACGACATTTTACTTTCCTTGTTATTGCAGAGGGTCTCTCAGATATTTTCCTAAGTGTTAATGATGCTTTTTTTTTACGCACAGTTGAAAATGCGCTAAACCAAATGTCGAGACATTAGTGCTATGTAGAGTAAATTATTTCTAAATACATTTCTTTACATAGTTCGTCTAAACATATGCAATAATTTACATTTTTAATTTTTAATAATGTCATAAATTTGTTCAGTGTCACAATCTGTGAAACTATTTACATACTAATGCACTTTATTATGATATATTTGTAACATATTTATGATATATATATGTAAGAAAAATATATGTAAATAGTTGATTTACTGGAATTATATGAACAACTACGTTGAATAACAAAAGATAAACTTTAATACAGTCTTAGACAGATAACTCTACAATACTTTACTAATAATTTCTTCACAGCTAATACACTTCTGGCCAAACATATACAATATATTTATTTTCCAATAGTCCAACTAGGTCTAACAGCGCCTTTACTGGCTATTTCTCATTCCGATGCTTGCTTCACAATAAAAATTAGAAGACTGCTCTTTTTTTTAATTTTGAAGATATTCTGATCTCGCCTTCTAAACTTTTTATAACTTGTGCATTTAAATCATGGATAATAGTAGTACTAAAGAGTCAGTTAATTTGATGATCATGTACGTCATAAAGGAAATGAAGTGTTTAAATTGAAATCCTACATATATATAAAGCTCTTTGGAGTTGAAGCGTTATATTTTATTATAGGGAAATATGTATACTTAAAAGAAAAATATTTTTACTTTATTATTTGTCGATGAACTTTTTCTGCATGTATATAAAACAAGTATGTTTATAATATTTAATGTAACATTTATATAACTAATATTAGATCTTATTTTGTAAAATTATAAAGAATACATTACATATAAACTACATTTCCCTATTAGTTTATCTAATTCTACACTAAATTCACTTCACAACGGATGCAGTACAAATAAAATTTTAAAGTCATATGGATGTAATTCACAAATTTTAAATGTGTTGCTAAGTGCATAACTAATATACAGATATAGTAAATTATTAATAAGTAGAAATGTATTAATAGTATCGGAAAATGACCAGAAAAATATATTACACAGGAATTTGTTAAGGTGCTTCTATTTAATATTTCTTTATCTAATTAATATTTCTTTATCTTCATAATCTGATTTTAATTACATCATATAATAATTTAAAGTAACTGTTTCGTGATATTTGATAGTAAAATTCACGATAACTTGTGATTTTTAGAAAGGATTCTGTTTCAAGATTTGTCGTTTGAAGTTTTACTGATACATTTTCTGTCAATTTTTATATTGAAAACTCACTTTGCATGTATGGATTTCGATAGAATAAATATTTTGCATTATATTACAGACATTTAGCACTTTATATTTTATATTTTGTTTTACATGCCGGTACCTAACTGCGTTATGGCAAAAAAATGCTTAGCTCATTTTTCTTATAAATAAAATAACATTTAGGGATCACTTTCTATTATTTTTACATCAACTTTTCGTTATATTGCACCTTATTTTATTGCCGATTAAAATGTACCAATCATTTTTTTCTGTTACAAAAAAGAGGCACCTTTATATTAATTGTTCTTTTTTGGGTAATCCTACAAAAAATTAATAAACAAGTTTATTTATTGAAAATTTAGATATGCATGTGTATGAAATTTTTGCAGACAAACATTATAACATTTACATAAATGGTATTAAACGTTTTAAACATATTTTTATACAACATAAATATAAGAGTAAAATAATAATATAATAAATATTAATTAAAGTAATAATAGCATAAATATTCTTAACATATACATGAATATATTATAATTATTAATAATACCTTTCTGAAATATATGATGCCCTGGGCTATATCGTGTCTTTGTATCCAATGCCGATATTCGCGTTAGTACGAAGGTCTATTGTACTATTATTCACTAGAAAGATAATCTTTTTACGAAATTTTTATTAAATCATAACATTATTTTTTCAACAACTTTCATATAGAATCGAATTTTGCAGTATATATTTCAAAAGTAAAATAAAATACTTAAATGACATAATTTTATTCATTGAGTTATGCTCCTTTGATATATTCTAATTAGTACCATATGTAAATTTGAATATAAATATTGATCCATCTGTCACATATTTCTTGTTTAAGACTTCAGATCGAAAGGCCAATGTCATTTCTTTCAAATTTTATTAAGAACATAAAAATTTAATATGTCATTTTATTGACATCTTATTACACGAACAATGTGTTTTATTTTTTTTTAAAAGACCTCTATAAAAATAAGACATTTTATGTTATTTAAGGATGAAAATCGGCTTATAAATTATTCATGATGTCAAATTGGATATAATAAAAATGTCAGTTTTGTATCAAATATTGTAATACAAGCAAATATTGTGTGTGTGTGTGGTTATATATATATATATATATATATATATATATATATATATATATATATGCAAATTTTATCTTAAAAATGCCCTAACGATTTTAACGAAATTTTGTATTCTACCGTTTTGGGGCACCATAAAACCATTGGGCTATGTCACACGTTCGAGAAAGTTCGATTAGTGGGTCATTTTGGGTCACCATCGGTCAGGGTCAAGCTAATTGTATCTAAAAATGGTTCAAACGATTTTGACTCAATTTTGTATCTTCCCATTTTCCGGCACGAGAAGACTATTGGGCTGGGTCACATGTTCGAGAACTTTCTATTAGTGGGTCATTTTTGGGTCAACGCGGGTCAAGTCATTTTTATCTAGAAAACGGCTCTAACGATTTTAATTGAATTTCGTATCCTACGAGTTTCGGGCATGAGAAAATCATTGGGTTAGGTCACTTGTCTGAGAAAATTCGATTAGTGCGTAATTTTTGGGACACTGTTTAAAGCTAATTTTATCTAAAAAATGGCTCAGACTATTTAGACTAAATTTTGCTTCCTATGGTTTTCGGGCACGAAATGACTGTTGGGCTGGGACACATGTTCGAGAAAACTCGATTAGTGGGTCATTTTGGTCATGGGTCATTATGTTTCAAGCTATTTTTATCTTAAAAACGGTTGATAGGATTTGAATTAAATTCAGTATCCTACAGTTTTAAGTAACGAGAAGACTATTGGGCTAGGTCACATGTTCGAGAAATTTCGATTAGTGGGTCATTTTGGTCGTCGGTCATCATGGGTCAAGCTATTTTTATCTTAAAACGGCTCAGACGATTTGAGCTAAATTTTGTATCCTGCGGTTTTGAGGAACTTGAAAATCATTCGGCTAAGTCACATGCTCGAAAAATTCCGACTAGGGGGTCTATTTTGGGTTACTGTGGGTAAAGCTAATTTTATCTAAAAAACAGCCCAGACTATTTAGATTAAATTTTGCATCCTATGGTTTTCAGGCACGAGAAGACTATTGGGCTAAGTCACATTTTAGAGGAAATTCGATTAGGGGCTAATGTTGGTCATGGGTCATTATGAGTAAAGCTACTTTTATCTTAAAAATGGCTCAGAGGAGTTGAAGAAAATTTAGTCTCCTACAGTTTTAGGGAACGAGAAGACTATTGGCCTAGGTCACATGTTCGAGAAATTTCGATTAGTGGGTCATTTTTGTCATGGGTCATTATGGGTCAAGCTATTTTTACCTTAAAAGAGTTCTGACGATTTGAACTAAATTTGTATTCTACGGTTTTTGGGCACTTGAAAATCATTGTGCTAAGTCACATGCTCGAAAAATTCCGACTAGGGGGTCATTTTTGGGTCACTGTGGGTAAAGCTAATTTTATCTAAAAAACGGCCGATACTATTTAGATTAAATTTTTCATCCTATGGTTTTCACGCACGAGAAGACTATTGGGCTAAGGCACATGTTCGAGAAAATTCGATAAGTGGATCATTTTGGTCATGGGTATTTATGGATCAAGCTATTTTTTTCTTAAAAATGGCTCAGAGGATTTGAACTAAATTTAGTATCCTACAGTTTTAGGGAACGAGAAGACTATTGGACTAGGTTACATGTTCGAGAAATTTCGATTAGTGGGTCATTTTGGTCATGGGTCATGCTATTTTTATATTAACGGCTCCGACGATTTGAACTAAATTTTGTATCCTACGGTTTTTGGGCACGAGCAAATTATTGGACAAAGTTACATGCTCGAGAAAATCCGATTAGTGGGTCCTTTTTGGATCACTGTGGGTCAAGCTAATTTTATCTAAAAATGACTCAGACTATTTTGAATAAATTTTATAGCCTGCGGGTTTCGAGCACGAGAAGGCAATTGGGCTTGGTCAATTGTTCGAGAAAATATGATTAGCGGGTCATTTTGTTCATGGGTCATGATATTTGAACTCAAAGCCTAATTTTGACAGATAATAGCTCGGTCTTCCCTGCTCGTTTATTATAACTTATGGGCAATTTCGTACATATTTTTTTATCAATTTAACTTTCACATTCATAATAGGATAAATATACAAAAGTTATTCTGTATTATATTATATTTTTGTTTCAGAACATATTACATATTAATTTCTATTTATTACTACAGTTTACAAAGTAATTAGGAAAAGTTTTCTTTTTCTCAGAATTGTAAGAGAATTGCCTATTGGATGTCCTAGATCCCTCGGTTTTATGTGGCATGGGTTTGTGTGACTGTTATAACTTGACAATAAGAATGAGACTTGACTGGTTTTAAACTGGAAATAGTCACTTCAGCTGCCGTTGTGAGCTTATGTGTGTCAGATAATTTTGTAACAAATGGTTGTTCTTAGACAACTTTTCGCAACAACAATTGAGGAAGACTGTGCCACAACACCAAATGAAATGTTTGTTGAAGCTAGTGAATGAGTAGTACACCGTTATAAGCAGTGTATTGAGCAGAAAGGTAATAATTTGGAACATATGCGGTAGGAAGAAATGTTATACATTTTATGTAGATTCTTTTGCAATTTAAATATTAATTATGTGGGAATAAAAACTCGAGTTAAATTCAATGAAAATGTTTACGCATTTTCTGACGCATCCTGTATATTCAGCAACTTAAAAGACTGTTATCATTGATATTAAAAGCATATTACAAGAGTTTTTGTTTTTGTCATATAGTTGCAATATGTTTTTATAATATAGTTATATTTATTTATATCTTTGCCAATGTTTCTGCTCTCTGCTATACACGGTGCTCGAAGTAATTTGCCAGAAGTAATGGGATGATGTATTTTATATTTGAATTTGAAAACATTTTTATATGAATGCTTTTTCCAAAATAATTTAAATTTATAAAAAACATCATTGATTTTAATTGAGATAGTTTAAAAGCATTAAGAATACTTGTGAATGCTATAAAGATTGTTAAACAAAATATTTGCTTAAATAGACCATGAGTTTTTTTTAAATATTAAAATACAATTATTAAGAGTACAATATAATTATTAAAGGATAAAATATATTTAAAATATGAATTCATTGAAATGAATGAAAATATTTTTATTGTTTATATTTTCAACATTTCAATAAATAAATGAATGGAATTAAAAATGCCTAAGGTTTCAAATTTCCTTCCAAGAAACATAGTTGATTGTTGAATTCAGTCACATGAGATTAACAAACAAATATCATAATAATGAAAACAAACCGTTTCTGTAGCGATTGTTTTGTTGTGAATTATGGTTATGAAAGATTCTTCAATAGTCATTATTATTCTCACTTGTTACTAATTGAGGAAGATGGAATTCTGTTAACATCGGTTATTTCTGGCCCTAATGATCGTTCTCGTACAAGGGAAACTTTGAAAACTTTTCACAGTAACTCTGCCCAAACCGCGCTCGTTTGAAGCCCGCGAACATGTGCCCAGGTTCCTCATTTTATGTCTATTATACTAAATACTGGGCTCGGTGGTCCCGTAACAAAATAGGATATTCTACTTACTGTACGTTATGGACATTGTTTACGGAAGTACGTACGTTTTTTGCTAGTATGCATAGTAGGACGTAAGTATATAAGGCGTGTGTATGCAAGTCTTAAAAAAGAAAGGTATATGCAAATATGGCAGTCAATTCATAATAAAAAAAACGTATTTATTAATCTTACTTGATAGCACCCGTCAAGATTTGACGATAAACAACTTGGAATCTCCATTAGTAATATGTTTTACTTTTAAATTAGTTGCATTTAACTTAATTAAATATTGAAAACTTGATGAAATGTTATACTGTGTAGGCGATTTCTATACATATAACGCGATAGGTAGCGCTGTCAGTTCAACCTACTCAACTAATGAAGTAAAAGGATTTTAAACTTGTAATTTATAACCTATTATGCTTGCTTTTTGGCGGGAAATTAACTAAAAATATAAATAAAATGAGCAATCATTGAGGGCATTTATTTTTATTTACTATAGTTTCAATGTTTTTTTCTAATATCTGTATTTAGTATTTTCAATTTTTTTTAAACATGCGACCTTTAAAAATTTTCATTACTTTTATGTTTACCAGCCTGACTCTAAAACATTATTTATATGTTAAACCGTGTATATCACGGTGATTTCGTTTATAGTTCTTATATGAATATTTTCCCTTCTTTCTTTTTCTCTTCTTTTCTTTTTTTTACGGAGAGTAATCACATTCTTTCCTTAGTATATAAACATATCTTCAAGATAATGGCCAGACAAAATATAGATAAAAGTTTAGGTCAATTTATTTAATCGATAACAGATGCAAAATCATTTAATTTCAATATTTTTAATATAAAATTAGTAATTAAAAAATATATATTGTCGGGTGTTAAATTTTACTTACCACAGTCGCAATATTCAAAAAAAAAAACTAAAAATGCTGAGTATTCTCTGAATATTTTCAAATTACGTGACTTTTATTTTTTTTACTATTATTATTTATTTATTTATTTATTCTTTATTAAGCCTTACTCTAAAACCATGAACGTAACATTATGTGTTATCAGCTAACGATTTATAATACATATTTTTTGATTACTTGAATTTTATTTTACATTTGTATACATTATTTAATTATTAAATCATGGATATCAAGGTGATTTCCTTTAGATTCCCGGTATGAATATATTTTTCTCTCTCTTTTATAAAAAAAACATACTTTTCTTAGTATATATCTTAGTATATATATGACATCTTGATAATGGTCATACCAAATCTATCAAAATTATTGATCAGTTCAATTTAGTATTTATTCGATAAATACATGCCCAGTCATTTAATTTAAATATAAATTTGTAATTTTAAAAATATATATTGTTGGGTGTTAAAATTTACTTAATTATGAACAATTCGAATAATAAAAAAAGATAAATTAGTAGGATTAATTATTTCAATAGGACATTATTGAAATGAATTTTCTTATTGCCAATAAAGTAACAAAACTCAGTCTGCGAGTATCGAACCCATGCTGTCAGCTGAAAAACACAGCTTAAATGTAGCGTCTTAGACCGATCAACCATCCAGACCTCACGCTATGTTACTCTAAAGCTGGATATGAACGAACGCTCACTTATGTTTTTTTTCTTTTTTTTTGCACTGAAAAAATTGATCATAAGAATTACCTTTTCGTTTTAATCACAGAGGAAAAACCTTCACGGTTTTAATATATAGAGGATGTTTTATATTGCCATTGAGCAAAATTATTGCATCCATGGTCTATATTTTAATGAATCTCAAAGAAATGAATCGCATATTGTTTGCCATTGCTGATTGCTGGGTAATACGATTTTTAACGGAAGATATATCGAAAAACATGCATATTTCGAGGTAGCTCATACTCAATTTGTTTTTTTATATTTTCACAATCTTTCAAAAAACGTTAACCTTATGCAGTTTTATTGGAAAAAATAAGTCTCTGAAAATTAAAATATAATGGCTGATTTTAACGAAAGATTATCAGAATCCGGATGCGTTCACTCCGGAAGTGTTATACACTTAGCGCTATTATATATATAATTTACTCTGACACGAAAATAAAATATACCAGTGAAGCATACTTTTTAATTTTTGTTAAGGAAAATCTTACAGTTAACATAATTGTTGATCTGAAGACAACTCATTTTTTAGTAAGTATTTTATCTGCTTAATAACACTAACATTCAAACATCAGATAACGCTAAATGATAAATATTTCTTTCGAAATAATCCTTTTTGCATTTTACAATAAAAAAGAATATCGAAACTTGAAAAAAAAGTATCATTCTTATCTATCGAGACTTATTTACAGTAAATAAAAAATACATATTATACTTTTTTTCACAAGTAGTCTGTTTTAATTCACACAACTGCAAAAAGTCATTTTCGCTTTGAAAGATGACTCAAATCAGCAATTGATGTTTATTTTATTGAAAAATATAACATACAGATTAATAAATAAATTGAAAAGTTTGTGAAATGACAAAATTTTTATTAGATTTCAAATTTATATGAATACTTTTAAAAGTTAAATTAAATTGGATAAAATAAATAGATGGATAGAAAAATACAAAAAAAGTGTCACACTCCCTGTTTTGTGTTTTAAAATCTGAAATTTAATCAATTTAAAATTCATTGAATTTTCTGACAACGTTTTTTAACTATTTTTCCAAGATTTATGAAAACAAACAACAAAAAAAAAAACGACGCATACGCCTATCGTTTTGAAATTTTATTAAGCATCAGAGTTGCTTATAAATATTGCTCACATTGAAAATCCTGATGTCATTAAAAAAAAAAAAAAAAAAAAAAAAAAACATTCATATCATGGAAAGAAACCGTTTTTGTAGAGACTGTTGAGTTATGGATAGTATTATGAAAGATTTCTCATTAGGCAATATTATTTTTACTTGACCTAAATCCTAAATCTAGATATTCCACATACAACGTAAAAAAACTTTTCGTAAAAAAAGGAAAAATTTCGGTATGCCCGAAAATCCGGGTCAGCTTACGGAATTTTTTTTTAATACATTGATGAAAACGAAGACATTCGCGGTTGTTTTTAGCTTCGATTGAAAATTGTTCACTGATTTAGAGACAAAGTGGAAATCCATACAGAAAAATCAAGACACGAAACAACTGTAAACAGTGTTGCCTTCAATTTTTCTCGGTAGCACGGAAATATGACTGAGATTTGACAGTTAAATTTCATTTTGTTTTCAGTTATTGTCTATAAACTTTGACTTCAGAATTATATGTGAATTAAAGAAAATTCAATAAATAAAAACGAAAAACATTCAATCGCCATTACCGTAAAAATATAATTATTGTATGACTTGCATGTTATTTGTATAAGTATGAATATGTTTTACAAATTATATGTATGTTACAAATGTAAATCTATCATAGAGACATACGTATGCAAGATGAATATATGAAAGTAATATAGACTTAAGTATGTGTCAGATTTCTGTATGCATGCCAATAACTAACATACTTGCCAACCTCCTACTATTCTTTAGTAAAAACTGGTTTAATTGGAATTAAGTCAAACACGTTTAATCAGAAAGTTTATTTAATGAATGAAATCTTTGGGTTACATATATAAACATAAAATTAAACAAATAATGAAACTATAAATTTTTTAAACGTGTTTGACTTAATTGAAATTAAAGAATTAACAGAAGAATAGTGGATTATTTACATAGATGAACTCTTAAAAATCTAATGAATTGACGTGTATTTTTCCGTTTGTGATATTCTGTTAATTCACGAAAGGTTTTGCCTTCATTTGCTAATTTTCATGTAAAAACAAATAAAATTCACCAGTTAACGTAAAAACTAACATCAAATCATCCGGTTAAACCTGCATTTATGTCAAATCTCAAACGCATTCTTAATTTTTAATTTTAGAAAATAATTTTTAAGTACGTCGTTTTTCCTTCAGAGTTTTTGCGAATTTATTCTCAAGACTTTTAGAAACTTACAAATCAAAAGAGGCAAATATATTAAAATAACAGAAATATATATTCAAATTGTGGGTTTTATCTATGAGCTTGTTTTTAGTACTTTTTAGAGTGTGTTGAAGGAAATAATGTATTTAAATATTGAGTATTCAAAATAGAACTTAGTATAAAATTATGAAAGTAATTATTAATTTCATATACGCCGGCACATAAATATATCCACGAGTAAGACGGATTATTTTCTCCGTGCTTTAAAATAATCAGTAGATATGTGTATTATTCTCAAATACATTCTTTTTTCGTTAAATCGTCTGTTTTTCCTGTTAATAGTCACAGCATTTAAACATCAGACAACTCTTAAATAATATATATATTTTTTTACAAAATAATTATTTTGCCAAACTCTAAGAATATCTACACTTTATAAAATATATGTTCTTAATATTTATGTTTTCTCTTTATTGTGTATTCTTTACAGTGAATGAGTATGATCTGATATTCACTTTCACCGCATGTCTCTTTCGATTCATGGAATTCAGAAAATTCATTTTTGTTTTCAAAGAAGTCGAAAATGAATAATTGATGTATTTTCAGAGAAATATGACATAGATTACCAAATAATTTGTTTTATTCTTTCTTTTTCTTGTTATAAAAATATGTGTAGTCAAAATCTATATTGTTAAAGACTAATATTTTTCAGTTAAGTACATCATACTCTTAATAAGTAGCAGCAACGAATGCCGGAGTTTTGTTCGGAAATAGGTTTATTTAGAACAGAATGCTCCACCTGGTGGTAGAAACTAGAACTAAAAAATTTGCAGTGCGTGCCTAGCACGTCTGATATACACGGTATCGTAGGCAGCGGGGACACGTGTCGGAAAATTTGTTTAGAACAAAATGCATCCCCTGGCCGTGGAACTAAAATATTTTCCTGCGCGTGCGTCGAAAATGGCTATTTTTATTGAAACCGCAAAAGAAAGTTACCGATTTGATAATCCCAGACAATGAAAAAGTTTCATTGTCACTCATCCTCGAGTATTAAGAAAAGTATTGGATTAATTGAATTGAAACGTACAGTTCATTTTTCTGATTCCGAAAATGCAAATTTTGTGAAAATATGACGGTAACTGTTTTTTACTTTTGACCAAAAATTTACCTGTTTTTAATCAAATGATCCAGACATTTGAGGAGGTGGTATTAAATTTACTTCCGCATCGGCTCTATCTCTCTATTTAATTTCCGTAAGACAAAGAGTTACCAGAGGAAGGGTTTCGTGCAGCTATTTATAGAGTGATTTCGAGTTTCGCATTATTTTTTGACAGGACCGGGCAACAGCGGATGGTTCAGCCAGTTTTAAATAAATAATAAAAAATGCGTATTTATCGAGACAGGATAAGGAAGCTGCTATAAAAAACTGTTTACTTGTTTTATTCCAACGAGTTACATGTAAATCGAAATCTTTCACTACGAATGGAATAAATTATGTCTAAAGCAGCTAAATAAATTTCAAAATATTATAAGCTTGAGTACCATTGTTGGAAAGATTTATAATATAGCCAGGAATTTCAATATTTGATGGCTGTATTGGTAATGTGTAATACAAGAACAGAAACAGAAACAGAAACCTCCCACTCGTGGACAGCCAACCTCTCGGCATAGGACCTATGAGTCCACGAGGGGAAAACCTATATCTACCAGGAACCCCAGTGTCCAAAGACCCGGAATTGCCAGCAAATTAAAAAAAATCACACGAGCTACCCAATATTGCTTATTGCTGGGTGAGCCCAAAGTTATTACATGTATATAAGTTCTATATGAATATACTGATAAGATTACATAATAATATTAAAGATAAATATTTACAGATATTTACAATAATAATATTGTATTAAAATTTTCAATTGTATTATGCACTAGTCTATTAAGTCTTTTAAAACATAGTTTTTAAAATCTATAGATCTAGAATTTTATATAGGTTATAATAATTCTTTGATATATGAAAAGTTTTTATTTAGGACATTATAGTTTTTATCTAACTTTTCGTAATTTGAAGCGTCTAATAGCACACGTTGTAGGTTTCTCTTTAATGTTTTATTTTTTTTAAGTTAAAATGGTATTCCATAAGAGGGCAGTTACCGAAGATGTAGTGTATAGGAGTTCCAGAGTTTTTGTCACAAGGACATCTATCCGTGGTTCTTTTACCAATTTTATATAAAAAGCTTGGGAAGCTTCCATGGCTGCTAAGATAATATGCTGCTGATTTCTGAACACATAAAAATTTAACATCTACCTTATTAAGAATTTTATACGTTTCTCTTCCTTTCGTTAAGTTGGTCCAATCATTTTGCCAATCTGTGATGATTCTGTTTTTAAAATAACTCTTTAGAATGGATTCTGGAAATGGTAAGACAGAGATGTCATCATAATGGTCTTCTGTAATTGCATTTTTCGCGAGAAGGTTAGCGCGCTCGTTACCAGTGGTGCCTACATGTGTTCTAATCCACGCTATTTTTATGAATTTATTGGGGTTTTGTAGTAAACTATTGTAGATATTTAAAATTATGGAGTTTCGAGGAAAAATTATCTTGAGTGCATCTAAGGATGAGCGACTATCTGTCAAAATAATGGCTGATGTAAATTGTGATTGTGTTAACCAAACTATTGCTTCCTGGATCGCATATAATTCGGCTTGGTAAATTGATTTAATTGGGTGTTGTCTTACTGCATGATCATGGATGAAGTTATTATTAAGAGAGACTGTATATGCACTTGCCACTCCATTTCCCATTCATGATCCATCTGTAAAAATTTGTAGATGATTTTCCAATTATTATGTTTTCTGTCAGGTTTTCTATGATTTCTATATTTTTCAACTTGTAATATTCTGGAAATTTATAAGTTACTACCCGTTGCATAAGATTATTGTATATCATTTTATTGTTGATGTTAAGTTATCTGTTTCCTTGCTTTATCTCATTGACTTGGAATTTGTTTGGTATTTTGATGGTAATTGGAGGCACTCCAGATAAAATATTTAATGCGTCATTTGAAATACTTCGGTAAGTTCTTATGATGTTTAACAATGCTATTCTCTGAATTGATCTAAGGATTCTGATGAGGGGCAATTCAAGTTTGGATACCAGATTTCGGAGCTATAAAGAATCTGTCTTTCAATAACTGTTTCATACCAGATCTTGTTGAGGAAGGGACTGATTCCCTTGTTGTAATTGTGGAAACTTTTAAAGCCCGAAACAAATTGGGCGATCTTAGCTTTTAAAATACTTAGGTGCGATTGAAATTTTAATTTTTGGTCTAGTATAATTCCGAAATATTGTAGATTTTTAACAATTTTTATAGATTTCTGTTTTATTTTGAAAATTGGTTTTCGATTATTAAGGAGGTTCCTTCCAAATAGGAGTGCTTGGGTTTTATCTTCTGAGATAGTTAGATTAAGCTCTGAGCATATATTGACGATTTTTCTATACGACTGTTAGCAGTTTGTTCCAATGATGATCTGGTATTGCCTTCAGTGAGTACGACGAAATCATCTGCATAAACGATAATTCCAAGAGCCTTTAATTTGTATCTTGTAAATATGTAATTGGCTATTAGTAACCACAATAGTGGTCCTAAACACGAGCCCTGCGGACAACCTTTGTGTGTCATGAACCACTCTATGAATGTGTAATTATTTAAACCGATTAATCTCTCACTGATATAATTTTTTAGGAGCTTCTTTATGTAAGTTGGAAGTGGAGAATCATCTATTATTTCAGTAATTTTGTGCCAATCAATGGAGTCAAATGCTCCCTGGATATCAATTGAGATCATTCCACAGTATTTATATTTATCTAAGTTTTCCATGGTAATACAAGAACAAAGAATTAAGGCGTCAAACCGGATGTCACACCTAATTTATTGGAAAATGTCACAATGAATGTGGTTACACTTTCGCATGGAGGCGCCGATCATGTTCAGGTTCCACCAGGCCATTGTACTTGAGGACACAAACCAGGCAGTGCACGACGTGCTCACTTGCGGAATGTAACGCATCCAGAGTTATGTTTCGGACATGTTGTGATATGCGGTAAAGTCATTGAGGTTTGCGACACCTCCACCGTACAGAATGTTGCACATTACATTTCACACTCAAAAGCGCCATCTGTCGGTGATTATTGCAATTATTTATTTTTATTTTTCCATTCTTCTTCCCCCTTCTCGTATAGTAAGTGTACTGATTTTGGTTTCATTCCAGTTATTCCTTCAAACTACAGACAGCTCCAAAGAGAGATACTTATATTACAATCACCCGGTATATTTAAAAAATAATTCCCTTTTCAGTTAGAACTGCTCACCTTTTATAATGACAGATTTTCTGATATGTAGTGAAAAGTTTCAATTCCAAAGAAATTTTGTGGTGTCTAATGTTATCCATATATTTAAAGCTGTTTGCTAAAAATGTCAAATAATTCCATCGAATTTCGACCGTATACGCATGCGTCAAAAAAGGACCGGCCAATGAGGCCGAGGGTCTATTCCTGTCTGCAAACGTATTTGGGATCAAGATCAACTCCTGTTGTTTTGATGGCTTTTTCCGCGTTGCGTTAAACCTAGGAAGATATTTATATAAAAAACTGTGGAGTGTTTAGAAGGTATTTATTTTATTTATTGTTGTATTTATTGTAATTTGAATGAATACTTAGGTATCCATTTCGGATTTACTGTGTAACATAAATTTAGGTTCATTTAACGTTCGCGAAATCAAATCATTTTGTTTATATAGTACAGAAAATAATTCTTCAATCGTAAATAAAAATATAGTAGAACATGTAATACAAAATTGGACCACTTATATTCCGTTTATGATCGGATATGAATCTTAGGGTGTTCCCATTGCTAATGAAAACGATTATGTAAATATAATGTCAAAAAACAGTACGCACGGCAGTAATACTTTTATTATTATTTGTTCGAAAAAAGCGAATCTGAGCGTCTGAATATAAATTATAAAATATTATTTCTGTATTTAGCAACTAAATATTTAATAAATATGCAGGAATGTGACTAGCTTTATGTGAATGTATAATATATATAAGTCTGAACTTTAGCATTATTTTTTAACAGAAATATACTATCTCTATTCGATTTAAAAGTTTTGTCATTAAGTGTGATATTTTATTTGTAAAGAGTATGTATGCATTATATTGTTTGTATGTATACAAATCTTTAGAATCTCTTAATATTTGAATAATGTTTACATTATATTTGTTTGTATGTATACAAATAATATATGTATACAAAGAAGTATGTATACAAACAATGTATCATGTAACAATATTAATATTTACATTGTATTGTTTGTATGTATACAAATCTTGAATGTTTTAATTTATTACAGTCATTTTTTACCAGTTTGCATGTCCGTTCATGGGCGATTCATATGAAACTCATAATTTGTCACAAATTGGTGATTTTATTGATTTAGTGCTTTGCCCAAGAATGTGGAAAAAAAAACTTTTTGACATCGGGTGAAATGAATGAGGTTATTTCGGTTTTTCTTTTGTATATAAAAAATGTTATATGTAAAAAAATCCTGGCCATTAATCACATTGCTTTTTGTATATTTAAAGACGATTACTTATTCTTTGTAATTATTTTTTTTGTTGGGGGTTTTTGAGCAAAATAATATTACTTCATAGCTAGAACCAGTTCCGCTAATCATTAATATTTACTTATTTACTTAATCCTTTAACCGCTGAGCAAATGGGCAAATTTGTAATGTTTTTTTCTGTTATTATTTTTAAATGTCAAAGAAAGATAAATTTTCAAACTTGGTATAAAAAACTTAGGTACTTCTCTATTATCCCATCGTCCACTTTTCATAACAAAATACTATCGCCAAACTGTATGATTAAATGCCAAAAATGCAGTCCCATTTACTTGATGTCGGAAGCATTATACGTGTTTGTAATGTCATCAAGTGGTTTTTAATTCAACATTTGCGCGTATTAATGACAACGTTCTCCCGTTTATTTGGCGTTAGAGTTTGGCGATAGTTTTTTGTGATGAAAAGTGTTCGATGAGATAATAGAGAAGTACCAAAACTTAATTACGTATATGAGTAGATTCCTTGACAGTATTAATCATTACTCAATATTTTAAAACTGCATCATATTTGTAGAATTATATTAATTTAAACAATGCTTCTATTGAAGTGTGAAGAAGCACATACTTCTATGAAGAACCATATATTTACAAAATCGTTTTCATTAGCAATCGGAACACCATAAGATTCATCCCCGATAAAAAACGGACTATAAGTGGTCCAATTTTGTATTACGTGTTTTACGATATTTTTACGTACATTTGAATAATTATTTTCTTTACTATATAAACAAAATGATAGAGATCTAAAACCACAATTTCCATCGGGATTGATTTCGCGAATGTTAAATGAGCCTAAATTCATTTTTAAACAGTAAATCCAAAATGGACACCTAAGTATTCATACAAATTATAATAAATAAAATAAATACCTTCTGAACACTCCACAGTGATTTCTATATAAATATCTTCCTAGGTTTAATGCAACGTGCAAGAAAAAAAAAACAGGAGATGATCCCAAACACGTTTCTAGAGACAGTAATAGACCCTCATTTTAATGGCCGGTGTTTTTTTTTACGCATGCGTATTGGGTCGAATATTGTTGAAAAATGATTTTGAAGAAAAAATCGGTAAATTCACAAAATGGTTTCGAGAAAAACTTCACCAAATGGTTTCAAAATTCTTTGAGTGACTGCAGGAAAAAAAATTTCATTTTACATTCAATCATCGCAATTGGCGAGTGTGACTATTAAGTTTAGCCAGTACTGGATACTACTAGATATAATGATTATGAACCATGATTTTTCTGTTATTGGGCGAGATTCATGTTTTTTCAGCAATTCTTTGACGAAATTCGTGTTTTTTCAGCGATCCTTTGAAGAATTTCGCATTTTTCTCGCGATCCTTAACGAAATTCGCATTTTCCAGCGATTCTTTGATAAAATATATTTTATTCCGCAATATTTAGACGAAATTTAGTAAAAAAGCGTGATCTTTTGGTGAAATTTCCTTTTTTGCGATTCTTTGACAAAATTTGCTTATCTTTCACGATCCTTTTGCATAATTCACGTTTTTTCTGTGGTCTTTTAATGAAAGTCATGTTTTCCCATGATCCTTTGATGAAATTAGTGTTTTTTTCTCAATCATTTGACGAAATCTGTGATTTTTTCAAAACGCGAAGATTGGTTAGATGTTTTTAGTCTGCAGGTGCCCTAAAAAGTCTGACGCCCGTTGCTGCATCGCACACATTCTTCCATGGGGCATCGAACGAAGGAAATTCATCCTAAAGAATCATTGTTTCATTCCTGACATTTCTAGAAAGAAACAACGTTCAATTTATTGGCTGAATTGTAAAGGGCGAAATGGTGTCAGACATTAGCGGAAATAAAGTGCGCAATTTGTTCGTTTATGGAAAAAATTGTGAAATTCGTAATCGATAAATTGCGAAATTTGTCAATCGATAGAGGAAAAATCACAAAATTCATTAATCGACGGAAAATTCATCAACTGTTTTGAAATTTGTCGAGCGACAGCAGAGAAAAAAATCTTTTTCCATTCAGTCATTGCAATTGGTGAGTGTGACTATTATGTTTCATCAGTGGTGGCAATAAAGTCCATTGCAAAATTTTCAGTATTACTCGCTGTTTGGCAAGTGCTAATTTTGTCCTATACTTCAAAACCCTTTTGATCATCACATCAGTGTGCAGGACAGTTTTTTTAGGTAGACCATTTGATGAATTTCGTGATTTTTCCGTTATCAATTGACCAATTTTGCTGCTATTGATTGTTGAATTTTATAATTTATCAACTATTGATTAGCGAATTTCATGATTTTTTCCATGAACGTTTGACGAATTACGCAAAAAAATTAAGAATATCGTTAAATTGTCTTGGGTAAAAAAAATTTACTATTGTCAAATGCCTTCGAGAAAAAAGTTGCAAGTTGAAACGCCTGTGACCTCTATTTCATGTTATGCATTTCTGGGAGTCCATCCCCCACTCCCCCCAAGTCGGACACTTTTCTAAATTTTGCACACACCCCTCATGTGATACATCGCTGGAAAAGTCTTTGACCTCTTATTCATGTTATGCATCTCCGGGGTCCATCCCGCCACTCCCCCCACCCTAAGGGGGGCACTTTTCTAAATTTTGTTGACACCCCTCATGTCATATATTGTTGGAAAGGTCTGTGACTGCTTAATCATATTATGCATCTCTGATGTCCATCTCCCCACTTTGCCCCCCCCCTCAAAGGGTACTTTCTAAATTTTGCGCACAACCCTCATGTTATATATCATTGGAAAGGTCTGTGACCACTTAATCATATTGTGCATCTCCGATATGTCCATCTCCCCACTTGCCCCCCCCAAGGGGTACTTTCTAAATTTTGCTCACAACCCTCATGTTATATATCATTGGAAAAGTCTGTGACCACTTAATCATATTATGCATCTCCGATGTCCATCTCCCCACTTTGCCCCCCTCCCCCCAAGGGATACTTTCTGAATTTTGTTGACACCCCTCATGTCGTATATTGTTGGAAAGGTCCGTGACTGCTTAATCATATTATGCATCTCCGATGTTCATCTCCCCACTTTAAACCCCCCCCAACGTACTTTCTAGATTTTGCACACAACCCTAATGTTATATATCATTGGAAAGGTCTGTGACCACTTAATCATATTATGCATCTTCGATGTCCATCTTCCCACTTGCCCCCCCCTCCCCCAAGGGGTACTTTCTAAATTTTGCTCACAACCCTCATGTTATATATCATTGGAAAGGTCTGTGACCACTTAATAATATTATGCATCTCCGATGTCCATCTTCCTACTTCCCCCCCCCAAGTGGTACTTTCTAAATTTTGCTCACAACCCTCATGTTATATATCATTGGAAAGGTCTGTGACCACTTAATCATATTATGCATCTCCGATGTCCATCTCCCCACTTTGCCCCCTCCCCCCAAGGGATACTTTCTGAATTTTGTTGACACCCCTCATGTCGTATATTGTTGGAAAGGTCCGTGACTGCTTAATCATATTATGCATCTCCGATGTCCATCTTCCCACTTACCCCTCCCCCCAACGTACTTTCTAAATTTTGCACACAACCCTCATGTTATATATCATTGGAAAGGTCTGTGACCACTTAATCATATTATGCATCCCTGATGTCCATCTCCCCACTTTGCCCCCCCCAGGGATACTTTCTAAATTTTGCTGACACCCCTCATGTCGTATATTGTTGGAAAGGTCCGTGACTGCTTAATCATATTATGCATCTCCGATGTTCATCTCCCCACTTTGCCCCCCCAACGTACTTTCTAAATTTTGCACACAACCCACATGTTATATATCATTTGAAAGGTCTGTGACCACTTAATCATATTATGCATCTCCAATGTCAATCTGCCCACTTTGCCCCCCCCCAAGGCCTACTTTCTAAATTTTGTTGACACCCCTCATGTCACATATTGTTGGAAAGGTCTGTTACTGCTTAATCATATTATGCATCTCCGATGTCCATCTCCCCACTTTTTGCCCCCCCCCCAAGGGATACTTTCTAAATTTTGTTGACACCCCTCATGTCATATATTGTTGGAAAGGTCCGTGAATGCTTAATCATATTATGCATCTCCGATGTTCATCTCCCCACTTTGCCCCCCCCCAACGTACTTTCTAAATTTTACACACAACTCTCATGTTATATATCATTTGAAAGGTCTGTGATCACTTAATCATATTATGCATCTCCAATGTCAATCTGCCCACTTTGCCCCCCCCAAGGGATACTTTCTAAATTTTGTTGACACCCCTCATGTCACATATTGTTGGAAAGGTCTGTTACTGCTTAATCTTATTATGCATCTCCGATGTCCATCTCCCCACTTTGCCCCCCCACAAGGGTACTTTTCTAAATTTTGTTGACACCCCTCATGTCATATTGTTGGAAAGGTCTGTGACTGCTTAATCATATGCATCTTCGGGGTCCATCCCGCCACTCCCCCCCCCCCTTAAGGGGGGCACTTTTCTAAATTTTGGACACAACCCTCATGTGATATATCGATGGAAAGATCTGTGACCACTTAATCATATTATGCATCTCCAATGCTCATCTCCCCACTTTGCCCCTCCCCCCAAGAGGTACTTTCTAAATTTTGCACACAACCTCATGTGATATATCGATGGAAAGGTCTGTGATCGCTTAATCATATTATGCTCCCCACTATGAAATTTGTCAAGTTAAAGTAACTATAAAATTTAATTTCATGGTACTATCAAGTTGTTTGCCGTCAAATTTTGACGGGTCCCATCTAGTATAAATTTAAACTAAATTTGGAAATTTGAAAGCCTTAGTGATACCATTCAAAGTTAAAGAAAGCAATTTTCAAACAGCTGCTTTTATGTGTCTTAGGTGGTTACTCCTACGTATGTAAACACTTAAGCAATATCTCCAAATGAGGTAATACTTTTATCGTTTTATAACACATTTTTCATTAAAAATCAGTATTAAAAAAAACTATTTTCTTATTAAGCTTAATATTCAAATATCAGAGAACGCTTGAAATGTATACATTTTTATTAAAAGAATTCTTTTGGCTTTTTGCCATCGCAGCAGAATGATTAAAGCTCGAAAAATGTATTTAGTTTTTTTTTTCCTTCAATGTGAATTGTTCATTTTATGTAAGTAAGATATGTCAACTTATTCTCTTTCACGGCTTATATGTTATGATTCACAGAGCTGGGAAAAATAATTTTTGCTTTCACAGAAGTCGCAGTCAGCAGCTGCTGTTTCTTCCAAGAAATATAATACAGAGACTGCCAAATCATTTGACAAAGCTGATGGAATAAGGAAGTTTATATTTGATTTAAGAAGTCATTTTTATGAATGTTCTTTAAAAGACAACTAATAATAATAATAAAAGATTCCATTTCTTTTACAGAGTTAAGAAACCATTATATAACGAGAGAAAAGTGATATTTTTGACACATAACTACTATAATAAATTATACTGTATTAAATCATGTTGTTATAGTTTTATTTTAAGATGTGTATTATTTTTTTTTACATATAATATTCATTGAGATATAATCCATTAAACTTAATTAGTTTATGAATCCTCTTTTAATTCATATAGATTCACGTGATTGGTTGATAGATCCACTGTTGCCATTCATTTGATAAATTTCTGACTGTCCAAATTACGTTTACAGTTAGAATATTTATACGACTCATAATCATTGATACAGCAGTCAATTAAAAAAATTAAAAAAATAGATAAAATGCAAATGAACTATTAAAAAAGTTAAATAAACTGTTTGCTATCACTGAAATTGAACAATATTTTTCTGTTTATAGTTGATTGTCACTTTACTTTTAAAAAGGCAACTGGTTTAACATTTTCTAGTGTTTTTCCGCAGACAATAAAAAAATAATACCGTAATTTCCGTCGTCTATAATATGCAGATCAAACAATTATGTTTCGACGCAGAAATTTCATTTAATAATTGAAGTCAAATATTTACAGCTATCCAGAGTTACATTTTATAAAATAATATTTCTAGGTCGAAGCATGATTGTTTGATTCGCGGATTATACGCCGGAAATTACCGTAGTTATTTTGGAACAGTATTTTAAGATCCTTATGAATCATAAATTTTCTGTAGAAAAAAATTATACTGTGATACTATGTCGGTACTTGTATTCATTTTCAGTTGCTTAAAAGACTAGCGAAAAAAAGATGTTTAAAAAATGAAAAAAATAAAATAAGTACTTATAAAATTTCATCTTTCTCTGAAAATTCTCAAAAGCCACTTTTTTAAAAGAAAATATATTAGGATTTTGTAGAGTATCGATTAGGTACAAGTACTGACTTTATGTTCTGGTTTGCATTTTCTGTAAGAATTGAATGCGCAGAGAGAATAATAATAATAGTAACATGTAGATAAATTATAGTTATTCATAGTTTTTCTATTAGACATCATTGATTTCCACGTTCTTCTACCTTTAAACCAATCTTCTGTTAAGTATTTTCAATGGATTTTTATAATTTTTCTTATTTTACTGTCTTGAAATATGTTTTCTAAGAACTGCTGTTGCTTTTGCTTCTATCAAAGGTTGTCAAACGAAAGTGCACACGCTTAGTTAACATATAGCGATGTCATTCTAATGTTGAGAGAAGTTGGACTATCATTGTTTATTCTGTGTAATGCTCCATATCATTTTAGAACTTACAAAACTTTACGTGTTCATATATTATATTTTCGATTATAAATACGACAATATTCAATAATAAACTGATAAGTTATGTATGTGAACTAAACATAAAACCATTCAAAGGTTTTTTGGTGAAACAATGGATCAAAAGCTTATTTATTGACATTTTGTTTTTAACTCCCAGAATAGCACATGGATGATGAAATGTTCATCTTCTTGACTCATAAATGCTGTATACTTAAATTTAAATGATTGATTGTATCAGATCACTTGGTACTTCTTTTCACACTCAAGAGCTAAATATCTGTGTATGATATTTTGCCTGCATTCAGCAAGAGTTATAATTGATTTAAAAATTAATCCCAAAGCCTCAGTTTACTTTTCAAATGCTTCATTTGTTCATATTTTCTCCATATCTGTCACTGCTTGTCAGGTCGAAAAACAAATTTTGTTTGCATATTGAGTAAATATTCTTTATTTCTTAAATATCTTGTAAGGGGCCTTAAAACTGTTTCTGTCAGTCCACATAAAAAATGCACATCAACTTTTGCTTAAGAATGCAGTATAGCAGCCCAATTCGAAAAATGGAATATGTAATTCTAAAGTGAACTTCTGAATCTATTGAATAAATGTCATCCTTTTGTATTCCTAACTTTACAACATATAAAACTTTATGAAAGCTTTTCCAAACTACATTTACTTGTTAGAAATTTTTTTTTAGAAAAAATCCTTTAATACAGAATTTTAAATAAAAAATGGTAACAAGTATATGTCGACAACATTAAAGAAAATCCAAAAAAAGTATTAGAATTCAATTCCACTTTTAATTTCTATTAAAATCTATGTAGTATCATTTTTAAACTTTTTTAATAAGCACAATTTGTAAGACACAACTTCAGTGTACTACATAATGTGTGCATGTGCATGTGGTGTTAGTTTACATAAAACAATAAATATAATGGGGAAAAATTGTCGTAAAAGGAAAATTGCTACTAACATATGTAAAAAACGAAAAAAATTATAATATATTTCAAAAGATTCAAAAATCTTAATTATTTAATTAAACAAAATATATACAGCTGATTACCATTTTTATTTAAGATTATTTCTAATCCACCTTTGGCATTACGTATTTATTTAGGTACAAATATTCTAGGTGGAACACTAACGATACTTTCCGTTTTATACACTGTAGAGTTTGATTAATTTTATAAGAGATTTTGATTAATAAAAAGATGGTATACTAATGTTATTATGGAGATAGTACATATGGAGTACATATACGACTTCAAACTTCCTAGAATATGATATCCACCTCACAGAAATATTGAGGTAATATCATTTCTATATTCCTTACGAAAAGGCTGAAATTGAAAAATCTCAAGAATGTTTGTGAAACGAAGAAGATATGATTTTGGAATTTCAATTTCAATACACTTACTTGAGGTTTCATTTCATGACATATGATTAAAATTGAACCTACATAAAATTAAATCAGACTTTTAATATCATGTCACATGTATTTTGAGGAAAATAAGGAAATTAAATCCACGTTACATTAAACACAATATTTATTTCATTTTATATAACATGTCCAATTATAAGTATGGAAACAGAAATCATCTAAAACCAGATATATGTATAAGCATACTTAAACATTTACATACGTATGCTTACATATAATGTGTCCCAAAAAGTGTTCCCCAAATTAAAAATTCTATAACATTATAATTAAAAGAATTAAGTTATATGTTTAGGAAGTAGA
The DNA here is from genome assembly GCA_963931845.1 of Maratus michaelseni. Classification (NCBI taxonomy): domain Eukaryota; kingdom Metazoa; phylum Arthropoda; class Arachnida; order Araneae; family Salticidae; genus Maratus; species Maratus michaelseni. The sequence goes on from OZ007589.1 coordinate 82,160,372, forward strand.
TTTTAAATTAGGATAATAATAATATGATTCAGCATGAAATATTGAAATTGAAGCGCGAATGTTGATCAAATGCCATTTAGATTAATCTTCACACAAACACACACACAGACACACATGTATATATATAAATATTACGAAAGTTAAAATTCCATACTGCCTTAAAGTACAGGGTGTTTATAATTAAAAATGATGTAAAAAAGAAACCACTGGTCAAAATGATTTCAAATTGGAACTGAATATACTGGAAGAAGAGGAAAATGCTACTGCACAAGATAGAAAAACTCTCAAAGCGTATCAATAGATGGCGCTGTAAGCGGCATCTTCCAGATTTCACTTTAAAATTACCCGTCTCTTTGAATTTCTCGATCATATTCTTCAGACCCTTGGCAGACATCGTACCACAGTCTTTTTTCATACACTTTCTTTAAAGATGCAAGCGCACAATCGCCGTTCTTGTAAAAGAGCTTCACCAGCAGAACGCAATCCTTTATTGAGAGACACATGGCAAGCTGTTCCGATGCAATATGAAGGGAACGCCACATACGCCGCGTTTTTATACCACATGCAATGTGTCGTCAGCATGAGTGCATTTTTATTAGCATAGTATGCTACTTACAGTGCCATATATTGATAAACTTGAGAACTTGTTTCTTATGCCATACCGTTTCCCCCTTCTTTCTGTATTTTCAGTTAAATTTTAAGTTATTCTGACAAGTGGTTCTTTTTTGCAGCATTTTGAAAGTGGGACATTAATTATAATCCCCCTGTATTCTAAAAAATGTTTCTCGTCTAATATTTACAACCCTAGTTTATTTAATTCTTCCCTGTCTTAAAAGAAATTCAATCATTCATTTTGTTTTTTTTTCCACATTCCACTAATTGCGTACATTAACTTTTTATTTTCCCTTTCAAAATCAAACTTCTAAAGAATAATTCACGTATTAATATGTTTTTTTTACTTTCCAAGCCCGTATTTTTAGTATCAAGTTCTTTTCCTTTTTTCTTAAAAGCCGAAATGAATTCTACTAAAATTATTTGTTCTGCGAATATCATTTATAATTTGTCATTTGTTCCCTGTATTCCAAACACTTTTTGCGCTTTTTCTCAGACGTAGCTCAATACTTTTTTTTATCCTACGCAGTATTCCGTCTTTTACGATTTTTCATTCACCAAGACTCGTTTATGCATTGCAGTAAAATATCGTGCTCCTGCGGTATTTATTGATATGTCTGGGCTTCGAAAAGATCTGTTTTATGTGTTCTTAGATTATTATAATAATCGCGTCATCAGGAAATGGGATTTGTTTCAGTATGGTATACTTTTATAACATAATTTTTAGAGAAAAGTGATACTTGAATGAGTACTTGCATGGGATCTCAATCGACATTATGCTGTAGCTCATATCAATGCTATGGTGATTTTAGAAGATGCGGATAATGATCTTTGTGGATTTGTTAACTGGAAAATAAATATAATTTTTTTGAAATGGATATCTGGCCACAAGTTATTTATGTGAAAACCATGGGGATTTAGGTATTTGCCATAATTTGTTTGAAAAAACATATCGACGACTATGGATGTCATCGGCGTCCGGCTGATTAAAAATATTGCTAGCGCTGCATATTTTTGTGAGTGTCATCTGGCATATAGCGAAATATGACCCCATAATACTGGTATTGTGACCTCGAATGGTAATGAAAATTTTTGATGGAACCTACAATGTTGTTAGTAAGAGTAGAGTGTACTTTGCGATTAGTACACTGTAAGAAAAAACGGCAACAATTACGGCAAAATTTGCTGTTATTTTATGCACCCAAATTCCCAGCATTTATTCCTGTCAAATTTAGCATGATTACAGTCATTTGTACAATATAATTAGAATAATTGCAAAGATTTTTCTATAAAATTCCAAAAATAAAAGTTTTTATGGCACATTGTGCTGTTAATTTACAGTAAATAATGCAGGCAATTTGGGTTCATAAATTTACAGAACATTTTACTGTATATTTTGCCGTTCTTTCTTGTAGTGTGCAGATCTACTAAAACCATGCCTATAATTGGTATTATACAGAGAGTGCATACTTTGAAACAGAAAGTGGTCCGAGAATTCAGTATGCACTCAAGGTGAATGCAACATATATATATACATAAAATTTCCTTTTTACATATTTCATTTATAAATGAAGAAATGTTTATTAGAACTGCGTAATAGAAACAAAATCGAATCCGTTATCTAAAATTTGGGTCAGTAAATTCCTTTTGTCAACCTAATGTTTTCTTATACGAACATTAAAAAAATATATATATTCTTCGATAATCGAGATAAACTTTTATTTATAAATTATTTGATAGTGAAATACATATTTACTATAAATAAATATACAAATATATAATGCTATTATTGTTTTCGAAACCTTAAGTTCTTTAGAAAGATTTCTTCTGCATCAAAGGATTAAAAAAATGATGAAATATAGTAAAAAAAACATGCATTACATTTGAACAAATTTAACAAAATATTTTACTTAAGCACTTCGTTCAAATAAAGATGTGGCAGATTGAGCAGTTACATTTTAAACTAAACATTAGGAAGATCAAAGAGAAAGAGACCTAAAGCATTTGTCGAATTTTGACTAATCCCCTTTGAAGTTTCTGAAATATTTCTTTCAAAATATTTGGGTTGAAAAATCACGCAGCTGAAGAGAAAAACGGTAATACAATTTTCTAAGTCTAGCTTATTTTACGCATCATGCATCATAAGGTATAATAAAATTACACAATGTCTAAAAAGCGTAGAATTCTGCAGAGCTTTTAACGAAACTTCATTTTAATAATTTTTTGGTTGTATTAAAACACGAATATATATATATATATATATATATATATATATATATATATATATATATATATATATATATATATATATATATATATATATAAATATATATAACTTAATGTAAAATTTAACCATTGACCATACACAATGAAATCACTATACCAAAGAGCCGTGCCAAATTACAAATTAAAAAATGTAGTCCTAATAAATGAAACATTATTTATTCAAATGAAAAAGAAAGAAAAAAAAGGAAGATAAAAGCAACAAGAGTATAAACACAAATGAAAACTTATAATGTAATTCACTTTTTCAAGGGCAAGGAAATTACATTTATAAGCATAGTACGGTTGTTTTCTGTATACGACACCAGCTTAATGCCAAAAATCATGCACATATCCTGCCCGAACAATCGTTGAAACAAGATTGAAAAACAAGACCTTTTAAAATGGAATATTATAAATCATACAAACAATTTGAATATGAGTGGGAAAAATAAAAATAAAGAAAGATAAAGAAAAGTTATATATTACTTACATTAATTATTTACCCATATTCATTAGTATAATTCTAGTACATGGTCAAATAATGTATCTAACGAAAAAGGTTAATTTAACAGTCAAGAAGAATATCCTTAAGATCATAAATTGTAACCAACAGTTGCAGTTATTTTTATTTAACTACAGAGATTACAACATTTTATTAAGTTAAAAATGGAGAAAAAGAAATAAAAATATATACAGATAAAAACTATTTATTAAGTTACTTTAATTTTCATTTAATAAATTAAAAGAAATTATATTACTTGATAATTTAAAATTAAATCAAAGATTATCACTACTATTCTAAATTGCCAACAGTTATAAGGTTTTAAATTACTTATATGCTGCTGCCATCTAGTGTAAAAAATATTAGACTATACTTATATTAGTATAATATTTGGGATGAAAAATCACGCAGCTGAAGAGAAAAACTGTAATACAATTTTCTAAGTCTAGCGTATTTTACGCATAATGCATCATAAGGTATAATATATATATATATATATATATATATATATATATATATATATATATATATATATATATATATATATATATATATATACATATATATATATATATATATATATATATATATATGTGTGTGTGTGTGTGTGTGTGTGTGTGTGTGTGTGTAATTCATGTTTAAGGCACTCTATGAACAATTCCCGCCCATCATTCGTAATTCATTCGAACATTTTAGCATACCATTTATATTACTATATGTGATATAAAAAGAACTTTAATATGAAACCAAATAAAATTTATTTGCAATACAAAACCTTTACCTTATGGAGCTCTAACAGCAAATTGGCAGGATGATGGAAAAATCAAAATACTACATTTTGAAATACGGACTCTGGGCCATATTAACCAACCTTTTCATATCTGTTATTGCACTGTTAATATAAACAGGATATGCGAAATGAATAATTGAAAATCACTGGAAAATTGCGGAGACTAAGCATTGTTAGGTGCATATTCCTTGAATAAGCGGAGTGATCAGTTCCATTACTGTTTGACTCTGCAATTACTAGTTCTTTAGAGGATTTGACCTCAGTTCTGTAATTGTGTCTAAAGAAAAGACCCGTCTACAGATAATGACACTCACAAAAGTAAGACTAACTATTTCACGTAAACTTAAGATAATTTTAGTATCGAGATAGTTAGAGCCATTAATAGTAATAATTAGTTTATTTATGTGTGTATTTTTAATATTTTTATTCTCTTCATGGGCATTATGAGTAACGGTTAATACGAAGATTTTTATAATTCTATTGCTTCTCGTATTAACAGTGTCCGATTGCAGCTACATAAAAAGAATGCAGAAAACAATCAAAAAATGATGCAGCATTGACATTATGGTTACTTAGAACATTTATTTTACTAGGATTTCTTTATGGCCGCATTAGATCTTTACAGCTAGAAATTTATTTGAGAAATATATCATTTATACAAAAAGTGGCGTTTTAGAAATGTAAATATATTTATTTTCAACTTTGTGATATTTATTCCTTCAAATGAACTTACAAATAACTAAGCACAGCTGTTTCTTCAACACTTTGTGAATGATTTAGTAGCTGTAGAGAAATTCATTTCAGTAAAAATTACGTATTTTTCTAACATTATTACTAGGACATTGCGGTGATTTATTTTATTTATAAATCTACGAATTCGTTTAGAAAGTGACCAGATTTATTTTTAAGCATAACTCAGTACTGCATAAACTGAATAATCTAAGTTACATCTTAGAGTGGATTTAAATGATTTTAAATGCATTAAAAATATTTGGAGTTAAAAATAATGTTCCTACAATAACTTTTAACAAATAAAGAATCATTTAGAATTACCATAATTTTCCGCATGTATGAACATGTATTTATAATTCAATTTGTGAATACTCAAATATTCTATAAGTGTGTACAAATTTAGTCAAACAATACGTACTATCTATTGTGTGTCAATTATTTCTATACGTGTGTACTGACATATACACATATATTACCATCCTAACATCAAGCTGTAAATAAGACCAGTTGGTACTCGTCCAATACATGACATGATAAGCTCTAAATAAAGCATTTCGATCATGAAAACTCTATTGCCATTTGCATAAAATAAACAAAAATAGATAATAATAATTTTTTGATAGAAAACAATTGCAATATTTTCGCTTGCATCAAATCAAAACTTAATAATTAATTATAATTTAATAAGAATTTTCTAGAGTGAAATGTTTAACTTTCTGTTAGATCCTACTTGGTATTTCATTCAAATTTCCTTAATGAGAGTTTAATAGATTTTGAGTTATTCAAATATTCAGACAGCATTTTTCTATTAAACAAATGCGGATTTATATGATTTTCAAAAGCTTAGGCGCATAATGTAAAATTAAAGGCTTCTAATTAATGCTGAATTTAATTAGTTTTCTTTAATTTATGTAAATTTACCGATTACATTAATAATTATTATAAAACACGCTATAATATGCTGTTTATAATATACTTTTATACGCTATAATATACTTTTATAGATTTCGAAAAAACTTTTGACCGAGTAGATCGAGTAAAATTATGGGAAATTATGAATAACATGGGATACCCTCCCCATCTCATCAAATGTATTAAGAGCCTATATAAAGAAACTTTCATTATTTTGGATCTGGGTTTTAAAGTTTCAGAGAAAATAATCATTAATCAAGGTGTACGATAAGGATATAGTTTATTACCACATCTGTTTAATATATATATATTGATTATGTTATGAGAATTTGGAATAATAAAATCAAAACTGGAATAGATCTCGGAAACACCATGTTTAACAATATATTATTTGCAGATGATCTTTGTTTATTTCAGGATAATGAAGACAGTTTACAACGTGCAATTTTTACTTTAAACAAAATTGGAAAAGATTATAATTTAAGGATTTCAAAGAATAAGACAAAGGTAATGGCATTTAGGGGCAAAGATCCTATAAGAACAAAATTATTTTAGAAAATCAACCAATAGTGCAGATTTCACATTTTAATTACTTAGGATGTGATATATCTTATGACTAATTCAACGATATACAGAATAGACTTTATAAATTTCAATACATATGTGGTACTATAAGGAGAACTCTTCGAAATACAAGAAAAGACACAAGAATAATTTTTTTTAAATAATGGCAATACCAACTTTATTATACGGAAGTGAGGCATGGACACTAACAAAAAATGATGAAAGACAAATACAATCCTCAGAGATGAAATTTTTGAGTGTGAAGGGATGTTCAATAATAGACAAAATAAAGATGATTACATCAGAAGAGAGCTTGAAATTATACCAATATTAAATAAAATAGGAAATTATAGAAGGAAATGGAGGGACAACATCGAAAGGATGGATACTGATCGTATACCAAAAGCAGCCTTCAATTATAAGCCGAGGGGGAAAAGAAGCAGAGGAAGGCCACGAAAAAGATGGATTGAGTCCGAAACAGGCTTATAGCCTGAAACCATGTTTTGGGATGATGATGATGATGATGAATATACTGTATTATGTACATTTTTCATAAAGAAATTCGACTTTCAAAATACTTCATAAATCAAAAATATTATTAGTGAGAACTTTGTCTGTGTTTGCCTCAGGGGAACGGTTTAACTGTTTTTGTATCATTCCATACTACATCGTTCTGCTTCACATTCTTCACGGCTATTTCTTTGAAAAACTTATGCTTTTTGATAGCCATTTTCCGAATAGTCAAGATCTTGATAGATAGTTAATTGCGAATTGTAATTTCAATCTGTTCAAATTTTGAATAGGTTTCAGATTTCCAATTGTTTAAAGGTTAATAATTATGCTTTCGGCAACCACACTGAGTACTTTGTGTTCCCTCGTAATGCTAGTGTCTAAATAAATCAACGTATAAATAACAAAAAGATGCCAAAGGAATTTTTAATCGACAAATAACTTATCATGTTTGTTATAACAACAAGGATGCAAATTTTCAATTGGTATTAAAAAAGTTTCCTGTATATTTGGCAAAAAAAAAAACATTCTATAAAAAGCTTTTTGTTAATTTAAAGTATGAAGGAAAACTACATTGAATATGATTATAAATATTAAATAGAATTTTCAAATTTAATTCACTCCAGATTTAAGATACTGTCCATCAAAGTAATAAATCTTTCAGTGTGCAAGCTGATCATCCACAATTTTTTAATATACTTTATGACTTTATTTGATCACAGAAATATATTTGAATTTTTGGAATTAAATAAGGAAAATTACATTATATGAGTTTTAAGTAATAAATAGAACATTTCTAATCTGAGATAGTGATGCCATACACCTTGAAAATTCCAAAGAATGTACGTATCCCTTTTTCTGTATACTTTAAGAAAAGACGTAATTGAGAAATAAATAGATATTGAGAAATAATGAGATTTGATATCAGGATTTCATTTTCAAAGCGATTTATTCATAGAAAAATACATTTAAATAATTATGTATTATCTTAATATTTTGAGAAGTTTAGCAAAAACAAGGAATATTAATTATTCTCATTTAGAATATATGCATGATGAGTTAAAGAAGCAAATCGGAATTTTAAAACTCAGTTTAAAGTCATACCGATATTCAAAACGTATTTCTGTGCTACATTAAACATATACACATATTAACAGTTGAAAAAAATAAAAAGAATATTCAGTCATACCTTACAGGATTTGCACGGAAATATTCTATAAAGAGCACACATTTAATTTAAAGAAGGGGGAAATTACATGGAAAATTGGTATCATTAACAAAATGGAATATTCAGATATAGTTCTCTCTTAATTATTAGCCTTAAGAAAATACCCAGCAAAATAATAATTTTTGGTATACTCTATTTAGTTTTTTTGAAATTAATAAATATACTTGCTAGCATCTGTGCCATCCTGAATAATCATATATTAAATATTTATCTAAGAATTAGTGTAAAATCTTCAAGGGTATATGAATGAGATGTGATTTCAGGATTCCATTTTCAAAGCTAAGTAAATATAAAAGTTTTACAAAATACATACCATTAAAAAGATAATACATTCAGAAAATAGCTGTATTTATACCATATTTTATATACTTTTGGAAAATAATGGCAAAATATTCTGTATTTTATTTATTTTTTATAGTTAATATACTAAGTTGTTAGCTTCTATGCCATTCTGGATAAATTAAATATTTCTCTAAGTGTTAATGAAATGTTTTTATGCTAAGTTTTAAAATTGCTGAATTAAAAGTCGAGACAATACTGATATCTTAGTAAGGCATTTCTAAATATATTTAATTGCATAATTCGTCTAAATAAATACAATAAATTAAAATTTTAATTGCCCTTAACCGATACAGATGTGTATTAATTCTTTGTAGACCAATATACAATATTTACTTAAAGTTAAGAATTTTAAACATATTTTTTATAAAACATAAAACGCATAAATATTCTCAAGATACACATAAATATTATTATTATTGATATTACTATATTTCTTAAATAGTTGATTCCCTCTGCTAAGAAAAGGTATTGCACTATAATTCAGAAGGAACTTAATCCATTTGTCGCGGAGTCTGATTCCACTATTTTTTTTCCTTTCTTTATTTTTATTATTTCTCCTTTTTTTCCATTGGTTCAAAACACATACATATAGGCTATAGTGATCCCAGTGGTAATGAATTCTGTACATTATTATACCATTACTTCATTTTTTCAATAAAATTCATACAGAAACAATATTTTCAGTTTACATTTCAAAAGCAAAATAAAATATTCAAATAATATAATTATATGTATTGAGTTTTGTCTCGTTTACTATATTATTTTTTACATCGGACGCAAATGCGAACACGAATATTGATCCTTCTGTCTCATAAATTCCAGATAGAAAGGCCAATGTCATTTCTGTCAAATTTAATAAAGAATATAAACATTTAATATGGCATTTTATTGACATATATTACACGAACAATGTGCTTTGTTAACAAAAGACCTCGATAGACTTTAAAAAAAAGTCTTATTTAAAAAAGAAAATAAGTTTATAAATTATTCATGATGTCAAATTAGATTTAATAAAAGTGTCAGTTTTGGATTTATTATAACTTGGGGGTATATTCGGATATATATTTTTGTCATTATAACTTTGAAAATTATAGCAGGATAAACATATAAAATCCATAGTGTATTACATTAAATTTTTATTTCAGAACAAGAAAGTATCAATTTATATTTATTAATATATGTCTCTTATACTTTTTAAAGTGTAAAATGGACCCAAGAAATAATATCGAGGAGTTAAAAATGCACGTTAATATTTTTAAGTAAATAGATTATACTAACCAGTGAAAAGCTAGAAAATTTTGAATTCTACTTTAAGATCTGAATTCAGTTCAACTTTCATAAAAATAATTTTACATAGACACGTAACACTTTATATTTTGGGGTGATTTTTAAAAGTTTTAAAAAGTTTAATTCTAAACTTTTTAGCTTAATTCATGTGACTCAACATCCGTGGTTACAACCATAATGGAAAAAAAAATGTATTTTTTTCGACATTTTTCCTTCACATTTAAGGGTTCTAATTAGATGGGAACTAAATGATTTAACAAGTTGGAAATTGTACGTCAAAAGTGATAAATGAGGTGCGTCCGTACTGTAACTAGTTTCAATGAAATGAATTATATTGTCTGTTATTATGATATGATTAATTTCCGTAATAAAATAAAGTACATTTTAAGTTGCCAACATTTTATCATTTGTTGACATTTACTGAAAATTCCAATTGGAAACTTAAGCCTAGCATTGAAAATTTCGGAACTTGAAATCCATATTTAGACTTTTTACATTTAATATTTTTTTTTTCGGAAAAAATCTATCCAAAAACTGCCGATAGATTATAGGATTGCTGTAATTAAACAATTTTAGTATACAAATTCGGTTTTTAAATTCAGTAATACGGAAATAATATGACTCTATTTTAAATAGGACGTAATCATCATGGTAACCTAGTATCATTGCCTATCATGTGATATCATTGAATTAAATACGTATGATAGGAATTAATAGTATGATACATCTTGGTCACTTGACGATTAATCCTCGGAAGCTGCTATAACAAAGAAGTATCAATTTTAAAAAATTTCAAATTACTTAATACATATTTTTATTATTAATATCTTTTTAAGTTTTGATTCGATTTTTATAATATTTGAAATGACTCGACAAAATTCTGCAAAAATTATATATTTTAAATTTCAAATCATTTGGTTGGGTAGTTTTTGCGCTGTTATATGCGGACAGACAAGCAGACAGACAGACGGACGGATGGACAGGCGAACGGACCAGACGACGACTATAGGTGGCTATGTATTTATATAATTACGAACGCACCTAAAAAGATGAAATGCATTTAGTTGTGTATAAGGTAAAGCTAGGATAGTCTGCGCACAATTCAGCAGAATAATAAAAATACATATAAATATTAATTTTTTCTAAACTATGCATGATTAATTTTGACTTTATTTGTTTTTTATGCATTTCCATTGCTATTTTGTTGTTATGCTGTAATTTAATAGAACAGTTGTAATAAAACCAAGAAAGTTATTTTGCGCAATCTCTTCTTACAGGGTTGGTATGATTGCGCAAATGGGTAGGAGAGATTGTTACTAATAATAACTACAATTTAATCGTTAACAATAACAATTACACTTAAATGGCATTGTTGTAAGGCTTTTGTGAATAAATATTATTGTACTAGCTAACATGCCCGGCGTTACCCGGGCCCGTGATAACAACCTTAAAAATACCTAAAATCAATGTTGAATGATTTTATATTTTTAAATGAAAATCTACCTAAACGAACTGAAGAACAGTCGTTATAGTTATTGCCGATTTAATGTCAATTTAATTTTTGACGCTTTGATATATTAAACTTTCAATTCTGACCAAAAGTTCCTGAGGAAACCTAAATAATATAAAGCGCTCCCCCACCTTTCCTCTTTTAAACTCAAAATAATGTACAGTATTGGCCAATTTATTAGTCCCATTCGAAAAAAATTTCAAAACCCTTGTTTATAAGATGATTATATTAAAATTAAATAAAAATCATGCACTCGTGGCATCATAATTTACTTTTATACTTTAACAGAATAGTAAGGCTACTACAATTTGTGACTCGTGCTCTAGCCAGTATACGTCAGGACACATGGCCGTTATAATTATCTTTTTACGCGTGAAGATTTCGCTATGGTACTCCATTGTGAAATTTGGTAATTTTGAAATTCAATATTTGAAAAACGGCATAACCAGTGGATTTGAAATTTATATCAAGCAAAATACAATTTTTTACCTTTCTAACGAAGTTTGTCTAACAATTTTCTGACAAATACTTTTCGAGCTATTAATTTTTTCAGCAACTTCAAATGTTTCATTTTCCGAGATTATTGTGTGGCAACGATTATCGAAAATCCCAGTCGTCAGCAACGCATAGCTTTTTATTAAAGAGGATTAGGAGTGAATATTTCAACTCAATGGTACAATTCCAGACATTAAGTACACCCATCCTCATTGCCCAGTATTTTTTTAACAAACGAATTTATTGCCAAATTTAGTTTCAATAATTATGTGTTTTTCAAAAATTATTTCAAAACTGATTCATTCACATGTTTTACATGTAATTTGTAATAAAGCAAATTTACCATTAAGCTGCGTAATCTCTCCTAGCATGAAAACTAATGGGAAACAGTGCGCCTTCTCTCCTAAGTAGCAGATGCGCAAACTCTCCAATCTCGGTAGGGGAGATTATGCAGCCTTTTATTTAAATATGGCCGCTTCTAAAACGAACCAGTGGTGTTCGCACCGTTAGTCTATGTTAGTAACTTATGGGAAATCGTTTAAGTTTAAAGTATTTTGTAATACTGATACTATATAGAAATCTGACGACTAGTTATGAAAATTGAAGCACTTACTTTCGGAAAACAAAACAAAATATAATGCTTTATCCTAGACGCTCGAAACAATCGACGTGTATATTCAAGTAGACACTGCTCTACTGCTGTTGTACAACTACCTGGAGTCGCTGCGCGCTGACTCTACTCCTTCCACCCGAACCTCTTTGTGCGCAATCTCTCCGACCGCGTCATCTCTCCTGGCTTTACCTTAAATATAATTCTTATAATTTGTGAGAAATTGTTAATGAAAGAGAATTTTAAAATCTAAATTGAACATTTTATAATAAATCTTGTATTAATGCTTTATTTCGTATTTTAAACTATATCCCTCTATTGTACTGTATTTTAGACATGTTTTGAACGAGGATGTTGTCTTTCTCTAGCCAGATATGCACAACTTCGACCCGTCACTTTCGTAACGCTTTCGATCTGAAAACCTGCATTTTACCATGTTAAGTAACATCTTATAAAACCAAGTACTTAAGAGTACTTGTTAAAAAAATTAAAACAGATTACAGATGCTCTATTTTGTACTGATTCAGAAAATAAAATTGTTTTTCAAACGGGGAATCGATAAGTGAGGTTTGTAAGTCAATATAAATTTTGCAACAAAAATTGTGTTATTATAAGGTAAATCTAGCAGAGTCAGCGCACAATTCAAAAGAATAGCAATAAAAAATATAAAAATGTTATTTTTTGCTAAACTATTCATGATTAAGTTTTACTTCATTTGTTTTTTATGCATTTCCGATGCTATTTTGTTGTTATGTTGCAATTTAATAGAACAGTTGTAATAAAACCAAGAAAGTTATTTTGCGCAATCTGTCCTTACAGGGATGGTGTGATTGCGCACATGGGTAGGACAGATTGTTACTAATAATGACTACAAATAAATTGTTAACAATAATAATTACACTTAAATGACATTACTGTAAGGTTTTTGGGAACAGATTTTATTGTATTGGGAGTGAATATTTCAACCTAATGTGTAAAGAATCAGAAAACGGAAATAACTTTAAAAATGATAAAAAAATTTTATTCAAAGGAAAAACATTAAAGAATCAGAAAAAGCAAGTCCAGATAAGATTACAAAATAAAATTATGTAAATTAATAACATGTTTAACTTAAAATTAGTCCATTTTCATATTTAATTTTTTTAAGAAAATTTACCAATAAACTGCGTAATCTCTCCTAGCATGGAAACTAATGGGAACAATGCGCCATCTCTCCTAAGTAGCAGATGCGCCATCTCTCCTAACTAGCAGATGCGGAAACTCTCCAATTCGGTAGGAGAGATTGCGCGGCATTTTATTTAAACATGGCCGCTACTAAAACGAACCGTTGATGTTCACAGTCTAAAATTAGTCTAAATTTGTAGCTTATCAGAAATTGTTTAAGTTTAAAATATTTTGTTCTAGTGACATTGTATAGAAATTCTGATGAATAGCTATGAAAATTCAAGCACTTACTTTGGGAACTTAAAACAAAATAGCAATACTTTATCTTAGACGCTCAAAGCAATCGACGTGCACTTTCAATTAGCACTCCACTACTGTTGTTGTACAACTACCTGGAGTCGCTGCGCTCTCACTCTACTCCTTCCCCCCCGAACCTCTATGTGCGCGATCTCTCCGACCGCGCCATCTCTCCTGGATTTACCTTAAAGTAAAGCTAGGATAGTCTGCGCACAATTCAAAAGAATAGCAATAAAAAATCTAAATATTTATTTTTTTCTAAACTATTCATGTATAATTTTTACTTCAATTGTTTGTTATGCATTTCCATTGCTATTTTGTTGTTATGTTGCAATTTAATAGAACACTTGCAATAAAACCAAGAAAGTTATTTTGCGCAATCTGTCCTTACAGGGTTGGTATGATTGCGCACATGGGTAGGAGAGATTGTTACTAATAATAACTACAATTAAATTGTTAACAATAATAATTACACTTAAATGACATTGCTGTAAGGTTTTTGTGAACAAATATTATTGTATTAGGAGTGAATATTTCAACCTAATGATTAAAGAATCAGAAAAAGGAAATAATTTTAAAAACGATTAAAAATTTTTAATTAAAGGAAAAAAAAATTTAAGAATCAGAAAAAGCAAGTCCAGATAAGATTACAAAATAAAATTATGTTACTTAATAGCACGTTTAACTTAAAATTAGTACATTTTCATTTTTCATTTTTTATGCAAATTTACCAATATGCTGCGTAATCTCTCCTATCATGGAAACTAATGGGAACACTGCGCCATCTCTCCTAAGTAGCAGATGCGCAAACTCTCCAATTTCGGTAGGAGAGATTGCGCGGCCTTTTATTTAAACATGACCTCTTCTAAAACGAGCCGTTGATGTTCACATTGTTAGTCTAAATTAGTAGCTTATGAGAAATCGTTTAAGTTAAAAATATTTTGTAATATTGATATTGTATAGAAATTCTGATGAATAGCTATGAAAATTCAAGCACTTACTTTCGGAAAACAAAACAAAATAGCAATACTTTATCTTAGACTCTCAAAGCAATCAACATTCACTTTCAAGTAGACACTCCACTACTGTTGTTGTATAACTACCTGGAGTGGCTGCGCGCTCTCTCTACTCCTTCCCCCCGAACTTCTATGTGCGCAATCTCTCCGACCGCGTCATCTCTCCTGGATTTACCTTAGTTGTCGAGAATATGGTTAATATTACATCATCTCACAGTTACAAAATCTTTTGCTTGTGTTAGTTCTTGTACATAGTCAGCTAACAAAAATGTATAGAATAGCCTCCCTGTAAGTCTCCAATAATAAAGAAAATAAAGAAAACAAGAGAAATACATTGGGAAAGAGCATAAAACCCGTTTGATGGCGTCCCCACTTCATTGAGCATAAACATTTAATGAAGTCTAAATGACGTTTAAGATACGGAAACATAACTGATAACATTTGCGCTTTTTTCCTATCACAAAAATTATATGATATATTTACCGTAATCAATCATCGAAATCTGCGCTTAAGTAAGTAAAAATATTCTGTTAAATTTTACTGGTATTATAACTGGTAATAAGAGTAGATGTTGGCAGCTATGGAATTGGGATTTTGCGAAGATGCAATCATTGTGTGATGAAATGACTACAGTGTTTTCTAAATGTATTTGCCATTACTTACGAACGCGTTTTTCCAAAGAGGTGTCACATTTGCATTGAAAACTACTGCAAATTTAAATTTAAAAAGCCCTTCCGGCCTCTACCGGGAGAAAAAGTTAGCTTGCATAGTACATGATTTTAAAAATTCAACTCATTTTACTGAAAACATACGAAGCTAAAATGCTTGCAACCCGATTATAGACGATCCACTCCCGGTTTTCGTTAATACTAAATTTGAATGCGAATTTCAGCATGACAATTACAGCATAACAAAAATCAGATGTTTTCAAAATATCATCCACCCTATAATTTTAAATTACCATATCTCAGTCATTTTTTAAGATAACGCCAAAACGGAAAATGTTCCGGAAACCTTATATCACGATCTAATACTTAACAAAAACGACTTTTTCAATTTACAATTTCTTATACACCTTTATGAATTAAAAAGAAATTAAAAAAATTTTAGCCAAAACAAAATATTGGCAAGAATGCTTGTATCACGTTCGAACACTTAACAGAAACAATGTTTCTAATTTATAATTTATTTCTTCACTTTTTAAATTAAAAAAATATATAAAAAATTTAATTGGCCGCCATTTTGTGAGAGTACGGATGGTGTCCTAGGGAATTGCTCTCCATCCTCTGTCAACCATTTGCCATAACGCGGCAATGGCAGGGTCTACAAGTGGCGTCCAATCAATCCCAAATGTGTTCGATTGCTAAGAGATGAAGAGAGTAAGCTGGCCAGAGAAGCATTTGTACACCTTGAAGCGCTCGTTGGCTGATGCGAGCAGTGTGCGGTCAAGCATTATCCTGCTGATAAAGGGCATTGGGGACCCCCTGAAGTTAAGGGAGTGCCACCGGCCCCAGAACATATGCACGGATCATTGGACCCTCATAGTGCCCTGAATACGAACTAGAGGTGACCTGAAATCGTACGCAATTTCATCCCAAATCATGATGCCACATTGTCGCGCGGTGGACCGTTCAGAATTGCTGCCGGATTAGACCTGTCTCATCCACGTCGACGCCACACTAGCACTCAGCGACTATCATTCTAGAAACAGAAGCATGACTCATCTGAGAGAACGACCATGGGTCATTCCAGCGTCCATATCGCCCTAGCCCGTCACAATTGCAGACGGTGGTGTCTACGCTGTGAGATGAATGTCAGTCTTCTTAACGGGCGCCATGGGTGCAGGCCACTAGCAACCAATTGACGGGAAATGGTTCTGGTCGATATGGGAACGTTTAGGGTGTCTTAAACATGCTGCAGAATGAAGGTAGAAGTGGTTTGCGAGTTCGCCACCGCTTGTCGGTGGTTGCGTCGATCCATGCGTGCTAACGTCACTCTGGCTGCATCGGCACCCCTCAAATTTGCCACATTTCCTCGTTCCAACCCTCTTCGCCACAGCCGATGCACTGTAGACGCCTCCAGGTGTGTCTCAGCTGCAATTTGCTGTATGGGTCAACCTGCCATTATCCGTCCAATCACCATGCCCCTCATAAAATAGTCTGCTTGCCGGCACAGCCTCCGTTGACGGTGGACTCGCATTATCTGCTATTACACGCGACCCTTGAGATAAAAGCAAAATTTCTACGATGATTTCCCTAGCAGAAGTCACAGCACGAATATTTCACATTCTGCAGGTTTTCTTTTTCAACATGCGCTGAAGAACTGCGCATTTCACGTCCTTTGAAATTGTCGGTAACGTGCGCCTACCCTGAAATTTGCACAAATTTCTGACCACTCCTTCTTGGTGCTGCATTTTCAATGTCGCGTAGTGTATATAAATCAACATTTTAACGGAGGGTGGTTTCGGTGTCTGGGGGTCATGATCGGTGAAGATATACCAATCTTTTTTTGGAAGTTCTTTCCTCCTAACAGCTGCAATAGGTAGCTTTTTGTAGTGAAAGCTACCTAACAGAAGAAGAAGATATTATTTATTAGCAGAATAAAATGTAAAACAACATATATATATTTTTACAGAACCATTCTTATAAATTTCCTTATTTTTCGCATTCACATTTTCGCTTAATTCCATTTTAGACTCTAGTAACATATATCTGTATATACACACACACACACACATATGTATATGCGACTGTATATGCGTCAACATGAGGATGTAATATAACAGGAAAAGTTTATTTCCTTCCGTAAATTTTATTTAAAAAACTACACATAAAACATAATTATCCATTTACTCAGAACCAATACCCATTTATACTAATATCTAGCAAAGCACATTATACATAATTTGGAACAATGTGTAACCATATTATTTTAATAATTAATTTACATGGAAGTAAATGCTCTTTTATACAATATTAGCGAAGTTAATTTATTTTGACAGAAAGCAAATTCTTATTCTTATCCTCTAAGTAATTAAGATACTTTACAGATAAGTATAGTTTTTTTTTTTTTTTTTTAGTTAGTTTGTTTCAGTGGAATAATAACGCTAAAAAAGTTGCTTTTCTTTGTTATAAATTATAAAAAGAAAATTAACTAAACGAAAAATTTGTAGTATATTTTATAGCGAGAAATTTTATAATTGTAGTTATTTAAACATTTTTTTCATTTACATTACATACGCTAAATGCTTTAATTTATTGATCATTAAACGTTTTTATACAATTTTTCTGGGGGTTTTGAGAATAATGATAAAAATAGTCGCAATATATTTTTCAAATCTATTAATTATTTTATATATTAGTAAATGAAAACAATAGTTTAATTTACTAGATTTAATTGATTTAATTTCTTTTTAATTGTGTTATGCATTCTCGAACTAAACGCTATTTAGTATACTAAGATATATGTTTGTATATAAACAAAATTCATATACATACAGTGCTACGCAAAAAATTGAATATATTACCATCTATGAATGATGATTGCTAAAAGTGCGATTGCAGTTGTGTTTTGCATATCCTCTATGTATTAAATTCTATTAAGAATTCTTGTATATATATATGTATATATAGCACATATGCGAAATGCTTAGTCAATTTATCAAATGCAACATAAGGTTTATCAAAGCCATTTTGTTCATCGTTTGTCATACTTCTAAAACATCGAAACTGTTTAAAAATTGTGGTTGAATTATCAAAAGATAATGGTACAATAATCGTATTAGAAAACAAACTTTCATTTGGTCTTCAGTCACCTTACATAATAATTGGAAAAACATATATATAACGTTTCGTTTAGAAACGATATTAAAAATCTTATTGGTTATTACAATTAGATATCGAAAAGACAAAAAGAAAAAAAATGTATTAAAGCAACATCTGCGTCCCAAACATAATTATAATAGAAAAAGAAAAACTAATGTAGATGAGTTTGTTTTATTATAATTTTGTCAATAACTCTTTATATTTGGTTTATTTATTTAGTTTAATTTGCTCCATCACGTTCCTATTATTCAATTGATTCTAATCATAAATAAACTTAAATTAATCTGTGTCTCAAACATAATTATAATTGACAAAAAAATAATATATATGAGTTTGTTTTATTATAACTTTGTCAATAAGTCTTTATATTTGGTTTATTTATTTATTTTCATTTGCTCAATTACGTTCCTATTATTCAATTGATTCTAAGCAATAAGAAACTTAAATTATAAAGGATTAACCCTTTATATCCTGAATTAATTTTCCAGCTACTTTTTTATTGTATTTTTGCATCATTGGATACGTTTTGGTGCAGAATAAACATAGGAAAGAGGAAAATAATTTTTATAGTGTTTTAGTGGTTAATTACGCAACTGTAACCACCATAATTTTTTTACCCTATGATATAAAATAAAATAGTAAACTTCAAATAGTAAACTTCAAATAAAATGTGGGAAACGTTCACCCGTAGAGTATAGAAAACAATAGAAAATAATAGTACTAAATAACCGGTAATAAATCACTAAAATTACTAAAATGAGGAACAAAATGCATGTCAATTCCATTGCAAAATGGATTTCGAATGTAGCGTGGCAAATGTAAAATGCCTACAATGCAAAGAAAGACAATATGTGCTTGAATTTGCCATCTCCTGCCTGCTGTCAGAAATGCACTCTTTGTGTCATTGTGAATACCGTTAGGAAAAACGGTCATATTACGAATATATAGGTGTTTTATTAAAGTGGTACTTATAAGTACCATCAGGATAAAAAGGGTTGAATAGTAAATGACAAGGATAGTTTGATTTAATTGATTTAATTTCCTTCTTATTCTCTTATGCATTTTCAAATATAACTCTCTTTAGTTTGTATATACTAAGATATATGTTTGTATATAAAGAAATTAAATAAACAGGACTACGCAAAAAATTGAATATATTACAATCCTAGCTAATCCTACCGGCGTTGTCTGGACCCGAAATATTAATAATCTGGTCTATACGAATATGACTGAAATCTGTAAGGCTATCGAAATCAAGTCGAATGAGGCAAACACCGTCGTAATCGGGCTCATAAAACCCAAGATCAGAAAGCGCATGGTGGCGGTCGAAAGTGCAGCTAAAATATTTAAGGCTATAGATATCAAGTCGAGTGAGCCAAACCCCGTCGTAATCGAGTCCATAGAACCAGATATACTCCTATAGTTCCAGTTTCCACCGCCAGGGGGAGCAGTCTGTTCTGGAAGAGGCCTTTTCAGAACACTTGACCCAACCAAATTTCCTAGTAGAATTGAAATTTAACTACGGGTAAAAATTGCAAAAATAGCGGAAATCGCGAAAGTGGGTTACGTAATCGATCGGTTTCTAAAGGGTTAATGTAGGTATTTTTTAAATCCCAACCGTGAATTTTGAAGAAATTGAATCTGTCTATGATCTGGAGTTTACTGTTTGTCCGTACTTGCATTTCCTGAGTCGATGCCGGTTTTTAAATCTGGACCAAAAAAAGGAAATTCGCGTGAGTGAGTTTCGGAAAGGATTTTTTTTCGGAGTGTTAAAATTAAATTTTTTCAAAACGGATACCAGATTTTAAAAAACAAAGGGATATAGATTAGGAACGGTATTTTTAGTTTTACGTATCTTGTTTATAAACGCCAATTCGGATTTTTAAAGATAGGAGAAATAGTTAAAAAAGCGAAAGTGACTTACGGTTAAAAACATTTTCGAAAGTGTTAACGTGATTTATTTTTTAAACTAAAGGTTTCTGCCTAAACCCGATAGAACGTAGATGTCTTTAGGTGTGTTTGCTTTTTGTTTGGTTATTTTAGAAAGCCGATGCCAGATTTAATATATAGCAAAAAATCGGAATTCACAAAAGAGAGTCCTACGCTCGAATTTTTTTTGAAGGATTTAATATTCGTTTTTTTCAAAAACAAATACAGATGTCAAAAAAGGAATAAATGTTGATATTGTCTGATATTTTTAGTTTTCCGTACCTGTCTCTGAATCACCGAGGCAAATTTTTAAATATTGCCAAAATCGCAAAAATCGAAAACGGCATACAGAAAATATACTTTTTTGAAGGGTTAATTTTTTCATTTTTTAAAACCAAAGGTGGCTTTGAAAAGGACAAAGACAGTTCTTTAATTTGGTGACCTTCGTTTTTCCGTATCTTTTGTATTCCGGTAGATGCAAGGCTCGGAAAACGGGAGAAAATAAAAAACATGAATTCGATGCTTTTTGATTTTTTTTTTAAGGGTTAAGTGTAAAATTTTTTCAAACCAACCAGATCGTTCGAGACGTAAAAGTATGTTCTTTTAAAATATGTAGACGGTTTTTCCGTATTTTTAGCCGTTTGTCCATGGCGAATTCAGAAATACTTTTAAAGAAACGGAATGTCTTCTGTTTTCTTTCTTCTGTTCCGGAAGATACGGAAATTGGTTTCTGCACATGCGCCAGCTAGCTACAGAATAATGACTTTTTTATTTGTGATCTTTGATCAGTTTTTAATTGATAACTACTTTAATTTTCAAAATATTAAAATTGTGACGTAATGGTTCACCAGGAAAGGGTTTTGACTACCTAAATCTAAATTTGCAGCCTTCTAGGTGGGCTAGATTTTCCTAGCCATCACCAAAAGACACACACACAGACACACACACAGAGCAAAACTTCATTTTATTAGTATCGATATAAATAATGATTGATAGAAGTGCGATTGTAGTTGTGTTTTGTATTTCCTCTCTGAATTAAATGTTAGCTTAATATACTTTGTGTATAAAAATTTGCATCATATGCAGCACTGCACAAAATATTTGAATTTACGATATATAGGTGGCCAATACTGTAAATAAATTTGAGTTTTATGAATGATTTATTTTTTAGCAAGCCATATGGGGTATATACAAATCTATAGAAAATATACACTGCTGCTCAAAAGAATTCCAACAACTTACCAACTGTGGGCAATAATTATTGAAAATTGGTGTTCTGAAGTATTTTGCATTTTCTAGAGAGTTTATTCAGTTATATCTTTTTATCCTTAAGTTCAGTTTCGTTAGGGTATTTTGAATGTTTTGGAAAGTGTTTCATGATTTATTCGTGATACATGATGTTTATTTCTAATAATATGTAAACAATTATGTATAGCTAATAGTTGTTCTATTTTCCTTCTTGAAAACGTGTTTTATTATTAATTTTCTGAGATGTAAAATGCAAAATATGTACAGTACATGTGTAAATGTAATAGTAAATGAGAAATATTAAAATAGATAAAAACAAAGTATAAATACTATATATATTTTATTTATGTACTTAAACAGAAGTATGAAATAATGTGAAAATGTTTAAATGCTTTTTAAAATGTACACGAGGAGATCTTAAGTAATTTAATAATCTTTGTGTAAACAGTTTTAACGTTCCTCATATATTTCATTGAAATATTCTTACGTAACTAGTAGAAGGGTTACAGTAATTTACTTCTGTAGACATTTCTGCCAAAATCTGTGATCCATATTTACGCTTCATAAATATTGAGTAATTAATCTTTTTCGCGCTGAGTAGTATTGAATATCTAGAGATATATCTAGAGATGATTGATGAAACAATACCAAATACTAGATTCTAGTATTTGATCAAATAGTGATTCTATTATCTGATGAAATGTGTAAGAGAATATACTTGAAAATGAATTCAAAATTACTTATATTATTTATGTAATTTAACATTTTTACACTATTATTACTTACCCATCATACGTAGTATAGGATAAGTCTTGTAATCGTTTTGAAAATCGAAAAAAAAAATTGACGGATTTACACGTTTCAGACACTGGAGATTCCGAAAAACATATTTTTAGAAAAAAAAAATTGCCGTCCGTCTGTGTGTCTGTAAGCGCTACAACTCCCGAACAAATTGAGACAGAGACTTGAAATTTGGTATGTACTTAGTATGTAATAATGGGAAGAAGCCTTTTGAATTTCAATAACCTCGATTAACTGGAACTATTTTTTTCGGACTCTCGGAATATTAGTCCTGATAAAAGGTGTGTAAAAAAATTTCGAAATTGTTTATTTTAAGGACTGAATATAAAAGACACTAAAAAAACATAATTTTTTCATAAAGTATGAAGTCGATCTGATAATTAGTTGCCGAGATATTTGTAATCCTATTTTCCAGACTCTTCGATTTTTCGTGACCCTGTATTACATCCAAATTTCAATTCAAAGATATATTTTAATTGAAAATTAGTCGCTTAATCAGATGCAATAAACCGCTAGGATTATTGGTTTTGGAGTTATAAGGATGTTTCTTTTACGCAATTCAGTAATCAAGCCTTCAAAGTTCGTGACTTCGTCAAGCCACGATTTTATTCGAATTGCAATGCATTTTATAAGTAGTTTACACATTTTTTATATTCATATTTTATATTATGCATATCCATGATGGGTAAGTATTACGGTGGCCCCCAACGACTAGTTTTACTATCACTCAGTCAATACATTTATTTACATACGTTTAATACATACATACATTCAACACGCACATTTCATTATTCAATTAATTATATGGTTATGTTTATGAAATGTCTCACGTAACAAATTTTTTTTCAAGAGTAAATATAATTAAAGAATATTCTATCCTCAGGGCAGTATTTGCTTTTATTGAGAAACCTACTAAAATTTTACTTCTTATACCTTACATTATGTAGTAATACATTTTTGTCAATTAGGAGATTGTGAAGGAATAAAAGATAACAGACATATTAAATACAATTGTTCTCTCTCTCTCTCTCTCTCTCTCTACATATATATATATATATATATATATATATATATATATATATATATATATATGTGTGTGTGTGTGTGTGTGTGTGTGTGTGTGTATGTTACACTGGTTACATAACTGTACTTTAACTCTAGTCTGACCATATTATTGCCCATATTATGGTCATACTAGAGTTAAATTATGGTTAGGTAACCATTTTCTATAAAAATGGTCAAATGACTAGACAGTTTGCTGCAAATTTTTAACAGTGTACGGTCAATTTGATTAAGCCGGTCTTTATTAATAATAACCAGTTATTACTAATAATAAACGTATTATATTGACCATAACATATATACCTATATATGTTTATATTAATATACTTTGTACTTTATTAAAAATTGTGAAATTAATGGGAATAACATTTTTCCTGTATACTATTAAACCAGATAAACTATGACGTTTTAAAAATCACTTTCAACTAAACGTCAAGACAAACTGTACATTTTAAATAAAATATCCTACTAAATTAGAGTAATAGTTAAATTAACTTAAGTAGGTAAAGATTAAATACTAAAGGGATAATTTAGTACATAAAAGAGGGTATTTCAAAAGCTGTCACTTTTGAAAGTACTATTTCCTTCGCTGAGACAGATGTCTCTTAAATGATATACTCAAGTAAAGTACTCGGATTAAAGTATTATAAACAGTTTAAATTGACACAAATTGAAATAAAAGGAAATTTCCGAATAGAATAATTGAAAATGTCCTCAGAGATTCCTTTATCTTCACGAGTTACTCTGACGTGAATTTGTCTTTCTAAAGGCAAATTAAATTGTATTATTACTGGTTATTGCGTGTTTTTTTTTAAATAAGATAATATATATAAAAAGAAAGATTGTACCAATATAGTTATGCAAAGTATAAATACTATATATATCTAAGAAATACAATTTTATATTTCATTAAAGTGGATGATAAATATGATAACAAATGATACAGATAATACTGTGACACATAAATTTAAAACAAAATCGGTTTTAAATATACATATATATTATAGTTTGCTTAAGGATTAAGAGAGAGTTAATATATATATATATATATATATATATGTAAGGAATTTTCCGGGGACGACTTGGGAGACTAATACTTTACAGAAACATACAAATAAGTTGCACTCGGGACCTCTGGACAGATCGAACTCGTTTATTGAAGCATTTCTTCGTACAGACATCTTCGCGCGTTCAGTTGGAGGTCCCGCGAGCCATTTACGTTAAATTTTGAGATCTACATGGCCGAGGGTTTGGCTGACCGCTCAAATGTGCCAAAAAACTGTCTTCTTCGTCCTTGCATGGGGTTTTAAATCAGAATTTAGGATATTTTCCAGCAGAGGGAGAAAGAGTCAAATTGGGAGGATCATTTATTTTAATTGGTCAATTAGCTTTTGATTGATGTCTGGGGTCTTATGCCGACACCAAGGCTTGGCCGGGCCTGGGAACCGCACCCAACAGACAGCTGCAAGAAATGCAAACTCATCACTTTTAAAACTTAAAGAGATGTCGAAATTGATAGATGAAAGTAATATTTGTCAGGCTGAGAAACAAAGATCACAGGGGCAGATTAGATTTAAGCATTAGATTTATAAGTTAGAAAAAAATGTTTTAGGATTTAAATTTTTTATTTTGCATTTTAAAAAGGGTTTATTTTTATCGTTTCATATCCCCCCCCTCCAAGATGAGATCCACCAGATTTGCCTGCAAAACTGGGGGAGCTCACCCGGAAGACCGAGAATGCCAAAGTGAGTTAAAAAGAAGTGTTTAATTGAGTAAGTCTTCAAAATAAGTTAATGTTAAAGTTAAATTTACAACTAAGATTGGTAAAAAGTGAGGGCTGAATTTTGCTGCTGGAAAAATATTTAAAATTTAATTTTTAACGCTTAAAAATTAAGGAAAAATTAAAGATCTTATGGTTTTATGCTAAAAAGTTCTAAATTTGGGATATGGCTCTCGGGACAATCTGACCGAACTTTACATAATAACTTGAAAAATATAATAATTATACCACAAAACATACAGAATCTATGAAAACAATAATACTGTAATATTACCACAAAACTATATGAAAAAAAATACTAATAAGATAAAGATTAAAATAATAGCCATAAATTTGTTTTGGCCATAATTGTATGGATTAAAAGTTTTTTGGCCATTTTTGTGCTAATTTGTTCAAGTCCTTTCAGCACAAAATTTCAAAATATTTTATAAAAATATATATAGTTCTGTAAAAATTATAACTTTATGGTAAAAAGTGCAAAAATTAAATATAAAAGTAGTTATGTAAAATATATATAAACATATGGTATCAATATAATAAAATTATAATAATAAACGTAAGAAATTGGTGTGAAAAATATACGTTCTTTATATGCAAAATATTCACATTAGACAAATACTTGAAAATGTTAAATTATGAAAAAGAAACTTGAAATTATTTATTCACATTTTTTCAAAACGTGAAAATATTGCAAAATAAAATTGCAGCAATATAAAATTGTTAAAATTAAAAGATTATGTAAATATTTAAAAATAATGGAATATACTGTAAAATGGACAAAACAGGTGTGGACATAACAAGTGTAAGATATAGAGTTTATTTACAGGGACTACTGGTTAGGTAAGTAGTTTTATTTGTATCCTAAACCTTTGGAGGTTTTAGCAGATCCTAAACCTCGAGGAGGTTTTAGCAAAAATTAAAAAAAAAGAAAATTGAGCATGCTATTTTTATTTTGGATGTAGATGCAATTTAATTGTAAGCAATGGAATTTACTGTTTTGCAAACTGAGGTGTATTTGTTTTCCCCAGTGGCATCAATAAATCCGATCAGCAATATAATAAATTACAACTACATCTCACTGTGAGCTCAAAGAAAAAAAAATAAAAATAAATAAATTCCTGCTCTAGACAAGTATAAATCACAGAACATTTTTCCTTTAAGATTGAGGCCAGAACGCTCTGAATTTTCCTTGCTAGCTTTTACACAAATAGCAAAAATCTTTTTATTTTTAAGGGTTTTACTACTGGCAAAGGAAAAATTAATTAATAAAACAAAAAGATAATAAACCTGGTATGAATAAAAAAGGACAGCGTTTTAGAAGTGCATGGCAACCTGGTGACAATTCTGTTTACTAATGGATCTATTCTTACAAAAATGTCAGCAGTCGCCACATTTGCACGTGAATATCACTGAATCCTCTTTGATTGCACAGGGGTGTTTTTGGTTGGAGTTTAACCAACTCAAAAACTTAAAAAAAAATTGTGGGCTTAAAGATTTAATGGACTGGAACCATGGTCATCTTTAAAAATTGAATGGGTGGATTCAGACACTATTGGACTTACCACGGTAAAAGTGGATTCACCAAGGTCATGCCTAAACTGATTGGTTAATGAATTGAATTTATTTTGAATATTTAAAATGGTAATGACGGGGCCTTCAAATTTTTCGTTAAAAACTGGTTGGGGTTTAACCAACACATGGGAATCGTTCATAGAATGATGGGGTGTGACATTTTAATTAAAAAAGTGCTATAGATAATAAAATTGCACAAGAGGAAATGGCAAAACTAATAATATAACATCTACAAATACTGAATAAATGTACAGAAAAACACAACATTAATACTTACTTACATGATATATTTTTAAAAATACTGGCAATCTGATTGGTATCTCAACAGTTCAATAAAAATATATTTTCATATAAAAAGAAATGAACTGTAATAATGAATACGTACAATAGGTAATAATTAAACACACACAAAATCTAAAAATAATAATAATAATATATTTACAAATTAAAAAAAAATTCACCTGGAAAAATTGGGTAAAAACTTGATGAAAAATACTTGGAGAATACAATGATGAAACATTGAACGATAACTACGTAAATGTATCATTTCATAGCTTTATAGCTATTTTCTGTTCTGTTTCACTCTTATATGGAAAAAGTTGTAAAAATAAACAAAAAGGTTGTCTGTTTAAATCTTTTTACTGGAAAACATTCATAAAAGTAACTAGTTCAACCCATTTATTTATAATACCATAAACATTAAATTCAACTACATTTATTTTTTGGGGATCACACGTGTGCTTCACCTCATGAAAAAGAAAAGAAAAGTACTGTTATCAAAAATTATCACAATTAATGTGCATAGCTGGTTATTCCCCAATTTCTTATAACTTTAATAACTTGAACTTTACAAGAAAAATAAAGCTAATAAAATTTAAAAATAACAAATTTAAATTTGCTTAAGACTTCTAAAATCCCTTTAACCCAACTGTGATATTTTAGAAAAATCTACTGTTAAACTTTTAAAAGTTACACATTGATAACAGCAATTTTTTTTTTTTTCATTCTTGATATTCTCAGAAGTAACTTTTCAATATTAATTCGTTAAGCAAATAAACAAATAAAATATTGTTTAATTTAACAAAATTGATTTTTAAAAACACCTTTTCATAAAAGAAATAACGTAAAAGAAATCTGTATTGTGGCTTAATTACTTTTAATACAAAAACTTAATAAAATATTAAGAAATTTAAGCTTCAATTAAAAAATATCATACTTTCAAACACTAAAATGAAGAAATTAAAAAGAATGTAATTAAACTTAATACTTTTTTTCTACAAAACCATTAACACGGAAATTTATATAGCAATAAAACTTACCTGTGGATTAAAATATCCAATTTGCTTTATTAACACACCCACACACATACAAAATAAAATAAAATAAAATAAAATAAAACACAGGGCTTTTTCTGACCCAGATCATTATCGTTATTTGTTCACTAAAGGTAAATAAATAACATTTTCCGGTGGTCGGTTCAGTGCATCATGAATCACTTTAGTTTAACGTGCTTAACTGAAAGAAAATAAAAACTTTAAAAAATAAATGAACACTGAATGTTTTTTCCCTTTCTTACTCAGTTCTAA
This sequence comes from Maratus michaelseni, assembly GCA_963931845.1. Taxonomy (NCBI): domain Eukaryota; kingdom Metazoa; phylum Arthropoda; class Arachnida; order Araneae; family Salticidae; genus Maratus; species Maratus michaelseni. Next base: position 82,189,010 of record OZ007589.1, read on the forward strand.
CCACAAAAATTTAAAGTCGGGATCGCACAGATAACGAAGGACACAGATAAATATTTCAGTTTTGTATCAGAGTTTGCGCGATCTTGAAAATCAGCTGTCTCTTTGACCTACATATGTTGAGGTTATAAAAGAGTTTTTCGAAAGATTCAGTTTGATCTTCAGTGAGTCTAAGTTAATAAACTGATGCGGTTTGCACATAGATAAGTTTCTTTTTGACGATAACAGAGTGAGGAAAAAAAAAGTTTCTTGGTTGAGGACCGGAAATATAGCAAATAAATTTCAGCATAAAGGATGTTTATTTTCGGTTTTTCTCAGATGATCACGAAAATTATTTTAAGTTTATCTGGCGAGTAAGCACACTAAGTAAAATAATTTGATTTGGAGAAAAAAAAAAAGTTCTTTTTTACCGGCCATCGGGGGGAAAAGTATTTTTCTTTTCTAGGTGACTATATTCAACTTTTATACACAATAAAAGTTCATGATGGTAAAATGCACTTTCTTGAAAGACTAATCGAAGTCTCATTAATTGCTGGCAATCTTTTGAGATTGTTCGTGGGCCGATTGCACTGACACAACACAGATACTATTAGAAATTTTCATGGCACAAGTGGAATTTTTCATTTTTCAAGTTCTTTTATCGTGGAAAGGCTGGGATTTTCCCGAAGTAGGCGACCGTCATGCCGACTTTATAAAATGTAAGGAATTTTCCGGGGACGACTTGGGAGACTAATACTTTACAGAAACATACAAATAAGTTGCACTCGGGACCTCTGGACAGATCGAACTCGTTTATTGAAGCATTTCTTCGTACAGACATCTTCGCGCGTTCAGTCGGAGGTCCCGCGAGCCATTTACGTTAAATTTTGAGATCTACATGGCCGAGGGTTTGGCTGACCGCTCAAATGTGCCAAAAAACTGTCTTCTTCGTCCTTGCATGGGGTTTTAAATCAGAATTTAGGATATTTTCCAGCAGAGGGAGAAAGAGTCAAATTGGGAGGATCATTTATTTTAATTGGTCAATTAGCTTTTGATTGATGTCTGGGGTCTTATGCCGACACCAAGGCTTGGCCGGGCCTGGGAACCGCACCCAACAGACAGCTGCAAGAAATGCAAACTCATCACTTTTAAAACTTAAAGAGATGTCGAAATTGATAGATGAAAGTAATATTTGTCAGGCTGAGAAACAAAGATCACAGGGGCATATTAGATTTAAGCATTAGATTTATAAGTTAGAAAAAAATGTTTTAGGATTTAAATTTTTTATTTTGCATTTTAAAAAGGGTTTATTTTTATCCTTTCATATATATATGTATGTATATAATAAACTCCAATGTAAAATCGCTTGCAGAACCATTATCACAAAAGCCAACCAAAATTAATAAACCACATAAATTCAATGCTAGAAAATCAAAACTAAACAAACTACATTTACACAGAACCAGAAAACGCATTTAACTACTTAAACTCATAACAAAACAACACAACAAATTGCAGCAAAAATTAAAAAAAGCCAATAAACAACAAAGAAAAGCTAAAACAACCTCTGCCAGGTGGTATGGCTGAGAGATGCACTGCTGGGTTAAACTAGTTTTACGCATGTAACTCTCCCCCATACCTGACAAGTACAGACTGAAAATGAATGAAACTGACATAACAAAAGGAGGCTAACTGAAGCCAGACTACACCAACAAATTCTCGATTTACACCACAGTAAACAACCCACTACACCGACAAACTATAACTAGACTACATCATCAAGTTCTCAGCTTACATCACGGCAGACATCCCACTACACAGAAATACTAAAGCCTGACTACTCCATCAAGTTCTCAACTTACATCATAGCCAACAACCCACTACACCGACAAATTATAACCAGATTACACGATGAAGTTCTCAACTTACAGCACGGAAAACATCTCACTACACCGACAAACTATATCCAGACTACACTAAAAAGTTCTCAACTTACGTCACGGTAAACAATCCACTACACCGATATTCCCACAATTATGACATCAACAAAACATCGCTCGTATTGAACACTCCTAACAATTTGTTACTATAACTTTTATTTCTTACTAGCAAGCTACGCCCGCTACGCTGGTCAATTTCTCTTAACGAACCTTTAATCAAACAAAATATTGACATTTCATAATTCACTTTTATATTTTAACAGAATAATAAGGATACTATAATTTGTGACTCGCGCTATAGCCACTATACACGTCAGGACACGTCGCCCTTATCATTATCTTTTTACGCGTGAAGGTTTCGCTATGGTACTCTATTGTGAAATTTGGTAATTTTAGAAATTCAATAGTTGAAAAATCGCAGAATCATTAGATCATTTTTCTTTAGAAATTGTTCTTAGAGCGCATTTAGATCTTATAAATAACAATCATGCCGAACTTGAAGTTTCTAGCTCCTTCAGCATCGCAAAAATCGCAATTTTAGAAAGTTTTTCGCTTCTGCACCCCCCTCGGGGTAGTGGCACCGACATAAAATATAGCCTATGTTGGAGCAGGGATTGTCACCATCCATTTGCCACCATCACTTTTGAAATCGCTTTAGTAGTTCCAGAGATTCCATACAAATTGTAATTTAGAATGTTTTTAGAAAATTTTTTGCTTATTTCAGCCTTTTAAATTTCGAATTTTTTTAGACTTTGTTCTTATGGAGCATTTAAATCTTGTAAGTAACGGCCATACAAAATGTCAAGTTCCTAACTCCTTCATTATTGAAAATATCATAATTTTGGAACGTTTTTCGCTCCTGCACCCTCTGCGGGCAGTGGCACCGACAAAAAATTTAGCATATGTTGGAGCAGGGACTGTCACCATCCATTTGCCACCATCACTTTTGAAATCGGTTCTGTAGTTTCAGAGATTCCATAGAAATTGTAATTTAGAATGTTTTTAGAACGCTTCTTCCTCATCTCACCCTTTTAAATTGCGAATGTTTTTATAATTTGTTCTTAGAGAGCATTTACATCTTATAAGTAACTACCATACCAAATTTGATGCTTCTGTCTCCTTCAGTACACAAAAAATTGAAATTTTAGAAAGTTTTTCGCTCCTGCACCCACCTGGGGGTGGTGGCACCGACATAAAATATAGCCTATGTTGGAGCAGGGATTGTCACCATTAATTTGCCACCATCACTTTTAAAATCGCTTCAGTGGTTCCAGAGATTACCCCCTGCAAACAAACAAACAAACAAACAAACAATCTTTACTACTTTATATATTAGTATAGATAAGGGGGAATTAGCCCCTTGTTCCCTCCATTTATACTTAACCAATCAATCCCGAAAACTAATCAGAGATGCGCCTTAACACAGTAAACCTATAAATAAAATTTGAAGGAAAACGGAATAATTCTGCATGAAAAACGCATTTATATAAATTAAGGGGGGGATTAGCCCCCCCCCGTTCCCCCCTTTATACTCAGCCAATCAATCCCGAAAATTATCATGCAAGCGCCTTAACACATTGAACATATAAACAAAATTTGAAGGAAAACGGAATAATTCTGCATGAAAAACCTATTTATATAAATTAAGGGGGGGATTAGCCCCCCGTTCCCCCTTTATACTTAACCAATCAATCCCGAAAAGTAATCAGGGAAGCGTCTTAACCCAATGAACCTATAAACACAATTTGAAGGAAAACGGAATAATTCTGCATGAAAAACTCATTTATATAAATTAAGGGGGGGGGGATTAGCCCCCCGATCCCCCCCCCCTTTATATTAACTAATCAATCCCGAAAATTATCATGCAAGCGCCTTAACACAGTGAACCTATAAACAAAATTTGAAGGAAAACGGAATAATTCTGCATGAAAAACCCATTTATATAAATTAAGGGGGGGGATTAGCCCCCGGTTACCCCCTTTATACTTAACCAATCAATCCCGAAAAGTAATCAGGGAAGCGTCTTAACCCAATGAACCTATAAACAAAATTTGAAGGAAAACGGAATAATTCTGCATGAAAAACCCATTTATATAAATTAAGGGGGGGGGAATTAGACCCTTGTTCCCCCCTTTATACTTGACCAATCAATCCCGAAAACTAATCAGGGAAGCGTCTTAACTCAGTGAACCTATAAACAAAATTTGAAGGTAAACGGAATAATTCTGCATGAAAAACCCATTTATATAAATTAAGGGGGGGGAATTAGCCCCTTGTTCCCCCCCTTTATACTTACCCAATCAATCCCGAAAAGTAATCAGGGAAGCGTCTTAACGCAATGAACCTATAAACAAAATTTGAAGGAAAACGGAATAATTCTGCATGAAAAACACATTTATATAAATTAAGGGGGGGAGATTAGACCCTTGTTCCCCCCTTTATACTTGACCAATCAATCCCGAAAACTAATCAGGGAAGCGCCTTAACTCAGTGAACCTATAAACAAAATTTGAAGAAAAACGGAATAATTCTGCATGAAAAACCCATTTATATAAATTAAAGGGGGGGGAAATAGCCCTTTGTTCCCCCCCCCTTTTATACTTACCCAATCAATCCCGAAAAGTAATCAGGGAAGCGTCTTAACCCAATGAACCTATAAACAAAATTTGAAGGAAAACGGAATAATTCTGCATGAAAAACCCATTTATATAAATTAAGGGGGGGGAATTAGACCCTTGTTCCCCCCTTTATACTTGACCAATCAATCCCGAAAACTAATCAGGGAAGCGCCTTAACTCAGTGAACCTATAAACAAAATTTGAAGAAAAACGGAATAATTCTGCATGAAAAACCCATTTATATAAATTAAAGGGGGGGAAATAGCCCCTTGTTCCCCCCCTTTTATACTTAACCAATCAATCCCGAAAGCTAATCAGGGAAGCGCCTTAACACAGTGAACCTATAAACAAAATTTGAAGGAAAACGGATATTTCTATGAAGAGTTATCGCATTACGTACGTACATACATACATACAGAACCGGCTGCCAAGCTGTCAGGGCTTGACAGCCAGTGTGATAACTGAAAAATCGCAATTTTAGAACGTTTTTTGCTCCTGCACCCCCTGGGGTTAGTGGCACCCACATAAAATATAGCCTATGTTGGAGCAGGGGTTGTCACCATCAATTTGCCACCATCACTTTTGAATTCGGTTCGGTAGTTCCAGAGATTACCCCCTACAAACAAACAAACAAGATTTACTCCTTTATAATATTAGTATAGATAAATTTGTATGTTAGGTCGGACAAAAAACTGAACCGGATAACCTTGTGTTAACGCCATATAATAAAATTCAGCTATATTCCTAGCAATATTTTCATAGTTAGAGCACAATACGTCATAAACCATTCATAAAAATATTTGTGAAAATGGTCAAATGCACATTTGAACTGAAATGTAACATTTTAATAGTATCAAAATTAAAATAATTTCTCTTATCGTAAATATTTGTCACCAGTTCACCATTAGAAACATCTATAGTTACATCCAGAAAATCGACACATTTAGAATTATTTGACGCAATTTTCAGGCTTAAACTATTTGGATAGTGATTAAAGCTGTAAACTTTCAAGGAATTGGTAATCCCGTCTAATATATATATATATATATATATTATATATATTACGTTGTTCTCAACAAATTTCGATTTTGTATCATTCACATTTTTCTGCAGCAATGCGATAATATGCCACACCAAATGAAGAATTAATAATGCAAATTAATGCCATATGGAAAATAAATATTGAAATAATAATTTTCATTAAACTTATACACTGTAGGTCAAATAAAATAAAATGCTTCAAATATGGAAACAGATAAAAATAATGTAATTATATCTATTAATTTTTCTGCTAAATTCGGAAAAAGTTAGATTTATATTGAAAATAGTTTAAATAACATTTAATTGCTATTTACGTATAAAATTCTGATAATGATATTCAAATTTTCTTTGTTTTGCCATTATTCTAAAATTGACGGAACAATGTTACGTTAGTAATAACCATAGTCACTATCTGATGAGGAGTTTCGCTGTCAGTGAATATACTACAGCTGTGATACGTTTTTCACGCATTGAAAATTATTATTAGATATGACACACATACTGAGTTGTTTTAACAACTCATGAGAATAATCCACTTCTTTCTCGACTTACTATAGTTATTAAGACTACAATATCAATATTTATAGTTATCAAAATGTTATACCAAACTGAATCATACTTCTTAGTGACTTCTTTATCCACAATACGTATTAATATGTAAATCGTTATGATGCAGTAAAATAATACTATTCTTCAGAAATTTATATATTATTAAAAAATAATAATTTTAAAGTTAAACATCATATTGCTACTTTTATCATTGGGTAAAATATGCAATTATAGTACAATTTTATTTATGATAAAAATACCGTATGATACAAATAATTATAGATCTAAATTATAGACCTAAATGATAGGAATTATATAGTTCTACAAAAATACTATGGATAATTTTAGGATGGTAATTCGTAACTAGTCAAACGCAAAAAGACAAAAAATGAGCAAAAAAATTAAATATATATTTATTCACTCGGATTAAAAATTTTTAAATAAAAAATGAAACTGAAATATTATCCAATTTTTAAACAATTGAAGTTACATATTAATATGCGCTCTTGTTCGCAGTTTAATGCATTGCAGATTATTCAAATGCCCTTATTATTCTCTTTTTGTATTTATTTAAAAAAATGTGAATGATTAAGATTATTTAGAAGTCATAATGACATCTGATGTTTAATTTACGAACGAAAAAAAATTAAATTCATTTTAAATTTCTTATATTTTTTATTTATTAGATTCACGGTTAAATATAAGTAACTACATTGTATTTGGCAAATAATTATATCACATACAAATTTTGTGTTTATTGAGAAACTATATAAATGAAATATAAGTAGTTTTAGAATTTATTATATTAACCAAGTCCATTAATTATTATAACAAATAACATTTTGTCGGATCTTTGTTTATTTGGAAAATTGAAAATTATACTTTTTTGATTTAGAAAGGAGATATGTCATATAATAAAAGCACTTATGTTAAATACATTCAGAGTTGCGTGAAAAAAAATTAAATCATAATAACGAATGCGTATCAAACGGTGAACGATGCTGGAGTGGAGTAGCTTTTCGGAATTAGAGTATTTTTAATAACAATTATGTCATTCAAATGGATTTAGGTGAAAATCTTGGTATTATCTTGCAGTTGGTGAGCCTTTCATTATCATAAAGCAATTTTTTCTTGAATTATCCAACTCGTTTAAACGAATTTGTATCGACAGTTATCGACAAGTATTGGAATGTGGAACGCCAAAATTTAAACAAAAACATGCAAATTGAGTATATACACTGTACGTATGGCGCCACTCTCTTATATAAGAAGGAACTTTACTGACACCAGCATTTATTGCTTTGAAAGTTGATAACAATAAATGGATGTCACAAAACTACACTGTTGAGTCATAACCTCTTTCGCACAATACGATAACTAGCACACTATAAGTAAATAATAAAAAAAATAGGCAAATTTAAATAAGTGTTTTTCATATTTTCAGGAAAGTTGTGAATTAAGAAAAAGTCACTTTTTATTTTTAGATTAAAAATTGCTTGTTCATGCTGCTGCAGCATGATTCAAGACGGATCAGTCATCATCACTAATGGTTATTCAAAATAAGATATGTAGATTTTATATATAAGTATTTAAATAATTTTTCCGGTTGCACATGAAATAATTTTCATTAGAAATGTCTTTTAATAATAATAATAATTTTTTATTGAAATTCTACATTTTTGATGACATATAGGATAAAGATTAGCTTGCATTACATTACTATATATTTCTTATACATTAGTTTCCAGCAACCTCATTAAGCAGTGCATTTTGCCCGATAAATCGATATCAACACAATTCGTAGTTCATTAAAAAATACCTTTTGTATTCTGAAACACATAATTGAAAATCGCATTTTCAGAAAAAAAAAAAAAACAAATAAACGCATTTATTAAAATTCTATATAGGTTTTGATTTTATATCACTATGAATTAATTTATCTATATTTTCTTAATTAAAAATGACTTATTCTAAATATAATTCTATAAATATCTTAACATGAATTTATCTTAACATGAAATATCTTAACATGGTTTTACCACAAATGGATTTGTAGAATATTCTAATATACTTATAAAAAATATAAACTAATCCAATCAAATAGTATTTGAATTACTCTTTAGCCTTTCAGTTTAAGAGATAGTATAATCATTAAAGGAAAATTAATTTCACGAAACATATTAATACTCTTAACAACGGTATCTAGATGATGAACTGGACGGTTACAATCATTCAAATTGTTGTGTTTACAATATTTTGAAACACCTTGTATCAAAGTATAATCTTTAATAGATGACAGATGCTTTATTTTATCAAAAAACAAAACTTTTATTATGAATATAACAGAACAAAATTAAACTTTCACCTTTAAAAAAAAAATTATCTCTTAAGTATGGATAACAATGACATTGTCAATATTGTATCGCCTGTGAAAGACAATCAGCATCAGCGAAACTTAAGTAGGACATAAAATGGTTTACATAATTACGACATGGGTTAATTACGACAAATGGTTACATAAAATTACGACAAATACGATGACCACTGTTTCACAGCATAATTCTATGCTTAAATTATATAATCTACATAGGAAACGATATGCGCATATTATTTATGGTTTCACTGTTATCCAGCTTTCGTATGCCTTTACAACGTTTTTTGTAGATTTTTCTTTTAAATATTTAAATAACAGGAACTGCAGATGCCTCGTTTAATTCCAGGATTTGTACATTTCTGCATTTAAATAAAGCGAAAAATTTTATTAAAAATTGAGGTAAAAGCGTACGTACCATGTTATCAGAAAAAATACATATTTAAAAGCAAAGCAATTATATACTTAATAGGATAAAAGGATCATAGAACAGTGAATTCACAGCAATACAAATACATGCAGCTTAATGATGAAAAAAATTCGTATTTTTCTAAGATTTCGGGATATGTAACGTCATGCGTAAATGATCTAGTGTAGCATTTTTATGGTTCATTAAAATGGCTGTGAATATAAAGTTTATTTCAAAACAACAAGATACAAAATACTACAACAACTACACAAAATAGTGTGCCTAATATAAACTAATTTTATTCTTTTATTTTTTATTAATCACTTTATAATTGTAACTGAAAAATATACTTCCAGGGCGACCTTTTTTGAAATTTCACATGTTTAATGATTATTTATTCTTAATGTTAATATACAATTCTAGCTGAAATTGTTTTTATGCTTTTTCTTTTGCACATATGCTTAATAATCAACATTAACGCAACAAACGCAGTGAATTACCTTCCATAAAACCTTTTTCTCTAACTAATAGTTAAATCAAAGCTTTTTAGTATAAAAGTGTCATCTATGGAAAGTTTTATTTCATTTCATGTTTCCCTAAAGGTTTTGTTCTATTTTAAATATTATATACATTAATGGTTGCGCATAAAGAAAAGAAAAAAAAATGTTTCATTGGGTAATAGAATAATACTATCATAGTGTACTGCAAAGTACATGCCACAGTCATATAGAACGCCACAACCTTTAAACTATACATGAAATCATTAAAGATATTTTTTACTTTTGGCATGACGGAAGACAATTAAGAATTCCGGACACAATTTCGTTTAAGTAATATAATTGTCATTAATACTTAGATCCTTTAATGTTACACATTTACCTTTTATATGTTATAACATGTCGAATTCTGAAATTGCTATTTTTTTTTAATTGCTCAAACTAATTCGGGAAAAAAAAAGAGTTCAGAAATACACCGTGATGTTTCATTTTGACGATTAAGCGTTAGACAATAAAGAAAAATAATCACTTATATTTATGAAAAACAAACAAACTTAGAGTGTTGCACAATTTCGAACATAAGTAGTATTCCAAAAATTTTTTTTACATGTGCTTAAAAAATACTGAATTCACAGCCTAGTTGAAAAAGGGAACATGCCATTGTTTTAAATTTCAAATTTAGTTTTATTAAAAAAAAATCATTTTTTATATGAGTGATTTTGACTGATTTATATACAGACATTATTTCATGTTCAGTTGCTATTATTTTTGCAGCAATATATATGTAACATAATTGATTTTTTAAGCTTCTTATACAGAGCGTTGACGAAATCCCGTTTTGGATTCCATTATAATGATTTCTAATTTTAGATGTAATAAACGTATTCAAAATACTAAATTTTTAAATTTAAATAATCTGACATAGTAATGCTTTTTACATCCAATTTCCTTTTGTAAGAAATTATTTTATTTACATAGTAATCGCTTCAACCGCATAACTATATTGTCGGCATATATATGTAATCTACTAAGAAAATTTTTCAGTTAACAATTTAATGTGATACGTAAAGAGAAAGAATACTTAAGTGTGAGCTTAGGTAATTTATTAAAAATATAATCGCATTTATTAAAAGCGCAATCAGAAATATTAGAAATTTGAATAAAAATCTAAAAAATATCCTTTATATTCAATATTTTATTTAATCAATCTACAAATATTGTCTCCATTTATCATATTTTAAGTTTATATTACACGGAAATTAGTATGTAGAATTTAATTTCAAATTTTGATAATAGATCGTAAAGTAAAATACATATTTATATATATATACATATATATATATATATATATATATATATTGGGTTATTCTAAATGATGGACCCGTTTTTTAAAAAATTGTATTTATTAAAGTACAAATCCAAAATGAACAATGTTTATATCAATGAAAAGAGGAAGTTTCAAAGTTTTTTAAAGACATTATAAACGTTCAATGTAACCACCGTTTGCTAAACGGTAAACATTTACCCAATAGCCAAACTCGTTCCACACACGAGAAAGCGTATCTGCTGTTACTGAGTGCACGGCAGCAGTGATACGGTTCCGCAGATCCTTCAGAGTTGTTGGTAGCGGCGGGACATACACAGCTTCCTTAACATAACCCCAAAAGAAGTAGTCACATTTGCTTTCTCGTGTATACTCGTACTAAAATATCTCGTACTAATATATCATATAGCAATAACCGAAGAGAAATTAAAATCGTACTTTAGCACACAGTTACAGAAATCCAAGATCACCACACTACAGAAATTTCAGACACTAAGAATGAGACGATTTAAATTTTTAATAATTTGACAACACCATGATATATCCGCAATTGATAGTCAATTGTGGATATATTTATAATTTTATAAACGTAGCAGAGCAGTCATTTAACACTAGAACGCCGGACGGTGTCATTTCGACACCGAAGCATGAAAGTTTCTTTCTAAAATCTGTAAATTTTGAAAGATCCTTTTTATTTCGCTCGACTTTTATTAAATATGTAGGTAGAACTCGCATAAAATTTTTTGACGAACTAGGTTTATTCAAACTTAGTTTACAGATACATTTACCTATAACGCCGGTTTGGTGTCAATTGGACACCGCAATAATTTCACTTCCCCTATTTTAAATTTTGTTCTTCTGTGCGTTCATTGTGTAAAACAAGAGAGTTCTGTATTTTTTTCTTTTTTTTTTAATCTGGTCATCACGTGATTTGTGTCAGCTGCAACACCACCTGCCGCTTAGATTTCATTTCTCACAAAGATAGTGCATGCGCGGTTACTTGTGAGTTATGATTAGTAGAATTTTTCTGAGGTTTTCTTTCGTTCTTGTTACTTTCTATGAGTAAAGTTTAAAATGTCTCGTAAAAGAAGGCTTACTACGGAAAAAATTACCGCGCTTCTGAGAGAATTGTCAGATAATGAATCAGAAGGTGGAGAATTATCCGACATGTATGATGAATCGGATGATGAAAATTTTATTCCTGTTATATCATCTGAATCGGAAAGCGATGAGGATGTTGAAATTGATGATTCTGGAAATCAGAAAGAATTTGTTGGTCGCGATGGCTCTCAGTGGAAAGAATGTGGTTCAGGAAGTGCAACCGGTAGATTAGCAATCCAAAATATTTTGCGAGAAAATAGTGGTCCAACTAGTTATGCAAAAAGAAATGTGAATAATGACACTGTTTTGAGTGCTTGGTTGCTTTTTATAGACAGAACGGTTTTAGAGCATATAATAAAATGCACAAATACAGAAGCTCGTCGAGTATTAGAAAATGATGTTTGGTCTCTTTCAAAACAGGAACTTTTCGCTTACATTTCGATTTTATATGCACGTGGAGTTTCAATAGCAAGTGACCTGGAACTTCATTCATTATGGTCTACTTCATGGGGTATAAATTTTTGCAAAGAAACCATGTCCAGAGACAAGTTTTGTGAAATATCAAGATTTCTGAGATTTGATATCAAATCAACTCGTCGTAATCGAACTCAACAGGATAAATTCGCAATGATTTCGGAAGTATGGAATCATTTTATTGAAAACTGCATAAGCTGTTACAAGCCAGGCCAGAATATAACAATTGATGAACAATTATTTCCTAGTAAGACTCGTTGTCCATTTACTCGGTTTATGGCATCAAAACCTGATAAATACGGACAAAAATTTTGGATAGCTGCAGATTTAGAAAGTAAGTATATTTTGAACGCATTTCCCTACCTAGGAAAAAATGAAGAACGAGATCAAAGTCAGAGACTTTCTGAGTATGTAGTTTCAAAACTAATAGAACCCTTTAAAAATATGGGAAGAAATGTCACAGTTGACAATTTTTTTACTTCTCTTGAGTTGGCTCAGAAACTAAAGGAAAGACGAACGAGTTTAGTTGGCACGGTAAATAGGGCCAGACGAGAAATTCCAGATTGTCAGTAAAAAAAGTGTTATATTCAACAAAAATATTGAAAAATGAAGAATCGGGCACAACACTTGCAGTTTACCAAAGTAAAAAGAAAAAAAAATGTGATAATCTTGAGTTCTATGCATTCAAACATTGCAATTGCCAATAATTCAAAGAAAACACCTGAAACTGTCAGTTTTTATAATGAAACGAAATGTGGCGTAGATATTGTTGACCAAATGGCAAGGCAATATTCAGTCAAAGCAGGATCAAGAAGATGGCCAATTCACACATTCTACAATATGTTAGATTTTGCTGCCATAAACTCATGGATTATTTTCAAACAAGTGACAGGGAAAAAATATCAAGGCGTACTTTTATACAAACATTAGCTGAAGAATTACGAGCAGAATATATTGAAAAATCTGCTAAAAGACGCAGTAGCCATGAAGATGAACTGCGAACTGAAAATCCTTCTAAGCGTTGGAAATGCGAGGTTAAAAAATGTCATGGAAATGTGACAAATAAAATGTGTTCCTCTTGTAAAAGAATGACATGCGGCAAATGCACAAAATATGTCAGCTATAAATGTATTGACTGTGAGTGATATAATTAATGTAAGTAGTTATTTCTCTTGTTTATATTTTTATATCATCTTGAAAAAATATTCTCATTTTACAGATATAATAATTATTCGTGTGTACCATGTATATGTTCATATCATCTTGCAATATTTTTTTATTTTACAGATATAATTTTATTTGTGCGTAACATATATTTTTTCATATCATCTTGAAAAATTATTATTTTACAGATGTAATATTATTTGTGTGTACCATACATATTTTCATATAATCTTTCAAAATTATTCTCATTTTAAATATATAATATTATTTGTGTGTACAATATATATTTTCATATAATCTTGTAAAATTATCCCTATTTTACAGATATAATAGTATTTATGTGTACAATATATGTATTTGTAAAAAGAATATTAAAATGTACATTTTCTTTGAAATTTTTGCTTACTTATCGACCAGTGTCAAAATGACACCTGGCCGGCGTTTCAGGGGGTAGTAAGATTTCAGGCGTTCTAGTGTTAAATATCGCTAACATATTTGAAAACATTGTCTCGTAATTTTCAAACTCAAATTTATTAAATCCTACAAACATTACAAGTGTGGAAGTATGTTTAAATGATATTTAATATTACGTATTACTTTTTAATGTAACCAGAAAAAAGTAGATCAAAAGGTATTTTTATTCGAATCACTTATGCTTAGAGAAAGCGTATAAAGTTTTGGAAATAATCTATTGTTTAATAATCTTTGAAGGGCCTAGAGGTTTATCCACAATATTTTAATATATATATATATATACAGGGTGACTTTTAATTAACCTACAACTTTCAACTGAAATATCCGCAACTGATAGTCAATTGTGGATATATTTATAATTTTATAAACGTAAGAGAGCAGCCATTTAAATATCGCTAACATATTTGAAAACATTGTCTCGTAAAACTCAAAATCAAATTTATTAAATCCTACAAACATTACAAGTGTGGAAGTGTGTTTAAATGATATTTAATATCACATATTACATTTTAATGTCACCAGAAAAAAAAGTAGATCAAAAGGTATTTTTATTCGAATCACTTATGCTCAGAGAAAGCATATAAAATATTTAGAAATAATCTATTGTTTAATAATCTTTGAAGGGCCTTGAGGTTTATCCACAATCCTTTAATATATATATATATATATATATATATATATATATATATATATATATACAGGGTGACTTTTAATTAACCTACAACTTTTAACTGAAATAACTCTTGAGTCGTTGCAGGTAGCAATACAAATATTTATTTAATGAATAAAACGTAGAAAAGGTATTTAATGAATATGGTTTTCAAAGTGAGAGCTTTCAGAGGTGATACAATAGTGCAACTTAGTTATAAATTTGCGAGTAACAAAATCGAGCGTTTATTTTTTTATGCTTGAAAATGAGTCAGTTATGGAACTTTTGAGGCTAATGAGGTCTGTAATGATGCTTCTTCTTGTAAACCAAATCTTTCATATGATCCCAAACATAGAAATCGTATGGATTCATATCTAGTGAATAAGGTGGCCAATTTTCTAATCAGATCTCTTAACGCTGCTCTAATTGGTTTAGTTCGGTTTCTGAATGTTGAAGACTACTTCAGTAGAAATAGTGTTGCATTTTCACCATATAAATACCAATTTTTAAAAATAAAAATACGATTTTCATTTGAATATGACGCTTTGGGAGATATTTTCAAAATTACTTTGAACTACCACTAAACAAATTCCTTTTATGCCCTCTGTCACTGCACGCATTCATGCCGTCATCTAGTGAGGCTCTGAGAAGTTATTTCAGTTTAAAGTTGTAGGTTAATTAAAAGTCACCCTATATATATATATTATATTGTATTTTTCGGACTAGTAAATATGCTTTTTTTATGTATTGATTTATGCCACACAAAGAACAAAAACAAAAAAATCTTGTAATTTATTATGAAATACGTCATTCATAACAGCTAATTTATAATTAAAAACAAAGAAAATTAAACATATTCAAATTTTAAATGGGGTGCTTCCTTGTTTTATTTTTATGACCAAATATTCAGTTCAAAATCTTGAAATTAATAATTTTTAGTATTCTCCATGAAGGAAAATCTTTTTAGCCCAATGATTACTTTTATATACATTTTCAAAAGTTTACAACATTTTAACAATGTACATTAAAGAAAAGTTTTAAAGATATTCTTCATATTTTCGATTTATTTCATTAGTAGAAAATCATTTTTTCTGAGAAGATTATAAAGGGATATATTCAAAACACTAGAGGATAGAAACGAAAAAAAAAATTGTAAGAAATAAAAAAAGAGAAATAGCATTTCATTTAGTAACATTTAGAAACAATCGAGAACTTACAAAAATATGATATTGAGAAATGACAAAGCTGCATTTATAATATATTGAAAACTCGAAATGAAATTTATGCTAAATCAAAACAGGTATATGAGAACAATTTTTGTGTATATTTTGAAACAGAAAAATATATTTTTTATCAAAATGGAATGAAATATTAAAGTGAACTATTGAAAATGAGATATCCCAAACAATCAAATTGTAATACATATGAATAATGATTTTAATGAAGGCATTGGAATTTTTGTATAAAATAAAACTCTTCGAAATTTTGCACAAGAAATCCGGCAATTTAGCAAGTTTTCTGGTGCTAACCGGACTCCAATTTTTTATATTTTTCATTTTTTATGAATTTATTAAATTCTTATGGACGTATGTGACAGCATGTACTTTTTATCTAATTAGTATATCCATTTTTCATTGATCATTCGATCCAATATGACGTTAAAAAAAGTATGAATGTTTGAAATGTTAATCTACTTATGGGATACCCTATTTATTTTATTGGATTTTTCATCGTTCATTGTATACCTTAGATATGACATTTCTATATATATAATTTTGAAATGTTGCGAACTTGATGGAAACCACTTACTATTTATTCGATTATTCTATCGGATTTCACATGATCTTTTTATATATCCAAATATCATCTTATAAAGACATATTGAAAAAAAAATTACCAAGGACAATTAGATGTAGAATTAGTTGATATGAACACCAAAAGTTTATTTAACATCGTTCGAAATGCAAATTGCATTATTTTTTATTATGTTATGTGTCCTAAAAATTTCACAGTGTATTAAATGATTGTTTGAAAATTTGAATTGATAATTTCTATTTTGAATTTGCTAAGAAATCCATGAAGTAAGGATATACATTTATTGAAAATAATAAATAGTAGTAGAAGATGTAAAATAATAAATAGAAATTCAAGCAAAATAAAACAGATGAAATAGACGCATGAAAACAAGCATAGCAGTTAACTTAAAGATTATTATTCTACGAGTTTTTAGCTAAAGAAAATATGAAAAAAATATATTGTTTTTTTTTCTGTAAAATCTCCTTAACATAAAATCCTACCTTGTCTCTTCAATTTTAAATATTTCATGTATTCCGAAAAATTTATTTAAAAAAAATCATAAAATCTTGCATATGATGGTAGAAAAGACGAAATAATGAAAAGAAGACAATTTCTTGGAAATATGGAAGTACTCAGCTTAAACCAAGTTAATTTTATTTAGAATTCGCTTTTCTCCTTTGAAAGGAATAAAAGGTTGACATTTTCGAGTATGATTTTTGTTTGTTAGAGTTAACTACACATTTCCGTAGTTTGCTCAGAAAAAAAAAATACTTCGTGAAATTCGTAGAAACTTTAATATTACATTTAAAAAGAAAAAAAAGTAAGAAAAGACATACTTCTAAAATATTTCTTCAGATGGGTCGTATAAATAAATAAATCTGATTATTCTATTGGATAAATTGAAAAATAATAAGTGTTCCACGAAAATCTTCATTTATTTTATTTTAAATAACCAATTCGAATTTTTTATAGAAAATTCTCAATAGCTAAATTTCATTAAATATTTCAGAAACATAAAAAATCTTTATGCGGTTTTATATATTTTAATTATCTTTTTGAAATGATTTTAATTCTGTTGTTTCTAAAATATTATATTTTTCACTGTAACTACATCTTATAATTTTATAAATTATTTAGATATGTTAATAAAAGTAGAAGAAAGCGTTACTGTCTACTACAAAGGTTTCTCGAGTTCGTTTGCCTACCTCAATGACTATTGAATATGTCTTTATTTTGTACAAAAACATTATTCTATTAAATCATTTTCTGAATATCATTTTCTTCTAGCCTTTGAATGTATCTCTTTGTCTTTCGTAGTTGTTTCATGAAAAATATGTTAATTTATTTTAATGCACATATTTTGCTAAACTACAAAATCGTTTTTTAGTAATATAAAATTGGATCATAAAAATCCTCCATGGTTTCGTTTATCTAATAATTCCCTCTCGGATTTAAAAATGCTAAAGAAGTTTTGTCTCGGAAACAGAACGCAAGAATATTTAAATAAATTTGACTAATATATTTAAGTTTTTTTAATACTGGTAATAAGAGGATAATTATTGTGCTCGTTGATCAAAATAATTTGATAGAAGATGGTCGAATGTTGTTTTATTATGAATACAAAAGTATTAAATTGATATACAAGATCTTTACAGATTCACGATTCTATTACTATTTCTCTGTCCTATGTTCACATTTAGTAAAGTGCTGTGAATTCTTAACTGCAAAATTATAACCGTGTCTATTTATTTTGTTTATGATTCGTGAGTTTACATTTATTTATCTTTTCTAGCTATCAAATATGCTTAAAAAGAAGAATAAGGATCTATAGAAATCGCAGAATAATTACTTTTCTGAGACAAAAACGTTAGTTTAAAATAAACTTAAAAAGAGCTAGTTGTATTTTCCACTTAACTAATTTCTTTTAATTATGATTTCTATCTCAAAGCCAAAAAATTGTAAAATCTCCTTTTCTATATTCATCGTATATTTCTCATTTATTTTATTTCCCTTTTTGCACTTGTCAAAGAATTTTCGGAGAAGAAACTAGCAATAGTCTGCGCTGTCATGATGGTTCGGGTGTTTTTTTTTTTTTTTTTGACTAAATATAGCAATTATTAAATACAACTTCACATTTCTTTATAACTAAATTTACACTTTTTCTAAACAAACGGAAACTTCACATTCATGGGTAAAGTTTCCCAGACTTTTAAAATTTATAAATTCAGAATTTACAAAATTACATCAAAAGAACTATTTACCTCAACGGCAAATCATCGCGCATGCGTAATTTCTTCCGTCACAACTAAGGCTCCTACAATCCGGGCTGTTTGACACCGTCATTTAATTGCGACGAATTTAAGAACGATTGGCCACGACACTTCTAGGTGCGTGGACAAGAACCGCTGATTGGTCTAAATGGGCAAAAAATGCTTGATGATTCAGCTTGTATTATAGTAACCCTAGTTACAACGTTTTTTGGACTGTACTTGATTTCCAGAATACCTATAATATGTCACTATTATAAAATATATTTTCTGAAACACTTGTTACTTTATTTCAAAATACACAAAATTGCCGTCTTTGACGAAAATTCTACTGACGAAGAATGAGGACACGTATGAACAACTTCGTTTAGTCTAATTAACATTACATAAAATCGGTTAAAGGTTTTCAATAGTTTATAGTAATAATGTAAACGATTGATATTTTTAAAAGTGTTTTATTTGATGCAATAATTATATGAAATGCCGATTGATCAAATGTTCCATTTTTCCTTATATATAGCTCAAACATGAAGAAAATAGTATAGAATATTTTAGTTGTAGCTATATAGTATAGCATTGCACTTAGAGCTATTTCTACGCATGTAGAAAAATTTCAATTTAATGTTTATTTACAGCTTAACGTATTACCACTTAGTTATATAGCATTTTGACATTTTAATGCTGGAAAATACCATTAAGTGTGTTTTTATTTATTTCTTAAGGAAACAAAATTCCTTGTAAAACAAAATTGAATGTATTGAATGTATAAATTACTTTAGAAGTTTTTATAAAAAAAGATTAAAAAACGAAATAGTGTCACAGTAAGAAATAAGAACTTAAAATGCACAACGAATAATTAAACAAGCTCTGTGTATTTCCAATAGAAACTTTTATGGAAATTGGGCTGAATTCCATTGCCTTACCTTTGCGTAAACAAAAACTAATGTAACACAATTTTTTTTTAATTTTGGAGAAGGTTTTAGGCCACTGATTTGAAGTTTGCTATTCAAATGTTATTTGAAATGGAGAATATTTTGAAAAGAATCAATTAACATCAACAACGAAAAGTATTTTCTTCGAAAGTTTGTTGTTTATTCTTGTATTCTTCAAGTTGATGTTTCCCGTCTTCGGCGCATTAAGTGACTACTTGTGGGGAGATCAAGTCCTAAAAAAATAAAGAAAAACTGTGAGGTCTAGCAGAGGTAGAAGATTGGATTGTATGAACATTTCTAATATTTTTTGAACTTGTCACAATTGATTGAGATTGGGTAGGTGCTGTGGGAAATATACCCTACATCATTGAATTACGAATATCTTATCCCAAAACTAACCTAACATTTACCTAAAAAGAAACAAACATAATACCAGCCAAATAACACTTAATTTTAAAAAAAAATATTTACAAAATATATATCAAAATATTTGCACAATAAATAAAGAAAAACACTATAGTTAAACTGCGCTACCATGTAGCTGGACATTGGGAATAGCTGTATCCCAAATATTTAAATAAAATCCTTATTGGAATTTGTTACAAAATTTTATTACTTAATTTACCCTTAATTATAAGCATCTCAGCAATCATTTGTTGCATTGTTCAAGATTAGAAATTAGAATAATTACTAATATTAATATTCAGATTCAGATATTTTAAGCTAATTAATTGAGATACTTAATGAACGGCACTTTATCTCAGACACCATTAAAAAAATCCCAATCATATATATTACTTCTGCTGTAAACAACCCTTTTTTAGGAATTTATGAAACACACAACAACGAATGAGTTATCACTCGAACGGTTCTTTAAGCGGCTACTGACATAGTATACTCACATTTCGTTAAGACATGTGTTTTGATTAAAAGTTTATATTAATTAAAAATTAAATAGGCATTGTTTCATAAATGAAATGAAAGTTTTTCCTGTAATTATTTTTGCCACAAAAATAAAATACCGCAGTATATGTTGCTCAACAATGATTTTAATGCTGGAAAAATACAATTAAGTGTGTTTTTATTTATTTATTAAGGAGACAAAATTGTTTGTAAAACAAAATTGAATGTATTGAATGTATAAATTATTTAAATTTTTTTAATAAAAAAAAAAAGATTAAAAAAACGGAATAGTGTCACAGTAAGAAATAAGAACTTAAAATGCACAACGAATAATTAAACAAGTTCTGCGCATTTCCAATAGAAACTTTTATGGAAATTGCACTCAGAAAAAGGAATTGATTAAAACTACAAAACATGTTTTGTTGAGTACATTTTGGTTGTTTTAGCAAAATTCAAGTAAAATTGAACCATTTTAGTTGAATTAACAAAATATTTTTGACTAACGATACAAAATTTTTTTGGAATTGAAAAAAAAAAAAAAAAAAAAAAAATGTTGATTCAAACAAAATTTTCATTGACCTATATTTAAACAAAAAGGTTTGTTGGGTCAACCAAATTTTTGTTGATTCAACAAAACGTTTTTCTGGGTGTGGGCTGAATTCCATTGCCTTACCTTTGCGTGAGCAAAAACCAATGTAACACACATTTTTTTTTTTTTTTTTTTTTTTTTTTTTTAATTTTGGAGAAAGTTTCAGGCCACTGATTTGAAGTTTGCTATTCAAATGTTATTTGAAATGGGGAACATTTTGAAAAAAAAAATCAATTAACATCATCAACTGAAAGTATTCGAATGTTTGTTGTTTTTTCTAGTATTCTTCAAATTGCTGTTTCCCGTCAACGGCGCATTAAGTGACTACTTGTGGGGCGATCAAGTCCTAAAACAATAAAGAAAAAATGTGAGATCTAGCAGAGGTAGAAGATTGGATTGTATGAACATTTCTAATATTTTTTGAACTTGTCACAATTGGTTGATATTGGGTAGGTGCTGTGGGAAATGTTCCCCACATCATTCGCAATTTTGGAAATAAAAACTCTAATATCCCGTCAATAAAATGGAACTTTTTGCAAATAAAGACAGTAATTTTTTATTTCAAGATCTATTTCACATAAAACTTAATAGGGTAGATTGGGTGAAGATGCCGTAGTTTTTGACTTATATTTTTATAAAATCGCCTCTTGTTTTTATTTCTTATTCATTAATCTTTTTTTAAAGTTGTTACATTTATGTATGATTTAAAAATGCATTTCATTTTACATATGTCAGAGAAAGTATAAAAAATTTTGCTTTTGTAAATGCTTGCGTTTCAGCACCTTACCCCAATCTTGGGGTAAGGTGGCCAACTACATAGGAGTAAGATGCCTTATAGAGTTTCAATGTAAACAACAATTTTTATGAAGGAGTGCAACACATAATGGAACAAAAAAAGTGTCTTTCATATTTTAGACATCTAAAGTTGTTACTTAGTAATCAACAATTACGAAAATATGGATGTAACAAACATTGGCAATTTAATAAAAAACGAACTAACATTTGAAAAAAAAAAGATTATGTTCTATTTAACATTTAAAAGTATTATGGCACTTAAGTAGGCTAATTTTTAAAACTTTATAACAAGCTGAAGTATGACAAAGCCGCTGAGATAAAGTGTTTTAGAGTCCAACCTTTTTGCTAATGTTTTTCATACATTCCTCCTTTCTTTTTAGAAATATGTCAGCTCTGCCGTAAACTGCACATTTGTCTAGGAACTTTGAGCAACTTTCATGTAACCAACAGTTGCACTGAATCCAATCGTATTTTTCAATTCGTATTTTCCACTGAATCCAATCGTATTACTCTTCTAGACACTCTGAACACACATTCACTTATACAATATCCTCATTTTCTGAATCATGGTGGGGAATTTCATTATCACCCATATCATCGTCTGTTGCAATTCCTCGCTTGACTTATTCTTAAACACTTCCTTTTTAGAAAGGCTTGAGACATCTGGCATTTCGCAGCTGCTATTATCTCTCTGCTTCGGTTTCGCTTTTGTAGGTCTAGTTTTTTTTCCTTTTTAAACTTTTTCCTTGCTTTGCTTTTTCCTTTTCATAAGCTTTTTTTTTCTGCCGTTTTACTTTCTTTTTTTTCAATAACTTCTGATGATATAAGTACTTGAGCTTCTTGCCTTCTTTTACTATGCTGTCTATTTTTATAAACTGGAACAGGTGAAATTTCTTGCCGAAATTTTTTTAAAGAGGACTGTTGAAGAAGATTTTTGACAGTTGGCATTAGATCTTCTTTATCACGTAATGGCAAGTTGATTATTAGGCCAAAAGAATGTTTGTGTCGTTTTAGTTACGTGCTTGTTTGGGGGAAATCTTGAATCAGCAACTTAGCGGATGGTCTTGAGAGTTTGTTTGACCGTTTTGAAGTGGATTTCTCCTTGAAAAACTGGCGTCTTCTCTTGAGAGGCCCTGAACTCTTGACAGAGATAGAACTTCAGTTTTTTTTTTACGGAAATATCCAATTTCTTTCTAGAATCTTGTCGAACCTGACATATCCGGGCTTCATTTTGTCACTGTTAAAATTGTGCTTTAATTTGTAATGCTCAGCTAATTTGTACGCAAGTATTTTTACTTCAGTCACCGTTGGGCTAAATGCAGCAGCTTCCTATTTTTTTAATATAAGTAGAAAGATTTTGTTCAATTTCTATGCTTAGAAAACATTTGGACTCCAGCCCATGTTTTTTGTCATCATTATTAAGAAGCCTTCTCTTAGTGTTTTTTCAGGAATGTTAAATGTTTGACTTGCCTTGTACACAGTACTACTTATTCTTTGACAGCTTTAAAAACATTTTGGAGGTCATTTTCAATCCACGAACTTCGACTGGATTTTCTTTCGTATAACCAATTTGGGAGTATAAAAATGCGGAATTTAAAATTAAAATCGTATCTTTTAAGTTTTATATTCCTTTTTTAGGATTCTTTACCGTGCATTAAAATACAAAACAGCTACCAAGAATTATAGGTTTCCAAATCAATTGAACCTCTAATTGTTAACATAATCTATGTTTTTATGCTTTCATTTATAAAATTATAGCTAGTAATTTCAGAAATTATAAGAACTGCATATTAGTAATTTCATAAAAACTATATTAAATTCTATCGATATTTACATTTATTAAAATTATTAATAACTCCATTTAATATCAAATTTTTATCCATGATTAAAATTAATAATTATTGAACAATTTTTTAAAAGGCAAATAAGGTTTATTTATACGGCAAAATACGTATAAAAATTTTCCAAGTTATGTTCATCTTAGATTTTAATACTTTTTTATTTTATTTTAAACATTTTCAAAAATGATTTTAATCAATGATTTAAAAAAAAGATTTAATCACTGCTTTAAATCATCTGATTAAAGTTGTTAACACTTTAGTGAATACCCAAAAGTAATTTAAAACAATGAAAAAATAACCAGCTAATGGAAAAATACCGGCATCATTCCCTTAAAAATTTTCGTCGATTCACCCCCAAGTATTGGACAAGATGCCGGTCACCCTTCTAAAGTGAAGAAGAGTTAACCGGCCGCCAGTTACGTTTGGCGGAAAGAGCAAACACCAATATTCTCTAAAAATATAACATTTATTTCTCTGATGTTTAAACTAGGACTTATATACGTAGGTAAATAACAAAAGAGCGTAAAAGAGTTTGGACACTTACCAACAGTGATAAGACGAAATAGTAATAGAAAAGCACTATTTAAAACTTAAATAAAACAACAAAAACTGCAATTAAAGTATCAATAGGGAAGCCTCTTCTACACGACTGAGTGACGTGTCCATACAGCGCATTCGCATAAGAAAACCACGTGACACGGCATTTTGTCCAATACGGCATCTCAACTCAAGTTACCCTATTTAATATCTATATACTTATCTTGTAATATCCAATATCATGCTATTATTTATTTAAATGTATATTCATTATTTTTATCAATTGAAATTGCCAACTGATTACATTAAACCCAGGGAGCAGCAGAACACCTGCCAGTCGTTTCTCATGCAAAAAAAGCAGTAAATAGAAGACAGTCACCAGCAGTCTTGGATAGAATGACTTGTCTAACAAAGACAAATTTACGGCACGTCAAGAAGATGATTTTATGGCTAGTTACACTTAACAGTATCAACGATCAATCCCAAACCTCAAACATCAATTTCCTATGCAAGAATATGTTTTACGGTCCATCCACTTAAAGAATGAGAAAATAAAGTAGGAATCGGAGGGAGCGGTAGGCGAACAGAGAATTTTCTGCACTCTTTTAATTGACGTGAGGAAAAGATAAGATCAACCTTCAAGAAGGGAAAAGAAGAGAAGGGGATATTCAATAAAAATATCTTTCATACTATCTCTAGAAAAACAGGGCAGTTCAGATAAGTTTACGTATCAGAGCAAATTAACACTAAGTTCAAGATTAGTACTCATTGTAGAATCAACATAGTATGTATAGCACTTGAAATCAGAAGAGATATTAGACAGTAGGCTGCTAAGGTGACTGTATGAGTTAAATCCAGCTCTGAGTGCAGAGCAGTGCAGTTTTCAAACAATAAGAGTAATAAGATTAATATATCTTCATTCGGCTGTAATCACTACTAGTTGTCAGTAGTAGAATTAACATCAGTACCCGTATGGAAGAGTTAACAATGTTTATCCTCCAGCATTATGATCATAGAAACTCGACACAATTTCTCGCCAAGCATAAGAGACAGCAATGCATTGAACTTTAAGTGAAAGAAATTTCCGCCAATGGATGCCAAACGATTTTACAAAATTTTTTAGCACTCTGTCTAGTTTATATTTTGTGGATCATAGAAACTCAACAGAGTTTCTCGCCAAGTATAAGAGACAGCAATGCATTGAACTTTAAATGAAAGGAATTTCCGCCAATGGATGCCAAACGATTTTACAAAATTTTTTTGCACTCTGTCTAGTTTATATTTTGCGGACGGGACAAAACAGGTTTTTGACACATCTATATCTCGCGTCCTATTTATGATAGAAACAAAATTCTTGTTTCTATGGAATGGAGCGTGCCAAGTGACTAAGAAATCAAAAGTAAAGCAAAATCCG
This sequence comes from Maratus michaelseni, assembly GCA_963931845.1. NCBI lineage: Eukaryota > Metazoa > Arthropoda > Arachnida > Araneae > Salticidae > Maratus > Maratus michaelseni. The sequence continues at coordinate 82,214,672 of OZ007589.1, forward strand.
ACGAATAGGTTTTCAGTAAACGCGATTTTAAAAGTGCTGTTTTTTGAACTTTTTAAATCTTGTTCAGACCAAAAACTGTTAACAGGGCTACAGCAATGTGTAATTATAGGAATTTTACGTGGTTTACGTCATTTGAATTGTTTTTATGAGTATTTCAAACCTTTGTAAGTTTCATGTAAAAATATTAATTAGTTTTTGATTTATATCAGTTTAAAGTTATTGATTCATATACTTAACATAGAGCAAAAAAACTGTTGACAGGGCTACAGCAATGTGCAATTATCGGATTTTTACGCGGTTTACGTCATTTGAATTATTTTTATGAGTAGTTCAAACCTGTGTAAGTTTCATGTAAAAATATTAATTAGTTTTTGATTTATATCAATTTAAAGTTTTTGATTCCTAATCTTAACATAGAGCAAAAATAATAATAAATGACCCAACTATTTTAGGAATGGTCGTATACACATGGTATTAAGATATGTTATTACAGTCGACCCAAGTAAGCTTCCTATTAGAAAAAAATAGTAATATATAAGGTTCGTTTACAGGTTCTCACAAAAGATCTTTTGATATAGGGCTAAAGAGTTGTGTAATTATCCGATTTTTGCGCAGTTTGCAGCATTTGAATTGTTTTTGGGAGTAGTTCAAATGTTTAATATTTTGTGTAAAAATATTAATTAGGTTTTTTTTATGTATACCACTTTAAAGTGATTTATTCCTATACTTAACATGAAGCAAAGAAATATTAAATGGTCTAACTCTTTTCAAAAAGAACGTATGCGCATGATGTTAAAATATGATACTACGAACGACCTAAGTTATTTTCCTATTGTAAAACAGAATTGTAGAATTTACTGTTCGTTTACATGGTAACTCAAAAGATTTTTTAATAAGACTAAATAGCTGTGTAATTTGCGAATTTTTACGCTGAAATACTTGATTCCTGTACTTAACACAGAGGGAAAACAGTAGTAAATAGCATAACTTTTGTCAAAGGGGCTATATACACAAGATATTCAAATATGTTACTACATCCGATTCATTTAAATTCTCTATTGTATAACGGCATTGAACCATATACGTTTCGTTTACAGTCTCTTAGAAGATCTTGATTACATTACAACCGATGTATATTTACTTAGTGAAATGTATTTTAATGATTTTATACTGTTTCTATCTTTGTAAGGTTTTATTATCTTTCTTTAAAATTTAATACGAGTCCATTTTGTCCGCCTGAAAGCTCGTCGATCTTAAGCTCTCAATCTATTAAAGTATAGTATTTTCATCGATTAAAAAAACTGTGTTTATTTATAAATATATAATTCTAGCGTATCAGGAATTGATTGAAATAGCGATTACAAAATTCCAACTTTACATTCATGCGCTGAGAATGTAAAAATGTTGCTTCTCCAAGATTAGAAGTTTTGCATTTAAATATTTGCCGTTCATCGAATCTCCGGCTATGACGAACTTAAAATGCTCTAAAAACGGGCCTATAGCACAATGAAAAGGAAATAACTTCTTAAATTCCGCATAAAAATTTAAAATGCTCAATTTCGTATACAATAGGTGATTGGTAACGAACTGTTTGGTTTACTAACAAATCGGTTAACGAACACTTTCGCGTGAGATTTTTATGTTCGGATAACAAATACATGTTCGGTTATCGAACACTTTCGAGATATTTTTATGTTCGGAGAACGAACACCTCACGAAACAAAGCCATGATGAAGCAATGCCGTGTTTCATATTTGCCGAGCTATACTTATTGCCTCTATTGTCGACTTAGAGAACATTTTAACAGTTGCATACATCTGTGCTAATTAATTCATGGACTGCCGGGGATTGGAGACCTATATTTTATGATCCCCGAATTCGAATGGACACACTAGAAACATTAATTGTATTTTGTGTCTTTATGTATTTTGTGCATTTAATAAATATAGTCCTTTTTGCTTTAATCACGCTCCTTTTTAAATTCTAATTTAAAGCTTTATGAATTATCAGATCAAAATTTTTAATAAAATATTACATCTTTTTAAAAGGTTCATTATGTAAACGGTCTTTGCGGTATATTTGCAAAATCACACATGTCATCCTACGAACAGTTTCTATTTTGAAATCACTTTAATAGTTTTTATACTTTTGCAAACGTTGCGAAACTTATATTTTTCCGATTCTCGAAACGTTGAGTTAAAAAACTTAAGAACTTTTAAGGTGCTCAATAATTTTTAAAAATAAATTACAATGGTTCGTAGATTTTTTTTTTTTATAATTATTATTCTTGGTAAAGTATGCTTCATAAACTCATTGTTATAATTGACCAAAAAAATGTACTTCTTATTTATCCACATTTTTCTGAAACTGTAGTATTTTAATTACTTTGTAAACTACTGTAAAATTTTCTATTTTTTTGTTTTTTGAATGTATATAAACGGAAGAGTGATATTAACAAAAAAAAAAGGAAAATAAACATGTCATAAATAATCTGATGAATACAATGTAAGGATATTAATATAAAAGTTTCACCGTTGCTATGGTAGCGACATGTACATTGGAATAAGTCGCTCAATAAATTGTATAATTCTGATGTATAATTCTGTTTATAGCATCACTATTATTTTTTTTTGCCCCTTTCATCTGTCTTTTATTTTTTCTTTTCTGAATAAAAATGGAATCTGTATAATTGAAATTAAATACCTTACAAAAAGGAGTGATATCTCATCAAAAACAACTCGTTGTAAAGGATCCCGCCAAGCCACAAACCTAAAACGTCAGTCACAAAAATAAGTGATATCACATAAAAAGAAGCGATATAGAAGTGCATACTCCGAGTCCCGTGTAAAAATCTATCACCACTCATCATGTTTCCAAATGACTCGGAGTGAGGTACAGTATGTGATAACTGCTTGGCGACCTGCAGGCTTTTATAATATATGCAGTATATCAATTTTGAAAATCAAAAAAATAAATTTTTAATTTTTGTTATATCACTTTTATAAATATTTTTGTATACGAAAGAACTGACAGAACGGATTTTTTCCCAGATCTATGCGATTCCGCTTACGCTAGAATTACTGCAATATATCTCAATTTAGTTAACGTTTATTATAAGGTGCATTGTTATTAATATTCGTATGATCATTATATATATATATATATATATATATATATATATATATTACAAACTCAAAATCTTTACATGTTTACTTAAAAAATCCTCTTCGTAAGAGTGGTGTTTCTAGTTTAAATAATAGTAAATAAAATTAACAAATTGATTTTTCAAGCTCATAAATAAGAAAGGACATTCATCACCAAATTGTCGTACAAGGTCTCGTGATAACTGTGAAATAGCCCTCGTCTAAATGTTACAAATAACACCACGCCTACCTATTAAAGTTGTACAAACTTTGAATTTTCAAATGGCAATAACCACTTTTGACACAAAGTTTGAATTTCTTGATTAAAGGCAGTTCGAAAGAAGTATAGTTTATGTTCTTCTTTATAAATCTTCTCTTAGTTAGAAAAGAAAATGGGTTAGGAAATGTCGATCTGAAAATGAAACAGAAGTATTTACCAACCAGGAACACACAGTTAATCACTAAAATTTATACACTGTGTCTCAATACTAAGTAAATTGACTTTATATGTAAAAAAAGGCCATAATTAGTTTCCAGATCGTTTATAAGACTTCCTTAATAAAAAAAGATAAATTAAAAATAGGAAATGATACCTTAAAATCGAAGAAAAAAACTTTTATTCATATATCGAAAAGTAATTATCGGAAGGTGCTGTAAAGATATACATCAACGTTACGGACGATTATAATTCGTTTAATGCAAAAATTAATATGAGTAAAAAAAAGTAATTTTTATTGTAAATTTATTAAGTCGATAATAAATAAGTTCCATAATTAAAAATATGGTTTTGACTCGGAAAGAAAGGCTGGATTATGGTTATGTCTAATTCATTTTACATCATAAAATATAAAATAAAATAAAAATAATAGAAATATAATATTCAATCGAAAGATTTTTAAGAAAAAACGCAAAGGGAAACATATGTATAGTGCGTCTCAAAAGTTTAATGACTGGCGATGTTTTGAAGTAACAGTTTAAAAAATGAAGCAATAATCACGACAAAAATAATTAGCATATGGAATTATAATATGAGTTTATTACAATACAGAAATATTATGCTTGTATCCCACATTGTTTGTAAAAAAATACAGTCCCAAAAATATATAGACAATGAAACGAATCACTTTTATTTCCACCATATAAAAAAAAATTGCATATTCTGAGTTCTGTATATATGACGTAATCACTTTGAAATATAAATTCGCTGCTCGTTCTTCAATTCTCGACTAGTTGGAAAATGCCTCGCAACGTTCACTTCTCTGCAGCTGATATAGCTAAAATTTGGCCTTTTACAGGCTCAAAATGTTAATTTTCTGATATTGCTAAACAAATGAAGAGCATTAGATCCTGGATTTATGAAATTTTATCGATAGATGGCAATGCGATTGCAAACAATTGTTTAGGCCGACCAAGAAAAATATCTCAGCGACAAGATAGAGAGTTTTTGCGAGAAATTTTAACCCAAAAGAATTCGTGAAATTGCGAAGATTTTAGCGTTTCCTATGTCGAGATCTACTGTTCCCCGCACATACAAGTAAGCAAATTTGATAAATATCGCAGAATGTGGGTGACATTGCTGAAATTGCACCATAGATAAGCACGCGTTCTTTAGGATATAAAACACGTGCATTGGACGTATGAATGGTTAGATGTTTTCTTCATTATTGATAAAAAATTAATTGGGAAGGCCCGGATGGCTGGTCCTACTACTGCCATGACCTGCGACGAGAGAACCTCGCGAGTTCTTTAGGCGACAACAAGGAGGGCTTCTCTCATAGTCTGGGGCGCATTCTGTTTCAACGGAACAACGGATATTTTTTTTTTAATGATCGACAGTAGTCTGAGGATTATCAAAATGTCCTCGAAATCAAACTACCTCCAATTGGAAACATCTTAGAGGGGAAAAACTAGAAATTTCAATAGGACAATTCGTCGATTCACAACTCCAATTCAACTACAGCTTGCTTTACGCAGATTCAAGTGACTGGTCAGCCATCAGCCCAAACTGAATCTAATTGAAAACCTTTTGGGAGTACTTGCGCGAGAGGTGTGTGACCATGGTCGTAAGTTTTTGACTATTCAAGAATTGAAGCAACAAGTACAGCAGAGTTGTTTCTCTTTACAGCCACACATTCTCCAAAAACTAGTTCGAAGCATGCTTGATAGGATTTTCAAGATAATTCAAAGGAATATATCCAAAATCTGAATTTAAATACAAAATACTCGAAAAGTCCATATATTTTTAAGACAAACAATTTTGATCTTTAGATTTTTTAAAAACGTTCTGTAAAACATATACTGTATTTCTTTGTTGTAATTAACTTATGTTATAATTCCATATGCTTCTTAATTTTTTCATGATTATTGCATCATATTTTGAACTGTTATTTCAAAGTATCGCCTGTCCATGTAGTCTTAAAACACATTGTATTGAGTATTAGCATACTCAAATTTTGATTTCTTCTCACTATATGAATATACAGGGTATTTCTAAACTCATGGTACAAACTTTAAGGGTAGGTAGAGCATACAGTAACAATCATTTGTTGTATAGGAATGTATGGGACCAAGTGACGCATTAAGGTAAAAACACCATGGGGCAATTAGGCCGCTTTTTTAATTTTCAAAATTTCTCATTCATACCAGAAAATTTTTATGCTATCCTTTTCTTGACATTTCATAATTACTTAACAAAAAAATTTTTCTTTGAAACTATTTTGGTATGAAATCGAAATTTTTGAATTAAAAAAAAGCGCAAAACTGGCAAACTTATCAAATGAAATACATGAATAAAAAAGATAAAATGTTTATTTACAATGTAGTTTACAAATAAATAATAATGCATACAATAATCCTCTTTAATAAAAAGGTATGCTTTGCTGACGACTGGGATTTTCGCTAATCGTTGCCACAGATTAACCTCGGAAAATGAAATATTTGAAGTTGTTGAAAAAATTAATTGTTCGAAAAGTATTTGTCAGAAAATTGTTAGACAAACTGCGTTAGAAAGATAAAAAATTGTATTTTTCTTGATATAAATTTCAAATCCACTGATTATGCCATTTTTCAAATATTGAATTTCAAAAATTACCAAATTTTACAATGGAGTAGAATAGCGAAAACTTCACACGTAAAAAATAACAATAACAGAAAAGTGTCAGCACGACTCACAAATTATAGTATCCTTATTATTCTATTAAAATATAAAAGTGAATTATGAGGTCACGAGTGCATGATTTTTATTTAATTCTCGACAAATACTAGATGCGCCATTTCTTTTTAGTTGTGAATAATATAGGTTAATTCACGTTCTTAAAAAATGTAGCTATAAAACATATAAATCAATGGAAAACGGTAGGTAATAAATTGTAAACGTAATAGTAAACCGTATTAAAAAAACATAACTTAGTGAAATAAGTATCAGTTTTTATGTTATTTTAGGATATTCCAGTTAAAGGTACCGATTACTTTAAAATACAAGGTTAAATTCACCGATATATTTTCTTTTGGAGAAACCGACCAGCGCAGCGGTCATAGTCTGCTAGTATTACAATAAGTGTTCAAAATTGCGCCCACCAACTGTGATACATGCTTCGCAGCGTCGGTGGAACGATTGGCGTACACTTCTAAAGATGTCAGGCATTTCCCGCACACGTGCAGCAGCTTCGTATATGCGATGATACTAGATTTTCGTCTGAGTCAACTGGAGTCTCCTAAACAAGACTTTTCAGATGTCCCCATAAAGAGATATCAAGGCTCGATAAATCAGGAGATCGCGGTGGCCAAGGAACTGGCCTACCACGCCCAATCCATCGCGTCCCAAATGTGGCATTCAGGTAACTGCGCACATCAGTGGTGAAATGCGCGGGCGCTCCATCATGTTGAAACCACATCTGGTTAGAAATGGAGATCGGAACATCTTGCAGCAGTTCTGGTAAAACCTGTTGCAAAAAAATAAGGTAACAGCGACCATCCAGCCTCTTTGGTAGTAGGTATGGGCCAATCAAATAATTATTAACTATACCCGCCCACAAATTCACAGAAAATCGTTGTTGATAAGCATGTGGCCGCGATGAATGTGAATTATTGGTTGCCCAAAGATGGAAACTGTGCGCATTAAATACACCCTCGCGTGTAAATACTGCCTCATCTGTAAATAGAATATGAGCAGTAAAGTCAGGCTGCAATACACGTTGCTGCAAAACCCACTGGCAGAAGTTCAACCGCATAAGATCGTCTTCCGGATTCAAAGTTTGTACACGTTGAAAACGGAAGGGATGAAATCGATTTTCATTTAACACTCTCCAAACCGTCGGATGGCACACACCTAAATTCTGTGCAACAGTACTTGTACTTGATTCGGGCCTTTCACTCACAAAATTCAAAATAATTTATTCCAGGCTTGCACTGCGTACAGCTCTTTCTCGCCCAGTTTCCTGTCTGGTGACGTGGAAAGAACCTGTTTTAGAAAGCTGACGATGTAAGCGCTGAAACATACTATGATCAGGCATTCTTCTGCGAAGAAACCGCTCCTGATACATTCGTAGGACAGCCCTTGCGTTGCCATTTGCACGATCATACATGAAATGCATGTCGGCTTTTTCGGCATATGTAAAGTCTTCCATGACGAACGATAGCACAATTAAAAATGGCGATTTCTTCTACTTGAATGCATGGTATTGAACGGCGATCAGTGACTTACTGCCCTCTACCGCCAGTGGAATCAACCAAAAACTCCATTTCTATTTCAAAATATTTCTATTTGTATTTCTATTTTCAATTCAAAAAATTTTGATTTCATACCAAAAATTTTCAAAAAAGAATTTTATTATTAAATAATTATGAAATGTCAAGAAAAGTATAGCATAAAAATTTTCTGTATGAATGAGATATTTCGAAAATTAAAAAACGGGCCTAATTGCCACCATGGTGTTTTTACCTTAATGCCTCACTTGGTCCCATACATTCCTATACAATAAATGATTGTTACTGTGTGCTCTACCTACCTTTAAAATTTGTACCATGAGTTTAGAGACTTCCTGTATAACAAAAGGTATATAAACTATATATTTTTCCAAGTTGCCTTGATCCGAGGAACTGAAATATATTGAGAAAATTGGAAGTTACTAATTAAATTATCAAATTTGGCAATATTTTCAATGAGTAGACAAAGACTATTTCAAAAACAGCAATCATATTCAGGAAGAAGACGCACTTCCCAGTCGGAGGGTTCCCTTCCTAACTCTCTGCATCAAATTGGTGATAAAAAATTATGGGATGGTGCGATTGTTTTCCATGACTAAATACAAAAACGTGTTATGTTGAAAGACAAAGATCTGAAACTTTTGTTTTATTAATTTAACATGACGAAATTTGATGATTTCTACAATGAACTAAAATGATAATTTAGGCGATTTTATACAATGTATTTAATTTGGCATCTTTACTTACAAGATGTAAATGCTCTATATTAAAAAATTCTAAAAAAATTCGAAATTTAAAAGGGTGAGATGAGCGAAAAGCGTTCTAAAAACATTCTACATTACAATTTCTATAGAATCTCTGTAACTACCGAACCCTTTTCAAAAGTGATAGTGGCAAATTGATATTAACAGTCCCTGCTGTAACATAGGCTATATTTCATGTCGGTGCCACTACCAGGGAGGGTGCAAGAGCGAAAAAGGTTATAAAATTTCGATTTTTTTTATACTGAAAGAGTTCGAAACATGAAATTTGGCATGGCAGTTACTTATAAGATGTAAATGCTCTCTAAGAACAAATACTAAAAAAATTCGAATTATTAAAGGGTGAGATGAGCAAAAAGCGTTCTAAAAACATTCTAAATTATAATTTCTATGGAATCTCTGGAACTACAGAACTGTTTTCAAAAGTGATGGTGACAGTCCCTGCTCCAACATAGGCGCTATTTTTTATGTCGGTGCCACTACACCCAGGGGAGTGCAAGAGCGAAAAACGCTCTAAAATTTCGATCTTTTTTATACTGAAGGTGTTAGGAACATGAAAATTGGCATGGTAGTTACTTATAAGATGTAAATACTCGCTAAGAACAAATACTAAAAAAAATCGAATTATTACAGGTCGAGATGAGCGAAAAGCGTTCTAAAAACATTCTAAATTAAAATTTCTATGGAATCTCTGGAAGTACAGACCTATTTTCAAAAGTGATGATGACAGTCCCCGCTCCAACATAGGCGCTATATTTTATGTCGGTGCCACTACCCCCAGGGGAGTGCAAGAGCGAAAAACGTTCTAAAATTTCGATTTTTTTTTATACTGAAGATGTTAGAAACATGAAATTTGGCATGGTAGTTACTTATAAGTTGTAAATGCTCTCTAAGAACAAATACGAAAATAATTCAAATTATTAAAGGGTGAGATGAGCGAAAAGCGTTCTAAAAACATTCTAAATTAAAATTTCTATGGAATCTCTGGAAGTATAGAACTGTTTTCAAAAGTGATGATGACAGTCCCTGCTCCAACATAGGCGCTATATTTTATGTCGGTGCCACTACCCCCAGGGGAGTGCAAGAGCGAAAAACGTTCTAAAATTTCGATTTTTTTTTATACTGAAGATGTTAGAAACATGAAATTTGGCATGGTAGTTACTTATAAGTTGTAAATGCTCTCTAAGAACAAATACGAAAATAATTCAAATTATTAAAGGGTGAGATGAGCGAAAAGCGTTCTAAAAACATTCTAAATTAAAATTTCTATGGAATCTCTGGAAGTATAGAACTGTTTTCAAAAGTGATGATGACAGTCCCTGCTCCAACATAGGCGCTATATTTTATGTCGGTGCCACTACCCCCAGGGGAGTGCAAGAGCGAAAAACGTTCTAAAATTTCGATTGTTTTTATACTGAAGGTGTTAGAAACATGAAATTTGGCATGGTAGTTACTTATAAGATGTAAATGCTCTCTAAGAACAAATACTAAAAAAATTCGAATTATTAAAGGGTGAGAAGAGCGAAAAGCGTTCTAAAAACATTCTAAATTACAAATTCTATGGAATCTCTGTAACTACCGAACCCTTTTCAAAATTTATGGTAGCAAATTGATGGTGACAATCCCTTCTGTTACATAGGCTATATTTTATGTCGGTGCCCTTACCACAGGGAGCAAGAGCGAAAAACGTTCTCAAATTTCGATTTTTTGTTATACTGAAGGAACTAGAAACTTGAAATTTTGCATGGTAGTTATTTATAAAATGTAAATTCTAAGAACAAATTCTAAAAGAATTCGAAATTTAAAAGGGTGAGGTGAGCGAAAAGTGGTCTGAAAACAGTCTAAATTACAATTTCTATGGAATCTCTGGAACTACTGAACCATTTTCAAAAGTGATGGTAACAGTCTCTGCTGTAACATAGGCTATATTTTATATCGGTGACACTACCACAGGGCAGGGGGGTGAAAGAGAGAAAAACGTTCTAAATTCTCGATTTTTTTTTCGACAGTAGTGTGGCTTAATTAGTAATTTCTGAATTATCTGTGGCAATAAAATTTCATCTAATGAAAATAGGCCAACGAATACCACTTGGCATTTTTCAAGAATTACCCGAGCAAAGCTGCAGATTTTGCTTAGTATGATATAAAGAATAGATTTTTCAACGTAAAATTATTGTAGTAAAGTTGACCCATATAAAACAATGCAATTTTTGACTTTTTAAACATAAAACCTGTCATAACATAACATTGTAACAAGTGGTCGTATCATTTCCCATGTAGTCAGTCGATTCAGATTTAGACATACATGGTAAACGATACTTCACAAGACCTAGTTAAAAAAAATTAGGTTTTCAAAAATGTTACCTAATAATTCAGACCAAGTAAAAACATTAAAAAAATATTTTTTTTCTCAATCACATATGTCTTTTCAAAAGTTATGAACAACGTTTATGGTTAAATAGAAAAAACATTCCATGAATTTGTATCCCAAAAACTGGAAACAATTACATAAAATTATTAATTTTTGTTTAAAAAAATGTTTATTTTTCGCATAAAGGATATTTATTACTAATTTTATTACGCACATAAATTACTATCCTTCTGACAGAGGCCAATCAGTATCAGCTAACTATCTAAATCATTCTGGGAGTAATGTGTGTAATTTAATGGGAATATAAAATGAAAATAAAATTATTTTATTTTATCCTTTACTTCAATATAAACTAATAAAAAAACTCAAATATACAAAGAAACAGTTTCAAAAATATTATTACTATCATCAATTTTTTATATTAAAGTACAATAAAAGGGACATTAATAAATGCTAATTTTCTAGAACTCCCTCTTAACGTTCAAATAGAATTGTTTACAGCAGAAGTAATATATATGATTGGGATTTTTTTAAGTTTGAGATAAAGTCCCGTCCATTAAGTATCTCAATTAATTAGCTTAAAATATCTGAATCTGAATATTAATATTAGTAATTATTTTAATTATGTTAATGCAACAAATGATTGTTGAGATGCTGATAATTAAGGGTAAATTAAGTAATAAAATTTTGTAACAAATTCCAATAAGGATTTTATTTAAACATTTGGGATCCAGCTATCCCCAATGTCCAGCTACATGGTATTCGAGTTTAACTATAATGATTTTCTTTTCGTTATTGTGCAAATAACGAATAATATAATAATATAATAGTAATATAATAATAAACTAGAATAAAGGAGCATTGGCACGGTATGCCAAAATATCCAGGTTGTAGTTCTGGTCTGGGCATTTTTCACTTTGTTGGAATAAATCTAAACTGTGATACTCCAACGATTGAATATGATTTACCGAGTTGAAAATAAAATACTTTCCTCTCTTCATTATGACTTAATTAAACATTTAGTACCAAATAAAAATATTTGCTTTAATTTATCCTAGAATTTCTGCAGTAAATAAAACGAACATTTTTTTTGGAAATATCTGTGCTAAAAATACGAGAGATTTGGCAGGTTAGATATTAAATTGCAATAATTAATCATGCAAAACAGTGATCATTACAACAATAATTCTTGCTGAAATTATTTACATACATATTTAAAATCAGCACTTGAAAATAAAATAAATGCATCCAGTTCTATTACAATTTCTAGAAAAGTTTAATTTTTTGGGTATTGTTATTTTTTTTATTAGCAATATTCAGATTGACGTAAAAATGTAAAATTTAATTTTAAATATGCAAATAATAGCAGATAATTTTCAAATAGCATTCAAAAGTTTGAAAGGAACAAGTGGAATAATATATATTATACATATAATTTCAATATTCACGGAAAATATATGAAATATACCATTCAAACCATTTCTTAAAATTGGATAAAATGACATTTGTACAAATTTTTTACTATGGAATCAAAGTTTGTGACTTTAACTTTTCTTAAAAAGCATAAAATAAAAGCATTCCTATAATTCCATGTCGTTTAAGTCTTAAAAACTGGATAAATTTAGAAATGTGTGACTTTTGAAATAAACTGCATATCTTTAAAGTTAGAAATGTGAAATATCTAGAATAAAGGAAATGGATTTATTCTTTTTTAAGCTAGAAATCTTTTGGATAAAATAAAGTTAAATGTGATTTGCATTACAAAAGAGAAGTTTGAAAGTGTTATTGCATCCACATTTTATATGGTGCAGTAAGTGCTGAGAAAAAGAGTGATAACACAATTTGTATTACTATTTATATGAACGCGAATTTTTATTTGAAAAAATAGTGTCAAATTTGAAAAATATTAATGATAAATATGTGAAATATTTATTGAATATATTACTTTCTGAAACTTTCTTTTCTGCAGAAACTTGAAACGAATTAAAATGTCCAAAATATAACTGATAAAATCATAAATTTCAATTTTCTCAACTATAAGTATTATTATGACTGTCAGATTAATACGTTAATGTCCGATATACTCCTAATGTTTTAACTTTTGAAATATCTCTAATAATCAAGAAATAGCGGAAAAAATGAGTTTGTTTTAATTTAGAAAACTCCAGGTTTATATGCAATAAAATACCACTAATATTTTGTAATAGCTATATCTATATAGTTTTCGTTAATTAAAACTAGTCATTGGGAGCCACCGTAATACTTACCCATCATGGATATGCATAATATAAAATATGAAAATAAAACATGTGTAAACTATTCATAAAATGCATTGCAATTCGAATAAAATGGTGGCATGATGACGTCATAAACTTTAAAGGCTCTATTGCTGAATTACGTAAAACAAACATAACTCCTAATATAACAACTAATAACAAGTAATAACTCCAAAATTGATAATCATATTAACTAATGGTTTACTGCGTCGGGTTAAGCGTCTCATTTCCAATTAAAATATATCTTTGAATTGAAATTTAAATGATATACAGATTCATGAAAAATCGAAGAATGTGGATATTAGGATTACAAATATTTCGGCAACTAATTATCCGGTCGACTTCATTTTTTTATGCAAAATTTATGTTTTTTATTGTCTTTTATATTCACTTCTAAAAATAAACAATTTCAAATAATTTTATATACCTTTTATCAGAACGAATATTTCGAGAGTCCGAAAATAATGGAGGTTATTGAAATTCAATAAGCTTCTTTTCATTATTACATACTAAGTACATACCAAATTTCAAGTCTCTATCTCCATTTGATCGGGAGATAGAGTGTTTACAGACACACAGACACACTGACACATGGACAGACGGTCGGCAATTTTTTTTTTCTAAAAATGTATTTTTTAGAATCTCCAATGTCTGAAACGTGTAAATCCGTCAAAAAAGGTTTCGATTTTCAAAACGATTACAAGACTTACCCTATACTACGTGTGATGGGTAAGTAAAAATCGTAATTAAAATGAAAACATTTTTTTATTTGGGAACTTACGTATGCTTTATAGAATAATATTTTATTTAGAGTATTATACACAAACAAATACTTTTTAATGTCAATATGATATATATTTTTATCTGTATATATATTATTTGGAAAAAAATAAAAGATTGATATTTTATTATTGCTTTGGGAGTAAATACCCCTTATCGAAAAAGAATGAAAAAAGTTATTATTAGAAACTGAAATACAGCTACTGACAGAAACATCCTTGTCAAAATTTCCAATATCCAGAAAATTTTGATAAATGACATAGGTAATGAAAAACATTTGTGTTTTACGATAACAAACGGTGTGTGATATAAGAAAGACCGTTATCTCAGAAAATTGTAACATCAGGTATTTCTTAGTTTGTAACACATATTGTTTTATATAAAATAAGCGTTCAGTTTTTTATAATAACTCTACATTTAATCCTATGCAAACATACGTGATTATACGGAGAAAAAAATACATATTTCAAAAGAAAAAGAGCTAAGTAAACTAAAATATTCTGCGATAAATGTGTTTCATTAATGTGGAAATATCATAAGTGTTATTTTTTAGAAATTTTCCTTTAATATTCAGTCATATATATTGTTAGAGGGATCTATACACATACATAATAGGATACGATTTTTATAATTAAAAAATCTCCGAAGTATCTAGGATTGCCCTTGGCGGTTAAGTCAGGTAGCTAATTAATAAAAATAAAATTGTGTTCGAAGAGTTCTTGTCGTGGTGGTGAGAAAATTGTTAATTAATGAAACCAATGTGCTGTAGATATTTAGAAGACACCCCACCCGATACACCGCTAGATAAGAAATCAAACAATCGAACATTGATTTACGCATATCGCATCCCAAATCTAACCTAACATTTACCTAAAAAGAAAACTCATAATACAAGAAAAATAACACTTAATTAAATATATATATATATATATATATATACAAAATATATATCAAAATAGTTGCACAATAAAGAAAAGAAAAACATTACTGTTAAACTGTGCTATCATGTAGTTGGACATTGGGGATAGCTGGATCGCAAATGCTTAAATAAAATGCTTATTGCAATTTGTTACAATTTTTTTTTACTTAATTTACCCTTAATTATAAGCATCTCAGCAATCATTTGTTGCATTGATGTAATTACAATAATTACTAATATGATATTCAGTTTCAGATATTTTAAACTAATTAATTGAGATACTTAATGGACGGGACTTTATCTCAAACACCATTAAAAAAATCCGAATCATATATATTACTTCAGATGTAAACAACCCTTTTTTCTATTAATATATGAAACATACAACAACGAATGAGGTATCATTCGAAAGGTTTTTAAAGCGGCTTCTCACATAGTATACTCACATTTCGTTAAAACAGGTATTTTGATTAAAAATTTATGTTAAATTAAAAAATAAATCGGCATTGTTTCATAAATGAAATCAAAGGTTTTCCTGTAATTAGTGTTGCTAGAAAAATAGAATACCACAGTATATCATGCTCAACAATGATTATAAAAAATAAATAGTACAAAAAAGATAAAGTACGATTTCTCCGCACTGGTTTATTTTATATTTATCGTTAAAGAGCAAAATTTAAATTTAAATGTTTAACAGGAAAAAACACCGTCGATCGATTGAAGCAGTGGTATTTCACGTGCAGAATAACATGTATGCTTTGTTATATTACATTTAATTGTATTTTAAATATATTCAATATTTTTTTTGTTTTTTCATGTTTTTCAAGTAGCGGGTGACGTCATCTTCTAATATAGGTAAAATACGATTGTTATTGTTTTATTCTCGCGCGAGCCCTTTGCTATCTTGAATCAGTTTTTTCTGTAATTTTGATGGAATAAATGAGACAAAATTCTGGCTTTACTAATGTTGCTTACAGATATTTTTTTACTTAATTTTTTTAGAAGTAAGTTTAAACCTTTATTAAAATATTTGATATTGCGAAAAATAATTAAACTGCAGTGTGAAGTCCACCCACGGATCCACTGATATTATTACACTTTAACAAGAAATACACTAAGAAAAGAAAAGAAGATACCATTTTTTAACCATTTTAGATTAGAAGTTTGATGAATCAGACCTTGGTGACAAGCGCAATCGAAGTAGACATCGATTGCTGAATTTTAAAGTCCTGTTATTTTGTACTGCACAGAGAAGAATATGAGCAAGATGAATATTTGAAATATTTTGTTCACAAATAAATATTTCTCTTTTTAACATATATATCTAGTTCATATATATCTCGAAATATTATTGCTGTTGTCTTTCAATAATAATTTTTTAAAATATAAAAAAAAATCAGATAGTCGGTTCTCAAACTGTAAATATTAGAAAGTTTTAATGTTTAATATTAAGTGAAAACTATCTGAATCCGTAATTATTTGAATAATTTTTTAAACGATACATGAAATACTTTATTATGCAATCATATATATTTTTTTCTAATTTAAATATGCGTTCAGATATATGTCTTTGAATCACCGAGTTGCATATTTGCAACATACTTAGAAGTCCATGTTACATACATAGTGGGCTTTAAAAACGATGTTATTTATAGTTGCTATCTGTTAACACATCAGTTATTATAAATGCTTCATAGAATTCTTAACAGAGGGTGATACTGAGCTAGATTTTCATGACAAACTTTTATGTCTCATTTGAGCAGTTTTGCTAAAATGAAGTTGCAAAAATAAAAAGGCTGGATACGTCTAAAAATCAATTTTTTGCAAAAGCAAATTCGTGTACTTTACAATTTTGTAGTAAAATAATAATATGTATGAGAAGCGTGTAATTGTCCGTTTAATGCAGATGTGCAAAAATTATTATGTTTTTTTTTATGTTCTATTTTTTTTTTTTACATGCTTAAAATTTTGAATTCTAACATCTGAGTTAATATGTTTAAATAGGAGTTGTTGTGTCCCAAATTGTTAAAATGTTATTATGGTTATTTTTCTCCTGCAATAACTCCACATTTCAAATTGCAATTTGCCATATTGAACCTTTGCACATTTACAGTACTTTTCTTTCTGATTTTCTAGTCCTTTGTGAAGAATCTACCGATTTTTCAAAATATTCTGCTTGGCATTTGATATTTGTTTCATGTTTCATTTTTTCTATTCAAAATATTTCAGCAAAAACATGAAGACACATAATTACACAGATAAATACTTATTACTGTAACATATATTTTTAAAATTGACTTTTGCAATGAAAAGGTAAATGGTAATAATTCAGATTTATACGGATGTTTGTATTTCCATATCTTTTCCATTGTTCTAAATAAAGATCAGTCTTTAAATTATATTTAAATGATTTATGAACTGCACATTTTTGCGTGATTTTAGTCCTAATCGGAATTATTAAATAATAGCAAAATCCACAACTTTTCACGAAAACTTGTTGAAGTTATGCCAAGTGGTATTTGTGTGTCTTTGAAAGGGATGTGGAATTAATTAATTAACCAATATTATGCAAAATCCCATTAAAATCCTAAATTAGATTTTAGAACATTTATGTTCACTTCACCCTTTTAATTTTTTTTTAAAAACTACTCTTAGCGAGTATTTGTATCTAAAAGTAACCGCTATGACAAATTGTTTCTGTTTACTTCAGTGTCACAAAAAGCGTAATATACAGCGTCGTTTTATCCTGTACCATTTTCAATTTAAAAAGAAACTGTGCGTGCATGCGCGTATTCATAGTAGCAGACATTTCAAATTTCTATAAGGTAAAGCTAGGATAGTCTGCGCACAATTCAAAAGAATAACAATAAAAAATCTAAATATTATTTTTTTTGCTAAACTATCAATAAATAATTTTTACTTCATTTGTTTTTTATGAATTTCCTTTGCTATTTTGTTGTTATGTTGTAATTTAATAGAACAGTTGTAATAAAACCAAGAAAGTTATTTTGCGCAATCTGTCCTTACAGGGTTGGTGTGATTGCGCACATGGGTAGGAGAGATTGTTACTAATAATAGCTACAATTAAATTGTTAACATTAATACTTACACTTGAATGACATTGTTGTAATATTTTGTGAACAAATATTATTGTATTAGGAGTGAATATTCCAACCTAATCATTAAAGAATCAGAAAAAGGAAATAATTTTAAAAACGATTAAAATATTTTAATTATAAAGGGAAAAAAATTAAAGAATCAGAAAAAAGTAAGTCCAGATAATATTACAAAATAACAATAAGTTACTTGATAACACGTTTAACTTAAAATTAGTCCATTTTAATCTTTCATTTTTTATGCAAATTTATCAATAAGCTGCGTAATCTCTCCTAGCATGGAAACTAATGGAAACTATGCGTCATCTCTCCTAAGTAGCAGATGCGCAAACTCTCCAATTTTGGTAGGAGAGATTGCGCGGCCTTTTATATAAACATGGCCGCTACTAAAACGAACCGTTTATGTTCACATTGTTAGTCTAGATTAGTAACTTATGAGAAATCGTTTAAGTTTAAAATATTTTGTACTACTGACATTGTATAGAAATTCTGATGAATAGCTATGAAAATTCAAGCACTTACTTTGGGAAAATAAAACAAAATAACAATGCTTTATCTTAAAAGCTCAAAACAATCAACGTGCACTTTCATGTAGACACTCCACTACTGCTGTTGTACAACTACCTGGGGTCGCTGCGAGCACACTCTACTCCTTCCCCCCGTACCTCTAAGTGCGCAATCTCTCCGACCGCGCCATCTCTCCTGGCTTCGCCTTACTTAAAAGTTCTACAGAAATCGTAAGTAAGAACGCTTTTCGTGCATTTTATTACTTTAAATTTCGATAAAAAAAAATCTTGGGGAGCATTTATATTTTATAAGTAACTCAAATGCCAAATTTCAAGTTTCGAGTCCCTTCATATAGCACATAGATCGTAATTACAGAACGTGTTTTACTCATGAACCCGTTCGGGGTACTGACACCGACATAAAATATAGCCTGTTACCATCACCATCAATTTGCCACCATTACTTTTCAAATCACTTTTGTAGTTCCAGAATTTATACCCTAGAAACAAATAATACTTCTTTATAATATTAGTATAGATGTACGTATAAAACTATTTTCGATAAAAATAGTTCAATAAAATGAATAAAATCTGATTAAAATTTCTATTATTTTATATAATATTTTCCCCTATAAAGAGGCCCACTCAAATGGACATTTTCTACAGATGTAAATGCATTTCTATATGAAAGAAGTAGTTTGACTGCATAGAAGAAAAAAAAATATATAAAGAGTTTTTAGTTAAAAGAGACATATGCTACTCTTTTATCATTATTAAATTCGCTCTTTTTATTCGAAACAATCACCTGTAATGATATCTACTAACATTTTCAAAATAAGCAAATATCTAAACTAATAAAAGAAAGTTTCGCTCTGTGTGTGTGTGTGTTTGTTTGTCTGTCTGTCTGCGATGGCTAGCAAAATCTCGCCCACCTAGAAGTCTAAAAATTTAGGTGTGGAAAGTCCAAGGTTTGGACATGTGCACCTGAGTCTCAGAATTTTAATATTTTGATAATTACCCAAGATATTAATTAGATTCTCAATAACCATCGCTTCTAAAATGACATCTTTTAAATCAAAATGGCGAAAAAAACGAACAGGCGCGTTGGATTTGCAAGCGGAAATGAACAGATTCAAAATTATTTTACTAATTAGCGAATTTTAAGAAAACTAATTGAGATATCAATTTGGAAATTTCTGAGCATATGTAAAAAACTATCCTGCATCTGACTATGTGATTTTTGAAAAATTCGGTCAGTAATATTTCTTAATTTATGCAAAAAACTGCCAAAAATCTGCCGCGCCAGTGAAAACAATCCGAGAAAGTTTCAGACAGAGATCTGCTTTCATTAAAAACTGAACTACAAAGATATCTGTTTCTCTGGCCGATCCCTCCATTTAGTTTGCGAAAATGAAAGGAAATAATTGCCAATTTTTACTAATGAACAAAAATTTAGGTAATTAAGATATAGATTTGAAATTGAGACCCGGAAGGTGGTGTCATCTGCCGGCTATTTTAGCGTAGCGTCTTAGTTATGTTCTAATTATCAGAAAAATTTAATTATTTTTTTAATGATCGCGTTAATGTAGGTGACGGTGGTTCTCTTGAACAAATTATTCATTATATTTGCAGGTATGGGGAGAGTGGGGGTTAACGCCTTTCTCTGAGATTGTAATTATCTCGTGCCCGGGCAACGCCGGGCGGGTTAGCTAATATGCAATAAATAAGAAACACTTTTATGTATGTATGTTGTATGTATGTATGTATGTATGTATGTTTTATAATGTATGAAGGACTTGTTTAAAAATGTGCCATGCAATATCCGATTTTGATTTTTTTGTGATTTTCATTAGATGGGGAACCTCTTTTAAGCTTACATTGAAATCTTCTTCTGGACAAACGAACTCTCGTATTTATTTTTAGGATTTAGGAACTTTGTAAAATTTATGTAGTACATTTGCTTTCAATAGTAAAAACTAATGTTCCGTTTTCAGCTGCATATTGAATCTGATACAGAATAAAAGAATATTTTCTGTATAACCTTTCTATGATGTCTAACATCCACATTTTTCGTTTCTTTGCGTTTCATTGAACCAAACAGATTCTTTCAGAAGGCTCATTTTTTCATTTGCTACTTGGAAATATACAGAAAGAAAATTCAATTGAATAGATAGCGGCTAAAACTATTTCGTAATGTTAAATTTGATTTACATGTAAATGTTACACTGTAAAAAAAAATCGGAAATGTTACTCTGTCTGGTGGGGCAGCAATGTGGCCCATCGGTTCTGTTATGTTTCCGCATATTTCGGAAACATTTACGTGCATTTCGAAAACGTTTCTTTATATTTCAGACAGATGTTCAATAACGATTCTGCATATCTCGGAAATGTTTTTGTATACATCGGAAAGGTTTCTGCATGTATCGGAAATGTTTTTGTATACATAGGAAAGGTTTCTGCATACAACAGAAATGTTTTTGTATACATCGGAAATGTTTCTGTGTGTTTTGGAAATGTTTCTGCGTATTTCTGTTTTATAATTTCTTTTATTTGAGAGAACAATGTTCTTTAAAAAAAAATAGTATTACATTCGCTCGAGGCGAAACCCTACTCCACATCATCGTATTTGGGTTTTCTGCGAAGTTCGGTGAGCGAACTCGCTAATCATACTATAGAAATGATCCTATGAAGTATGATCTTGTAGATGTATTATACTTTAGAATTAGCAATATTATAAACTTTATGTAATTTCTGGTGTGAAACATATATTTTTCTGAACTGGTTTTATTATTCACCTTTTATTATTAGACTGTTACTCAAGATATCACTTTAAAGTTATTTATGCAGGCGAAATAAACTTTGAAAAAACTTAATTCTATTACAAATACTTCTGTCATTTTAAAATAACTCCAAATTTGAGCGTATGTACTTCTACTGAAGAGAGGCTTCCAAATTTCGCTTTGTAGGAACAGAGTTGAGTCGTCTGGAAACTTCTTTAGTTTACCTACTACAAGTTTATAAGTACAACAAGTTTAGAAGTTGCTGTATACACAGTTAAATAACTCGTTCGATAGGTTCTTTATACTCTTGTTCCATGAATCTATAATAAATATTAGATATTTGATTGATGAATAATAATGTAGTACTAGTATTAATGAACTACAGATAGCACCGTATATAAGTCTTTAACATCTTTTCGTTTTGAGATCGGTTCCGTTTCATAACTTTTCTAATGATGAAATGTATCGTTTATATGACAGAACAAATTCCTAATCTCACTTATACTATACGTTTTTCACTCAGTTTTTATGAATCAGATATTTGTAAATAAATAACGTTGAAAATTTGATTTATGGATCTATAAATAATTCTTTTTTTAACCCTTTAGCGGGCGGTGTCTCCCGAAAAAGGACACCAAGAATATTTAATAATTTTTTTCCTTTTATAAACTACGGGAAAAGGCAAGATTTTATTTTCTAATAAATTCTTTTGTAAATTCTGGTGTCAGTCGATAATCTTCTAATAAATTATTTTGTAAATTCTGGTGTCAGTCGATAATTTTCTAATAAATTCTTTTGTAAATTCTGGTGTCAGTCGATAATTTCATCAGTTTAAAAAAAGACTTACTACGCGCCGGAAAGGGTTAAATGCAGCCTCATGAGTTCCATCCTCTAAATAGATACTCAATGAAAATATTTAATTTCCCTATACTTATAAATAGATAGATTTTAGTAATACCTTTCAACATTTTTTTTTTAATCTTGTAAATAGTTATACTATTCGAAAATATTTTATATCTGTGGTAATTGTTTTATTTTCACGAATTGTATACTTATAAATAGATATATTGATAAAAATGTTTTGTCTGTTTGTAAATATTTTTAATATAGAGTTTTAAAACTATCATGCTTTTAAATATATTCATTTAAATGTATTATTTTATTCGTATAACTTGAGAAGTGCTGAGATAACCTGAGAAAATAAATATATTTTTATAAATATGCAGTTCATAAAATAAAATAATTATTTACAGACACGAAATCTTTTGACATAATATCTCTACTTACAAGATTAAAAAATATATTTATTTAATGGTATTAAAAATAATACATCTATTTTGGGAAATAAAGCACTTTCATAATGCATATGTATGTGTTTACAGCATGGAATTCACGAGACCGGATTTTAAAAAAGAATTATTTATAGATTTATAAATCAAATTTTCAATTATATTTATTTATAAATATCTGATTCATAAAAAGTGAAGAAAAAACGTATAGTATACGTGAAATTAGGAATTTGTTCTGTCGTATAAACAATACATTTCATCATTAGAAAAGTTATGAAACGGAACCGATCTCAAAACGAAAAGATGTTTAAGGCAAGACATATATACGGTGCTATCTGTACTTCATTAATACTAGTACTACATTATTATTCATGAATCAAATATCTAATATTTATTATAGATTCATAGAACAAGATTATAAAGAAATTATCGAACGAGTTATTTAACTTTGTGTATACAACAAAAGATTAACTGCAAATGTAATATTAATATGCAATAAAATAGAATCTGATAATGTAAATTTTTTTTAAGCATATTGTTCTCTCAAATGAAAGAAATTATAAAACAGAATACTTACAGCTCATATAAATACGTTGCATCTGCATCTGTTTTAAGCTGTCTTTCCTCTCAAGAACAGTACAAATCACGTGATAATGACATGTGCAGTAGGTCGGAGTAGATGAGCAAGCGCAAATATTACTTCATTTCGAATTCCATTTTTAAACTTTACACCGAATGAGTGTAACATTTCCGAATGTTTCAGTAACCAACATTTTACACTACCTATTCGAAAACAGTTCCGCTATGGAATGTAACGTTTCTGACTTCTTCAGAGTATTCACCGCTTTGAATATTTTTTCCGAAAATACGTGTAACAATTCCGAAATAACAAGTAACTGTGGAGAACACAAAGTTTACTATAAATTTCCGGAAACCTTTTCGCCTTGTGCCGAAATGATTCTGATTTTTTTTACAGTGTATATAAAAATAATATATTGTTTTTAAATACGTACTGTATTATAGTAATAGCAGAAACCATTTTCTTTCCTATAAAAATGTAAACTATTCACTAGAAAGAAATCTATTATATCTAATATGAGCATGCATAATATTATTGTTTGAAAGAAAGTTTAGGACACAAGCTCATATATAATAAATACATAAGAAAACGCAGTTTCTGTTGCATATAAATATACTAGCAGTACCATCCGTCTTTACCCGTGTTATTCAAGGGGACTTTATGGGTAAATTAAAATGCAATACTACGACAATTACGCGCATAAATCGGTAAAAAGGTAATTAGAAAATAATAACGGTACCTTGATTCAACCATAGTAATATACCTCAGTTTTATAAACGAGAATGTGCGTGTAAGAGAAAAATGTACGTTTTTCCTGACAATGTAAATAATAATAATAATAATAATAATAATAATAATCATAAAATTTAATAATAAATACATTTTTAATAATAATAAATAAAATTCAACCAAATGTGTAGCATTTTGTAAATTTCGTTTTCATATGGTATCTATCTATAGTATAAAACAAAAACATATCCGTGAGTAATGCTGACATCATATTGGCGGTAGGAACGAACTAAACTTTAAATTTTGTTTTACAGGAGTTTTCTTAACTACTACGCACAGTTCTTTTTTTTTTTTTTTTTTTTTTTTTTTTTTTTTTTTTTTTTTTTAATGGCAATTAGAAAAAAATGCACTTTTTTTAAAACTTTATCTAAATTTTGTGAATTTTTATGGATTTTATGGATTTTTATGGATTTTTATTTTAAAATCTGTTTTCGATCGAATAACGATATATTAACTAATTTGATCTGAAAGCTGTATTATAAAGTAAAGACATGTCCGAGAGTAACGCTAATATCATATTGGCAGTGGCAACGACCTAACCCTTAAATTTCGCTTTTACAACAATGTTTTTTTTTATTTGTAAACATCGCACATACATTTTTTATGTGGTCGAATAAAAAACAAAAAGTACTTTCAAAGCAATTTGTTTAAAACGCTTATCTCAAATTACTGATGTTTTCTTAATTTGATCTTAAAGCTGTATTATAAAGTAAAGACATGTCCGAGAGTAACGCTAATATCATATTGGCAGTGGCAACGACCTAACCCTTAAATTTCGGTCTTACAACAATGTTTTTTTATTTGTAAACATCGCACATTCAATTTTTATGTGGTCGAATAAAAAACAAAAAGTACTTTCAACGCAATTTGTTTAAAACGCTTATGTCAAATTACTGATGTTTTATGGATTCAAAAGAAATTTTCAAGCATGAATATTTTTAAATATGCGTGCAACTCAATTACAAAAGATGAACCTGTTTGCTCTTGAAACAATGTAAATTATTTAGCATTTGTTGGTTTCCGTGTAATATTCCTGTTATGATTTATATTGTTTTAAAGTCTCGTCTCGTTGTTATTTTTATTTTAATTGTATATCGTCTGACATCTATTTTATGTTCCTACAGCAGTACTGGCAACAGCAGTTGATTACCATTTTTATGATTATGTTTTTTTTATTTTTCTGTCATTTAGCTTTGTTTTATTAGAATCGTAAATTATTTTTTTCTTCTGTTTAATTAGAGGTAAATTACTTCCAAATACTACAAACTCCATCTCCACTAACCCTTGAATTTCTAATAATTCCATAACTAAATTATCGAATTAAATTGCCGAATTCAACGGATTTTTCGAGATGGATAGCTTTTAAATGAAAACTTGTATTTCAATTCATAAAAAGTAAATCTTCAACTATTACATGAAATAACAACAATTTCTTGTGTCGTGCAATTCGATCAAAAACTGTAGATTTGTATAAGAAACATACAAACCAAGAACGACTTATATATATATAGATTAACAACATTAACATACACTAAAAATATTATAAAATTATTTTCAAAGTTTATTTACTATTTTAAAATATGTAAATGGTGTCATATATATATTCTGCTTACGGACATTTAAATTAAAAAAAAAAATTCTTCTTAAAATATTTTAAAAAATAATAAAAATTTCTTCTGAAAATATTCCAAAAAAAACTAATCAATATATTTTTCCTGAAGTGTATCCTTTATATTTTTATGAAAATTCTTAAATGGTTTTATGATTAATTTTCATAGCTACAAATATTTACGTTGTTTTTATTCGATAAGCCGATATCCCACATGAATATTTTCCTGCAAAAGAAGCAATTTCATATCATTATATTAACAAATAAATCATTAAAAATTATCTTTCATTGTCCCGTAACAATTCGATACTAACTGAGTAAATGAACCGTCAGGAAATTATTCTCTCAATTTTATTTAACATAATTCAACGAAAGCTATTTATTCAGATTCCCTTTTAAGTCTTTTCATATTTCTCTAACATAAAGAGACTGGAAAGCTGTTAGATTGCATATTTCTGTATTATTTTAGAAAATTAATTACTAAAACATAACAAAGAATTACAGGATGTGGAATGAATTGTTCATATTTCTTATGCGTATGTCGTAGTTGTTGTTGTTTTTCTATATTCAGATGCGAACAAAGACTATTCTCATGAAATACCGTTTTAAATGTCGTTACAAAAGAGAAATAAATGTAATTGGTTAAATTGGTTATAGACTTTATATATAGAAATGTGATTTTTTAGTTTAATCAATTATACTCTAAAAATCAACTGTTGCTTTAACAATGAAAAACTGCCATCGAAGTAAATTTTTTTTTATTTTAAATATATATATATATATATATATATATATATATATATATATATATATATATATCCGAACCGTTTATATTACTACACAAAGTGTTAAAATAATAGAATGTTCCTAATAAATACATTTTATATCTGTCAAATCTCTAAACTGTTTACATTTCAAACAAAATTTGTGAAAATAATAGAATGTTCGTCATAAATGCATATTTTGTTTTCGTAAAATAAAAGTTTTTAGTTACTCTATTTTCTGTAAAATCAACAGATATTTTTTATTGTGTTCTGCGAAACAGAGCATTTTTTTTTTTTTTTTTTTTTGTATTGTGAAGAAACTTTGTAGATAATGATTTACAAAATAAATATTGAATTTGGAAAATCGTAAAAGATTCCATCTAAATATTTTTCAAAGCATTTAAGATTCAATAAAATTATGTGTATTAAAGTCGTTGCTGATAGTTTTAATTCTCAAAAATCAAGAGATTTTGTTTACAGTGCAAGCATATACTGCATTAGAGAAAAATTAAAAGTTCCGCGTGCGTGTGTCCCAATCCATGTTCTGAACTTTTAGTGAAGCTATTTAGTGAAGCTATTCAGTGAAGCTATGAACTTTTTTAAGTGTTCATATTTCTTTTTACCAACGTACCTCAAACTTTCTTAGCAACTTTGCCACCTGGTACATATTATAGCCATGTCAGATGTGGAACATATTTCGCATGTTCCACAAGTATTATTTTAGCAATAATGTTTACAATACTGATCAGTACAGTCATGAATTGAAACTGTAGGTCCATAATTTGTTTCTCATCCTAAAATATGGCAACAGACCGATGTCCAACAAACTATAACACTTAACAAATTTCATAAAATGACACCAGAACTGAAGGTATAACATTATACTTCCACCTGCTTTCTGCGCAACGTGTTGAACAGTTTCAGGTTTGGAAGCTTCACCAGCTTTGTTTAAAAGAATAGAGTATAAATGGAATACAAACAAACGCGTGATTCACCAGCCAGAACATATCGTTTGCTTTCATAGCACTTTTATAGCAATAGTTAGAAAGACCCCCACTGAGGGAACCTACCCCTAGAGTCTATATTCCTCGAGTAGATAATCGACCGACATAAAATCAACCAACCAACCATAGCACAATAGTACATTGGTAATGCCTATTTGTCCTTTCTAGGAATTGTTTCTGTTCCACCTGCTTTCTGCACAATGTGTTGAAAACAATTCATTTGAAAGCTTCACTAACATTTCTGATGACAAGAGAGCGACCACAATTGGAATACAAACAAATGCTTGATTCACCAGTTAGAACATAGTGTTTGCCTTTACAGCACAACAGTATAGTGGCAATGCGTATTAGTTCTTTCTAGGCACTGTTTCTGTTCCACCTGCTTTCTGCACAACGTATTTAAAACTTACAGGTTTGAAAGCGTCACCAGCATTTATGATATCAATAGAGCGGCCTTAATTGGAATATAAACAAGCATTTTATTCACCAGCCAGAACATATCGTTTATTCATAGAACAATAGTACAGTGGCAATGCCTATTTCTTACTTTCTAGGCAATGTTTCTTTAGAATGGAAAACATGCACTTTGATTTATGTATATTTTTTATCTAACTCATCCGGGGTGCCTGTGTGGGAATTCTTAATTTATGGAGTTCATGCAGATGCGCAGTAGTTTCAATACAAATGTTCAGAAAGATTCGTTTTTCAATTTAAATAGCAAGAAATTTATTTCCATATTAATTACATTTGCCACTGAAATTAGCATTTCAGTTACATCAGCAGTCCATACAGGGGTGCAGCAAAATTCATTACGCAACTAGAGCTAAAAATGCTTAATTTGACAGATATCTTTAGTGAGAATAGCCGTCAGATATGCCAAGATACTTCTCTGAATATCGAAAAGTATATATAATGTATTCAACAAATAATTCCTATTATGAAATGCTATAATGTATGTGATATGACGATCATTAAATCATATGATGTTATGACATAACACATCATGAAGTGCATTCAGTAATGCCTGTCGTATGACGTCTTAAATAGCGACAAACTTTGGCACCATTACAGTGCTAAATGTCGAAGTCAAATCCAGCTTTTCTGGAACTATTTTCTTCTAATTATTTTGGTAGTTGTATTTCGGGTTATATTTCTTTTTATTTTTCTAGCTAATTTTGAATTTATTCTTCTACAAAGAATATACTACTAATATATTAATTAAAATGTTCTACAAATGATATACTCATTGAATTGTTGAAAGAAGTTTTTAAGGATTTTTCTATTCATGCTAACCTCTTATACAATTCTTTATATGTCAGAAGATATATATCCTATAATGCATATATATTTTTTATCATAAACTAATACCTTTTTATCATATTTTTTTTCATAAACTCATAAAGAATTATTTGCTATTCTTCATTTAAAGAAATAAAATTTCAAAGAAAGAATGCAAGTTTTAATATTTCAAAATTGAAAAGATTCATTATTCTTGGGATCGTTTGGTATTTTTGAAATAAAACGTTCTATGTCTCTAACGATTGATTTACGAGAAAAATCATAGATATCCATGTTTCTTGATAAAATAAAATTTATTCGAATTAAAACAATACTGAATCTACTTTCAAATCTGATTTGTGCAGCGTATTTTTTAATACACTCAATAAATAAAATGAGACATAGGACATTATGGATAGCAAGTATATCTTAAGACTTTTTATGCAAACGTATCTTTCAGTTTCGACTTTTTTTGTGATTTTTATATCATAAAAAAATTAATGTAGAGAGTATGAAATTTTGCTGTATTTTGTTCTGTTTTATGTTCAGGAAACTGTTTACATAATTAATGTCGATATTATATAATTAATATAAAATGATTATAAAGGACTTATGTTTATTAAAAAGTTTAATTTCTACTGAAAAAAAATATATTACTTCAGCAAAGAGATAAAAGAAACAAGTGGGCAAGTGTGATCGAAAATCTCACAAATGGATTCGTTTAATATTCCTTTCAAAACAGTTTATCCTTTCTTTAATAAATCGAAATAAATTTCATTAAAAAAAAAGAAAAAAAAAGTTATATTTTTTATAAAATAAAAATTTACCGGTCTATTTTTCGAAAATCTGAACTGGTCCGATAGCGAGCAGAGCACGCTATTATACTCTGTCATAATAATATCTGTCATGTGGACTAAATGCGATATTTAAAAAAAAAAATCAATTTCAAAGTTAAACATGTTGTATAGAAACCTTCAAACTGTTAGACATCAGATTATTTTTTTTTTTAAGTTCTCTAATGACGTCATATTAAGCTGCTTTCTGTATTTACACATACTCATACTCCTTGTATTATTGAGAAATGTTTGAAAATTTCCGTTTTCTTACCAATATGACGTCATATTAATCTTTTGAACACTTTCCAACCTAGTTGAAATGTGTTTATGACTCAGGTTTGTCTGCCGTCTTTCCGTCTGTCCGTGCTCTAACTCCCGTAAATATGCTTCCAATGTCCTTAAATTTTTGTATGTTATTTTCGTTTACTGTAGCATGCTCCCTATTTCAACTGAAGTGTGTAGGACTTAGATATTTTTTACAGGGACAGTCCGTTGCATTACAGTCAATTGGGAATAGTCTGTTCAAGCGCATATTGATGAAGCTACGTCATTTAAAACATAATCAAATTGGTATATAATTATGAAGCGCATTAAAACATACTTTTTGTAGAATATGGGGTGCAAAGCATTTATTATTCATTTACAGGGTCAAACAATAGAATTCTTTTACACATCGTTATATGCGAAAAAATCGTCTGCAGTGTAATTTAGTGATATTTCACTATTTCAAACACAATGAAAATTATATGCATTACTGAGGTGCACTATAAATTGCTCTCTTGTGTGCATTGCGTTTATTTACAGGGACACACAAAAGATATTGGTTACAGTACATATGCGATATTTACGGTCTATGTGTGATAAGTGTGTTCTCAACTTTGGTTTGCGTTTTTAACTTTTTTTTTTTTCATAGTACGAGTTTGTTTATAAACTCGGTTGACCATATACAGGGCTACACATGGAAATTCGTAAGTACTACAGACTACACTGTAAAAAATGACCAATGTTTCTTATTTTATGAAAATATACTATAACCACGAACGAAAATATAATATAATCTTCAGAGTTATCCGAAATTTTGAGTAGCGTGTTGCATTGTCTTTTGAATCCCCAGAAACCAATACATTTCATTTTTAGCTGCCCGTATTTTTCAGAAACGTTTCCGAAGGGTTTTTATAGTGTGTTAATTAGTATCCTCAGCTAGGAATACCTGTTTTTTGAATGCTATCAATTCTCAAGTAAACATTTTCATGCTCCAAAAATATGTTTAACCGACAAACATGCAAAATTAACAGTGTTAACAATAACGTTAAAATTAAGATTATGTCTTTACTCTTCAATGTATAAATTAACTTATGCGGCTGAAAACGTTTACTTGAGAATGGATGACATTAGAAAAACAGGTATTCCAGGCTTGGACACTAATTAATACACTATAAAAGCCCTTCGGAAATGTTTCTGAAAAATACGGGTAGCAAAAAATACTTTGTTTTTATAAATAATTCTTTAAATTTTGTAAATGTATTGGTTTCTGGGGATTCAAAAGACAATGAAACACGCTATTTGGAATTTCAGATAACTCAAAAGATTATATTATATTTTCGTTCGTGGTTATAGTATATTTTCATAAAATAAGAAACATTGGCCATTTTTTACAGTGTATGGGAGTGGATTGCTTAAGGGTAGTTTTTAATTGTGGTGACGAATTTTCCTGCTAAACTATATTTAGTAGATTAATAGAAGTTTGTGGAATATAAATAAATTCATATACAGGGCTACGAAATAAAGATACATTGTCGTTTACGTTTGGTAATTGCTGCAAGTGAGTTTTAAGTTGCCTTTTAGCTTAATAGGTGTTGTGTACAAAAGTATTCAGATAATATACAGGGCTGTACAAAAGATTTCGAGTGCATTTTCATCGATTAGCGAAAATTACTAAATGTGAATATTCTAACTGAACTAAATTTTATCATACTAAATATCCACATCTTTTGATCGTTTACAGGCAGCACAAAATAATTTGACTACGTTATTGACACATTAAGGTAATTTCGAAAACTATATTTTTCAGTGTGTTATGGATTTTCTAAACTGTTTACTTACATATCTTCTTTCACCTTATTTAACGGTGAAGTTTCGTTACAGTTTTCTGGCTGTGTTAGAAAGTGCTTCATAATTTATGCTTGATGCATGATTTTTCGTTCTTGTTTTCAATTGGTGAAACTTTTTATTTCATTTTCATTTTTCACGTGGAAATCTTTCAACAGAAATTAATTATTGTAGAAAGAATTTCATTGTGGATTTTTAATTGTTGGCTACTGCTATAACGAAAAATGTTTAAATTTAATTGGATAAGGCTGTTAGATTTTTGATTTTTTAACTCTCTATATTAAAATAATACAATTTTTTCAAATTTTATGATTTTGAGCTTCATAGTAAATATTCAGCTATAACTACTCAAAATTTCAAGTGTGAAAGTTATATAGTTTCTGAGAACAGGCTCCGTGATGGACAGACAACGGTGCGGGAACAAGAAAGCACAAAAAAAAATTACGATTTCAAAAATCCATTAAAATTAAAACCTTGTTATTTTTTTAAATAAACACAAACTATCGAAAAAACATAAAAGAAGTATCAAAAATATCATTATTTTGATTTTCTTTTCAAGGTTATTTTTCGATATGTGCATTTTCAAATTCCTATATAAAATAGATTTGTAATTTAAAATTGATCTATCAATAAATATTAATATATTAAATATTTAACATTAATTTAATATTTATTTATTTGAAATTGTATATGCATTTAAATTGAAGCAATGTAATTTAATCTTTTGAAATATTTAGTAACCATGTAAGTATATGTTTATAGTCTGTTTAGGTAATATATATAGGTAATAAGTAAATACATACATCCCGCTCACTGTATCAAAGCAAAAAAAAAAAAAAAAAAAAAAAAAAAAAAAAAAAACTGTAATTGTCATAAAAAAGGTGCTAACGCAAAATTCGCACTCTCCACTTAACCTAGTTTTTAGAAAAATGCAAAAAAAAAAAAAAAAAAAAAAAAAAAAAAAGATTATTATGAATAAACAAGATATATTGGCACATTTATTTTGTGATATATTTGTTGCCATAACTTATGCCAGCAAATACCAACACTTACATTGTACCAATATAAAATTTAAAAAAAATATCAAATGTAAAAAGTTCTATATTTAATTAAATATTTAACAATAAAAAACGAACTGATGAGCAATATGATTTTTTTAAGTCGTTTCTTTGTTAGAAATCTTCCTTTTATAATTTAACTAAAATTGTAAATTGTAAATTTTTAGAAAGAACACGTTTTCGATTGCCATATTTTTTTTTTTTAAATAGCCAGAATGTCGTAAAGCATTTTTCATTATTATATACGTTTTCAGATAAATTCGTTATAGATTTTTAAAGACATTCAAATTCGAAAATATTGCTTTCATTAAGAAGGTACCAATATCTGAAAGAAAGTTGTGCAGCTATTCTTTTTATTTACCCATCATACGTAGTATAAGGTAAATATTGTAATCGTTTTGAAAATCGAAAAAAAAAAAAAAATTGACGGATTTACACGTTTCAGACACTGGAGGTTTTTTTCCGAAAAACATATTTTAGGGGGGAAATATTGCCGCCCGTCTGCCTGTGTCTGTGTCTGTAAACGCTCGATCTCCCGAACAATTTGAGATAGAGACTTGAAATGTTGTATGTACTTAGTATGTAATAATAAGAAGAAGCTTTTTGAATTTCATTAACGTTGATTATCTGGAACTATGATTTTCGGACTTTCGAGATATTCGTTCGGATAAAATATATATAAAAATTTTCCAAATTGTTTATTTTAAGGAATGAATATGAAATGCAATAAAAAAACAAATTTTGCATAAAGAATGAAATCGATCGCATAATGAGTTGCCGAAATAGAAATACTTGTAATCCTATTTTCAACACACTTAGATTTTTCAAAACCCTGTATTTCATCCAAATTTCAATTCAAAGATATATTTTAATTGGAAATGAGACGCTTAATCCGACGCAATAAACCGTTAGTTAAATTGATTAAAATTTTTGGAGTTATAAGGATGTTTCTTTTACGCAATTCAGTAATAGAACACTTACAGTTTATGACGTCATCAAGCCACGATTTTATTATAACTGCAATGCGTTTTATAAGTAGTTTACAAATATTTTATTTTAAAACTTTTATTATGCATGTCCATGATGGGTAAGTATTACGGTGGCCCCCAACGACTAGTTTACTTTGCGTAACCAACCAGAAAAATGTGCATTTTTCAAGAATTTAATTTTTTATATAAATATGTTGAATTAAATTTGATTATTGTTTTTTGAAAAAGCAATTCAAAATTAAGTTTTTATATTAATTTCAAAATTTAATCCTAGAATGCTACCCTTAGAAAAACTTACGGGAATGATAACCATTCGTCTCCCAGGCGAAATGTGGGTACGCGTGCTTAAATTCAATTTTAAAAGCTAATTAGAATAAACGTATGCTACCTGCAGGGGGCTTTATCACTCTCGATCTACAAATAAGCAAGAAATCACAATTTATTTGTTTTCAAAAAAATCTTCAAACATGTTACGTGATGGTCACCAAACACTGCTCTGGAACACGTTAGACAAAAGTTGCGCGTCATTCTGGGCAAATTGTAGGGGGAAAATGCAGAATTTTTCCTTTCTTTTGCATTCAGATTGTTCGAGTTTTTGAATGTTCATATCCAATTTCAAAAGTTCACTTATAATTGCCCCTGTTGATCGGGGCAATTTGATACGTTGAGATACTTCTTCATCCACTGAGCAAGAAGATCTCCACTTAGCTTTATCGCGAACTTTTTTCTGAATAATGCTTTTTCGAATTGTTGAGCCATGTTATGCACATATATAACATGTGCATTAAACAAACTGATATTATCATACCATAAAACACACAAAGAGGCCATCAGCGTGTTTTCCTACTACATGACATGTTATTACATATCTGATTCAATGTGTCTGCGGCTCTTTTTGTGGAGTTAAAAAATTCTATGATTATTTCGAGCTGCTGACCTTGATTTACTTAATTGAGAAACATATGACCATTTTGACTTATCTTTACCACTGAGCTGAATTTTGTCTGGATAAATTATAGACGTCATATGACTCAAAATTTTTCGAAATTTTTCCAACCACTTTTATTTGATACACTGCTGTTTTCAATTTTAGCTTCGTAATTTGACTTCATATTTCCATCCTCCTAGGTTTGTTTTTCAAGAATTGTTTTTTCCTCATCTTTTTTGTCAAAAGATAATTCATAATTTTCATCTCCATTGCTATTTGTAATTTCGTCACTCTCAACTTCAATTAAATCTTTATTTTCTGATTTAGTCCTTGAAATAGAATTTTCTTGATCACTTAGTTCTTTTAATAGTTTCCAGATAGTCTCAGGTCTACCCCCAAACATTTTCTCCGATACAACGTTTTGATATGTCATGGCAGCACAGGAAAAAAAAAAAAACTAAGTCTGGTTCTCAAATGCAAACACTACTGCTAACCATTCGTGTGCGAGACGAATATTGTTCTGAAAACACCTTGTGCAAAAATATTTCGGGAAAAAGGATTATCCTTAAATATAGTATCCAAGGTCAAATTAAGGTACTGAGTGGCACAACCCATTTCCTTTTTTGGGAGAGGCAGGACAAAGTTACTTGTTATGGGCTTCGTCCAGGAGACGAATGGGTAGCATTCTAGGGTTAAA
Source organism: Maratus michaelseni (assembly GCA_963931845.1). Lineage (NCBI taxonomy): Eukaryota > Metazoa > Arthropoda > Arachnida > Araneae > Salticidae > Maratus > Maratus michaelseni. The sequence continues at coordinate 82,249,958 of OZ007589.1, forward strand.
TAAAAAAATTTTGATTTTATCTTTTTTGTGTATTATTTCTACATCTATAGCAATTTGTAACACTTTATAACCCTAATGATATATAAATTTGTTAACATTTTAAAATTTCTTTAATAGGGTGGGATAGGTATATTTGAAGGAGGTCTACAGGAAATATATTCTAATAAAGAAGAATCTATTTTAGTACGATAAACAAATTTAGTTCATAAATAATATCGTGCTGATTTTTTAAATTCAAATCTACCGAACGTCCAAATATCCGAATCTCTATCAACACTTTTTTTTTAGTTTTACATCATTAACATATATTAATTTCGTTAGTAACTAAAACGTCTTCTAGAAGTAATAATACAACTAATGTCATACGAAAAATTTGAGATTTTCGTGCATTCGATGCACTAAATTGTTAATCCAAAGTGAGTTTTTTTTTTTTTAAATGTCTGTTGGTAGGAAAATGTAAATTCTCAAAGGTGCCGCCATAAAAATAGCTTCATCCTCTCTTAAATATCACATGTCTAAATAGCAACAAAATTATATAGTAAACAAATCTCTTTTCATTATTTGCCATTCAGCAGATGAGCTAAGCAAATAGTATGTAAAGCTAAATATTAACTAAAAGATCATCTAATAATCAGTATATTCTTATTTCTTCTGATGTAATGACTGTAAACTTAGGAGTGGCCAATTTCGTGGGAAAAATATTTAAACACTACACTGTTTATCAGTGTTTATCTGAAACTGATGATTAGCCTTAACGAAAGAGACCCGTGGAAGTACTGCTTAAATTACCATAGACGTAAAAAAAGGAACGTTTTTGTTAAGCAAAACATTTTTATCTTATTAGGTGTTTATAACTCAGGATAACACAGGATTATTTATAGCGTTACAACACCTGGTACTATTTGAATATTTCGCAATAGTGTTGTATCTACATTTCTGTCAGCGTTTTAATCATTGGAGAGTGTGCTTTCATTGATATTTTCATCTGTCCAGTTATCCGAAACCTTGCATATCCGAACTATTCCCACTTCCGACAGATTGCGATAATAGGACTTCTACACTATTTACCATTTAGTAGTGTTTAAAGAAATAAAATAAAATAATTGTGCAACAAATAAAGTTAATTTGTCTTCTGGTAAGATTTTAAAATGCTTGCGTCGCGACAGCAAATAATTACACATCGCAGGAGATTGATAACATCTTTAATTAATATGTATATAGTAATGGATATTTCTTGATGGATAATGCGCTTCAACGTTATAATAGCGATAATGACGTAATTCTTATTACTGACGAAAATTTGAAGATCTAAAATGCTTGTACACCATTTCTTTAACGTAAAAAGATTTCTGATAAATAGTTACCGGAGTTTAATTCATCCATTATAGTATATTGGTAAATATTTGAAATAATGTTTTATCGCACCAAAACAGTTCGTCCATAACAGAACACAGCACATGTTAAATTTTAAAGTTATCTTCTATTTTTTATAATGATTGGATGCGCTAACAAACTTTTGAGACACAGGTATTCATATGTGTAGTACTGTTATTAACTTCTATGTTCATTGTATCTTGTTTTAATATTAAAATTATCTAAAGACTAATTTAATTTCAAATATTTTATATTAATTTTCCATACACAAAGAAATCTGTAAAAACGAAATCGTGGTAGGGACCAGAGAAAAATTTCTTGTAGACCGTCTTACATCTGAGTAGTTACCATTATATTTGATACTACCCTTCGTGATAGTGCAATACTTCAGCTTACCCCCCCCCCTACACACACACACACCACCCCATATCTACGTGGTAGCATACATGGTAACACCACTATTTCCAATTAAGTAGATTTTTTAATTCGGATATTCCATATTCATTCCAAAATTTTAAAATAGCAATATTTGCTTCATATAATAACAGACATTTCGTCATTAAATAAAGCGAAATTTATTACTGAAATTGTTTGGTATGAATTCAGATTTTCTGAATTACGGAATTTCTAGAAAGTATTCTACCATGGGAATTAAAGAGTTGAACTCTTTCAGGCGCGGATTACTTCTGTTTGTAAAATGGTGAAATGATTGATTGACAGCAAAATTTATAAACGAATTTCTCAGAAACTAAATACTTGCTTTTGTTCAAGTTCATTATAAAAGCAAAATGTTATTAAAATATTCTGGGTGTCGTTTAACAGTTTGTAATTAAAATTAACTGGTCACGTTTGTGACCACCGACCGTGAAAGGGTTTTAAGGAAATATTACATTTTATTCAAGTTCCGTTTTCGCAGATTTTACTTTATATTTTGCATTTCCCAAAATATTTTAAGGCAAAAGAAATTTAAGATTAATATTTTCATATAAAAATACTAATTTAAACAGAAATATATAAGAAATATCTCGAAATACTATCTTTTTGAGTTAATGATAAAACGATATATTTTTATTTAATATATTTCGACTGTCTTACATAAGTTTAAAAGTGATATTTTAGATATCAAAATTGAAAATTTTCATTGAAAAAAAAAGAAATAAAATGAAAATTATTAATTTAATCGATCCAATCTAAATACTGCTCTCGCAAGTTAATATTTCATCGAAATCCATGAAGCATAGAAATCAATCAGGTGTATTTAAGACATGTGTAACGGAGAAGGGGAATGATTTATGACTTCCCTAAATGGATGCTTTCTAGCAGTTTATGAGAGTTAATGATGTCTGCAGATTGATTTTGAAGCTTGTAATTAAATGTCAAGACATAGATTTTGATAATGCGATGTCTCGGTAGTTTGATAGCTCCAGTATATGAAAGGTAATGATATATATTATAATGAAGGATGAATATTTTTCTTATCTTAAAGTTTTATCTACATATATGGAAACATCATCATATGGATCAATCTTTAATATTGAGACATTTGCCTTGCCTGCTCTGTTAGAAAGATTTTTTTTGTATATTTGAAGATATATTTGTTTAAATCACTGATTAAATTATTATATTAAGAGGGTGTTCTATTAAAATCTTCATCAATTGGAAATTGATAAAACACTTTTGAACTTTTTTTTTTATTTTACAAATAACATATATGGGCTATGCACATCTATTTCAAGTGTGAAAAAAAAGTATTATTAGAAACTAAAGATAATAGCTATATAAAGTGGAATTTAAGAAATATTTTTAATAATACAGTATCTATTTTATCTATATCTGTTTAAAAAAATCTTCAATATTTTTGCTCTTAAAATGTAATAAAATGTAATGTTTCCATTTTCGGATTTGTTTATGGTTTTTCTTTTCGTTTTCTATAATATAGAAATATTCATGGAAGCAAACTATTCGCGAGTTTGCTATTTTGATATCGTTGTTACATCATGAGAGTATCGTTTCATCGAAATTGCGTAGTTTTACGATTGTGATCTTTGCTTTCTCTTTCATTAAATTTTAATTTTAAGTAGTTAAATTCTAAATTTAACTACATTCGGTGCTACGTCAGACACATACATTTTTACTACTTGCTGAAGACAAACGGACTTGTTGAAAACAAAGCTGTAGCTATTTAGTGCACATATCAGTGCGTGCGTAAATTATATGTTTCAATAACGTTGTTTAGTGCCACAAATGTCTTACGCAGTGACCAAATGTTGAGAATAACAAGCTAGTAGTTGGAGAAATTCAGAAATTTAATCTGCCGTTGTAATACTACAACATATTAACAGTCACAAAAAGTATGGTGCTAATAGAATCCTATCGCTTTATAAGTATTTTGTGCGATTGATTATATGGTACGCCGTAATTCCCTGCTTTTTCCTAACAATTAAAATTTAGCAGAATTTAGGTTTTCAAAAATCGGCAAAATTGGTTGCTTCGTTAGCAATACTTTAATGTTATTATTTTTAGATTTAATAATACATTCACCTGTTTTCTTGAAAAATATGCTTTTTATTCGGTACATATTAGAGATGCGTTTGTGATCAAGAGTAAGACTGGAAATCTCGAGTTGCGTTTGACGTTTTTGAAAGCAAAAAACCAATTAAACATAGTATAATACGACATACACAGACCTGCCAAGTATCCGGCTTTTTGGATACCAGTATTTTAGTGCAGAAAATGTCGTTTTATTTAATCGGAGCACTCTGCGTTTTAAAACAACATTTTCTCTAAGAAAGTAATGTTGTACAAAAAGCCGGAGACTTTGCAACTCTGCATACAGCAGATTCGAGGCAGAGGTCACTTATTGAAACAACTGGCAAAAACGCGAAAATATTCTTTTTCTATTGTGTTTTCATTTTGTGTAATTGTAAACTCTCGTCCTCAGAATATGCCTGGATTAATCTTTCTAAATAAGATAACAGCAAAGCAGTTTATTTGAATTTAAACTGTTGTGATGTTGAACATGTGCAAAAATAAGAATTTTTAATGTTTCAAAAAAGTTCTATAAATCCTGTTTTTAAAACCTCTTTTGAAATTTATGCTATTTATTTTCTACATCTCTATAATGTTTTCTGATGCACCATATTTCAGGAAAGAATTATCTGTGGGTTTTTATTATAAAGATATATTGCTTTAAGAAAATGTATCATAAAAAGAGAAATTTCATTTTTTAACACATATTTCGCTGTAGAAAATTTTAAATTCTGTAGAAAATAAAATTGAGGGAATGCAAATGAATTCCTTTTTTTTACTACATAAGTAACTTTAATTGCTTTATTATGCTGTTTAAAAAAATGATGTTATACTTTTCAATTTCATATTTTGTTAATGAATCAATGTTAGCCCCGAGAATATCAATTTCGATATTTAACATATAGACATAATAAATACGCAGAAATAAGAAAATTTTAAGTGTGTTGCATTTATATCTTTCTTCGTTTTTAGAAAAAAAAATGTTTAAGGGGAAGATATTAAATTCAGATTTTTCTACAAATGTAACCTTATTCTAACAAATGCAATGTTAACGTATTATTGATTTAAAATACATGAGGGAAGATTTTTTTCATTCCGATATTTCCTAGAATTTTCTTGATGTTATTTGCCCGTTGTACATCTTTATTTACATGACAAATCTGATATTCTGGGGGCAAACACTTTTTTCAAAGGATTTCATTTGAAGATTTTATTACTGCAATATTCTGGGATTTGTTCATTTTTTCTAAACAAAAATTTTAAACTTTTTAGTATACCTTAAAACTATTTACAGATTTTAAATAATCATCAAATAGTCCATGTAATTTTTACCAATTTATAGCATTAAACAAAGTCAAAGCATACACATTTGTACATTTCATTTTTTAACACCTATAAATTGCATTTAAAGTCAAATTTCTTTTAAATGTATAGAATGTATGAATGTATAGAATGTATAGAATTCCACATATATTTTTATTTTCGCTATACTCATATGAAGAAAACAATGGATTTGTGAACATTTTCGACTTCCGAATTGTAATTGATTTATACGTTTTGGGATGTCCTGAACGCGTTTAATTTGTTTTGAACACGATCCGGTATGAAAATTTTAAATGAAAACAATATATGTAAAAATGATTTAAATATATGAAATATATGAATAATATGAATGATTAAAATATATGATTTAAAAGTAGATAACAAGTCAAGCAGGAGCTCTTGTTTTAAAATTTTCAGATGTTTCCCTGATTTACTATTTGTTTCAGTGTTTCGTTTATGAATACAGCGCCATCAGAATCGGAGAAAATGTGCGGATGGCGGTGACCTAGCAGCAGGCGCCAAGCCATAAAAGTGTTTAATTAGTGCTGCAAGTTATTACTACATGTGCATTTGCGATTGATAGCAAATACAGAATGAATTTTTAGCACCACATGTCTAAGATAATTGACCGGCGGTGATAATACGGGCAAGTCAGGAACGCAGGGCTCAAACGAAAATTGAGGACGCTTTTAGAGAATACTGTTCTATTTTAGTGGCACATAGGGTGAATCCCTCAGTTATTGATACCTAACAAGTAACTGACACTTGAGCAAAAATCTAACTCAAATAAACATGTTGTTGTAAATTTCTGCAAAGTAATGCCATCTAGTGGTAATTGAGACTCTTATTTTTATTTTGGAATCAATTTATTCACCAGTAGAGGGCCAACTACATATTTAATGAGGAAGAAACTTTTGAAAATACAAAAAGTGCCATTTTGAAGCAACCATCTTATTTCTAAAATTAAGGAAGTGCTTTTCTAATCTATTTGGAATGCAACCATCCTAAAATTTTTCTTAAAGTTATACTTCTAGAAATTAGTTTAACGATGTATATGATATATTAGGGCCATGATTTAAGGTTTGTAGTTATTTAATTTAGCTTAATGGGAGGTGCCAGTTATTGATTACTAGAATTTCATTTCACCAGTCTCTGATAGAGGTGTTAGTCATTGGTTATATTAAATAATGTTAAAATCTATTATTTGAACTGTTTAAAAATGCATAATCTATACTAATATTATAAAGGAGTAAATCTTGTTTGTTTGTTTGTAGGGGGCAATCTCTGGAACTACCGAACCGATTTCAAAAGTGATGGTGGCAAATTGATGGTGACAACCCCTGCTCCAACATAGGCTATATTTTATGTCGGTGCCACTAACCCCAGGGGGTGCAGGAGCAAAAAACGTTCTAAAATTGCGATTTTTCAGTTATAACACTGGCTGTCAAGCCCTGAGAGCTTGGCAGCCGGTTCTGTATGTATGTATGTACGTACGTAATGCGATAACTCTTCATAGAAATATCCGTTTTCCTTCAAATTTTGTTTGTAGGTTCACTGTGTTAAGGCGCTTCCCTGATTAGTTTTCGGGATTGATTGGTTAAGTATAAAAGGGGAGGGAACAAGGGGCTAATTCCCTCCCCTTAATTTATATAAATGGGTTTTTCATGCAGAATGATTCCGTTTTCCTTCAAATTTTGTTTATAGGTTCACTGAGTTAAGGCGCTTCCCTGATTAGTTTTCGGGATTGATTGGTCAAGTATAAAGAGGGGGAACAAGGGTCTAATTCCCCCCCCCCCCTTAATTTATATAAATGAGTTTTTCATGCAGAATTATTCCGTTTTCCTTCAAATTTTGTTTATAGGTTCACTGTGTTAAGGCGCTTCCCTGATTAGTTTTCGGGATTGATTAGTTAATATAAAGGGGGGGGGATCGGGGGGCTAATTCCCCCCTTAATTTATATAAATGGGTTTTTCATGCAGAATTATTCCGTTTTCCTTCAAATTTTGTTTATAGGTTCATTGGGTCAAGACGCTTCCCTGATTACTTTTCGGGATTGATTGGTTAAGTATAAAGGGGGGAACGGGGGGCTAATCCCCCCCTTAATTTATATAAATGGGTTTTTCATGCAGAATTATTCCGTTTTCCTTCAAATTTTGTTTATAGGTTCACTGTGTTAAGGCGCTTGCATGATAATTTTCGGGATTGATTGGCTGAGTATAAAGAGGGAAACGGGGGGGGGGGCTAATCCCCCCCTTAATTTATATAAATGGGTTTTTCATGCAGAATTATTCTGTTTTCCTTCAAATTTTGTTTATAGGTTCACTGAGTTAAGGCGCTTCCCTGATTAGTTTTCGGGATTGATTGGTTAAGTATAAAGGGGGGGGGGACGGGGGGCTAATACCCCCCTTAATTTATGTAAATGGGTTTTTCATGCAAAATTATCCCATTTCCTTCAAATTTTATTTATAGGTTCACTGTGTTAAGGCGCATGTCTGATTAGTTTTCGGGATTGATTGGTTAAGTATAAAGGGGGGGAACAAGGGGCTAATTCTCCCTTATCTATACTAATATATAAAGTAGTAAAGATTGTTTGTTTGTTTGTTTGTTTGTTTGTAGGGGGTAATCTCTGGAACCACTGAAGCGATTTTAAAAGTGATGGTGGCAAATTAATGGTGACAATCCCTGCTCCAACATAGGCTATATTTTATGTCGGTGCCACCACCCCCAGGGGGGTGCATTAGAGAAAAACGTTCTAAAATTTCGATTTTTTGTGTACTGAAGGAGATAGAAGTATCAAATTTGGTATGGTAGTTACTTATAAGATGTAAATGCTCTCTAAGAACAAAAAATATAAAAACATTCGCAATTTAAAAGGGTGAGATGAGGAAGAAGCGTTCTAAAAACATTCTAAATTACAATTTCTATGGAATCTCTGAAACTACAGAACCGATTTCAAAAGTGATGGTGGCAAATGGATGGTGACAGTCCCTGCTCCAACATATGCTAAATTTTTTGTCGGTGCCACTGCCCGCAGAGGGTGCAGGAGCGAAAAACGTTCCAAAATTATGATATTTTCAATAATGAAGGAGTTAGGAACTTGACATTTTGTATGGTCGTTACTTACAAGATTTAAATGCTCTATAAGAACAAAATCTAAAAAAATTCGAAATTTAAAAGGCTGAAATAAGCAAAAAATTTTCTAAAAACATTCTAAATTACAATTTGTATGGAATGTCTGGAACTACTAAAGCGATTTCAAAAGTGATGGCGGCAAATGGATGGTGACAATCCCTGCTCCAACATAGGCTATATTTTATGTCGGTGCCACTAACCCCAGAGGGTGCAAGAGCAAAAAACTTTCTAAAATTGCGATTTTTCAGTTATCACACTGGCTGTCAAGCCCTGAGAGCTTGGCAGCCGGTTCTGTATGTATGTACGTACGTAATGCGATAATTCTTCATAGAAATATCCGTTTTCCTTCAAATTTTGTTTATAGGTTCACTGTGTTAAGGTGCTTCCCTGATTAGTTTTCGGGATTGATTGGTTAAGTATAAAAGGGGGGGAACAAGGGGCTAATTCCCCCCCCCCTTAATTTATAAAAATGGGTTTTTCATGCAGAATTATTCCGTTTTCCTTCAAATTTTGTTTATAGGTTCACTGAGTTAAGGCGCTTCCCTGATTAGTTTTCGGGATTGATTTGTCAAGTATAAAGGGGGGGAACAAGGGTCTAATTCCCCCCCCCCTCCCTTAATTTATATAAATGGGTTTTTCATGCCGAATTATTCCGTTTCCCTTCAAATTTTGTTTATAGGTTCACTGAGTTAAGGCGCTTCCCTGATTAGTTTACGGGTTTGATTAGTTAAGTATAAATGGGGGGGATCGGGGGGGGGCTAATCCCCCCCTTAATTTATATAAATTTGTTTTTAATGCAGAATTATTCCGTTTTCCTTCAAATTTTGTTTATAGGTTCATTGGGTTAAGACGCTTCCCTGATTACTTTTCGGGATTGATTGGTTAACTATAAAGGGGAGAACAAGGGGCTAATTCCCCCCCCCCCTTAATTTATATAAATGGGTTTTTCATGCAGAATTATTCCGTTTTCCTTCAAATTTTGTTTATAGGTTCACTGTGTTAAGGCGCTTCCCTGATTAGTTTTCGGGATTGATTAGTTAATATACAGGGGGGGGGGATCGGGGGGCTAATCCCCCCTTAATTTATATAAATGGGTTTCTCATGCAGAATTATCCCATTTCCTTCAAATTTTATTTATATGTTCACTGTGTTAAGGCGCATCTCTGATTAGTTTTCGGGATTGATTGGTTAAGTATAAAGGGGGGGAACAAGGGGCTAATTCCCCCTTATCTATACTAATATATAAAGTAGTAAAAATTGTTTCTTTGTTTGTAGGGGGTAATCTCTGGAACCACTGAAGCGATTTTAAAAGTGATGGTGGCAAATTAATGGTGACAATCCCTGCTCCAACATAGGCTATATTTTATGTCGGTGCCACCACCCCAGGGGGGTGCAGGAGCGAAAAACGTTCTAAAATTTCGATTTTTTGTGTACTGAAGGAGATAGAAGTATCAAATTTGGTATGGTAGTTACTTATAAGATATAAATGCTCTCTAAGAACAAATTATAAAAACATTCGCAATTTAAAAGGGTGAGATGAGGAAGAAGCGTTCTAAAAACATTCTAAATTACAATTTCTATGGAATCTCTGAAACTACAGAACCGATTTCAAAAGTGATGGTGGCAAATGGATGGTGACAGTCCCTGCTCCAACATATGCTAAATTTTTTGTCGGTGCCACTGCCCGCAGAGGGTGCACGAGCGAAAAACGTTCCAAAATTATGATATTTTCAATAGTGAAAGAGTTAGGAACTTGACATTTTGTATGGTCGTTACTTACAAGATTTAAATGCTCTATAGGAACAAAATCTAAAAAAATTCGAAATTTAAAAGGCTGAAATAAGCAAAAAATTTTCTAAAAACATTCTAAATTACAATTTGTATGGAATGTCTGGAACTACTAAAGCGATTTCAAAAAAGTGATGGTGGCAAATGGATGGTGACAATCCCTGCTCCAACATAGGCTATATTTTATGTCGGTGCCACTACCCCGAGGGGGGTGCAGAAGCGAAAAACGTTCTAAAATTGCGATTTTTGCGATGGTGAAGGAGCTAGAAACTTCAAGTTCGGCATGATTGTTATTTATAAGATCTAAATGCGCTCTAAGTACAATTTCTAAAGAAAAATGATCTAATGATTCTGCGATTTTTCAACTATTGAATTTCTAAAATTACCAAATTTCACAATAGAGTACCATAGCGAAACCTTCACGCGTAAAAAGATAATGATAAGGGCGACGTGTCCTGACGTGTATATTGACTATAGCACGAGTCACAAATTATAGTATCCTTATTATTCTGTTAAAATATAAAAGTGAATTATGAAATGTCAATATTTTGTTTGATTAAAGGTTCGTTAAGAGAAATTGACCAGCGTAGCGGGCGTAGCTTGCTAGTGATAAATAAAATTTATCTTGTAGTAAACACCATTAAAATTTAAGTTGTATTAGCGGTGTCTGACACCAGATGTCAGTTACTGTTTCATAAATGTCAGTTATTGGATATATGCACTACGAATATAATCCATTCGGAAATATTACTCCTATATACTCTTACTATATACTCAGCATTACTAAAAATGCAGTACAGCATACTAAATCCCACTTTTTATAATAAATATTAATGTATTTGGATTTTATAATAAAGAATAAAGTTTTTTAAAGCGTTTTAATCTTTTAAAATAAAGTGTCAGTCACTGGTTCACTTTGTGTCTGTTATTGGTGTTCCAAAGTAGGGCTTTTGTCAGTTATTGGTGTTCCAAAATAGGGATGGTGTCAGTTATTGGTGTTCCAAAATAGGGATGGCGTTAGTTACTGAAGTTTTTGACTATATTTATGAAAAGAAATATTTTGTAATAATAAAAAGTATAATTTATCAAAATTTTTCCAACAATAATTTTTCAATATATCTGTACTATCCTCACAAAAGCAAAGGTAAGTGTAACATAGATCTAATTTTTTGTTATAGCGATTTGAACAAGAAAGAATTCTTAAAGTGTCAGTTACTGTGGGTTTCACACTAATTCAAGTCTTGCTTAAGTCAAGGGAATAAAGACGCTGTCTTTTAAGATTTATATGTTATTTATTTAAAAGGGACTTTTCGGTAACGTGTTAATGCAATATTAGGTTACAGCGAAATGACTAGATTATTTATCCTAATACGTTAAATAACGCCCATCCCTACTTAAGACCCAATTATTGTTTTGCTAAATATGTTTCAAGCGGTTTTGTATTTCTACTTTGTAGCATAGATTATTTCTCATCTAACAGAATATTTTAATCCAGTAGTGAACTAAGGTGCTCTTAAAACAACGCCGAGACTAGCACATTCTACAAAAAACTCAACACATATTATTAATTAGAATTATAAATTAAATGAAGTAAAAAAAAATACATGTTAATTTCAATAAAACAAATTAAAACGTCAAAATATTTACAGATTTTTCAAAAAAAAAAAAAAAAAAAAAAAAAAAAAAAACTTGATTTGAATACCAATAAATTAATAAAATCGGTTACTTTTTTATTTCCAATGCAGCAGGCGAACAGATATTTTTCTTACGCCGAACAGAGATCATGAAAAAAAAAACAGAAATATATGTAAAAAGATATCAAACACAGGAACAAAGTAAAGGGTAATTAACATGAGAACCACATAAAATCAAGAAGTTAAAATGCGCAAAGAGGCTCTGGCCTCTCAGTAACGGGAGTAAATGCAGTTCTTCTTGAATGCTCAACAGTCAGAGAGGTGTTCAGCAGTCATCGCCGCACCACTGTGGCAGAGGGAGCAGGCAGGACTATCTACTATCTGGAGACGGAAAAGATGAGCACATAAACAATCATGCTTTGTCGCGAAACGAAAGGCAGCTACAGCACTGCTTCTTGAACAAACGGGGGACAACGTTACTCGCGTCCGTAGCATTCCTTAAGCTGCACGTGCTCCCTGGGTGTTACTAAATGGGTAACAATTTTACAGCCGAGGTCACCATTTCTTCAAAGGTGATTACTTGAAAGAAAGAAAAAAAAATTATTTTTAATTGTTAAAAACTATAAAGATAATTAGGATTTTAGTAGTATCTATAGATATATATTTACATTTAGGGAATTATGTCTTGATATTTATTAGATATCACCACTAACATTAATATTCCCAAATTATTCGAGATCTTGATATTTCGTTTTGATCATATCAGACACCCAATGAAATGCAGAATTTTAACGAAACACAATTCTAAATATATTATGTACTATTTTCATAATTATGAAAGAGAAATTTCGGTACAAAAATTAAATTAGATTAGATTATTTTAATCCTATTACATATTCTTTTATTCGAAATATAGATTAAAATAAAAGTATTTAACTGATTTATTTATTGAATACAAAATCCTACCGTTCATTCATAACCCTGAGATTAAATTACAGCAGATGATCATTTTATATTAAAATATCTGGCTACTAAACCTGAAGAATTTCATAAAACAAAGGCCGACACATTTAATCAGAATTTCTGAAGCTTTTCTGTCGTATGTTGCAATGAATGTACAAGTTTACGTTTTAGTGAAAATTTAATTATGTGGGGACATCGTCTTTGCAAGATTAATATATTAAAATTTACTCATCGTTTGCACGATACGATGACGAAAATTCAGCAGCTCGAGATTATTAAAGATACTGCAGGCTCTGTAAATTTAAATTCAGAACTTCATAAATAAAGATATGATAAAAATCCAAATATTGTGATTCCAATATATCTGAATGTTTACATTAGAAATTACTGGTATAAACCGCGTTTTGAAAGTATGGTTTTTTATATATAAATGTAAATATTAACCTGCGTTTCTGTATCTAAAACTAATATGTGTAAAATTACAAATTAATTGATATGAGAAATCACGGGACGAATAAGGATAATTTACTACTGAGCTGATATCCGTATTATCTACTGGTATACGTTAATAATGATACTGATGCACATTTTGTGATATCGTATTGGTCAGAATATTGTTAAATAATAACATAACATTACACAAAAATAATAATAAGACTGTAAGTTACAAACATGTAAAAATATTAGCATGAAATGTTAAACTGATAAAAGAGAATATCAAGTTTAAAATTTCTAGTTATCCTTTTTTAATTTAAATTTTTTATTATATTTAAGTTATATTTAGAAGACAAATGTAACATCGCTGCGTGGGCTCAAACAACGCATTACAAAATCCTTACCTTTGGTTACACCGGGTATTTTGAACCGTGCGTGAATTGAATTAGACTATCATCTTGATATCCTGCGAGCAACTAAAGGAGCATGTGTCGAGATCTACTAATGTCTTTAAAAATTTGATATGTAAGTTTTGTTTCATCATTATAAGTAAGTTAATATTTCTTGTATAGTTGATATTTTTGAAGATGTATAGTTCATTTGTGGACACCCTATATATTGCCAGTGTAATAGTAAGTGTTATTTCACTTCAAATGTCATACATATTTTGCACTATTTTTCTATTTTTTACCAAGGATTTAATTATAACAAATCCGAAGGGAGAAGTGACTAATCATAGTTTTTGAACAAATCGATGGGGAGCACAGTGATACAGGTTACGCTAAAACATAATGGAAGAGTATATAATTGAGCACCATTATAATTATAATTACTTCAATATGAAAAACATGTATTTTATGATACGTTAAAATGTTGTTTGTATTTTAGACTTGGACGGCCATAGGCAAAAGTTAGTGTTCTCACATTACCAACATACAGCCACTACATTCTCCAGTCTCAAAAATTATCAACCATGTCATATAATAGATTGCGGCAAGTGTCAAAGAAGAACAAAAATTAGTTCTGTCTGACTGTGGACAAATGTGACGTAGAATAAGACGAATGATAAGATTGTTTTGGAGTATTTTTTTTCTTTTATTTATAAATATAACTAAATTCCAATAAGTAAATTTAAACATGCAATGGCTTAAATTTCTGTAGGCTATTATTTATAACAGTTAGTGTCTAAAAAAAGTCTCTTTGAGAACGACTCCTCCCTGTTATTTATAAATTAGTTAATTTGTATTTTCCTAATTCGATATATTTGCATATGTATCCTATATACCCGACTGGTAATTCTTTTTTATTGTTAAAAGCTGGAAAGGCATCACTAATTAAATGTAAAATATCGTTATTTTTATGCTTCAATGCTTTTAACAACAGTCTATATCTATTCGAAGTACCTTGCAAACCAGAAGAACTGACAGACATATTGCTTAGTGCCTTATACCAAAAGTTGCAAGACACATGTAAGATTTGTTATCAAAAGAATCCATAATAGTCGAATAAGATCTCAAATCAGTTATTAACATAAATGGGAAATGTCCTATAGAATAAAATATTTAAAATATCTGAAATTTCAGAATTAATATTGTTAAACTTTGCATGAGATAGGTTGACATTTTACAATGTTTGATTTTACTCAAAATGGATCAATTAGTCAAAACATATCTTTATAGCCAAGAAAACTGGCCTATGGTGAATGTTTCTGTTTTGTTTTATATGTGACATACAGTCAATCGATATTCGTATAAAATTCATTACTGTGAAACTAAATATTACCAAATCGTCATTTGCTCTCATTCTAAATTTCGAAGGTCCTGTAAAAAAATTATTGAACGTCTGCTTTTAAGTTGATAATTTAATTATTATTGCCAATATAATAATATTTGCATGTCTTTCAGTGCGATAAAACGCTATCTGTAGACGTAAATTTAATACATTACATAGGGCTTAAAGGCCAAGAAACAGAGCAGCTTAAACAGAAATTACATATCGCCTTAACTTTGTACCGTATAGAGTAACTTTGTTCCTAGCGTATTACTAATATCTTACTAAGCAGGACATGTCGGCAATTATATACAGATTGTTTTCGAAAATATTTTTTTACAGATTGATACAGTATTCATAGTGCATGCAACTTTACCTAGTTATGTGTCTGTATGTAAGTTTGTGTGTGTGTGTGTGTGTATATAATATATATGTAAACTGAATATCAGACTTTTTCTTAAGTTTTATACTTTTCTAACTTACTTTAATTTTAAACTGTATTTTGTAAAAAAAAACTGCAAATAATATCGATTTTCCCACTTTTAGTAAATTATTTATCAACTAGGTGTTACCCGTGACTTCGTTCACGCAACATTAAAAGAAGAATAAATACATTAATTAAGCAAAATATTTCACTCCCGATAGTTAAAAACATTAATAATTAACTAACTATTTATCACATTTCATAGGAGACAATACGGTATTTTTTTTGTTATAGGGACCTTGACATAACTCAGTCTTAAAAGAGTGAAATATTGTGCCAAATAATCGCGAAAATGAAATTGCAACCAATGCAAAAAGGAGGGCCAAATAAAATCGTGGAAATAGACTAATTGGGTAAAAACAAAGGTCAATTTTACCTGCTAAAAAAACTGATCTGTTTTATTTCTCTTTTTTTTAAACACAAATAATTACTATTTACTTTCCGTTTTTAGAGAAACTTCGTTAAAATTTACACAAAAAAAATTGGCATTTAATATAATGTTTTTAACTCTAAAAGTTTGTGTGACATCCTCGGATGAATGATAATCGGTATTAAGTAAATCGCGTTGCGTTCGATAGTCTAGGAGTAGTTGCGAAATACAAACACACGGTCAGATTTTAATATAATAGATTCGTGTTCATTTTTCTTTTCTTAAAATTATGATGAGATCTTTAGCAGAAAACACTCATCTGTATATAACGGATACTCATGCTTAATAATAAGTATAGATAAAAAAAAACTTTATTTTTTTGTTATAAATATGGCGTGAAACTGACCTACTTTCTATACTTACTGATCCTTGTATTATTAATGTAAGGAATTGATTCACACTCATTTTAAAACATATTGGAAAATTCCCGTTTTATTTCAAATACGTCTCTTTTTCCGCAGAGAAATCCCTTTTTAATGACATAATTCTTGTTAATTTTCTTTTCCAGGCAATTAATTTCAATACTGGCATAGGGGAAATTATGTTACTTTAACGAAATAATATTAAATCTTTAGGTTTTATCAACAAAAATGGAACTATTAACATTCGTCATTTTGTTTTCAGGTAATCGCGTTATTTCTTTTAGTTTTAAGAATGAAAATAACTATTTCTCGCTATCCATGACATCATTTTCGACATGGATAATTTTGCGGATTTGCGGATTGCAAATTTATTTACATTTGCTATCCATTTTTTTTCAAACTTCTTTTTACTTTTTAAAAATTTAAATTAAAAATACGGTATAGTTATATTAGCCGTGTGCAGACGGTAAAACGCCAAGTATTGTTACCATGCAAAAGAAAAAAAAACCCAAGATTATTTATTTCACCATCCAAAGGTCGCGAGCATATCCGCTTTATTTTCGATGTATGACGTCATATTCGCTTGTTTCCTATGGTTGCGCATATTGAAACCTTGTATTATTATCAAAAACTAAAAAAGGTACGTTTTATTTCTAATAATATTATTTAATCTTCTTTTTAATTCTTTACTTTTTTATTTCATTATCATTTTTTACGTGAAAATCTTTCAATTGAAACTAAATTGTTGAGTAAAAATTATTATTCCGGGTTTTGATAAAGTATTAGCAACGGTAAAGTAAATTTAACCATTTTAAAATATTATTCGAAAAAATGTCCATTTATTCTCTATGAAAATAATGAAATTCTGAATTATTAAGAAAAATATTTGAATAAAATAAACAAAAACCAGCCTATGTTCATTTGAGGGTTATAATCAACTTATATGCAAAAATACAGATTCATTAACTGTTCCATTTTGACGCTGGCTTCAGCCTAACATTTGCACACAATCGGATTTATAATATTATATTAGGTTTATTAGGATTTTAACAAACATAGAGCGCAAGCATGTTCAAAACGTTTTATTGTAAATGTATAAAAAACGAAATGTGAGTGTACTATGTCAGAATCCTGTTCAAAAACTTTTTGAATGATATTTCATTCATTGTTGCGTGTTCTGTATGTGCATAGAAAAAGGAATGTTGACAACAGAAATAATATGTATGATATATGCATTGTTTTAACATAAATGAAATGAAAGTTTTTTTTCAAATCAATGCTGTCACAAAAATAAAATACCGCATTATATGATGCTCAACACTGATTATAAAAATTAATAAATAGTACATAGAGGTAAAATGAAATTGAAACGTTTTGAAGAAATTAAATATCTTTGATTGATCGAAAGAGTGGTATTTTACACGTGTAGCATAAAAGGTATGATTTGTTATATTAGATTGAATTGTAATTTAAGTGTATTTCAATTTATTTTTCTTCGAAACGTATTTTTCCCGAAGAAGATGACGTCATCCTCTAATGCAATTAAAATACAATTGTTAATTGTTATTTTTTTCCCTCGCGCATGCCTTTTTCTATCTTCGTTGGGATTTTATTGTTAGGAATAAATATTGTTAGGGAAAAAAGAATAAGGTATAATAAAAAAAATAATAAACTGTAAATTAAAATAAAAAATAAACTATAAACTATCATAAATAATTAACTACATACTTATCGAAAAATAAGGGTTACTATAATTAGTAAATTGGCGCCATGCTTAGCGCAATAGTATTTGACCTGGCCCGTATATTGCGCAAGTACCCATTTTTTTAAATATAAAACACACACAAATCATTTTATCATAAAACTCACATAATGAATAATTTATTATGGTACTTCTTTATTATCCCGTCGACCACTTTTCATAACAAAAAACTATCACCAAACTGTAAGATTAAACGCTATAAAAATGCAGTCCCATTTTCTTGATGTCAGAAGCATTATACGCGTTTGTTATGTCATCAAGTGGTTTTTAATTCGACATTTGCGTGTATTTTTCATTATGTTTTACTGATCTATTAGTTATTTTATTAATTGTCCTTAAATTCTTATATTTATTTATTTATTTATTTTGATATTCCAATGGCAACGTTCTCCCATTTATTTGGCGTTACAGTTTGGCGATAGTTTTTTTTTATGAAAAGTAGTCGACGGGGTAATAGAGAGAAGTACCTTTATTATAAAACATACAATGTTTAATCCTAATCATATTATAAATCTGATTGTGTGCAAATGTTAGGCTGAAGCCAGCGTCAAAATGGAGCCTTTAATGATCCTGTATTTTTGCATATAGGCTGATTATAACCCTCATTTGAACATAGGCTGGTTTTTGTAAATTTCATTCAAATATTTTTCTTAATAATTCAAAATTTAGTTATTTTCATAGAGAATAAATGGACATTTTTTCGTATAATATTTTAAAATGGTTAAATTTACTTTACCGTTGCTAATACTTTATCGTTGCCAAAACTAAAGAAAATACCGGAATAATAATTTTTACTCAACAATTTCGTTTTAACTGAAAACTTTTCAC
The DNA here is from genome assembly GCA_963931845.1 of Maratus michaelseni. Taxonomy (NCBI): domain Eukaryota; kingdom Metazoa; phylum Arthropoda; class Arachnida; order Araneae; family Salticidae; genus Maratus; species Maratus michaelseni. The sequence goes on from OZ007589.1 coordinate 82,268,772, forward strand.
GTGAAAAATGAAAATGAAATACAAAAATTAAAGAATTAAAAAGAAGATTAAATAATATTATTAGAAATAAAACGTACTTGTTTTTAGTTTTTGCTAATAATACAAGGTCTCAATATGTGTAACCATAGGAAACAGGCGAATATGACGTCATTCATCTAAAATAAAGCGAATATGTTTTGATTGGTGAAATAAAATGATCTTGGGTTTTTTCTTCACTTTTTTTCTTTTTTCTCTTTTCTATGATAACAATACTTGGCGTTTTACCGTCTGCGCACTGCTAATATAACTATACCGTATCTTTTCTTTAAATTTTAAAAAAAGTAAAAAGAAGTTTGAAAATAAAATAGATAGCAAATGTCAATAACATGCTCCGCAAACTTATCCATGTCGAAATTGACGTCATGGAAAGCGGGAAACAGTTAATTTCATTCTTAAAACTAAAATAATAACTCGATTACCTGAAAAAAAAGACGAATGTTAATAGTTCCATTTTTGTTGATAAAACCTAAATGTTTAATATTATTTCGTTAAGGTAACATAATTTCCCCTATGCAGTATTGCAATTAAGGCTAAAGAGCGTGAAATGTATTGTTACAATCAAGATACATTGTAAATCGTAGTTTGGCAACTGGATTTTATTTTCGCATTTCTTTTAGTTTTAAAAGAGTAAACGTTTGTTTCATTTTAATAGATAACTTTTTTGAATGTTCATTTTTAGAATGTTTTTAAAAAGTTTATAAAAACAATGTCAAATCATCAAAAATCAAATTTATCAAGAAATTCGAAAAATGCTAGAGCTAAGAAGAAATTAAAAAGAAATGAAACTTTTCCTGAAGCCGAATTGCGTAGACTTGAGCAAACCGATCGCCAACTGAAACAACTGAAAAACAACTGATCGAAACAACTGAAAAGTCCGAACAACGTCAGTATTATAATTTTGCTAATCTGGCTTTAAAGAGGGCATATGAATCATCTGAACTCTCACAAAAAAGGTTGAAAGAAAACGCTGATCGTCAGGCAATTGTAAGGACCCTTGAACCTGCTGAAATAACAAGTGCTCGCAGAGTAGAAAATGCACGGAGGATGGCGCACCGAAGACAGATATTTACTAGAAACATCTGGGACACTTTTACTAAAAGAGCTTTTGAGTACGATTCTACTGTAGATTATGGGAGTCATAGATTGATTGCTATGGGACGAATGAATAATGAATGTCAATTCTGTAAAGCTTTAAAATGGAAAGAAGAGACATCAGGAATATGTTGCTCTGGAGAAAAGGTTTCTATTCATACTATAGAAGAACCGATTGAGCCATTGAGAAGTTTGTTTATGGGCGAGACAGATGAATCACGAAGATTCCTGGACGATATAAAGAAATATAACGTATGTTTCCACATGACATCTTTTGGAGCTGACAAAATTATTACAGTGTCTGGTTTTTCTCCCACATTTACCGTTCAAGGAAAAATATATCATACAATTAGTTCCCTTCTTCCCGCACCGAATCAAGAACCAAAATTCTTACAGATTTACTTTATGGGAGACGAAGACGCACAAACAAATAACCGTTGCCAGGTTGTTCCAAAGGTTTAAAGAGAAATGATTAAAAAAATGCAGAAAGTACTAAATGAAAACAATCAACTTGTGCGTTCATTTAAAACTGCTTTGGAGCGTAATCCCAAAGAAAGTTGTAAACTGGTCATTCATGCTGACCGTACGCCAAAGGGAGAACATAAGCGGAGATATAATGCTCCAACTACAAATGAAGCGGCAGCTATTATTACCGGCAGTTTAAATTCACCACGGGATATAGTGCTTCATTTGCGTAATGATAAGCTCAGTCGTATTTCTGACACACACCGATTTTACGACGCGCTTGAATATCCATTAATATTCTGGAAAGGACAAGAAGGTTATCATTTTAACATACCACAAATTAATCCACATACTGGACTGTCGATTTTAAAGAAAAAAGTGTCATGTGTCAACTTTTATGCTTATCATCTAATGATGCGGAGCAATAATTTTAATTTACTTTTGCGTTGCAAACGACTTCTTCATCAATTTATGGTTGATGTATATGTGAAGGCAGAAAGCGAACGTCTGCGTTTTATTTCTTTGAACCAAAATAAACTGCGAGCAGAGAATTATATACATTTACAAGATGCAGTTAGGGACGATGCGAACGTAAATCCCAATGAATTGGGTCAAATTGTAATTCTGCCATCTTCATTCATAAATAGCCCAAGGTATCTCCATGAATATGCACAGGATGCATTTACTTATGTACGTAATTATGGACGTCCTGACCTATTTATTACATTTACTTGCAATCCCCGTTGGAAAGAGATAACTGCTGAATTGTTGCCTAGACAAAAAGCAACGGATAGACACGACCTTATTGCTCGAGTTTTCAGAATCAAAGTACAAAAACTATTGGCTGTAATTAAGAAAGGTAAAGTGTTTGGTGAAATGAAATCATTTATGTATTCGATTGAATGGCAAAAGCGTGGACTGCCTCATGTGCATTTTTTGCTATGGCTCCGGGAAAAGCTATGTCCAAATCAGATCGATGACATTATAAGTGCTGAGATACCGGACAAAGATAATGATAAGCAATTATTTGATACTATCATTAGGAATATGATTCACGGACCTTGTGGTCCGTACAACCCCTTATCACCATGTATGAAAGACGTTAAATGCACAGTAAAGTATCCTCGAGCATTAATTAAAGAAACCCATCACAATGACAAGGGCTACCCTCTCTACCGACGTAGAGCACCCGAGAATGGAGGACGAACGGCTGAAATAAACCTGGGGGGTCAAGTAGAGAAAGTGATCATAGATAACAGATGGGTAGTACCGTATTCACCAATATTGGTTAAGATATTTGATGCTCATATTAATGTAGAAGCATGTAGTTCTGTAAAAGCAATAAAATATATATGTAAGTACATAAATAAAGGTAATGACCAAGCAATATTTGACATACGACAGAACAATGAAAGCATTAATTCAAAAGATGAAGTTCAGGCATTTCAGTCAGGACGTTATGTCAGTAGCAATGAGGCTATCTGAAGAATTTTCCAGTTCCCATTACACGAGAGGTTCCCGACAGTAATTCATCTTGCCGTCCACTTAGAAAATGGCGAACGTGTCTACTTTAACGAGCAAAATTTTCATCAAAAAATTGCTATGCCACCAAAAACAACATTATCAGCTTTTTTCAAGCTCTGCCAAGTTGATGAATTTGCAAGAATGCTTTTATATTCTGAAATTCCACGCTATTACACATGGGATAAAAAAAAGAGAGTGGCAACGACGTAAGAAAGGCACACCAGTTGAAAATTGGCCAAATATAAAAGCAGGTGATGCACTTGGGCGTGTTTACACTGTACACGTTAGTAATTTTGAATGTTTTTGTTTACGGTTACTGCTTAACAAAGTGCGTGGGCCTACAAAATTTTCTGACCTCAGAATGGTGAACGGACAGGAACGAGCAACCTATAGAGAGGCGTGCGAGATGTTAGGTTTACTCGAAAAGGACAACCATTGGGATTCTACATTGGAAGAAGCGGCTCAATGTCGGTCACCAGCAAATATACGGGAATTGTTTTCCACTTTAATAAGTACATGTGGGTTGTCAAATCCAACAGAAATGTGGGAAAAGTACAAAGATATTCTATCTGAAGACATATTGATAAGACTTCAAAAATCACATCCAAATTTGACATTTAAACACAAAATTTACAATGAATCTTTAATTCTAATTGAAGACAAAGTGTTTTCTATCACCGGTAAAGCATTGAGTGAATATGGAATGACTACACCACTAAGAACTAATGAAATGTGCGATGATATTAGCAGGGAACTCGATTATGACACAACAGCACTTCAGAATTATGTGGCATCAGTAAAACCGAAACTTCTTCCAGAGCAAAAGCAAGTATTTGATAAAGTTTTAGGGTACATAAATAGAAAAGAAGGTGCATTATTTTTCTTGGACGCACAAGGTGGGACTGGCAAAACCTTTTTACTCAATTTACTGCTCGCTGAAGTTCGCAAAGATAAAAACATAGCAATCGCTGTCGCTTCATCTGGTATTGCTGCCACTCTACTGAATGGTGGACGGACTGCACACTCAGTCTTAAAATTACCGTTGAATTTGGCAAATGAAGAAACCCCTATGTGCAACATTACAAAAAACAGTGGTCGGGGTAAAATGTTTCGATGTTGTAAACTGTTAGTGTGGGACGAGTGCACAATGCTACATAAACATGCAATAGAAGCTCTTGATCGAAGTCTGCAGGACATACGAAGTAACTCAAATATTATGGGTGGTATGGTGGTCCTGCTTGCAGGTGACATCCGACAAACATTGCCAGTCACTCCTAGGGGAACACCCACAGATGAAAAAAACGCATGTTTAAAAGCATCTTTACTTTGGCATAGGATGCATAAATTACATTTAATCACCAACATGAGAGTACAACTATACAATGACACGGATTCAGGAGAATTTGCATCCAAATTACTTAAACTTGGTCAAGGAGAACTGAATGTAGACAATGATGATAAAATACATTTTACGAACGACTTTTGCAATGTAATTAACTCAGAAGAAGAGCTCATTGCAACAGTTTTCCAAGATTTTGAAGAAAACAGAGAAAATGCGAATTGGTTATGTGAAAGAGCAATTCTGGCTCCCAAAAATGAAACTGTGGATGCCGTAAATAATAAAATTTTGAAATTAATACCAAACGAAGGCAAATTATACACATCCGTGGACATGGTGTTGAATGCTGACGATAGCACCTCATATCCAGTTGAATTTCTCAACTCACAGGAAATGTCTGGGGTACCCTCACATAAAATACATTTAAAAAAGGGTGTTCCAGTTTTATTGATGCGTAATATAGATGCTCCAAGATTGTGTAACGGTACCAGATTACTTATCAATGAACTTGGAAGCAATATCGTAAAAGCTACTATTATGACTGGGTCGGCTAAAGGAGATAGTGTTATTATACCACGGATGCCAATTATACCCAATGATTTACCTTTTCAATTCAGACATTTGCAGTTCCCTTTAAAATTAGCATATGCCATGAAAATAAACAAATCGCAGGGACAGTCGTTGAAAGTAGCTGGTTTGCACTTAGGATCACCTTGTTTTTCTCACGGTCAACTCTACGTCGCCTGTTCCCGTGTTTCATCAGCATGTAATCTACATGTGTTTGCTGAAAATGCCAAGTCACGAAACATAGTATATAAGGATATTTTACCATAATTCTTTAGATGACAGCTTTCAGAAAAGTTAATAAAAATCAACTTTTATTTTCAACTGCAGTTTGACCGCAAAAAGACCAGCTTGATTTTTGCAGCACCATTTTCTCATGTCTGACTATTATTCTTATATTGATATTAATAATAATATTATTATTATATAATGTTTGTAAAAGTTGTGAATTATTATTATTATTATTGTATGTACAAGCTTTATTATTATTTATTTACAAGCTTATTATTATTGTATGTACATATTATTATTATTATTATTATTATTATTATTATTATTATTATTTATAAAAGCTTTGTTAGAAAAATTCATTTTGTAACTTACTTTGTGCATTCTTATAGTATCACACGCAAACTACTACATAGATTTTAATGAGATTTTCAATAGAATGAAGCTTAATGTACAATTTATCAAATAGGCTATTTATGCGTAATTTACTGCAACATTTGAGAAGATACGGTTGAAAAATATACACATTTTATTCAATTTTTTCATTGAAAAATCATTTATTTGATGAATATTTACCATTAATTTCATTGTTGTAACTCTCATACCCATAAAAATACAAAGCTGCCCAATATCTACCAGATTTAATGCCAACAGTACCTGTAGATTCTATTATGGAAGATTAGTCTTCTTATGATTTTTTTTTTTCGTGATAATAAAATTCCAAATAATATAAATGTGAAAGTGCGTTCTATATAATTATTTTCCTATATTGGTTGAAAATAGCCGTAAATAGGAAGGTTAGATTCTATAATTGGATCCATAGCCAATTTGATTTGTTTAGCATGCGAAATTTGGCACAGAAGTAAATAAATTGTTGTAACCAGGTTTGTCTTTAGCGTGGTAAACATTTAATGGTATTCTAGATGATCATTTTCTCGCCCATCTTTGATGCCAACTATGACTGCAAAACCCATTAAAAAATATCAGCTGATAGTTTTCTTATTACTTAATGATATAACAGATTTCCTGGTTCAGCGTATAAACCTGAATCAGTCATACCATCGTCGTCCTATTATTATTACTAATCGTAACATTAATCCTGTTTTATCCCAAGCCTAATACGCAGTTTAAACAATATTCTTTGACACGAATGCATAAATTGAATCAATATTCATAAATGGAATGAATGTAAAATTGATAAATAAAAATGATAAAACAGAATAACAAGAAAGTAAATTTTTTCGACACTTAAATCTTAGAGAAAGTATATGAAATTTAAATCTCATGAAAAACAAAATTAAATAACCGCATATATAAATTCATAAATATAGAAATTAGGATCATCAGGAATATTGTTAGTATTTCTTTGTTTATAGGGACCTTAGCGCAATAAAGAAAATGGAAAGATTGAATTTGGCAAAATTTTAAAATCTGTTTCTCGCAACCTTTATTTACATTTTAGAATCTCATCTTTATGAAATAACTATCAATATATAGAACTCACAAGCAATTTATTCACGATTTACACCACTCACTGAGAAGCAATTTATTTAATATATATATAAATAATACATAACTTAATAATGTTTTACGAAATATATAACATATGTCTACACAAATAAGCTAAAAAATAATGCGCATTTAGCAATGTATACATATACATCTTTCACACCAAATACCACCTAAAATGCACAGCTGTAGTAAAAATCTCCGAGCATTTTTTTTGTTTTACGAAGAGGATTCGTAGATTATCATGATTTTACTTGGTCTTTTTGTTTCATTGGTTGAACTTTCACTTTCGCGATTGTTAGTATTATTTGGCACAAATTTTGATTTTTTTTTAAGACTGGGCTTCGTCAAGGTCCCTATAACAAAGAAATACATTATTGTCTGCAATATAATGTGATAAAAAATTGGTTAATTAACTGTATATGTTTTTAATTATCGGGAGTGAAATATTTTGCTTAATAAATGTATTTATTCTTCTTTTAATGTTGCGTGAACGAAGTCACGGGTAACAGCTAGTTTAATATAAAACACACGCAATCTGCTCTACCTGGTTGCCATACGAAGCAAAATTTCGCCAAAATCGTCCTGTTGCCGAGGCATAAAATCGCCCTTTTGACGCCAAAAATTTAAACTGGTACGCCTGCGACATCTGCACCAATATTATTTATATACAATTTACTTCCTCTTGTATATTTCAATAAGGTACAGTCGCAAACATAGAAAAAGGAATAACATAACATACATAAATGTTGCCTAGGCATGAAATCGCCTTTTGGCGGCAAAAACATACTCCGGTGCGGAGTATGTTTTTGCCGCCAAAAGGCGATTTTATGCCTAGGCAACCCAACGCTTTTGGCGAGATTTTGCTTCATATGGCAACCCGGTAGAGCAGATTGCGTGTGTTTTATATTAAATTAAACGTTGTATGTTTTTTATAAATTGATCATTGTGTGCGTTTTATGATAAAATAATTTGTGTGAATAGGTTGCCAAAGAATATGTTGGCAAATTTTCTTCTCTCGTCAATGTCAGTTTCTTTACTTTGCCAAGGCCCCAAAACTGAAAAAAAGCGAATCATTGAATCAGAGATTACGTGAATTCATGTGAAAGCATTTTCCTCAGACTTTTCACAACTGTTCCAGAAATATCTTAAGTACATAAATCAATATTGGTACATGATTTTTTGCAAGCTTATGGAAATTGGCTTTAATAAATAACATAATAACTTAGCATAGTGAAATAATAAAAAATAAATACAATTTTTGCAAATCCTAAAGAAATGTATATCCGATTCGAAGATAATCCTTAAATAAGTTAATATACTATTACTCCGTTTCAGTACGCCTAAACACAAACATGATAAATCAAACAATAGATGACGTAAGAAATTAAATAAAAACCCGATTAAAGGCTCTATATATTTTTTAAAAAGCATGCTCGAGAAAAAAAATTAACAATCATATTTTAACTGCTAAAGATAACGTCTTCTTGAAAAACAGGAAACAAAGGAAAATAAATTGAATGCATTTCTAATATAAGAAAGCATAGCTTTTATTTTAATTTCAATTTTGCTTTTCAACAGTAAATATTTAAATTAACTCGTGCGGAGAAATAATAATTTATCTTTTTTGTACTGTTTATTATTTTTATATTTACTGTTGAACATGATATAATACGGTATTTTATATTTGTGGCAACACAAATTTCAGAAAAACCTTTCATTTCATTTAGGAAAGCAATGCCGAATTAATTTTTAATTAACTACAATTTTTAATCTAAAACATGTTTTAACGAAATTTTAAGTGTGCTATGTCAGAAGCCTGTTTGGTATCTCATTCGTCGTTCTGCGTTTCGTATTTTCTGAGAAAAGGGGATGTTGACAGGAGAAATAATATATATGATAATAGCATAACTATATATTTATAATAGTAATACTATTTATAATAGTAATATATTTTTAAATGATTTTTAAGCTTTCTACCACAGATATGGTAAGGTGGTGCAAGGGTGCGCACTTTAGCTATTTCATTGAATAACAATAAATGAACAAGGTTTAGGGTAAGTTGTTATACTTTATTTATACGCGTAGTCTATTAATCTCACAAAATAAATTGCATTAATCAACTTATATGAATCTCGGTATTATTTGAAAAACGGTTATCCACATAAATGCGTACTCTTTTACAACTATTGAGTACAAGAGTGCGCATTCATGTGTGCAAGAGTGTGCAATAAAAAATAGAAGCACGTCACTTACAATACATCAGAATTGTAGTGATCACGACGTGCATAGTACGTGCAGTTTTCGTGCCACTAGTCTCTGCAAGGAAAGCACTCTATCCAATTTTCTACGATTGGTTCTCGATAGATTTCTGAGCAGCCTAAACATACCCACAATGTTTTCTTTGGTGTAGTTTTTGGCTTCTTAGGTTAGGTTTAATTTCAGTAGTTTTTGGTAAAGATTTTTGCCTGTTTTCCGTAGCGTCATCTTAAATCTGCCTTTTGTGGTGAACTGAATAAAATTCCAAACATTTTGCACCTCTTACTATGGAATCGAGCACTGATATCTGTGTATACTGTAACAATTGTTTTAATTTAACGTAGGATGAAGTTGTTGAAGTCGAAGCAAAACCCTTCAAAACCGAAGTTGTATGTATTTCACAGTGAATGTGCGTCTTTTCTTTAGATAGATTTTCTGAATTTCTGAAATATCATTTTCTATTGAAGGAAATTCTTTTCCTTCCTCATTTTTAACGTTCTGTGGATTTATGGACATATGTGGTTCAACAAATTTAGATTCTAATGGTCTTTCCGTGATGCTGCTTGCTAAAGAGTCAATATAAAGAAAAGTCCTTTTTGAAATACCATATACCCGTTACTTTAAATACTTCAATGTTATTAGCAACGGTAACAGTTTTTCCAAAAGCAGGTATAAATATTGATGCAAATTGAACGACCACTATTGCGTGAGTTGTATGAATTATCATCCAGTTTTCGCACACCAAAAAAAAATGTATTTAGTGGTTCTATTATATGGCTACTACATGGAGAAAAAGAAAGTAGAACAATGTGATATGGTCGTCATAAAGCAACAGCTGCAAGTGTACGATGAATGTTTGTCGAAAATCAAAAGCACGGACTGCTATTGAGTTGACATAGCGTGGTTCCTAAAATGTTGAAGAAGGTCAAGAAACAGATCACTTGTCATAAAGCTGCTGTCAGAAACCATTCAAATGTCAGATTCAGGTGCATTATCTCAATGTTCTCTAAGTATTTAAAACCCATTTTATAGCTATCTGTGGCAAATAAAATAGATAGTAGATGTGTTGGGCAAGAGTACGTGCGTACTCTTGCACACTTTGAAACTGCGTACTATTGCACTATGGTCACTAAATAAGTTTGGAGCGTCAATAATGGCATCTGTTGTTAAACAAATCCAAATCACTTATAAGACAGGTGGTACATTAATAACCCAATTGCAAAAAACAAAGAAAAAGTAAATTACCTTTGTAATCGTTATTATGTACCTGCTTTCAAAAATCATAACTATTTGAACGAGAAGGTAAAATAACTTTTTCTCTTCTAAATCTAGATTTTTGTCACCATAAACTTATCATGTCATCACGTCTTTTAAAACTGTAACTAAACGCAAAACTTAGTTTTGGGATTATATAATCGCTCTGCGTACTCCTGTACACCGCACACTACCCTATTTATTATTACGTTTATAAAGTCTTTGAAATTACCAAGTATTTTTACGGCAATACCCTTATAAGTAGCAAATTTGATATCTTCCCTACAGGGGATTTCTTTTGTTCTGTATTTCTGTCTTTAACCGCAGAATACAGACTGTCAGTTACGACAGGATTCGCTACAACACCTACTTCTTGCTATATGTCCGAGATATATGCGTTATCAGACCTGCCAAGTCTCCGGCTTTTTGAATACCAGTATTTTAGTACAGAAAAATGTTGTTTTATTTTATTTTAGCATTCTGTGATTTGAAAGAACAACATTTTTCTCTAAACAATTCATGGTGTGGAATAAGCCGAAAACTTGGCAACTCTGTGCGTTATATGTCCGAGCGATATTCTTTAAATCTTCGAAACGATATGCTTTAGATTTTCACGTGTCCAAAGGGTTATTTTGTTATTTCTATCTACATGCACAAACGTATATCACAATCCACATTTGGAGAAGATTTTTCAGATACAATTATATAAAGCTATCAAACCTATTTTATTATTTGATACTTTCGATATTGGGACTCGATAGTTTACTGTGAAAAGATATCAGATATTTTATTATTGGTATTTTTCTGTCGAAAATGTTCTCGAATATATTTTTTATTAGTTTTAATAAAATATCTCCAAACATCATTTTCATGAACTATATTACGTATATAAACGTTTAGGTTCAATAATAATAGAAAGTTTTATTATATGAACAAAACTAGCAAATTAACACTTTCGTGAAAAACACAATCCACCTTTCAGAGAAGACAAACAAAAAATGACAAAACACAATGTACGCTTAGGTATCTTTAACGTATTGTCGTAGTCGACATATGTCGATATTGACATATGTCGATTGACATATGTCGAAGCATCTTTTGAGATAAAAAAATGGAATAATGGGTTTGCCTAGTTTCTTATTTGTCTGTTGATGTTTAGTCAAAAAGTCTTTTCTTATTGCGTAAAATATATTTTTATATTATCTATTTTTTTAATACTTATTAACCTACAAAACCCAAAAATTATTTTTTTAAATAGTATGTTTTAAAAATTAAGTCAATTTAGTTATATTTATGTAGGCATGTACGCAAAAAATACTTCGAGTTGATTGTCACAAGTAAAAAAATAATTTCTGAGAAATATCGATATATCGCGTATAAAAATACGATATATAGATATATATTAAAAGTCTAATATCGATATGTTATGCGCCGCTATATCCATATTTTGCTGCTTATTTTGATATTTCGCATGAACATAAGAATGCAAGAAAAAATGTATAATATGATACAAACCTGTTATTAATTATTATATAGTCTTTTTCTACATACGAAATTACCTATCGCATTTAATATGTTTTCATTTGCAATATTTTATGAAGATTGTATTTTTTTTTTAGTAACAGGTTAAGGAGTTTAAACTAAAGTTTGGATAATGAATTGGAATTATGGCAGTTTGATAATAAGACATTCAAGGATCGGAGGGATGGTGGCCAAAACAAGATATATTTTTTCTCTCTAAGTGTAGAGATACTTATTTAAGAAAAAAATATATCACTTAAAACAAACTAAGTAATTTATATCCGTTTTCTTATTGATTAGATCTTAATTCATAGACAATTTTAAAATTAAACTTTGTTTGCATCTATAAAGCTAAGATTTAACTATGTGATTTGCGTTTTTGGCAATCAGTATATCTATACTGTTAAAAACATCTTTGTTCACTTCCATGAAAACAATAAGAGTCATAAAACAATTAAATAATACATATTTCTTTTGAGAAAATGCTTTTGGCATTTCCCCAAGACAACATATTATCTAAATCGCAAGACTTTTTTATTTCTGTATTCTGAATTGTTTATCTTATATTCTCTTTCACAACTTGTCTGTTCCGATTCACAGAACTGGGCAAAGCCATTTTCTCTTTCGCAGATGTCAAAAAGCATTTAGTACAGTTTATCCCAGAAATATAATATACAGACTATCGAATTATTGCACAAATCGGATAGAATATAAAAAAATATATTTGTTCCAAAACTGATTTTTATTTAAGTTATTTATATTCAGTTAAAGTTAAATATGTGGAAATAAGTTGTCATTTTAAACGTCTATGTTAACATTGAAAAAAGAGTATTTTTCTTACTATACCAAAATGTAATATAACCACGAGCGAAAATAATTAATAACCTCTTCCAAGTCACACTTGATCATTGAAAGCCTTCCTTTATTTTCAGAAATTGCAGAAACCATTAGATTGTCGAGATCTGTAGAAGCATTTATAAAACCAAAGTGTCTTTGGCTACCCGTAATGCGACAATTTTTCCGAGTAGATTTTTCAATGTATTAAACAATTTTCTCGAACCAGAATATCAGTTTTTCGGCTTCTATCAATTCTCAAATAGATATTTCGATGTTCAACAAACATGATTAAGAGGCAAACATATTAAATTAACATAAAAATTAATATTTGTGTTTAACTCTGGTATGTATAAATTTAGTTACACAGCTGACTTAACAGAACATTACTCAGTGTTTACTAAATATTTCATAGCATCTTAAAATTTGATATTGCGATTTTTGAAAAAACTTATTAATGCACTGTAGAAGCTACTCGGAAAAAGTGTCTGGGATTACGGTCAGCAAAATAAACTTTGTTTTTATAAATGCTCCTTTGCATCTAAAAAATGGGTTTCTGAGGTTTCTAAAGATAAAAAACGATTTCCAGAGTCGTGGGTTACTCGGAAGATGATTGTATTATATTTTTAATCGTAGTTACATGATGTGTTTGTAGATTAATAAATATTTGTAACATTGTATCAGCCAATCAAACTTAGTTCAACAATAGAAAAATACTATTGATGTTAGATACATTGGCTTTATATAATGAAGATGCGTTTTTAAATTTTGCATTGTAAATGTTTTACTATATATAGTTTCATTAAAGAAAAAAAACTGCAACAATTGCGTTATTTTAAGTTATATGAAATCATACATTTACCAGGACAAGCACTGGTGAATAATGACTAAGGTGACTACATAATTCTGTGGTGACCTACTTTTGTTACCTTGTAAATATTTCGAATATCAATGAAACGACATTGTATAACATTAAAAATAACCTTTTTTACACAAATATTGGATTGATAAAAAAAGCATGACTGTCAAATCAATTTTTTATTTTACTTTCCTTTTTAGTTCAAATATTACCAAATAATCCGTAAAGTATGATGTAAAATTGTGCTGCTGTTATTTTATTTTTATCTAGCTTATTTTATTTATTGGATGTTTTCAAAGAAATGAAGCTTTATGGTTGAAATATATTGAAAATTAACTGTCGGTTATTTATGTTATGGAATGCTTATAAATAATGTAAATAAATTATCGAAAATTAATAAATATTTTCTCATTTGCATGAATTTTATTTAAGGTTTTATCGATATGAAAATGTAAAAAACTACTCGACAATCATTCATAATTCGTAAACTACATAACCCATATAAATATAATTCAGCAAATGATTTATTCTCACATAAATGTGCAGTGGTATATGCAAATAAGATATTTGTATAGATCAAAAAGATGAAACTTTATGCAATTTTACACCTTCTGACTAAAATCCTTTGATACGCTCCAAATTTGTCTCTAAAAAAAGAAGTAAAAAGAGAAATCGGTACAAAAGATTAATTCATAAACTACATAACCCAAATAAATCTACTTTAGTAAATGATTTATTTTCATGTAAATGTGCAGTGGTATATGCAAATATGATATTTGTATAGATCAAAGAAGATAAAACTTTATATAATTTTACACCCTTTTGATTAAAATCCTTTGATACGCTCCAAATTTGTCTCTCAAAAAAGATGTAAAGAGAGAAATCGGTACAAAGATTAATTCGTAAACTACATAACCCAAATAAATATACTTTAGCAAACGAATTATTCTCATGTAAATGTGCAGTGGTATATGCAAATATGATATTTGTATAGATCACAGAAAATGAAACTTTATGAAATTTTACACCTTTTGACTAAAATTCTTTGATACGCTCCAAATTTTTCTCTCAAAAAAGATTTAAAGAGAGAATGCGGTACAAAGGTTAATTAAATTGTCTACCTGTATTCTGTTTTACGCATCATAAGCTATCAAAGAGTCGTGACATTTATATCGAACGGTATTGATTTTACACAGATCAAATGTAATTTTTCATGAAACATCTTTAAATACATTTTAAGTCATATTACACAAATAAATATAAATAATAATGATATTATTTTAAATTACGACATTCATACATAATTGTATTCATTGTGTACCATTTAAATGAACTCAAATTTCGATGATCAAGCCGCAAATCATACAGATTGTACACGCACCACCTAAAAATGTATTTTATTTCTGCTAGTAAAAGTACAATGTCAGCGAAAAACCCTCCAAGAAACACAATTACAACGCATAGGCTCTAAAACATATGACTTATTTTGTGCATTTCTGTACGCATTCAAGCAAATAAAGTCCCATAAATCTCTAAGATCACAAAACTAGTAGAGAACGTGTAAACAAATCACTATTATGTAAACAAAAATAACTTTTTAAAATATGATACAAATCATACATGTACAAAATCTGTAAATGATTTAAACAATATATTACACATTTTAAGTTTTATTCTCAACACAACTAATTCTTTTGTGGTTTAATATTGAAATGTTTTCAACAAATAAAAAATATTCAAATAATTTGTACAATAAAAAACACATATTTGTAAATGAGTACAAACTGCATACATTAATTTTCTTTGTCAATAAAACTGCAATGAAAATTATCTCCGAAATAAAAAAAAGTACGGTCTGTAACCTGCAATAGATAAACAGAAAAGAGCACTTTTTTGAGATTAAAATATGTTAATTTCTTTCGATAAATTTATACAGTAAATTATATATTAATATTTCACTAGGAGTGTTACTGATAACATATATAAAATTCTTATTGATGGTACTTACTTTTTTATTTTACTTTTCTTAGTAAGTGCTTAATGGATTCTAAATTACTGAAATTTGAATATAAAGCATTTCAATTAAATAATAATGAAGAGATAGTATTTTAAAGATATAAGTCTTCTATTAATTCTAAGAAAATTATTTTAAGTAAAACTAAACTATACTTTTTGCATATAGTATATTACTACGTAGTGTATAAGTAATAAACTTATATAATAATAAATTCTTTCAAGAGTTATTTTTATTAAAACATGCTCTTTGTAATAGAAGACAACACAGGGGCTTATATTCTCATGATAAAATCATTTAATAAACTGCATATAATATCAATAATGCCATATGATTATTTATTATTAATAAACAAAAATGTCACTGGATAGTTGAAGACTATACTGGTCACTAATTAGTTATGAATTCAGAGTATAGACATTCAGAATTTTAATACATCTATTTATTAATTTTAATGAATATGCGCAAAATTTTTCGAAAATGAGAGACTGGTAAACGAAATGTTGAATGAGGATACAAGCGATTCTCAATATTTTCGCACATACAAAAGTGCAATATATTCTTAAATGAATGTTCTACTGCTTGTAAGACACCCTGCACATTATGCAGTGTATGAGAATATGTGAGAAATACGGAAATACGAAATAACAACCGTATTTAAAGTCAAACATGTCGTATTGAAGCTATACTCGTAAACACTATAACATATGCATGAGCTAATGTAAACGGATAACTAAAAGCAGTAGAACAGTCGTTGACTAGAATTTGGAAAAAAAAAACAGAAGTAGATCCAAAAATGATTTAGAAAACCTTTTGTATAGTTGAAGTAAAATTATTTCACGGACCACTTAATACACATAACTGTAAATTTTTGTTAATCATGACCCATAAGTAGGTGTTCAAATGTCATTGTCTGTACCTGGACTCACAGCATTATGTTGATGCACAGTACCATTTATTAATATTTTTCCTTTTGTTGAAGTATCATATGAAACCACGCTATGCAAGACATTCAACGTAACGGTGAGCGATTATTTAACAGTTTATTACGCTGCTTTATGGCGTAATTGCCTGGAACGCACATCGACAATTTTTATTTCATTTTACGTGCATGATATATTTTATTCTTGTTTAATACCACCGGATAAATCGTTTTACATTAGAATTTGGGGTGAAGACGTTGATATAGATATTTTAAAGTTCATACACTCTCAGAAAAAACTGTAAATTTATGAGCGTTGCCCTTCAATTTTCATGCGCAACAGCCTTATTTGATGAAAAACGGTCTGATCCACTAAATAAGCGGCCTTATCCCTTAGATACTTAGAAAATTAAGAGCAATCCACATATTCTTACAGTTCTAGCCCATATGTTACCAAAAATACGGTACAACCCCATACCGTGTCTTCCGCTAGGGTGTAACCCTTCATTTTACTCGTGTTTCGAAAATTTTAATCCGCCAAAACAGCGATTCTGTGATGATTATCTAACGGGCTACGGAACAGTAAGTAAAGTGTTATTGTGTTTTAAAGGGCATTATATCCTGTGCATTATAATGGTGTATTACTTTGCCAAATTACGGGCTGCACAAAATGATGGGCATGGATTTTTTTTTTTTTTTTTTTTTTTTTTTTTTTTTTTTTTGCGGGGTATAACTGGAATCTCTGCTGTCGGCCTCTGCCCGTAATTTTACTGCAATTTTTTTTAACAGTGTATAAACATAATTTGTCATTAACGCCATATTGATATTCGGAACCGAATAATGATGTGTGTAATATTTTTATATTTTGTAATATAATTTTAACGGAACTGTAATTCGTTATAAATCTGTATTTTTTATATTCAGGTTTTGGAACCTTAGTAACACATGTAATTTTATTTATGTAACATTGTTTGATATAACATTTATTTTTCTATTTAAGAGAGAATGTAATTAGTTTCGAAAAATATGACCGTACATACTGAATATGGTTAAAAAAATAGTGTATTTAGTTTATGTGTATTACGAGTCAAAAGTGAATCAAATAATTTCTCTTGCAATTAATAAACTTAATTCACTTAATATCGCTACGAGAAATCTATTTCTGTAACAGTTTATTCATGTCTAGCTAGGTCGATTATTAGAATTAAGATAATATCTAAAACTGCATTAAATAAATTTAAATAGATACATTCTATAAATGCTTATATTAATTTTAATAGATGAGGTAAAATTATGCTGAAGATGTGCATATTAAATGAAGTAGAATTTTAAAAGGTTCATTCTCTTCAGGCTATTAAAAGAAAATACCTTTACGAAAAAGCCATCAAAGTAATAACTTTGTGTATATACTTTATGAAAACACGTAATTGCAAAACCTTCAAGATTAGTTTTGAAATGAATGAGATGTGATTTCTGAATTCCATTTTCAAAGAAAATGAACAGTGAAGTCATTGAAAATATGGTTTTAATATACTAACGAATTGACTAACTATATAAAATAAATATTATACCAGAAATAAATATTGGGACTCGTACTTAAATCTGCATAAATATCTAGTAAACGAATAAAGTGCAGTGACAATCAAATCAGTGAGGTGGTTACACTAATATCTGTCTTTCAAAAACGTTAAGTTTCGCGTACACATATATTGAATAATTAGATATTGAAATCAATTTTTATAAAAACATTTGGTACTTTATATTTTAGGCTTTTTAGGTGCGTTCGTAATTATATAAATACGTAGCCCCTATTGTCGTCGTCTGGTCCGTCCGTTTATCTGTCCGTCCGTCTGTCTATCTGTCCGTCCGTCCGTTTGTCCGCATATAACAACGCAAAAACTACAAAACCGAAAGGTTGGAAATTTAAGACATATTATCTTTGCAGAACTTTGTCGAGACATTTCAAATTTTATGAAAATCGAGTCAAAACTTTAGAATATATTAATAAAAACATTTATTAAGAAATTAATTTTTTTTTTATAAAATACGGTGCTTTCTTGTTATATGAGCTTCCGAGGTTTAACCGTCAAAAGACCAAGATACTTAGTTTATTACAGAAATTAATCTGCAGACGATATCATTCATTTCACAGAATTAAAAATCATCAAGATCTGAATATCTATATAACTAGCTATAGTACGAACGAACCTCATTTGTCACGTTTGACGTACAATTTACAACTTGTTAAAATGATTTTATAAAGTTATGAGTAAATAATAGAACAAGTTGTTGCTAACGCCATGCATTCGCTGTACAGTGATGCATTTTCCAAAAAACTGGTCGAAAAACCGCGACCAAAATTTATACTCTTTCTATCCATATGTTTTAAAAATGTTATACCAATCCTAAAAATAAGTTTCACTCTCTCTTATTGCGTAAAAAAAATCAATAAAGTTCATTTTAACTTGTACTATCGTAATTTTGAACATTTTTAAAATAATCATAGTTTAAACAATAAAGTATCATTAGGTTTTAATAGTAAGCATCTAAGAATTAAAAAATAAGAGAATGAACCATTTTATAAATTCTTACATATTTTTATTAAAAAAAAGTTTGATATTTAACTATATGTAACATTATTATTAAAGGAGAGAAACAATTGGTAATTTTTCGTATAGAACTTGATAAATTTTAATTGCTGTTATGAGAAAATTTACACAAAAAAATCAAGAATATTACATCTTTTGATGCATTTAGATTTTTCTATTAAATACATAGAGATCATCACCCTATAATAGCCACATATCACTAATGCCTGCTCTTCACTTTCATGAAGTCCGTCATGTAGAAAGATGGCATATACAAATGTAATAAAATATATATTTAAAAATTGCTCACAGCTTTTGCAAAAATCCTTTTTACAAAAGCTTTTTACAAATTCATGTGTGATGTGTAATGTGTAATGGTTTACTTACCACGAAAATATACTACCCGAGTCTAGCACAGTATGTCTCTACAGGGCTTTTGTACCTTTCAACGATATAAACCAACCGACCACTACTCGAATAATTAATGACCCACATTAATTTTTGGAATATATATTATAGAAATATTATTATAATAAAATTTGTGCACAATTTCATTGTATAATATTTACGATGTGCTACTGTATGTGAATTCACGAATATTTATATTTATTACCGTTAAAAGTTTTTTAAAAACATTACTGTGATAATATGAATTCGTTTACACCTATTTGTTCTTTAAAAGGAAATTGCAGTTTACACGAAATAATTATGTATTATGGAACAGTTTTTACAAATTATGTATAAGGTAACCTCACCATTAAGCTTCCGTCGTGTCCCTAGCAATGCACAGGTGTCAGTAAATGCGCATTTATACTTATCGATGTTTAAATATATATAAAATTATATTTATACGGATGTGTGAATATCAAAGACACACAAATTTTCATATGAATGCAGAAATAAAATAAAAGTTTTGTGCTTGTATGTAAAAGCATAATTAGGTTCTCCTTATTAAATGTGCACATGTACAGATATATATATATATATATATATATATATATATATATATATATATATAACAAAAATGAAAGTAAATAAATTTTACGTGCAACAATGTCTCAACTAATCTAAAAAAATACCCTTTAAACCATATTAGTGAAGGTAATTTACCTCCAAAGTGAAGAAATACTTTATTCTTATAATATAAATATGCAAGCTACTTTTAGTTATACTTATTTATTTTTTCGCCTGAGTTAGTTGTTTTTATGATAATTAGATACAAGAAAGTTAATTTTGTTTGTTGTAATGTCCAAGTAAGATTAATTATACGAAAAATACAAGTATCTTTCATAACGGCGCTATTTCGATAATTACCAGAATAATTTCTCTACATGTACACAGGTTGTATACATTTATTTAATTTGTTGATAAAAAAATATTTCACCTTCATTTATCGACACTCTTTTTTTTGTTTTCTGATATATTACAATTATTTATCGTTATTTTATAAATATAAGTATAAGTTAGCAAGATTGCTTTTTTTAAATAATAACGATAAAGCATAAAGTGTATAATTAGTTTCAGAAGATCAAAAATATTTAATTTATATATATATATATATGTATATTAATTATTTTACCTTAACATTCAGGTAATCAATTATTTGCTTGTTTAACACTCTTAGTAGCATGTTTTAATTTTTGATGAGAGTTCAAAATTTTGGATTATTTGAACAACAAATTAATTAAATGGATTCTATTAAATTTCTTCCGAGGTACTGTTTGATTTATTTACATGATAAGGTCATTTAATAAACTTATTCTTGATAGGAAACTTTGGATTAAAATGTACTTTAGGATTTTGCATTTAATATTTGTCCGATTCAAACGAAATTTTTTGTAACATTCTTACCAGGTTTCCTTGGTACTATCTTTGGTGTAATCGTCGGTATACTTTTGTTCATAGCTTGGTTACCACCATTTATGAATATTAATCTCCAGGGTTGTGATTTATTTTCTCGAGTTCTATGGGCCCGATTTCAACGGGAATTTGTTCATTCAACTTAACATTAACTAATTAAGATATAGATAAGTAAGTAGAATCATTTCGAACACCCTGGCAGTGGGAAATGAAACTTAAAGATAGTGCAGCGCGTGCGCAGCATATGTGCTGTACAGTGCCGTAGCGATTATGAGTTCCAGAGTTTTGTTCGGAAAGAAGTTTGTTTAGATCAGAATGCGCGCCGAAAATGGCTATTTCTGTTGAAACTGCAAAAGAAAGTTATCAATTTAATAATCCCAGACAAATAAATATTCAAATTTACACTTCTCATCGTGTATTGAGAAAACTGTTTGAGGTATCGATGCGAAACTCATAGTATATACGTAGTTTATTTTTCGGATTCCAAAAATACAAATTTTGTGAAATTCAGCGGTATATTTTTTTAATGAAAAACTGACTTGCTTTGAATAAATTGATCTAGACATTTGTAAGAGTGGTATTCAATTTACTCAGCTTTGGGATCCGTCTCTCTAGGTAATTTCCAAAAGAAAAAAGGGTTACCAGAGGGACGGTTTCGTGCAGCGATTTTTAGAGTTATTTCGCGTTTAGTATTATTTTTTGACAGGACCGGACAACGCCGGCGAATCAAAGTTGCAAATATAGTATTAAATTATGAAAGCGTAATAGTGAAATATTACTGTGGTCACTGCTTAAATGTTTACTTCTACAATGTTATCTTCTACAAGAGAAAAACTATTTTAAAACTATTTTTTTTATTATTTACTTCTACAATGTTATCTTCTGCAATAGAAAAACTATTTTAAATAAAATTGCATCGATAGTAGACCTTTTTATGAGGGAAATGAAGATATTATAAAAGCTTTATTATATGAAATTTATTTATTATTAGTGGTATGAAAATATTCTTCGTATACAGTATTTTGCATGTTAAAAACAAGTAAGATCATTTTTTGATATTAATTGAACATTGCATATTAAAAATCATCCAGGTATCCAAGGTTAAATTATAAAACAAATGCTATCTGATGGCACATGCACAAAAATACATGCTTAAGTAAATAATGAAATGCGCATACATTAAAAAAATTGTAAGTAGATACTTATTACATGGTGCGCAAAAAGGACAAGATAATTAAAAAAAATGGCGACTGAAATTTACAGTTCGCTGAATATTTAATAGAAAACCGGCAAGTTTTATACACATAAAAATATCTGTTATTCAAAAAATATATTTTTTTTTATTTTGGGCCTTGAAAATATCCAATACCTGACGAACCATTTATGTTTTATTGTTCAATTTCGTACTACACTGTTAAAAATTTGCAGCAAACTGTCCAGTCGTTTGACCGTTTTTGTAGAAAACGATTACATAACCGTAATTTAACTATATTCTGACCATAAAATGAGCAATAATACGGTCAGAATATAGTTAAATTACGGTCATGTAACCGTTTTCTACAAAAACGGTCAAATGACTGGACAGTTTGCTGCAAATTTTTAACAGTGTAGTAAATCTTACGGAAAATGTTTGTATTAAAACGTTTGATTTAATAAATCACAAAGGCATTATTTGAATTATCTGTAGTTATGATTTCTTCTCCACTGGAGTAGAACGTGCTTAATATTCATTTGACGTAGGTAATTTATTTTTGGCTAACATACATTTTCGTGGATGATTTAAAGATTGTTTTAACACAATAATTACATTTACTTCATACTTTTGAAACAGAGAGTACTTAAAATAGATTTACTGCATATTTCAAAGTTTATTTTGGACATAACTAAACTATTTTTGAAATTTTGAAATTTATATTATACAATTTCACAAAATTAAGTATTCATTTAATTTTACAATTAATAAATATTAAAGAATTAAATTGTATCCTTACTTTATACAGCGCCTGATTTTTAAATCCTTGTTTCCAAAGGATTTGCAACGCTTGAAAATTAGAATAAAATTAGAGATAACTATTCATTTTTTATGTAAATTTGCATTGTTTGTGTTAGCGTCTTATATTTAGTGCTTGAATGTCTACTTAATGTATTATTTTTAATTTAGAAAATAAACTGACAACATTTTTTGTCAGTAAAAGCTCATGTGAGTAAAATAATCTATTAAATGCAAAATTTATGAAAGAAATATTGCGCATAACAATAAATATGATGAAATAATTTACTTTAGTTCTACAAGAAAACCAAAATAAGTTATATGCTTTAAGTACAGTGAGATAAAAAAATAATGATTAACTTATAAAGTACAAATAAAATAAATATAAAATAACTTAGAGATTTTTTTTTATTATCGTTTCTTGAGTTTATAACTCAAAATCATCTTTCATACATCAGGTATCACGCTGTCTATATTTTCCAACCTTTAAAGTACAACTTTTCTTCCCATATTTCTATATTTGTAGTTATGGCAAGATAACTTACTTACTTCTTAGTTGCATGAAAATTTTAGTGACATAGAATTAATTTAGTTTATTTATACTGCTAATATTTTAATAAGCGAATAAGTTTTTATTGTTTTAAAAATATGTATGCTTTCTAGAAAAACACCACACAACATTTAAATTAAAACGTATACATAAAAGAGAGTTTGTAGAATTTAGTTTTTTTAAATTAAATTTTAATATAAATTGTTTACATCGATTTCAAAATTAGTATTGCCTATCTTTCAGATATGACAGTTTTTTATATATTTTATGGAATATCTTTTTACATACTTAATATATCTTCCTTTTGTATAGATCTTATAAGCCCCAGATAGCTCCTGAATTGATTTGCATAAAAATCCAGAATAAGTAAATATTAGTATAAATTTTATTCACAATAAAGTTAATTTAGTGAAGTAGATATTCCGCTTATTATTCTAACACTTTTTAATACAAAATATATTCCTGTTAAAAACTATTTTTATAAAAAACTTCGTTAAAAAATAAATAAGATAAACAATTTTTGTTGTAATATCATAAAAAATATATTTACTTTGCATAAAATAAAATTGCATTTTTTACGTATTATAAAAATATCCTTTCGTAAAATCCAAAAGATACATCGACATGAGTAAAATTGTTAGTGTGTTCATTTTGAATTTATTTATTCAAAGGAATATTTTTAAAATTATTTTGTTTATTTTATCTATATTTGAAAATATTTGCGTATACCTTGATACTATTCAATACCCTTTTTTTTGCCGCAACTTATGAAAGCGGATACATTTTGAAAAAAAAAAAAATAAAGAAGTATTTTTTATCTTTTGAAATAAAAAATGCAATATGTATGAAGACTTAATAAGTATTTTTACTTCAAATTTGCCAAATAACTTTAAAAGTACTCCAATCTTTTTTTCCTAATATGCATAATTTACAATTGTGATATTGTGCAATTAACGTATCATATCAAAATATAAGTTATAATCTTAATACGCGATTTTCACATATATGAGTTTAGCGAGTTTTGAAATGTGTAGCATAGAGATCGCTTAACTATAATATATAAGTGCTTTTGTTTCCCCAATGAATATTATTATCTCAGAACCCAGTACTTACATTTAAAAAAACCCATAAAAAACGAATTTGTTACTCACTCTATATTAAGTCATCATTCTGAATATATTTACAAATAAAAATAACGAAAACTAAAAGGAAACTATAGAAGTTGTTGTTGATAGTGCCTAAAAGTATATTATAATCAATTGTTCAAATTTTTAAACAGATCACAAAAGCAAGATATTATAAAGACATCCCGATTATCAGAATTTGTGCATTTGGATTGCAATACAGCACGGATGTTAACGAATGCACGAATTACGTTAATTTAATATATATATATATTAAATTAACGATATGGAATTCTGACACATTGTATAGATGCATAACACAATAGCCATACTTAGATGTAACATTATTTCGTTCGTAAAATACTTTGCAAGACGAATGTTGTTCTACTTCTGTTTGAGTCTATACATCTCTTATACAAATATATAAATTTTGATACAATTTAAAAATAATTTATCAACTGATTAAGATGCACGTGCTTCTAAAGCCGTAGTACTCGGTGGGTGCTGAGGCGTCAGGCTAGTTCTATATTTTTTATTTGCTTGTTTGAGACTTTTATTACTTTTTTTCTTAGGATTCACTAAGTGATATGCGGCATTTTTATGTTTGGGTTTAATGCGCAGAAACCAGTTTTTCTGACACCTAATCAGTGTCTTCCGCATGATCTCCATGACCTAGTCTTATGTGTAACAGAGCTGCTACTGGCGACTTATTTTTTGGCGTCGCTATTTCTAAACGTAACCGTTATAGTAGATTTCATTTAATCTTCAATTTAAATTTTCTTGTATAAATATAGTGGTTAAAAAAAATAAAAAATAGTCGCCACTGGCAAGCCCGTTATACAGTGAAATTATTCTTCATTATCCCTCCCTTAACTTTCCTCTTGCACGTAGCCACTTTTCCAATCTGGTGGAAAGGATTCACCACCTTTTGGGTTTTATGTTACACCCTTCGAAATGTATATATGTAAATATTGAGTGTTATTCTTTTTTAATTCTACAATTAGTAAATAGTTCTCTTTGCATTTATGTACAATTAGTAATTATTGTGTTTTCTGTTATATACATGTTTATGCATTTTTATATATAATTCTTTACACTTCAAGAGCGGTACAATGGTGGGTATCAATTTAACTATCAAGGTGACAGACAGTTTTATTAGCGCTGTCTGGCGAGGAAGGCGCACTGGAGCCAGGCTATGAAGCTTTTATGACTTTAAATTTATGAGGAGTGC
Source organism: Maratus michaelseni (assembly GCA_963931845.1). Taxonomy (NCBI): domain Eukaryota; kingdom Metazoa; phylum Arthropoda; class Arachnida; order Araneae; family Salticidae; genus Maratus; species Maratus michaelseni. Next base: position 82,294,538 of record OZ007589.1, read on the forward strand.
CAATCACACTTCGTGTGTGGTACTGGGAGTTCGAGGCTGAAGGATTCCGAGTAGTCATAGTGGTGCCTGGATAATTTTAGGGAGCCAGAGAGACTGTGATCATTGGCCGGACTTTCCTCCTATGAGCAACGAAGGTAGGTGTGGTCATTGACACACTGAGCCATTTGGGCACACGGTCGTAAATAAAAGTCAAGTAGGTGGGAGGTACCAACAGCAACAAAAATAAAGCCAGAACTTGGAAAAAAGGCAGTGAATGAAAAAATGCGAAAGAGTCAGTGAGTGAAAAACATGCGAAGAAGTCTGTGGATGAAAAAGAAGTGAATGTGGTCAGTTGAAAAGATTGAGTTGAAAAATATTATTATGAGAGAGAGTGCTGCAAATAGTTTCTGAACAACGATACTACCGGGCTTGTGATTGAGGGTAGGCCCATAAAGAGTCAATCTCCCCAGCCTGCATCAGGGTCCAACCTGGGACCCGGGAATTCCCCACTAACTGGAGATGAGTCTGTCGGTGAACGACTAAGGTATGATGTTTAACTATATAATACCAACCTAATCAAATTTGTACCGCTCCAATTTAATGGTAATTTTTTGTTTGGCAGGAGAACTGGTTCATATAGGATTTAAAAATGAGTAATGTTTAATTTCAATTGTGAGAACGAATCATTTAGTAACTAATATTTTTTTAATGTATAAGTTAAATTGTAGAAAGAGGATTGATATATATATTCTTACTATGTTTTCTGCGCTGCATATTTTAAAACGGATTAATTTATATATCCTTACTAAGTCTCTGATATGTTTATTTTAGAAAGGATTGATTGACATATCCTTACTATGTTTTTTTATATGTTTTTTTATTTTGTTTAATGTAAATAAAGTAATTGTTTCTTTAGTTAAAAAAAAGTGTTGTCTTAATTTAATGGCTGCATAATTAATTCTAAAACCTAAATGTTTCTTTAGAATTTGCTTAACTTCAATTTTGTTTTTTTTATTTAAAGTTATCTTTAGTGTTGTTTTGGGTAATTATTTTATGGAACTATATACACTCCATTCCCAAAATCTAACTGCCATATATTGGATACTCAGCACACAACGCAAATTAATTTCCTTTAATCATAATTCTCTAGTATCTAATTAGGCAACGATCACGGAGTCTTCTGCAATCAGAAGCCCCTATTGATAATTATTAAGTAATGGTAAAGGTGCACCCCACACCTTATTTTCTCTATGTGTAGTGATGGTCTTTTATTGACAGTTGTAACCGGCCTCTAGTAGGAGCTGTCTGCAAATCACCAGCACAATCGCTGTTACTTGATGGGTTGATATCGCTTTACAAATGTGTGGTGTTCATTTCCAGATCTGCTTCATGATGTTCCCAGTCCTGTTACACGGCATCTCATTGTTTACTCAGATGTGATAGAAAGAAATATAGAACATTGAATTAATCTTTAATACAAATTCGATTGTATATTCAAAAAATAATATTCCATTAATTTTGTACTGCAAAAAATGTATTTTTAAATAAATTATCTTTTTTTACGCAAATTAGGCTGTGAAAAAGTAGTATTTCAAAAATTTTGAATAAAATATTAAATGTAAACATATCCAATCGGTCAAGCCTATGTTGATTTTGGTAGAAATTATTAAATAACCCATGTAATTCATTCACAGTACTAATTTCAATAGATTATTTATTTCCATTTTTTTTTTAATAGCTTATACTTTCGACATTTTTTAACTCTTTGAATACTGAAGTCTGATAACTCAATATACTTCAAAAACGGCGATTGCCCGAATGTGAAATATGCTGCGAGATTATTACTCCCTCTTTCTCCTACCTGCCTACTCGGCAGGATAATAAGAGGTAAATGTGGGACTTCCCTAAGATAACCAGTAGAAAAGGCTATCCACCCGTTGAATCCATTAATGTCCCTTTCTGCTACTAAAGTTCGATATTTACGAGGGGGAAAAATGGAACAGGATTCCGGGTGGCCTACCAGTAGTTATCTTGGACCGGCATCTTGGGCCGATAAGTAGCGATGGGTGTAAACGAATGTTATTCAATAATATAATACATTAGAAAAGTTTTAATAAATCAATTAAAACTATGATATCGATACAACTGATAAAAGTTTAAATATGGATTTTTCCTTTTATATACATGCATTTATCTATAAATTAAGATATTTGAGATAAAAATGTAATTAAACTATTTTAGTCAATTAGGTAAGAGTAATCTATATAATAAAACCGTAGTCACGTGACTGTCATCAACAGTTCCGGGAAGCCCGCTTTTATTTTCATATGCCAGGCGGTCATTTTTATTCAAAATTATTTTTTCAAATAAAACTGCATGAATGTTACATTTGTGGAAATATCGATCAAAATAAATTAATATTTAAGAGATGACTTACATTCAATTATGTATATATTCTGCAATAACTTCAGTTAAAATTAGGTTTGCAGTTCAAACTCTCTATCCATGAAAGTAAACAACAACAACAAAAATAAAAACATTCATTCGTCGTGAACGTTTAAATATTAAACCATGGAGGTAATTGTTCGAAAAGCAAGTTCTCCGCTAATGAATTTTTGGACCGCTACCTGGTGTAAAAAAAACAATTAATTCGCACCAGTCAGACAATCAAAGTTTACCATAATTATGTCCTATACAACTCAACTTCCTTCCGGATCTTTTCTTGCCGTAAGATGAATGTAAACAAATACAACTTATGTAATAATATTTAATGAATCAAATTTCGAAATGATTTGTCAGTTAATTTGGTATTTATGTGTTATGGGAAGAGAACCAGGAAGATAGTTCACCGAACATGATTATAAGTCACCAATCATATTTACCATTGTTATTGACCAATCGCGTTCAAAACAGTAATTTAATATACATTTATAAAATACAGAACATAATTAAGTACTTTTATGTTATTTGGGCGCAAATCCCGCCAATAGCATTTTTAAAATGGAACAGCTTTTTTTTTTCTTTTTTGCGCCATTTTGGCGAGAAAACCCCATTTTCAGGTATCTGTTAGAGATTGCTAAAACAGCATGTTACTTTTATTTTATTATGAAATATTTTATTTTATATTAAAAAACACACAATTTTATTATAAAACATACACAATGATCAATTTATTATTGAACACACAATATTTAATTTATTATAAAACATAGGGAATCTGCTCTATCGGGTTGCCATACCAAGCAAAATCTAGCCGAAACTGCCGGGTTGTCCACGCATAAAATCACGCCAAAATGATACGCCGGTGCGTCTGCTAGAGCTGTACCCAAAATTACGTGTAATAATATGCAGCCCGATTATGACAAATTATTCAAAACATTTTAGATGAGAATAATGATAGATTTTCCTAATCTTCAGAAATCGAGTCTACAGCCAAAGTTAGCGAGAAACAAAATATATATATATATATATATTAGCAACAATATGGTACTTCAAAAAAACTTTCACAGAATAGACTTCAATGCATCAAATCGTATTAACTAAAATACGCCAATTAGCAACGGACCCAATTACGGGAAATTATTTAATATGTTTAAGAATCTCCGCATTAGCGAATAAATTGCAACTTATAAGCAAATGGTAATGAAGCATAAATGTTTAATTGGGTTAAGCTGTTTTTGTCAAGAAAGATGAAATACATAACAACAAAAAATATGCGAAATGCTACCATGATGGCAAAAGTTCTTTATTTCTCTATTAGAATGTTTCGTTTGGCGAAGGATTAAAAAAAATTATGAATAAAAGTAACGTGTTACAATGCTTAACATGCATTTAAGGGAGACCAAACTGGTCGCCAGTGGCGTCTAGTACTAAAGATTTACATTCTTGAGAATGTTTTGATTTAAAATGTATAGACGTCTGGATATCTAAAAAATATTATATTACAAAAAGAAATATAGATTGACAGAAATATAGATTGATAAAATAAAGTTCGCGAACACATTTCCGTTTATGGACAGAAACTCCAGAAGGAGAATTTTAAACTGTGCTACGCGTTTCCTAACTAAACTAAAATGTAGCATCCTATGTAGTATATATACAAATCTATAGATCCTATACAGGACTGAATAAAAGTATTCGGATACTTTTCCGAATATTGTATATGTTGAAAATTCCTGAAATTACGTTTTTAAATATGTTATGCGTTTTCCAAATTGTTTACTTAGATGTTATGTTTCAGCTTATTAAACGGTCATGATTTGTAAATTTATTTTGGAAGCGTTGGGAAGTGTTACATAATCTATGCTTGACACATGATTTTTTGTTCTAACTTCATTCACTAAGTGATATGCGGCATTTTTATGTTTGGGTTTAATGCGCAGAAACCAGTTTTTCTGACACCTAATCAGTGTCTTCCGCATGATCTCCATTACCTAGTCTTATGTGTAACAGAGCTGATACTGGTGACTTATTTTTTGGGCGTCGCTATTTCTAAACGTAACCGTTATGGTAGATTTCATTTAATCTTCAATTTAAATTTTCTTGTATAAATATAGCGGTTAAAAAAAATTAAAAATAGTCGCCACTGGCAAGCCCGTTATAAAGTGAAATTATTCTTCATTATCCCTCCCTTAACCTTCCTCTTGCACGTAGCCACTTTTCCAATCGCTGTTACTTGATGGGTTGATATCGTTTTACAAATGTGTGGTGTTCATTTCCAGATCTGCTTCATGATGTTCCCAGTCCTGTTACACGGCATCTCATTGTTTACTCAGATGTGATGGAAAGAAATATAGATCATTGAATTAATCTTTAATACAAATTCGATTGTATATTCAAAAAAAAGTATTCCATTAATTTTGTACTGCAAAAAAATGTATTTTTAAATAAATTATCTTTTTTTACAAAAATTAGGTTGTGAAAAAGTAGTATTTCAAAAATTTTGAATAAAATATTAAATGAAAATATATCCAATTGTTCAAGCCTACGTTGATTTTGGTAGAAATTATTAAATAACCCATGTAATTCATTCACAATGCTAATTTCAATAGATTATTCATTTCTATTTTTTATTAAGATATTACATTCTAACCCTTTGAATACTGAAGTCTTAAAACCTTCAAAATACGGCGAATGCTCGAACGTGAAATATGCTGCGTGATTATCACATCCTCTTTCTCCTACCTGCCTACTTGTCAGCAGAACAATAAGAGGTAAATGTGCAACCTCCCTAAGATAACTAGTACAAAAGGCTCCCCACCCCTTGAATCCAATAATCTCCTGCTTTGCTACAATAGTTTGATATTTACGAGTGGAAGGAAATGGAACAGGCTTTTTTCGGGCGGCCTACCAGTAGTTACCTTGGACGGGCATTTTGGGCGGTTTATTAGCGAAAGTGTGTAAACGAATGTTAGTCAATAATATAATACACTCGAAAAGTTCTAATAAATCAATTAAAACTCTGATATCGCTACAACAGATAAAAGTTTAAATATGGATTTTTCCTTTTACATACATGCATTTATCTATAAATTAAGATATTTGAGATACAAAATTAATTAAACTATTTTAGTCCATATAGAAAGAGTAAAACTAAAGATTAACTTTTTTTTTTAGAATGTTTTGTTTTAATATTGAATGTATGCTGTCTAGATATCTAAAAATTATTAAATTACTAATACTTTATATGTAGGGTGAAACCCCCAGTAACTGACCCTTTAAGGATTCTTTCTTCTTCAAATTACTATTACAAAAATTTTAATTTATTTTATACCTACCTTTGTTTTTGAAAGGATAGTAGAAATATATTTAAAAAATATATTGTTGAATTTTTTTTTTTTAAATACACATTTTATTATTAAAGATTAATTTTTTTCATAAATATGGTCAAAAACTCAAGTAACTGACACCATCCCTATTTTGAAACACCAATAACTAACACAAAGTGAACTAGTGACTGACACTTTATTTTAAAAGATTAAAATGATTTAAAAAATTCTATTCCTTTTTATTAAAAAAATATATTAATATTCATTATAAAAAATGGGATTTAGTAAGCTGTACTACATTATTAATAATGCAGAGTATATAGCAGTAATATTTAGTACTGCATTATTAGTAATGAAGATATCCAATAACTGACAGTTATGAACCAGTAACTGACATCTGGTGTTAGACACTGGTAAAACAATTTAATTTTAATGGTGTTCATTGCAAGACAAATTTAATTTGTTATTATGCATTTTTAAGCAGTTCAGTTAATAAATTTCAACTTTCTTTAATATAGCCAGTAACTAACACCTCTATCAGAGACTGGTGAAATGAAACTCTAGGAACGAATAACTGGCATTCTAATTAAACTTAATAACTATAAACCCTAAATCATGGCTCTAACATATCATATGCATCTTTAAACTAATTTCTAAAAGTATAACTTTAAGAAAAAAAGTTTAGAATGATTGCATTACAAGTAGATTAGAAAAACGCTTTCTTAATTTTAGAAATAAGAGGGTTGCTTCAAAATGGGAGTTTTTGTATTCTCAATAGCTACTTCCTCATTGAATATGCTCTTCCTCTAGTGGTGAATAAATTGACTCCAAAATAAAAATAATTGTCTCATTTACTACTAGATGACATTAATGTGCAGAATTTTACAACAAAATGCGTATTTGAGTTAGATTTTTGCTCAAGTGTCAGTTACTGGTTAGGTGTCAATAACTGGGGATTTCAACCTACTAAGAAATTTAATGATAGAACGCGTTTATAATACCGTTATTCATTAGATGAATCAAAGCGGCTTTCACAGTAATAGTATTTAGTTATCTTCTCTTGTTCGAGCATTAAATAGATGATTCGGGGAAAGCAATAAATGAAAATACGTCCAATTTCATTCTGGTTAACTGAAAAGCGTCTCAATAAAGGAGAAACAAATTTCTTAATGATTTGTATATTATTTTAAAAAGCATGTTTTAGATTCATTATTAAATTTTCGTTTTCAAACACCCTTAAGAATATCCTATAACCAATCTATCGTATCAAATACAATATTTTTATATATGTTTCATATGAATTATCCTTTATAAATTGATTATTTACATACATTTTATTCACTACTGTTCGAGGTGAAGCTTCGAGAATTAACATGTAAAACATGTCCTACATTATGTAGCAAAAATCGAACTAAACGTTCGAGTTTAGACTTTTTATCGAATATATATATACTTCAAGAGTTCTTTCACAAATTCGTGAATATAAAGAACACATTCATGAGAGATACATTCAAAAATATTACATACACTAGGGCATTTAGAAGACCAACAACAAATAGAATATATATATATATATATATAATTACTCTGCAAAATAAAATGCTTGAAATAATCTGACACAGCAGCACATGACTATATGTATAATGTACAACATTTGTGTATGAATAGATTGTATATTCATGGTATATATACAACGATTTCATTAAAAATTCAAGAACTATTTACATGTATTTAATTAATAGCATGCAGTGTTTAAAAACAAATTTTATGCCAATTTTAGAAAATGTGACAAACATAATATCAAGAGCATGAAATTAGAATATAATTATATCAAATATTTAGTGAAGTACGAGCAGTTTTATAAATTTATTTTAAACTGCGCATGCACCAACTATACCGAAGATTTTTTTTCATGATGTAGAAGTATAAGAATACCGGTCAAATATCTTCATACAATCATAAACATATCGGCGATATAGTGAGCACAATTTCGGTTTCACTCGAAAAGTATCCGGATGATAAAGGATTTTTCATAAATTGTTATTTTCATTAACTGATGTTAAACAAAAGCTGTAATATTTAATTAATGTCATCGAGTAGCTATTGAACGGTTGCTCCGATTTTCATGTCTTTTTTTTTGTTGTTGTTGTTAGAAAAGACAGCATTCAAGAAGAACTATAGAATCAATAAAAAAGAAATTAATAAAAAAAGAAATTAAAAATGTTAATTTGTGGGAAATCCCATAAAATCTAGCTACGTTCAGAAAGCAACTGAATTTCCGCGCACTCTATCACCGGTATCATTTTGAATTTTCACGATATTTGACTGTTTGAACGAGATGCTCTATATATCTCTCTTATTATCGTCTCCTACAGTTAAAAATCATTTCATACAAATACTAATATTTCCTCAAATATTTAATATAGCTATATTCTATTTGTAGTATGTTGTTTTTACTGTACATTATCAAGTGTTTTCAAAGTGGCATTAAACACTTAGAAAAATGGCACTTTCAAATATGAGTAAATCGATGTTTTCATTTTGTTATGAAAATTTTTGTTTCAGATATGACGACCCAACGCTTTAAATTCAGAAATACCAGAAATACTCAGAATATTGATGCAGGGACACACTGAAAACTGAGCACATAGAGGTCAGTTCATACTCATTTTTGAAACATGCACATACTCAAAAATGATTAGAGTCAGTTCAAACTCATTTTTGAAACATGGAAATACTCAAAAATGAGCACATATAAGTCATTTCAGACTCATTTTTCAAATATGCACGTACTCAAATATGAGCACATGATGTTTTATTCTTGAGTGTATGCATATTTTCAGAAATGAGTATATACATGTTTCAAACTTGAGTAATTTGATTCGGAGCCATTTTACTTTGCGACACACTCATATTTGAGTATTTTTTGCTCAGTATAGAAAATGTCGCTTTTAGAGTGAATATGGTTCAAATCCCCGCTTGTTTTAATAAAGAATATGCAAAAATGTCTTGAATGTTTTAAAGAAACATTTGTATCGCTATTCATATACGTGCTTTTCTTACACAATTTAGCCCAAATGTTCTATAATAGTCACTTATTTTTTTGCTGCAGGTATAGATCGTTTAGATCATTATATTTTACAGGGTGATTTGAAATATTATTATTTTTTTATTAATATGTTTTTGGTCCCCTAATTTCTCTCGTGAGAAGAACTTAGCTGAAAAATATCAAGTTAAATATTTTCTTTATATTCCCGAAGTTCCGTAACAATTTGTCAATTATTTATATAAATATTTGACAAAATGTGCAAAATCGAAATTATCCGGTGCGTTTTAGCTATATGTATTTTTTGGTTTCCGAGTAATGTTTAAGTATTTAGCATTTGGATTATATGAATGCTAATCACATTTCTTAAATCTTCAGGCTGTTGTTTTTAGTTAATACTTACACTTGATAAATGAAAAAAAAATCTAGAATGATCTTACGAACAAATCTTCACTTCATATAATATTCATTATTCATCTCACATCTTGAGATACAAATGTATACCAGTTTTTAAAAAAAAGCATCGGACATTATTCATCTCACATCTTGAGATACAAATGTATACCAGTTTTTTAAAAAAAGCATCGGACATTAGTGCCAATATATATGCTGTGGAATATTGGCGCAAAAGCGTACAACTTTCGCACTAATTCGCATGTTGGGGAAAGAGTAAATTAAAATGATTATTTAACCTTTCAGATAGATTCTACTCTATACCGACAAATTGTGGATCTATTCTCATATTTGAACTGTATTGTAATGCGAAAGGATATTTCTTATGTAAAAAAAGGTACGAAAACGAAAACTTCTGTGAAAATAGAAATATATTTTTTAACCAAAAATATGATAGCTTAGCACTATATTACACAGAAAATATAAAGTACATTTAAATAAGTAATTAGATATAGTTAAAGTTTGATTTTATAAGATTTTTTATGATGTAAGACATTTTCTTTAAAACATTTTAATTCCGAAATGCTATTTTTTAATTATTTTTCCAATACACATAAATTAAGCAATACTTTGTTTTCTACAGAATTACCTAAACCTGAAAAACAGCATATAAAACTGCATGTATACGACAGAATAAATAATAGAAGATCAGGATCTGGGTATGATTTCGACAAGATATATCATTCGTGTCTAAGTATATTTCGATTTTTAACTTAAAATTTATTGCATTTTGCCTAGGAGGCTGTCCTAAGAACGAAATGTAATATTTTTATTATATTGATTAAAAATACAAAAAGAATAAAACCATACACGTATTCCAAAATTATGAAAAATTCACATATTTGTCTTTCAAAATTTATAATATAAATATATATTTGTTTCAAAAGTTATTATTTCTGCCCTGTGCCATATATTTGTACCGAAAATATTTCAATCGTTTATTTAAAATTTTAAATCCCAAAGCTTATCTAATTCATGTCAAACTTAACGAAGCTTAGAAAATCTAATTTGACATATTATTGACACCATATTACATAGTGTTCACTTTATTATCGGATAATATTTGTAATTTTTTTCTTTCTAATACAGAAAATCAATCTATACATAATTCATAATGTCAGTTTAGACTTAAAGCAAACTGTCACTGTTTTCTAAAAAAAGACAAAATAATTTCTGTCATATAACTTTTCAGAAATTCTTTAGAAAAATTTTAAGGTAGAATTTAATTATGTTCTTTAGTTATGTTAGTTGCGCTTTAGTTATCTTTATATCTAAGTTCAATTGTATGTATTTTTTTTTTAAGATTTAATGTTGGTGTTCCTTATTGATATAAACTAAGATTGATATAAAACTACTTTATTCAGACACACAGAAAACTCGGTGAATAATTAACTTTGATTATCTAATAAAAACTAATATGGATTTTTATGTACTTCAATTCAGGAATGAAATTACTATTATATTTATAATCTATGCCTAAAAGCTCGTTTGTACTTTGGCTGACGTGAATTTCATTCGACGGCGCAAGAAATGCTCTTGTTTTGAACCTGGCTAGACAGTCGATACAATATATTATAAACTTTGACTTTAAATCTTTAAATTAATCATTTCTAAGTATGTTCTAATTACAAAATACATATATATATATATATATATATATATATATATATGTGTGTGTGTGTGTGTGTGTGTGTGTAAGAAGATGATATGTAAATAGTAGATTTACTGGAATTATATGCACAAATAGACGATGAATAACAAAATATGAACTTTAATACAGTCCTAGATGGTAATTCTACAATATTTTAATAGCAATTTCTTTTCAACTAATCCACTTCTCGCCAAACATATATAATATTTTGATTTACCAAAGAAAAGAACTAGGCCTAACAGCGCCTTTACTGGATATTTCTCATTTCCAAGTTTGCTTCACAATGAAAATTAGAAGACTGGCCCTTTTCCAATTTTGAAGATGTTCAAATCTTGATCTCGCGATCCAAAATATTTATAACTCGTGCATTTAAATCATGGGTAATAACAGTAGTAGAGTGTCAGTTAATTTGATGATCATTTACGTCATAAAGGAGATGAAGTGTTCAAACTGAAATCTTACAAATCGGTCATCCTGACGTGATGGCGTCTCGACATCAGCATCTTGATTTATTATGTTTTTCATGCCTAAACAGTTAATTTTTTTAGATTTTTATTTCTTTCTGGATATTGCTTTCTATCTTTAGAATCTGCATATCTAATATCTCTGTAATTTCTTTCCGGATATTGCTCTCTACCTTTAGAAGCGATATACCTATTGCTTCAGGAATGATAAGAATTTGAATAAGCATCTCTTCCACTATAAGGCCCTTTAAATCCATGATGAGAATTATTCTTATGTGATGGTTGTGAATATCTTTGTTCATTATAACTAGCCTTGCATGGTCGTCGGCCACCATAATCATAATTATTTCGACCACGATAGTAGCGTCTATTCATGTATCCAGGGGAAAAATTTGGATTATACCTTGCTTTTGAATTAGGTGAAGTATTTTATGTTATGTCTTGATGTATCAAACAATCTTTAGTCTCAAAGTTTTCAGGAATCTCAGATCCATTTTGGTAAGAATTCTCGGAACTCTGTTTCCCATATGTATATTTATTGTAATTTCCATGGTTAAATGACTGTTTAAAATATCTCTGGCCATATCTATTATTGCTTGTGTTATCAAATGGTCTATTAAATTTTCTGTTCTTCCGATACTGCCCGATACAGATATATTGTCGCTGGTTAGTTTTGGTGCGTTTATTGCAGTATGATATCTTGAATTGGCGATTGAAATATCACTCCCTGTATCAATTATTACGTTTGTTTTTATTCCGTGAATATCTAAGATTCTTCCCTTTTTATCATTTAACATGCCCATATTAACTATTTTTCTTTGCGTGTTTTGGGTCTCATCTTGGTATTTTATTTCTCGCCAATTTTGATTGCGTTACAGGTAAAAATTTGAATATTCTCGTTCTGTATTACTCGCCATGGCACATTTCGCACTCACGTGACCAGGGTTGCCACACGCAAAACATATTATATGCGACTCTTTGCTTCCATGATTCACACTGTGCCTATTGTCAACTTGGCGTCTTTCCAATTTGGCGTAGTCAGCCACTCTCGATCTTCTGTCATCAAAATCGCCGCTTGCACTCCTAACTGATTGTTTATTGCAAACCCTTCGTGCCGTTTCGTAAATATCCAATTTATTAACTAAGCCATCAATTTTTTTTATTACTATTAATTCCTCTATGAAATGTGTCTCTGTTTTCGCAGGTAAATTATTCCTGATTTGATTAACTACAATTAATTCCGATAGATCTTCAAAGTATCTACTTGAAGACCTTCAATCCATTATTGAAAATACACTTTGATCTCATAAGCGAAATCTCGCCAATTAGCTCTTGGGTCCTTTTTACATGAGAAAAATTTCAGCCTAAACTCTTCTGACGATAGTTTGTAGCGTTTTAGCAGAATATTTTTTTTTTTTTATGTAATCATAATCGTGAATTTCGGGTTCGTTTTCCCTCGTTATTATGTTGATCATATCTAACGGCATTAGATTAATTAAATAATTTACCCATTCTTTTTTATCAATGCCCGTTTGCGCCATTTCCCTTTCGTACATAGCCAAATATAAACTAATATCATTTGAACTTTCGTATTTAGTTATTAATCTAAGCAATTCAAATTGATTACCTGGATTTGTCCTTGTGTTCTCATCAATGTGTTGTCTTGAATTTTCTTGTATCTGCATTTTTTAAATTTCTAAATCTCCAATTTTTCTCCAATTCTACTTTCCATTTTCTCTCTGCCGGTTCTGCTTGTAATTTTTTCTCTTCTCTTTATCTTTCTTCTTCTGTTTTCTCTTTTTTAGCTGCTATAACTACTTCCAATCGATCTTTTATGAAATCTACTTCGTAACACTCCCAACTTTTGATCAGATTTATTAGGACGGGTACTGTCGGTTTTTCTGGTGCTTCAATTCCGCATTCTTCGCAGAGATTTATTAGATCAATTCTCTTAGCTTTATTTAGAGTTCCCATGTTTATGTTTCAAAATTGTACTTGGAGTAATACGATTACGGTTTGACCTTGCCATTTCGTAACCCAACTTTTGATACTGGCGTTTTACAACACTTTAGGTTTGGTTTCCATTTCACTACTAGTTGCTTTTACTTTTAATTATCCTGGCATCCGAGCCCCCATAAATGTAAGAAGATGATATGTAAATAGTAGATTTACTGGAATTATATGCAGAAATAGACGATGAATAACAAAATATGAACTTTAATACAGTCCTAGAAATGTAATTCTACAGTACTTGAATAGCAATTTCTTTTCAATTAATCCACTTCTCGCCAAACATATATAATATTTTTATTTACAAAGGTCTAACAGCGCCTTTACTGGATATTTCTCATTTCCAAGCTTGATTCACAAAAAAATTAGAACACTGGCCCTTTTCCAATTTTGAAGATGTTCAAATCTTGATCTCACGATCCAAAATATTTATAACTCGTGCATTTAAATCATGAATAACAATAGTACTAGAGTGTCAGTTAATTTGATGATCATTTACGTCATAAAGGAGATGAAGTGTTCAAACTGAAATCCTACAAATATGTATATATATATATATATATATATATATTTCGACTTTTCTAATGGCAACACTCCCTTTTCCCATCTCAAAATAATCAGCGCATTGAAAATACATAAATGGTGTTGAAATAACACTTGGGAGACCTCATAGGTAAAAAAGGCCACATAGGACACATGCAAATAAGAACATGTTAAACCTTAAATAGTAACAGAGAAGAGAGGAAAATTAAAAGCTTTACTGAGATTACAAATTTTCCCCACTCCTCTTTAAATGTTGTCTACAAACGATGATTTACGCATGGTGCTTTATTATTGGCGCTTGCGCGTCTCTTTTCTCTGTTGCTATTGGTTGTTTATCATGATATTATTTGCATTTGTCCTACGCCACCGATTTTCGTCCAACACGTATTGTTCCAATGTCATTCATGTTTTTCCAATGTGTTGAGGATTTTAGGGTAACAAAAAGGGAGTTTTGCTACACGAAAATTTCGAAATTGCTTTGCTGCAACCCTAACCATACATGCTCTATTATTATTGTTCACCATTATCTCGAAAGCATACCTTCATTTCTTTTCGGATGGTCGAACAGATCGACCGCTAAGGATTCATATATTGGCAAGTTTATTTATGACTGCCCTGCATATATATATACAGGTGTTCCAAAATTCGATCTACAAATTAAGAGGGGAGATATAAGGCATCAACAGGATGAAAACTTACGATTGAACATAGGGACACAAACCTCATTTATTGGGACATAATCGCAAAATTATATATGAAGGTTGTGTTGTCGAGTGGAACAAAAAAGGCCATTAATAAGTAGAAAAACATTTATTTCACGTAAAGCATGATTAAAATGCATTACAGTTCAACGCCAGAAAAAAGACAACGAGACATTTTTATAAGAATATGTTTTAACGTGTCCGGCAATCCTTCGTCCGTCGTTGTTGGCTGTGCAATGACCTGCATGGCCGCAACTTTGAACAATGTCCATAAAAATGTGTCGTCGTCTCCTTTCTGACGTTGAACTCCAATGCAATGGAATCATGCTTAACGTCATATAAATGTTTTTTCAACTTATTATTGGAGCTTTTTTGTTCAACTCGATGTCACACCCTTCAAAACTACTTTTGCGATTTTCTCACACTAAACGTGCTTTGCGAACTCCATGTAGTAAGTGTTCATCACCTTGTTGCCTTTGTTATCCGTCTTAATTTGTGGGTCGAATTTTTGAACATAAGGCATTTAAAATGTTGCATAACAATGTCAGTATTATTTGAAAAGCAATCACCCCGTAATAAAGATTAAGTTAAATTTAAATGATATGCAGCTTGACTCGAAATTCGATTTCTAAGTTTACACGTCATATCCCTACACACCAAATAATATGTTTAGTTTTGATATTATTTTCAATTATACATAAAGTTACATCTGTTTCACAGATTTAAGAAATTCAAATAGAACTTGAAATTTTGTACGAATGTTTGTTATCCATCATCTAGTTACTTAAATTCGATAATTTCTATAATTTTCTTTATAAGATTTTAGGAGGCATAAGTGTCTGACATTGATACAAATTTATACAACTGTTACTATATTACGAGAGCATGTTGCATATCAATTGTCATGTTTAAAGTTTAAACACGAGATAGAAAGAAAATACTTAAATATTGTTTAATTATGAATGTAATATTTGATTTACAGAGACATGTAATTAAAATTAGTTTTGTTAATTTTAAAAAATAATTTCTTATGAAATAATGCTTTTTCAAATTTGGAAATTGTAGAGAAGTAAAAATTCATAGCTTTAATTTCATGTCATCAACAATTTCATTAACGATATTTCAACAGGAAACTAACATAGTTTATAGTAATTTTAATTTATATATTCAGTAATATGTAGAAAAAAGAATAAATAATATGAGGGGGTCGGGGCAAAAAAGTGCCAAGCCACATTTTTGGTGAAACAAATCTAATACTGTAATCTGTTGCTTAATATTATAAATTATAATATTCTACATACAAGTTTTTTTACAAGTTTTTTGTCACTTGGTGGTAGCATATGTCCCAGGTTTCGTTTTTGCCCCAGACGTTTATGCCCCCAATGAACATAGCTTATTTACCTTATTAAACCGAGAAGGTTTAATAAGTTAAATAAGATACCTAAGTAAACATTTTAGAAAACGCAAAATACATTTGAAAACCAGACGCATCTTTAAACACAAACAGACGATTATTTCGAAAAAAAAATATTTTTAATACCTTGATGCTGAAATTGGATTTTGTAATAAATCGACTGTGTTTGGGATTTTCATTTTCAATTTAAAATTTATATGAATTAAAAAGGTTATTTTTTGGTACGTCATTAAAAATGAGTCATTTTCTAATCTTATTTTGCTTTTTTCTAACTTGGACAACGTCAAAATTTTACATGCAATGTTTACAAACAAGGCAATTACAATTGTAACAGTTGATTATCTGACTTTGTTTATAAAATCCAAGAGCTTCTTCTGTAAAAATTGAGGGGTCGTGTAAACTTCCGAGATATATCATTTTGAAAGTTAGATCAAATACTCGAATCAAGATATATAACAAACAGTTTTTTGCCAATGTGTTAGTAATATTTGAGATACTCTTAATAAGAATATGACATTACTTTCATGATATTGCAAATATTTTTTTTGTAAATTAGCTATCTTCTTTTGTGGGAGGGCATAAACGTCTGGTGCAAAAAAAAAAAAAAAAAAAAAAAAAAAAAAACTGGGACATATGCTGCCACAAAGTGACATTAGAATCAAAAATTTCTAGGATATTATAATTTACAATAATAAGCAACAGATTACAGCGTTAGATCAATTTTATCAAAAATGTGGCTTGACACTTTGTTGGCCCGACACATTCAATTGTTACTCGAATAATTTAAAGAAAACATATTAAAAATAATAAATTTAACGAAAATAACTAATATGTACAAATATTGCATCTTGGTATCTTTTGATATACAGGGTGCATTTGACAATATAAATTGGACTATCCTCGGCAAAACAATACAAAAACTACCCATTCCACAATACCTGAAAAATATATTACTAACATTTTTAACAAATAGAAAAATTATAATAGACTATCAGAGTATTAACACACAAAGAGAAACATACCAAGGTTGCCCGCAGGGTTCATGTCTTGGTCCCCTGCTCTGGCTGCTTATAGCGAACATAATATTATTCGCATATTCTGAAAAATTCCATAACTTAAAAGCTTTTTGTGATGATTTTAATATGATCATAGCGGCAAATAGCCGACGAGAACTTGAAGATAAATCAAATAAAATGATATCGCTGTTTAGTAATATCTGAACAAAACTAAAACTTCAAATATCGACAGACAAAACGGTATATATAATGCTGGGTAAAAACATTTTAAGGAACAGAGAACCTCAAATTAAACTGAATAACATTAAAATTAAACGTGTTGAAACACTTAAATTATTAGGTATCCACTATGAAAGTAATCTAACTTGGCATACACATACATTAAATATCAAAAGTAAAATTTTATCATTAACATCATCCATTAAAAGAGTTTTTTCAACGACATGGGGGGTAAGACGAGATTTTCTTCGAGAATGGTACCTTACTGTCCTCGAGAAAATTATCGATTACGGCTCGGAGGTTTGGTACAATAATCTGAGAATAATTGATAAAAGAAACTTACAATCAATACAAAGAATTTGCTTAACATCAATAACAAAATGTTATAAGAATGTATCGACGCACACACTTCAGGTGCTCCTGGGCATTCCACCGTTATTATTTACATTAGAAGCAAAAAATCTTAAATACAAAATTAAAAATAAGAAAGACATCTTAATATTTAATAATCAAATATTAGAATGTAACAAAATTGAAGAACAAGTCTATAAATTTCAAAAAAATCCTGAAATATATATTAACAATTTAATTTTGACGGATGTAAACATAAACAAACCTAACGTAACACAGATCTATACTGATGGTTCTAAAACAGATAACAAAACAGCATATGCTTATGTGGCCTTTAAAGATCAAATTAAAATTAAAGAACAATCTTGCAAAGTTCAAAATAATAACACAGTCTTTCAAGCTGAACTTACAGCAGTTATTAACTCGATAAAATGGGCTATCTCAACAAATCAAATTTTTTCAGACAGCAAATCAACAGTATTAGCATTAAATAATATGTTCCCTAAATATACACAAATATTTGACCTTCATAAATTACTAAAAGAAAATAAAAATAAAATTTTCTATATCACGTGGGTGAAAGGACACGTGGGTATTGTGGGCAACGAACTGGCGGACAAGCTGGCGTACCAGGCCGCACAGTACTGCAACTTGCCAGTAAGCAAGGAAGTTAAACTTCCATGCTCTTTACTTAATAAGCTTATTAAATTGCAATTGCTGGACAGGTGGCAGCACAACTGGGACTCCTCAGGGTGCGGCAGGTTTACTCATAGTATTATTCCAAAGGTTCAATACTCACTTATATGTAAAGATAAAGTCTCACTCTACTTCCTCAGTGGATGTGGAAGTTTTCCTACATTCTTACATAGAATTGGCAAAAGAGATGATGACTTGTGTCAGTGTGGTCAGAGAAGTGACCCACTACATTATTTATTTGACAAATGTAAATTTATGAAGTATAAATTCACATATAATGAAACTAAAACAACTCTTGACAATATTCTAGATATACTATCTGATAAAAAGCAACTATTTCAACTTTACGAAAATTATAATATCTTAAATGAAAAATATTCATTTATTAAATACAAATTCCTCTTATAGTAAAAAAAAAAAAAATAAATAAATAAATAAATAAATAAATAAAAGTTTGTTTTATGTATTGTATCAGTACCAAATTGTAAATACAGTGGCCTCTCACTTATGCGCGATGTTCGGTGGTTGCTTTTTCGTACCACTGTTTTAAACAGTATAGAGGATTTTAGGGGGAAAAGTTTTTATTTTTACATTTGAGTACGGGTGTTACTTTTTTGGGGGGGTTTCTGGTGATGAGGTTTGTTTGCCGTGTGTCGCGTGTGGGTGAGGGGCCACTGTATATAGTGTATTTCAAAATGTTATTGTGTGTAAATAAAATTGTTTGAATTTTATATTGTAATTATATATTGTAATCATATTTAAAAATATATTATACCTCTAAAGGTTATTGTATACGTACTAATGCATTCAAAATGTACGACTACAAATAATTGTCATCATAATGTTAATCTCAAAATGCTATATAAATAACTAAAATTAAAGTTTATGTAAAGTATCAATTATTGTAATAATTTTAACGTTCGCCCAGCCTTGTGGCAAAATTGGGTAACGTTTATACTTTGTAAAAATTGTAGTTTAACTTGTAATTATTGTAGCTAGCGCCGGATAGTGATATTTTTCCCTCCCTAGGCTTAGGGGTTCGTCCTGGCCATTAGCCAAAAGCTGGTCCCTAGGGTGGGCGCTGTCTGGCTGTCTGTACTGTGTATCATCAATTTAAGGCAGTAAGTTCGACAGAGAAAATAATAGTAGAGAAAAAGAGACAAAGATAATGATGGAATATATGTTAAATTGTTTTTCTGCTAAGTGAAAAAACAATTGCATTAACTTAATGATTCTCTATAAAATGTAAACCTTTTGCAGTTTTAACCTATTTAAAATTCGAATGGTATTTTTTGGACAACTTAAGATATTTTTGGAATTAAATTTTATAAGGCGATTTGACATATGATTTATATATATATATATATTTACATAGTAGAACGTGTTCGTCTATTAAATTATTATATTTCTTTCAAAGCTTATTTTTGATGCTGCTGTTATTCGGTCATTAAAAATAGATTATTATTAAGTATTCCGAAAAACGGGATAATTTTGTTATCGCTTAGATTTTATACAGAAAACAATGCGAAAAATTCTCTATTACAAATACACTGCTCAAAACAATTAAAGGATATTGCAGTTTTAGGTGGAATTTGTTATCTGGGAAACTTTTTAGCTGATTGATACATGGTCGACAGACATAGTAGGTTATATGAGAATAAATTACACACGTTTGGCAGAAAAAAATGCATTTTATTGCGCATTTGTGTACAAAAGGAAAAAAACACAATTTTTGCATATGAGAAAAAAAGAATAAGAAAAGGTGTTTTCTTCAAAGAAAATCATTTTCAGTAGGGGGTATGGTTTCCACGGGCGGCTAGCAACGTTGAACACCTTTGAGGCATGGACTCAATGAGGCTATTAATGACGAGTTGGGGTATTCTGCCCCACTCTTCCAGAAGAGCTCTTTCCAGTTCTTGGAGAGTTTGTGGGGGTTGTTGGCGGCCAGAAACTCGTCTTCCTAGAGCGTCCCAAACGTGCTCGATTGGATTCATGTCTGGAGAACACGCTGGCCATTCCATTCGAACGATTCCTTCCTCGAAAAGGAAATTCTCCACTAGGTTTGCACGATGTGGCCTGCAGTTATCGTCCGTTAAAATGAAGTTATCTCCGATTGCTGAAGCGTAAGGGACTACAATAGGTCTGAGGATCTTATCAGTGAAAGTATGTTTATTTGATATATGTTAATATAAATGAAAAGATTCAGATTAAATTATTTCTTTTGTTTTTAATTTCTCGAAACGGATTTTGACTCTTTATTATTTTCCATTATATCACTATAGTTATCATCAAAATGTACAATATCTGCAAAACGGGCGCAACATGGTTCCATTTAACATCGCTACTTGCAATATATATTTACTTTAAAAAAAACATTGTGACGCAACGAGATGTCATTTTGCATTTTACACACAATTTTCAGATATTGATTAATCTCACAAGGAGACCGCCAAACATGATGCGCACAGATTTTGATGATTTTAAAGTATGTTGTAGGGATCATACCCCTAACTATTCAGGTCAAAGTTTTTCTTCAAATGGGCTTTAGTTTTCGAGAAATTTCGTTTTAAAGTTAAGCATGCATTTCAAATGCCATTACTTCACGATCCTGGGCAAGGTCTCAGTGGCTCCGTTGTAGCGTTCGCGATTTGAGGGCCGCAGATGAGTGTTCTGTTCTCTCCTGTGACTGTTACCCTTTTTTAACAAATTTTATATATTTGTCTCGTTATAAGTTGTATGCAGAATTATGAATTCTGCATCTTTGAACTTTTTGATATTTTCCTAATAAATTCCATTTACATTTTCGAATATTTCGTAAAAATTTACGTTTTTTTTTTTTTTTTTTTTTTCTTGTACAATTTTGAAATTAATATTTCTATTGACGAAATTCCAAACTAACTAATTCCAAAAACATATCTTGAAAGGAGTAATAAAATATTAAAGCAATAACGATTATATCCAAGTTTTAGCCAGTTATATATATTTTTTTATGTTATTTAAATACATTTAACAGTAAAGTTCAAACTCACCGTCATTTTTGATTTGCACAAATAAAAAATAATGTATTACAATTAATTTTTTTTCAGTCTAACAAGTCGATGCCATACAGAAAAATTCAACTAGAAATGAAAAATCGTTTGTAAATTACAATACATATAAAAAATATCTGAAAAAAAATCGTCTGCAACAACTTTTACGGTAATAGCAGAATAAATTAAATTTTCTTTTTATTAATTTCGTTTCGCTTCCTTTGCAGACAAATACCACGTTTGAAATAATTTCTTTTTCAAATTTAATGCATTTTTAAATATATTTATCACAATTTAAGTATTTAAAGAATATATAATATGCTAATTTATACATTCTTCCAATATTGTTAAAACAATTATTTAAAGGCGATTTTTAATGCGAAATTTGTTTAGAATATTTTTGCGATAGGTATAACACAATTAGTTCCATATTTAATAAACTAAAAATGTCGATGTCGGTGATGATGAATATTTTAGTATTTCAGCAGTTAACATATTTCAATATATTTAGAACAAATCAAATATTGAAAATCATTTGAAATGCATGCTTAACTTTAAAACGAAATTTCTCGAAAACTAAAGCCCATTTGAAGGAAACCTTTGACCTGAATAGTTAGGGGTATGATCCCTACAACATACTTTAAAATCATCAAAATCTGTGAGCATCATGTTTGGCGGTCTCCTTGTCAGTATTATTATCGTACAATTTATTTTATGATTAGACAAATGTTCTATTATATCATAAATGTTTTTTTTTATTTAGAAAAACAGTTAGAATCCCTTTTATATGATGTGCAAGGTATATTATAAAGATATATTATAAAATTATTCAAATGATACAGTAAATTAATACATTCCTACAAACAGTAAGAGCATCAATATATATGATATTTATTCTTAAGTACTTGCACACGTAAAGAAGCAATTTAAGGAATAAAATATAATGCATATTATTTCAAGTGAATTTAAAAGTTTAACTGGAATATTTCGAGACGATAGAAGAATTAGCATTTAGTTTTATAAAAAATTTAAATCATAAATTCATATTCGTTGTCTTAATGACAGTTTAATGCATCTATAACTATTCAAATGTTCGTTCTTATCATTCTTTTAAAATTTCTTTCATGGAGACGTGGATAATTAAGATTCTTTTGACTTATGTTTTATTTATAAGGCAGAAAAAAGCTTAAATAGAATTTAAATATCTCTTTTAACATACTGTAACTGCAGTTAAATTTATGAAAAAGTACTTCTATTATATTTGCAAATTGATTACAATGAGTGAAAACGTTGTATTGAGAGAGTAGTGAAATAAATGAACGCTAAATGATTTTAGAATCTTTTGTTTCAATCACATGTCTTAATTACGATAAAAGATTAACATTTAACTATTTATAATGAATCAACAAAGTTTTGAGAAAAAATAAATCTTCAGTGAGAAACAAATAGAACTTTATTGGGATGAAACGCAAGCCGCAACATGAGAAACATTGTAATTTGATTAAAAATGTGATTCGTTTAGAGAAGAAGACGTTTATAAATAGATGTATTTCTATTGATATCAATTTGTTGAAACTGACTAAAATAATTAATAAGGACTTTACGTTGCACATATAAATACTAACATCAAACATTTGCTTTCAACGTATATTTCGTTTAATCTGAGTTACTTTAAAACTACATATATAAACAATTCTCGACGTTTCGGCTATTCTTCAAAATATTCTTCTAATTAAACTATTATTCTTCCTGAAGATGGTTATGAAGAATAACCGAAACGTCGAGGATTGTTTATATATGTAGTTTTAAAGTAACTAATATATAATTAAACGAAATATACGTTGAAAGCAAATGTTTGAATTGACTAAAATAGTTAAAAATCGATTTTCAAATTAATTTAAAAACGCAAAATATTCATTCTGAAATATATGTTTAAATTTTCATAATTGTCGTAATTGTTGTAACTTAGTACTGGAAGAAAATATACTTTTAATTGCTGCCAAACATGCTGCAATTCTAAAGATAATGCTAGAATTATAAGCTCATTATGAAGAAAATCTTGTGTGGATAAATATACACTAAAAACACCAACGTTTAACACACAATATAAAACTATAGTACAATGGACAGACGTACGTTTCGTGAGTAAATTGGACTCACATCCTGAGTGTCAATAAAATAAAATTAAACATTATTGTAACAGACGTACGTTTCGTGAGTAACTTGGACTCACATCCTCAGTGTCAATAAAATAAAATTTAACATTATTGTAACAGACGTACGTTTCGTGAGTAACTTGGACTCACATCCTCAGCGTCAATAAAATAAAATTTAACATTATTGTAAGCGTGATGAGTTTTTCGGTGTGTTGTTTTTTCATTTGGGTTTCTCGATTCAATTTGATGTTTTTGGAGGGATACAATAATGTTTAATTTTATTTTATTGACACTGAGTTTGTGAGTCCAAGTTACTCACGAAACGTACGTCTATCCGTTTTACTGTAGTTTGATATTGTGTGTTAAACTTTGGTGGTTTTAGTGTATATAAGCCCATTGTTTGGTAAATAAAAATGGAATTTTTAATAATAATTTAATTCTTTACATTCAAGAGTTTTATGTTTAGGCAAGTGCAATGTATATAAAAAATATAAATACATATATTAGTGTAGCATATATCACCAGCTTTGTCCGTATTAACCATGGGGGCCTTCCATGTAAAAAAAAAAATGCAGTAATGTGGCAATCTCAGTGGCAGATATTTGTGCATTCCCGCCCATAATTCGTTAATAAAGGCAATAAAAAGTGATATTAGTTTGATGTAGCCATATTTAAATTCCTCAGCTTTATAAATGAGAATACGCGTTTACTTCGGTGAAAGTAGCAGAAAAACATCAAATTTTCCTTACAATAAGGAAAATAAACTAAATGTCGTAGCATTATATTGAATTCTCTTTCGTATGGTATCCATTTGTTTTGTAACGCAAAAACATGTCCGTGATTCACGCTCACAACATATTGACATTGCAACGAGCTATCTAACAAATGTTCCATTTACTGCGATTTTAATTAACCTCTAAACATCGCACAATTCCACTTTTTTATATTGCAACTTTTATATGCAAATTGTTTGAAAAGTGTATCTTAATTTGCGTATTTTTTTAAAGGATGTTAAAGTATTTTTCCTTTATGGATATTTTTTTTTAATCTGCGCGCAACTCAATTACGACCCATTTTCTCTTAAAGCTACATTATAAATGAAAGACATGCGCGTGAGTAACGCTGAAATCATATTGGTGGTGGCAACGACCTTACCCTTATTTTTACCTTTTACTGAAAATTTTTTACTTCTAAACATCTACATCCAATTTTTGCACCGTTGAATAAAAAAAATACATTTCAGTGCTATTTGTTTGAAAATTTTATCTTCCTTTAGTGATTTTTTGCGAATTTTAAAGTAACTTTCAAGCATGAATATTTTGAAATCTGCATTCAACCCATTTACATAGATAAACGCGTTTGCTCTTAAAAAAATGTAAATAATTCAGCATTTGGGTTTTTTAAGTATAATATTTGGTAACTAATCTGCTAAAGAAAATTATGACTTCACAAAACACATAAAATACTAATTTAACAGATATGCAATCGAACTACTCGCTAAAACACTGAAATAATCAATATAACAAACGTTTCTATAAATAGTAAAACATTTCTAGAATAACCACTCAGCAATACGAAAGTACCGAAAATGCTTACGTAGTTGTTTACCCATTTAAAAAATAAACTAAATGTTAAAAGTCTATTAGTGTTTTAAATTAAAAACATTTGTTTTCTTTGTTCAGTTAATGGGCAGTAAGTATATCGATCATCTTTAACACTGGTAGCCAGGGATGGAATGTCAGGGATGATTTTTTCTAAACGGAAACTTATATTTCCATACATAAAAACCAAATCTAGAACAATTACATGAAAATGACACCAATTTGTAATCGGTTCCAACCGTAAAGTCAGTCATGAAGCTTCGTTTGAAAATAGAAATAACTCTATCTAAGGGAAAGGTTGATATGTTTCATTTTCGATTTAATATAAATAGTGCAAAATATTACCACTCTATTTAAAGTAATAAAACACTTAGATATATGCTATAACGAAAGATAGTTATAGTATTAAAACTAAATAGGAAATAAAACGTAGCAACCGTTTCTTTGTCAGTTTTGCGTCAGTTTGAGTTCATTTGGCGTCAGTTTGAGTGAGTTTGGTGTCGGTTTATGGCAGTTTGACGTCGGTTTATGGCAGTTTGACGTCACACTTATTGAAAGTGATATCCTATTTAGCAATGTTTTTCCATCAATGTTTTCTTTATTGAAATTGAAATGTATGTATTACAGTAGATGCTTTAACTCGAATAACATTTAAATGAAGGTTTTGCGCCATTTGAAGACATTTATAGCTGAAGTTTTTATTTTATATATGAAAAATTCGCATTTTCTCCTTATAATGGTGCCAATTTTAGAAATGCAAAAAGACAGTAAGTGAGTCTAAATTTATAATAACTTATAAAATCAAAGTACACGTGAAACACTTATTTAGAAATTTACTGTTTAGCAACAGAAAAAAAAAAAAACTTTGAGAAAAAAAAAGAGAGATTTCTATAACGATAAACTATGACATGTTGTTGAATAAAAGGATAAAGAGTGGTGTGATATATTTGTTAAGTTGAAAGTAATTTGCTCCTGTTCGAAAACGTATGTATATCAAGTTTCAGGCAAATCTGTAAAAAACTCTGTAGATTTGTATAAGAAACGTATAAACCTACAATGTCTTTTATACGTAGAGACAGATTGATAGTTATTTGTAAGATAAATTTCTTAAATAATAAAATAATAGGTTTTTCATTAACCGTTAATAAAATTGATCAAAAATGTATTTCTACGATATTTTACATGTTAAAGTTAAATAAATAAAATAGTTATACAGTAGCTATTTCACTTACAAAAGACAGGTACAATTTGCATACTTAAAAGAACAATTATGATGAAAAAAACGCTATAAAACTCAAACGTGTAAATTCATAGTTTCTCTAATTGGAGTAATTACCCTTCATTTTGAAAACATGAAGAAAATAGAAAAATTTTGATATTTTGCTTAACTTTATTTTAGTTATCCATAGTACATTCTATAGAAATGTCGGGAAAATACGATAATTAAAAAACTGCAAAAAATTATTTACTGTATCATATCATCTTTAAATGATTCAGAGTTGCAGACATTAAAATCACTTTTCTCAAATTGTGTTTCTTTTCATATATCATTATAATCAAAATGATGACTTCTACATTAGCTTTTCAAATGATACTTTTTTTAATGGGCTATCATTAAAATACATTTTATAAAATAAAAAAATCGGATGTTCAGTCATATAAAAAGTTTATTTTTGAAAAATATAAATGTTTCAATTATTCATTTTTATATTATATTTTTACATATTTCATGACATTTTATTTATTGTTTCCTTAAAGTAACCAACTGTTTGGAAATCTGGTCATCACAGTTATATAGCACACTTGAAAGAAAAATATGTAGAACAAAATGCTGCAGAAAGTTAAAATTTCTATGAAAGGCATATTTTTAAATTTTATATATTTTTATTTAAAATAAAAACTTTCTTATTTTATTAAAAGGATAGCATTTTTTTAAACTAAACCATTTCAACCCTCATAAAACCATTTAATAATATGTAAAAAATGATGTAATAAAATATTCAAATTAAAAAATTACTTTTAATAGGGCAAAGCCAGGTTAGATGCCCCATTGGGTTTGTTGCCCTAGTTAATATATTTCATTTGTTGGATGTGTGGCAGAGCTAGTGACGTTGTTCTACTATCAGTCGTTATAAAAAAAAGCGTAGTAAATGAAGTTAAAGCGATTTATTTCTTCAGCTAAATGTTTTATTCATTAAAGAAAGGTAAGTTTGGGTTGTATTGTACACTCTTGTAAAATAGAGACAAGTATAATATGTAAAAAATGATGTAATAAAATATTCAAATTAAAAAATTACTTTTAATAGGGCAAAGCCAGGTTAGATGCCCCATTGGGTTTGCTGCCCTAGTTAATATATTTCATTTGTTGGATGTGTGGCAGAGCTAGTGACGTTGTTCTACTATCAATCGTTATAAAAAAAGCGTAGTAAATGAAGTTAAAGCGATTTATTTCTTCAACTAACTGTTTTATTCATTAAAGAAAGGTAAGTTTGGGTTGTATTGTACACTCTTGTAAAATAGAGACAAGTATAGGGTGAAAAATAATGTACTTACTAGAATTTTTCATGAAATATTTAATGAATGTTGTAGAAACAAGTATCGAATAATGTATTAGTTATAGGTTGCACAATTAATATTAAATTTTATGTAAAAATATTTATGTGTTTGGTATTTATAGCTGTGCTCAAAACACTCGAGTTCACACATTCCGCCCTCTTTCTATCAGAATATATTCAGAAACACTAAATAAAAATCTAAATACAAAATAGAAATTTAAATACAAAATAGAATTCTAAAATCTCTTAAGTATATAATTCTCACAAAAAATTCATATAGTATATAACGGAGCACCATATTATAGTTATAATCCCTATTTATGCTTATTTTTTATTTAAAAAATATTAATTTTGTTGTTGGCAATCCCCCCCCCCCCCACAACACCTAAATTAAAAAAAAAATACACGTTTATCTTTCCGTAGAATATATAAAACATTTTTAACTCATTCATTATGAAACATAAAAATCTAACGCATTTAATTTGAGAATTTTAATTTTTCTTCCCGAATTAGTTTTTAGAGTTTGTACATCAAACATAAAAATTGGGAGTGTGAATAAATCTCATTTAGTTAAGATTACACAAAGTTAGAAATATCCTATTGGCTTACAATTTTGTGTACCTATTTCTTTGAAGAATATTGGGTATAGCAAATATCCTTTGATATGGCAGTATAATGCAGCATTAGTGTACAGAACCTGTGAGCTCAAATTAAAAAATACATATAAGTTTCATGTAAGTAGGATCTACAAAAACAACTTTTCAAAAGTAAAAAAAGGCCAAGCGTAAAAAAAAAAAAAAAAAAAAAAAAAAATGTTGTTGCTAAAAAATGGTGTGATATCAAATTTCCAAGCTATTATATTGCTTATTTAACTTTATTCCATTAAATAAGTTATCATATATATAAGTCGAGTGCCTACGTATATGTTAATAGAAATCGTTTTCTCCTGTACTAAATACATCCTAACGAGTTTCTGAAAATTCAATTTTTTTCAAATTATGCATGATGGGCTTGGCGGCCATCTTTGCATATTATTCACAAAATTCTAACCACCCAAATCCGTAGTTAAAATCCGAAGTTCAAAATTGTTATTTAAGCAAATATTTAAGAGTTTCATTTATAGACTTGTATGTTCTGAAAATTGTGTCTTAAGATAATGATGACTTATCTTAAAGATTCATCTTATGATTTATTTTTTAGAGTAATTATTAATTTCAAACTAGTAAAAATCAATTTATCAAAATATCAGTCTTATCTAATTTATCTGTCCGTAGTTAGAATCTGAAGTTCGAAATTTTTATAAACATATTACATTGCAAACATATTACGCTTTTACTTTAGAAATTTGGGTGCTTAGAAATATGGAAAGATGACCGCCAAGCCCATCATGCATAATTTGAAAAAAATTGAATTTTCAGAAACTCGTTAGGATGTATTTAGTACAGGAGAAAACGATTTCTATTAACATATACGTAGGCACTCGACTTATATATATGATAACTTATTTAATGGAAAAAAGTTAAATAAGCAATATAATAGCTTGGAAATTTGATATCACACCATTTTTTAGCCACAACATTTTTTTTTTTTTTTTTTTTTTTTTTTTTTTTTTTTACGCTTGGCCTTTTTTTACTTTTGAAAAGTTGTTTTTGTAGATATAATTTTTTTTTAAAAATATATTGAACATAATTTAAATAATCTAAACATGAGAAATAATTTAAAATTACATTTTACTTTCAGTCATTGTTTAAAGGGTTAACTAGAAATAGCAGTAGTTTTTTCAATTAAATTAATTACATTCTTAAAAACAACATACTAAATGTGGCTTGTTATAATACTTGTTATCCTCTGTTAAAAAATATCACTGACTAATCCATTAAATGAATAAAAATGGAATACGTACATAGCGTGTCAGCGCTGCATTTGAAATCAAACGTGATATCACGCTAATTTATTATTAGCACTAGCTGGCTTCGCCCGCTAGCGGGCCCCTAATTTACACCGGCGCCTCAATCCTTTTAAAACCTCGAATAAGATAAACCACGAACCTCCGACCTGGTTCCACGCTGCTTTCGGCACCGGATAATCCCTTAATTTGCACATCGAATTGTATAAACATCTAAACAAACGAACTTCCGACACGGGTCCCGGCTGCCTTCGGCACCGTATAGCAGTCGTGCTGCGCACGCTCAAGTTCTATCTTCCACCACCAGGTAGCGCAATCTGTTCTATACAAACCTCGGACACTGAAATCGTTAAGGCTATAGATGTCGAGTCGAATGAGCTATGCCCCGTCGTGATCTAGCCCATAGAACCAGAGATGGGAAAGTGCCCCTTGGTGGTGAAAAAACGAACTAAAATCGGAAAGCTCTATAGATGTCGAGACGAATGAGCCATACCCCGTCGTGATCCGACCCATAGAAACAGAGATAGGAAAGCGCCCACTGGTGGTGAAAGCTAATCGCATTTGGGGGCCAAAGTGGGGGATGAACACCGGAGATGCGTAATAAGATTAGGCGGTCACAGACTTTTCCAACGATGTATCACATGAGGAATATGTGCAAAATTCAGAAAATACCCCCCCACACACACCTGCATAATTTGATTAAGCGTTCACAGACCTTTCCAACGATATATCACATGAGAGGTGCCGGCAAAATTTAGAAAAGTGCCCCCTTTGGGGGGGGGGGTGAAAGCGGGAGGATGGACTCCGAAGATACATAATATGAATAAGCGGCCACAGGCCTTTCGAACAATATATCACATGAGTAGTGTCGGGGGGGGGGCGCAAAATGTGGGGGTTTCACCTGTGGTGCATAACATGAATAAGTGGTCACAGCCCTTTGTAACGATATGTGACATGACGGATATCGTTAAAATTTAGAAAAGTGTCCCCCCCCCTTGTGTAGGCAAAACGCGCTCCGCCCCTCCCTATAATTTTTGACGCAGCTTTATTTTTAAAATTTATGTTATGTGTTATAAAGTTTCAAACAGATAGCCTTATTATATTTCCTAATTTTGTTCACGCTCCTCCCAATCCTCTCCCCGAACTGTAACGCGCCATTCTTTTTTATAATTTTTTTATCATGTGTTATAAACTATCTTAAAGTCTTAAAGTTTAAAACAGATCGCATTGGAATTTAATATATTTGCTGAAATTACTATTATATGTAGAATAATATAGAAATAAACCCTCCTTTAGATTGTAATTGAGATATATGAACAATTTTTAGAATTTATGAAAGCTGATTTTTATTTATTTATTTATTTATCTATTTATTTATTTTTTGTTTATTTATTTATTTTTTTTGCATTGCCCTGTGCATGTTTGGAATTTCTTAGCAATTTCTTAAATTTACATTATTTTATTCAATTAAACATTGTACTGTTACAATAAATTTAAATGGAAACTTCACTTCTAAAACAAAAATAATTTAACAACTGGATTTCATTAATATATAGAAAAATGACGTGAAAGGTGTTCCTGCGAACGAAATGCGTGTCCTTTACCGTTTTTTTTTTTTAGAAATAAATGAATCACCTTTAATTCATTTCAAAAATTTTGTTTACGTTTGGAAAGAAATTTTAAATGCCGATAACTCTTAATGTATACATTTTAGAAGGTACATCTTCCCTCAAAAACTAATTTATTTTTAAAGATCTTCAAAAACGTATATTATATATTTAAAATATTTTTTAAAGCATAAACACTACGTCTGATTACTTTATTTTACAATATTTTAAGAACACGCATTTTATCAGACAATTAAATGCACTAAACAAACACGAGTGAAAAATTGACCTGGGCCAGGACTCGAACCTGGGACCTTACGCATACCATGCCAACGCTCTGCGACTGAGCCACCCAGATCGATACGCTTGACGGGAATTTCTCATACTTATTCATGTTGGAAACAGTCATCTGCCTCGGTTTGCAGTCATATTTAATTGTTTGATAAAATGTGTGTTCTTATAATTATGAAATTTTATTTTTTTTTAAATATCTTCAGTAGAAAATGGCTGACTTGCAGATGAAATTTGATGTTGTTATAACTTGTAACTGATTTGTGCTATTATAATACAGACTAGCCGCCACTGGCGACCAGTTTGGTCTCCCTTAAATGTATGTTAAGCACTGTAACACGTTACTTTTATTCATAATTTATTTTTTTTCCGTAATCCTTCGCCAAACCGGAAGATTCTAATAGACAAATCAAAAACTTTTTCGATCATGGTAGCATTTCGCATATTTTTTGTTGTTATGTATTTCATCTTTCTTGACAAAAACCGCTTAACCAACTTAAGCATTTATGCTTCATATCCGTTTGCTTATCAGTTGCAATATGCTTGCTAATGAGGAGATTCTTAAACATATTAAGTAGTTTTCCGTAATTGGATCCATTGCCAAATGGCGTATTTC
The DNA here is from genome assembly GCA_963931845.1 of Maratus michaelseni. Taxonomy (NCBI): domain Eukaryota; kingdom Metazoa; phylum Arthropoda; class Arachnida; order Araneae; family Salticidae; genus Maratus; species Maratus michaelseni. Next base: position 82,326,610 of record OZ007589.1, read on the forward strand.
AGTTAATACGATTTGGTGCAACGAAGTCTATTTTGTGAAAGTCTTTAATGATATCCACCATTTACACTGAACCATATTGTTGCCAATATTTGTTTGTTTGTTTGTTTGTTTCTCGCTAACTTTGGCTGTAGACTTGATTACGGGAGAATCAAGAAGAAAATCTATCATTATTCTCATTTAAAACGTCTTGAATAATGTGACATAATCGGAGTGCATATTACAACACGTAATTTTCGAGTATGGTTTGGTGAAACATTGAACTTTTGGAAGCCAGTTTTGATAATCACGTAAATATGTCACACCAACATTACCGCCTGTAATTCTAATTACAGCAACCCATTTTTTCTCTCTATATTGCAACTCTATAGTTAATATAGTGCCCCGGTGCGTCTACGACAGCTGTTCCATCAGAACATTTGATTTCAAAATAAAAGTATCGTTTCTAATTTGCACATGCGAAAAATAAAAGCTGGTATTGGCGATTTTAAATATGCTATTGGCGAGATTTGCGCCCAAATAACACAAAAGTACTTAATGATGTTATGTATTTTGTAAATGTATGATAAATTACTGTTTTGAAAGCGATTGGTCATTAATAATGGTAAATATGATTGGTGATTAACAATCATTTTCAGTGGTCACTCTTCCTTTCACGTATAATACATAAATACCAAATTAACTGACAATTTGTTTCGAAATTTGATTCATTAAATATCATTACAGGAGTTGTATTTGTTTACATTCAGCTTACATCAAGAAAAAATAAAGAATGAAGTTGAGTTGTATAGCACATAATTATTGTAAACTTTGATTGTGTCACTGGTACGAACTATTTTTTTGAAACCAGGCAGTGCTCCAAAAAATCTTTCACGGAAAACTTACTTTACGAACGATTATCTCCATGGTTTAATGGTTTAATGTTTTAAACCTTCACGACGAATGAATCTTTTTTTTTTTTTTGTTTACTTTCATGGATAGAGAATTTGAACAGCGAGGCTAATTTCAACTGAAGTTATTGAAGAATATATACATAATTGAACGTAAGTCATCTCTCAAATATTAATTTATTTTGAACGATCTTTCTAAAAATGTAACATTTATTAAGTTTTATTCGAAAAAATAATTTTGAATAAAAATGGCCGCCTGGCATTTGAAAAAGTGCAGCGGGCATTCCGGAACTGCAGATGACAGTCACATGACTTACGGCTTTATTATAGAGATTAAACCATATTGTTGCAAATATATTTTTTATTTCATCCTAACCTTGGCAGTAGACTCGATTACGGAAGATTAGAAAAATTATCATTATTCTCATCTATGTCTTTAAAGTCTTTAATGATATCTATATTTAAAACATGACTTACGGTTTTATTATACAGATGGTACATGGTCGTTGGCGGGTTTTATCTCTGTTTTGGCATAATTTTTTAATCGCCAAGTTAATTAACAGTTTTTTGCTAATTAAGGATAGAAAATAATATTTTTTTACACTGAATTTTATAAAAGCACATAGATTACGTAATTACTTGTCCAAAAATGCAATCCTTTTTTTATTCTGCCGAATATTAAGGTCTGTAGGTTGTTTGAAAAAAAAAGGTTGACGAAGAAAAAAGTGATCATTTTAAGTAACTCGACGTTTTTAAAAAAAATCTATATCTCTGTTTATAAATCACTTATGAAGATGAGTTTGGTCTTAAATTGAAGAAATTCTTCATTAGATTCTTCTAGTTTTCGTTTTTTATTTCTGAGACGCTTGGTTTATTATATATCTGATATTTTAATCTGGCATGTTTTGTCGATTTAACATTGCGAAGTTGATTCCTGTAAATAAGCAGTAGCGGTCTAGTTCAGTTCTTGGCGTTGTTTGTGTGGCGTTTTTTTTTTTCTTTAAGCTTGGCTTGGCAGAGCGACCGCCCTGCTTGATATTAAGTGAAATGCAAATCCAGATTAAGAATAATGAATATCAATTACCTATGCTCCCTATTAGGTAGCTTTCAATACAAAAAAGTATAAAGCTACCTATTGCAGCCGTTCGAAGGAGAGCAATTCCGGAAAACTTCGATATATTTTCACCGATCATGACCCCCAGACCCCAAAACCATCATGCGTTCAAATGCAGATATATATATATATATATATATATATATCTGACCTATGTCATACGATAACGCTTCTTTTTTTTAAATCAAATTTGATGAAACTAATTGTGTGTATTAAGCAAACCAATGCCTCAACCGAGTTCGTTGGCCAGCTTGGTCCGCCATTTTGTTTCAAGATGGCGGCCAATTAAAAATTTAAAACTAAAATAAATAAACAAAAAAGTTAAAAATTCAAATTTATTTTTTAATTCAGTGTTAGGTCTTGAAACGAGGATTCCAGAGCATTTTTTGGTTTACCTCTATCTTAAAAGACGGCTGAGATAGAGCAGTTTGAAATTCTAGGGTGGCTGACATTTTGAAACAAGACAGCACATTACAAAAAATTTCATTGTTGTAATAATTTTCCCAATCAAACGCATAAAACTATATATTCATATCCATTAGCGCCAAATTCTCGCCAAATTTGGCGATATTTCCCCAAATGTCGCCAAGTTTGGCGACCAAAATAAGTCTTCATAAATGAAGCCAATTTGGCTATTGCTCAATAATTTGGCGAATATCTTATTCAAATTCAGTATTAACGAATCTTTTGTAAACGTTTTATTTGCATTTTAAGTTGCCGTTTTCGTGTAACATTAGCTAAAATTTTAAAACAAAGATATAGGAAAGCTACCTTTTCCTCCCGGTACAGGCCGGAAGGACTTTTTTTTTACGAATTGGGCATCTATCTCGATCAAGTGGGGCGTCTACCCATTAGGTCCTGGATATATGGATAAACACATTGATTAAGTCTTTTGATAAAAACAATATTTTATATGATATTTACATTACATTAATTTTTTTGAAATAATGTACATAAAATTTGTAGTAGACAGGTTACATGTGCCCTACAAAAATTATTGCTATAAAATATGAAGGTGGTCTTAAGTAGGGCACCTATCCCGGCCTCACCCTATTGAAAAACAAATGATCAAGTTATTATGTTGTATTAGTAGTTGTTATGTTATAATGTATTCTTTTACGGTGGTATGTCTTGTTGTATGAATAGTTCTTGTCACACTATTAATTATACTGTTTTTCTTGCAATAGTTTGATGTTTCTAGATACTCTCTATACTCATAGAGTACATTTTAAAAATAATGAACGATAATGATTTTAACAGTCGTTTATTAAAAATCTTTTAATATGTAATTGTTTTCTAACAACTTTAGAACACCATAGAATAAAACATAAGAAACAAAAATCTAGCTTCTGCTCGCTACTTTATTGCAACTACGATGGTTGGACATTTCATGAAAAGGAAATTAGACTACGGTGTTTGTGGCATTAAACATTTGATGATTAGGTATTTTTATTGATATATGTTCAGCGCTTTATAAAAGAAATGATGTGCAAAGGGTTGTAGATTGGTATTTGAATGTTTAATAAATGCGTATGTTGTGTAATAGAAGGAAAAACATATTTCTTTCTTTGCTTTCTTAAACTTTGCACCAACCATTTGATTCGTCAACTAAATAACGGAAAAAATGCAGCTAGATTTTTATATGGTTAAAACATGCTTTAATGTGGACATTAAATTGTTCAGATGTACATCAAGATGTACCTATAATCGATTAAATTTTAATATGCTTGAAAATATTAAAATTTATAAGTAATTATAGGTTTGGATAATTGCATGTTTAAATTAAAATACTATAGCTTCAATATTTAAAAAAAAAATCCAACTGCGATAATTAAAGATGACAATTTTGCCAGAAACATTACTAAACTAAAAGAAAGTTACTTTTAAATGATCATGAGGAATAACAAATTTTAGACGTTTATTCTCATATGAATGGTGCAGGAACACTTACAACACGCAAATAGTTTGCTTTCTTGCGTCCAGTTTTTGCCCCACGTTTAATTTTGATATACTGCAACATCTATTGATCACTGAAGTCGTGCGAACGAATAGTGTTGGATTATTTGGGGGCTAATACTTTTGAGCACGTATATATCTAAAAATTCAAAGTATGTATGTTTTGTAGTCATTAAAGAAACTATTTCAAAAAAATAAGATGAATAATCATAGACAAGTCATCCATCATAGATTTGTCAAACTCGTCATGCACAAGTCATGAAATGACAAGTAAATGCTGTGCGTAGCGATGAGTGTAATTATCACTCTTTTTAAATTTTTTGACACCAATTTTTCCAAATTGAATTATTTGCCTTATTTAATCCCTGAAAGTTTGTCATTAGATAAAGAGCTATTGTTGTTCAGAACTATTGGTGTAAAATTCACAGTTAAAATGGACCTTATACGGAACGAATACGTTCGTCGCGAAGTGGTTATAGTTCACATGTTCGAACGGTAAAGGATATAAATTCAATAATATTGCGTCTTATCCAATTCCAGAAAATGTTTGAAGTCAGAAGTCAACGCAAAACTTTTATACTTTCTGTGGCAGGAACGAGAAAAGCTTTTATTTTGATTAGTGTAAATGCATACAATTTACCAATGAATCAAGATTCAGTTTTCACCGACATCAAGAAAATCACATATGTGAACTCCGTTACAAACTTCTCCTCAGCAGCTGCTAATAATTTCTGTTTTAAAATTGGTAGGCTGGTTTTCTTCGAATATTGCGTAAATACGGTCTAGAGTCTTTTTGAAACACCCACACCGCCGACAAATACTTCTCGGCCTATATACGTTGCGCAGATAATCGGCATAACAAACGTATTCCAACCATCAACAATTACAAATTTCACTATATTAAAATGTACGTCTACATAAAAGCAAATAAAAGAAAATAATTCCATTGTTTGAAAAAATCTGTCTAAAATAACCAACTATTACTTGTTTAGTATTTGATAAATCTTTTTTTTTTGTACTAGTTAAATAAATAACTTATTAAAAACAACATATTTTAAATTGACCCAAACTATAATGGTTAATTTATAGTTTTCCATGTTAATAAATTAATTTTAAGAGTGCTCCTTCTATAACTATTTACACTTGTAAATTAGTTAAATTTTATGTCGCGAACACACACACAGACTAAAGTAACTTCCTCCCAACGATTTTCTTTCATAGGTATTAAAATATTAAAATTATTTGTCGGATAAACATAAAATTTTAACATCATCATTACTATTTTACTGAAGCACGTTCCTCTTTAAGGATCACAAACTCACTACTTTATAGCTTTAATTAAAGGATCGAGGACGTTTTTGTCAAAGGTATCCCAGTAATAAATTTCGACTCAATTTTCCTATTTTTAGTATTATTTTAGAAGAAATAAACCTTTGAAATTACTGTAAAAAATTTATATCAGTATTGTTATTACAAAGTTTTAAAAATACCAGATTATATGTCATAAATGATTGGAAATTAAAATTTCTTCTATAAAAATATATTTTATTTAAATTTATAACATCAAATAATAACATAAATATTCTTAAAATATTTTTTTTTCATTGTATTCATTGCATTTCATAGAAATCAGATTATATTTTCACGCTTATAAGTAACTAAATACTTATGAAATCTACATATGCAACTGGATTAGAGATGCAATATCTGATAAGAAAGTTGGATCTTATGACATATGACAAAGGGAGAGAGGTTCCTTTTGATATGTAAATGTAAATACATTTGCGCATTGCCTATTTCAACGACTTGATGAATGGTTATTTCACATTCAAATTTTCACATTCTTCATGTTCAAATTACAAATTTTGGGTAATAAAACTCGTTAAAAATAAACTTATGATATTGTCTATTCATATCATATTTGTTTGACGATTACCTTATAAATATTTTAAATATTTAAACTAATGACATTTACTTAGACATTCAATATATAATTCAATTCCTTATATATGCACTATGCAAAATTAATGAAACTTTACGAGATATGTAGTTTAAATAGGACAGCAGAACTGCCTTAAAAATATACATAATTGTTTACCAAATTACTAAGATAGTGTAAGTATTTATATATATATATATATTTATATTTATATTTATACATCCAATTTAGAAGATAATGCTACGAAAAACTCCTTTTGAAATGCATATAACATTATTAATATATGTTATGCACATAAATACACACATCAAGTATTACTACATAAAGCAAATGCGTAATATCCAATTTTTCACTTAGTTATCTTAATTTCATTTTATCAATATATTTCAGGACATTTGAACACAATATTTAAATTATTTGCTTACACTTATAATATTTTTAAAGGATTTATTGTTATTTTAATAGTTTGAGTATTTAATATATATATATATATATATATATATATATAATTTAAATTTAAAAGAATTATCTGAAGAATATTGTTTAAACTTCAACGACGATATTAAAATTAGCAATAAATGTTAAGCCTAGCAAGTTTTCACTTGTTAAACTTTGTATTGTTTCAGTACATAATTATTTAAGCTTTACAAAATTCGCATAATCGTATTCTGAGTGTTGAAAGTATATGACAAAAAAAAAATGCTGCAAACATGTACCATTTGTGTCCAAACAATTTGGATAGTATGTGAAATATTAAAATTCCATATACTTTGTAAAAACAAGTTTTACTATATATATATCTATTTCGAATTTCGAAATTTTAATTTCCGTCCATATCTTTATACAATGGTGTTATCGTAAAAATATTATTAGCAGAATTCAATTGTATTCTGCGAATTGAAAAAAAAAAAATATGCAAACGTGCACTATTTGTGTCCAAACAGTATTGTGTTGGATCCTCAATAATTTGGACTGGAGTGACAGTACCTTCTGTGTCAATAAAGAAAGTGCACCTCCCACTCTTCAAAAGACGTCATCATATATGATTAATAATTAGACGAATGAAAATATCGCTATTTTTTTTTACTTGATAGATAAAATTTTGATCGGAATATCATGTTCAACTTGCCGTGAGACACCCAGTAATTTGTCAGAATAACTAAATTGTGAGACTAATTACTAATGCAATTTGTTTCGCTTGATACGTATTATCCCTCTAGAAAAAAACTTTTTTTGGTACATATTGAAATGGAATGAGAAATAATTAATAAATTAATCTGTTCAGAGGCAGAGCACTTTAGTAGCTAAAATGCCGAAATGACTGAATAACCCCCGAATTTATGAACAAATTTATTTAAAATTAAGCAAGCTTGTTTTATCTTGTACATTGCATAATCAAAGTTTTATTCGAAAATGCTGGTGCAATTGTGGCATTTGGGCATTCAAATTAAGTGGTATAAGTAATATGCCACGATTCTTCAAAGGGTTAAGAGGTTTCGGTCACGGCCGACATCAGTACTGAAGTTGTGTAATACTAGCCTAAATATCTATATTATAAAGGACAAACGTGCCCGTGCGTAACGCTAACGTCATTTTGCAAATGGCAACAGTTGACAACGAAATTTCGATTTTGCGATTTTTGCTACTGCAATTTTTTTAATTTCTAAACATAGGATACTTTAAATTTTTACACCGTTATATAGGGGGAAAATCTACTTTCATCTGCAATTTGTTTGAAAACTGTATTACAATTTATTCATTTATTATAGCATTTAAATTAAATTTGGGGCATGATTTTTTTATCTACGTCTATCGTTTGCAGACGATTACAAAATATTAAAACATTTGCACTTTAAATAATATAAAAAAAATTCAGAATTTATTTCCAGCTAATAATCCATAACGAAATTAAAACTTCATTAACCAATAAATGCAATAGTATAAACTAGGACTTCCCTCAAAGGGATTAGTCTGAGTGATATTGCTGAGAACATAAAGTTAACAATTACGATATAAAGAAGATATCAACAAGAATCTAAGTGAATATACAGCATATGATAGACAAGAGATAGATAAAGATACAACATATGAAAAATAGCAAATTAAATGATATAATTACAAAATATCATATATAAATTCATATACTGTTATGTTTTCATATGCATTTTTTTATAACATTTGGCAAATAATCTCATTTTCTTAAGCGGGAATTGCTCAAAACTTAAAAAAAAAAAACGCCGGATCTTTTAAAACGATATTTTTAAAGTCACTTAATCAGATTTGCAGCCAATAGCGTATTTTAGCAGGCGTAGTTTAAGGCAAATTTAATTTAATTTTTGCAACATTTTCTTTGTGACAAATATCTAAATAAAATATTAAAAAATAAAATATTAAATATTGAAATATTAAATCAAATATTTAATATTTGAATTAAAAAAAATTCCTTTGTTTATTTGTATAACAATTTATAGAAACTCGTATACTTCAAACCACATTGATAACATGCTTTGCTACAAACGTGTCTACCAGTCTAACTACTCGTATGTCTTAGCTGTGTCTCTCTACTCTTCTGTATACCCGTCTCAGTATCCGTCTGTCTTTCTACCCGACTCTTTAATCGTGTCTCTACCTGTCTCGCTTCCCGTTACACTACTCGTCTATCAACACGTCTGTCTGTCTATATAACCCTCTCTCTACCCGTCTGTCAAGTCGTCTCTGTACTCGTCTCTCTATCCACAACGCTATCCGTCTCCCTACCCATCTCACTACCCCTCTGTCAACCCTTTTTTTGCACCTGCCTCGCTACCCGTCTGTCTATTCGTTTCGCTACCCGTTAGCTTATCTCTGTCGCTATCCGTCTCTCTACCCGTCTGTCTATTCGTTTCGCTACCCGTTAGCTTATCTCTGTCGCTATCCGTCTCTCTACCCGTCTGTCTACCCGTTTGTTTACACGTCTATCTATCTCTCGCCAACTCTTCCCAATATTTAAACAATTTAGTAAACGGAAGCCGTTTATCTGTTATTAAATGCAAACAGGAGTAATTTATCTAAAGAGTGTAATCAGATGCAATTTTTTTAAATACATACATAAACCAGCATAATAATTCACCAGTTTTATTTTCATAGTAGTTTATGTCATTTGACAGTAAATCTCAACTTCTTCAACCCGAACTGCGTCAAGCTTTTTAAAAATGCCCCAAGGTCCGTATAACTGGGAAGGGGAATTGTCCTCAGGGCTATTAGATACATGTTATTAAGTTAAGTGAAAGTTTCGTAGTCGGGTTCGCAGCCAATTTCTTATGTCAGAAAGGGTGGCTTCACGCCATTTTAAATTCATTTCTGTAACTTTCTTTTTCTTTTTTTGGTGGGTGGTTGGGGGGGGGGGGAGGGTTCCAAATATATACACTTAAATTCAAATTTTTGCACCCATGTTAATATTAGTGTTGTTTGTATTATCAATTAATACTTTGTTGATCGAGCTTCATTCGAAACAAATGTAAAAGACTTCTACAGTTTTTTTTTCTAGGAGAAAATTCCGTAATCGGGCCCTAAGCTAATCGGGGAATTTAATATCATTATTGTTTCTAACTCTTATAGAGTTAAAACAATATTGTTGCTAGCATTACTCTTGTTTGTGACCAACCTCTTCTGTGTATCTGAATAGGGAAAAGTTCCGTATCATGTACTGGTTGGTGCCAAAGGCAGTTGTAGAATCTTATAAATTTTTCTAGAGAGCGGAAAAACATGTTTTTAAAAATATTTACAAATATACGTTTATTAAACCATGTTTTTGAGCCATTTTAAAAAATTAAGTACGGTGCTAAAATAAAATTTTATTGCCATTTTCGATATTTTAATAAGAAATGAAAATACATAACAAACAAATTTAACAAAACTAAGCCATTTTTGGGTACTTCTCTATTATCCCGTCGACCACTTTTCATAACAAAAAACTATCGCCAAACTAAGATTAAACGCCAAAAATACAGTCCCATTTACTTGATGCCAGAAGCATTATACGTATTTGTTATGCCATCAAGTGGTTTTTAATTCGACATTTGCGTGTATTTTTCATTATGTTTTACTGATTTATTAGTTATTTCATTCATTAAAGTAACAATTGTGTCCTTAAATTCTTATATTTTATTTATTTTGATATTTCAATGGCAACGTCCTCCCGTTTATTTAGCGTTACAGTTTGGCGATAGTTTTTTGTTATGAAAAGTGGTCGACGGGATAATAGAGAAATACCCATTTTTTTGTGATAAATAATTGTTATTGCCAGGGGGGCAAATTGTAAACAATTAATAAGCGAACTAAAAAAATTACCGGAAAAATCTTGTGGGAATCTCAAGAAAGAAATATCTGATATAAATAGCATTTAAAATCTTAAAATGGAGAAGTGGTCCGTATAAAAATGCAAAACATTATACACCTGATATAAGAATTTTTTAATTTTTTTATATTTCCGAAAGCACAGATAAAAGGGTAAAAATCCCGGCACAGATGCCATATACTCACCACGTTGGCGCGATTTCCCCCCGCCCCTTTGGCGAAAACTGTTTGTTGTGTTTGTTTACTTTTATTTTTTATTTTAATTCTATAGATTATTTTTATATGTATATCAATATTAATTTAGGCACAGATGTCATATACGCACCAGATTGGCGCGATTTTTCCCCCGCCAATTTGGCGAAAACTTTGTTTTTGAATATTAGTTACAAATACCATACAATAATAGCATGTAATTTTTTATTTCAATATAAAAATAAAATAACGTAATAAATGAAATAACTCCTATTATTCAAAAATGGGAAATAAAAATAAATAAATGATAGTTTGATATAAATAAATATTGATATATATAATAAAAACAATTTATAGAATTAAAATAAAAAATAAAAGTTAATAAACAACAATTGAAACAAAATAACCGGGTTACCATGTGAGGCATAAAATTGCCATTTTGTTGCAATCGCGCCAATGTGGTGCGTATATGACATCCGCGCCTTTATTTATATCAAACTATTATTTATTTATTTTTATTTCCTTTTTTAAAATAATAGAAGCTGTTTCATTTATTACGCTATTTTATTTTTATATTGAAATAAAAAATCACGTGTACTATTTGTCACACTATTTGTAACTAATATTCAAAAACAAAGTTTTCCCCAAGCTGGTGGAGGGAAAAATCGCGCCAACGTGGTGCGTATATGACATCTGTGCCTTGTTTCATTTCACATAGAGGTACTGCTCTATTATCCCGTCGACCACTTTTCATAACAAAAAACTATCGCCAAACTGTTAGATTAAACGCCAAAAATGCAGACCCATTTACTTGATATCAGAAGCATTATACGTGTTTGTTACGTCATCAAGTGGTTTTTAACGCGACATTTGCGTGTATTTTTCATTATGTTTTACTGATTTATTAGTTATTTCATTCATTAAAATAACAATTGTGTCCTTAAATTCTTATATTTTATTTATTTATGTATTTTGATATTTCAATGACAACGTTCTCCCGTTTATTTGGCGATAGTTTTTTGTTATGAAAAGTGGTCGACGGGATAATAGAGAAGTACCCACATATGTATTGGTACTTTTATGTTAACTTGGCGCAGTTGATAAATCGCCAAATATTTTTCTCATAACATCTTCATATTGCATTCATTTCATTTAAATATAAATCTTTCACTGATTTCATTTGAAATACATACATTAAAAATACACGTCTTTCACTCATGTAATTTAAAATACACGCCTTTCACTAATTCCATTTAAAATACTAAAAAGGAAAAGAAAATAAGAAATAATGCCACAAATCGAAACCTTTTATTTAAACATCAAAGAATTGTTCCTAACATACACACGCGAAATAAAAAAAGCTGCTAATGGTGTGATTTACGCCAAATCTCTAATACTAATACTACTCTTACTAATCTCTAATACTTTTCAAACAGAAAAAATTCCAGATTAACTTTCCATTTTTATTAAATTGAAATATATTTTATTGTGCTGAATATTAGTGCTTGCATATTTTTTTGCTCCATGTATTCCATGAACTTTTCAATTCCGATTGTCTACGAAAATCTCCCGCCGTTGACAATGACGTACGCACAAAATTTAGTGACGTATGTACTTTAATTGTGCTTTTTTATCTATTTTTTTAATATAACTTCCAAACGGTTTGACACTTATTCTTGGTAATAAATAGACGACGTTGTCACCTTTATAGGTACCTGCTGTAAAAATTTGAACGAAATCCGTTAAATATTTTTTGAGTTATACTTGACGAAAGGTTTTAATATCCATCGTAGCTATATATGGGTCAAAGTAATACTGCGCTGTGTATGAGTCTTCGTTGCACTCAGACAATAAAACACAAATTTAACACACATGCAATCGAAATAAGCGCTTAAAACCGCTGAAATTATTAGAATAAGAAAAGCTGCTGTATATAACAGAATTTTCAGCGATTTCTTCTGCTATTAACTTCTGGCACGAGGCCAAATTTTATTTGAATATATAATTTACGTAGTTCATATAAAAATGATCTTTAGTGTTTTTAGGGGGCAATCAAACAAAAATTATTAAGGTATCCGAACACCTTTAAAAGCCGATTTTCGGCCAAAATATCGATTTTTAGATTTTGGCATAATATAATAGCCGGACCCTTCATCTTTCCAAATCTGTTTGAATTTTGTTTATATCTTATTTAGAAGTCAAGTTATTGCCTTTTTAAAATTACTAAGTATCAGTATTTTGAAACCGGATGTATCGTTCTGCTCACCGGAAGTCAGCACTTTTTTCAATGCTATGTAAACCCAAAAGTAAAGAAGCAGAGAAAATTTTTAAAGAATTTAAAAAATAAAAACAGCAATTGTTTTAAACAAAATAGATAATATAGGGTAAATTGAGTAACATATTAAGGTTTGTTTTTCAAAATAAAGGTAAGATTTTGAATTAAATTTTGTTTTTGCGTTTTCTGAAAATCAATTTTTTAACATTTTATGTTTACGCAAAGGAAAAAATTATGGATGAATCTCTTTCAATTTTTTTTGTATGCTTTGCAAAGTGCAATAAAGGGAATGAACTACACTCGTAACAGTAAGTGTATTAGTTTTATTTTTTTTTTTTTAATTATTGATAAAGTTTCCAATTTGCAATAAATTTTTAGTAATTTTTGCTTCATCAATGATTAACTTTCCATATAGTTTTAAATATTTGACTCACAAATATGAGAGTAGTTCATTCCACAGAAAAAGGTTTAATAATTATAATAATGCTTACAAAATAAAAATATCTTGATTTAAAGTTGAGTTATGATGTTTTGCGGAAGTGATTATTTTCGCTGTTTTTTGCTTATTTTTCCCCCAAAATATAAAAAAAATAATTTGAAATGTATAAATTTTTCTGTTTTATTTTACTTTTTTAATCACATCATGATATACAATGCAAAAAAAAGTCATATTTTAAAATAATTTTTAAAAAGGCCCTCCGAAGGTATTTGGATACCTTAAATGTAAAAAATCTATTAGAGTTTTCAATTAAAAAAAATGGATTTCACCCATATTCTCTATACTGGGAAGCCCGGTTCGGATGCCCTAGTGATAATAATGTTGAAAATATTCCAAAACTAATGTAAATGGCGTAAATAAACTAATTCTACAGTAAATAAGATAAATATGCTAATACTAGCCTAAATAGGCTAATACTAGGCTAAATAGGGTAATACTTGGCTAAATAAGCGACAACTATAATAAATTGGCTAATACTAGTGCAAAGGGGTAAAAGGCACTGAAGTCGTGTTTGATTCGGAGCTCTGTAGTATGCAAAAAATGAGGAAATTATCAAATTTCCAACTATTTACTAAACATGAATTTAGACATCCGCAGTATATTCTCACGAAGATACAAATTTTGGTAAAGATCCAATAATTAAAAATATGCTTCTAAGGTCTTTGAATCCATCCATTTCTGTTTAACTAATTAGACGTAAAACCTTTATTCAGAGCTGCCAAGTCTCCAGCTTTTTGGATACCAGTATTTTAGTACAGAAAATGTTGTTTTCTTAAATCGGAGCATTCTGCAATTTAAAAGAACAACATTTTCTCGATAAAAATTCTCGTGTACAAATATCCGGAGACTTGGCAACTCTGCTTTATTGTCACTTTTATCAGTTTGTGGTTTTTCACTATAACAATATGTTTCAAGTGACAAAATTTGAATTTTTTTTTTCAATTCGTGGACTGTGTTTTGGGGTTTCCCTAAGTTGCATTTGATAAAAATAATTATCGTACTTTCGTAACATAATGAGATTATTTAAAAGAAATTTATGTTTATGACTTCTCATTTTTAATGTATTTTTTACATAAGTCATGAGGTTTTATGTGTTTCTTTTATTAATTACAATTTTGAAAATTTGGCACTTACAGTTACACAACACACTAAAGATAAAATGTATATAACAACAATAAAAAAAAACCTTTGAAAATGTTTAAAATTGTTGGAGAAGTGTGGTTTAAAAATCTTCTTAAGGAAAATATAATTATTTTCCATATTTTAATACAAAAATTTCATTTTTGCTTGATTAACTTATTTTTCTTTATAAACCATTAATAAAATGCCAACAAGGAATTATCAAACAATTACGAAAAAAAAAAAACAGTTTAATCGATACTGAATTCCCTTAATTGTGTAACATTGTGCTGCATCAATACGGAACAAATAAACTAACAATTTATGTTATAAAGTTGTTAAATTTAGTAAATGTATTTGACAAGTATTGCAGCATGTATTTAAATTTATGACAAAATTTTTGACATGTCCTACGTGACTTAATGTCAATACTAAACTAAGCTTTGGAACGTAAAATTTGTAAATAAATGTTTTCAGAACGCTCTGTTACATATTAATTCTACGCTTCTCGTTTGTTTGTAAATTTTGTAATCATGCAAATTTAGATTCAGTATATAGGTAAGCAACTTATAAAGCAACAGGGAGACGTAAGAAAATATTTAAATTGTAATAAAAAACTACGTTAAAAGGAAAAAAATAAAAATAATAAAAATAAAAGGAAATAAAAATATTATGTAGTATAGAAAAATGTTTAACAATTTAATGTTTTTTAAATTAAATTTAGTTTTTCCATTAGAGTCAAATAACACACGAAAACACACTGCGGATCGAACCCATAACATAAAAAAGGCTCTTTACAGAGACCATACAATTAAATATAAGAAATTCAAATTATTTTATAGCAGATTAAATATATATATATATATATATTTAATACAAAAGATAAGATAAACTAATTTCAATGGAAGAGAGGTGAAAACTCAGTCTTCATCATAAATTAGCATGGCATATTTAGGGCGTTTAAGATTAGCTGGGTCAGATACCTCATAGTCCGGCAACTCTGCGATAATATCATTAGAAATGTTCTAACGGTTTTATAGAATTTTTTAGAAATTTTACTAATGCGTTTTTTCAAGGAGGTGGTGTAAAGATATTTGTGAATAGTAATATTTCTGGGGTGATGATGGTCGTTCCTGATGATGCGAAGATTTTTGTTGTGAGCTCTATAGACGCTAATTCATGTTAGTATTACTTTCAAAGCCCCAGAGCATTTTATTTTAAACACCGAAGAATTTTTTAGTAAAAAATCACATACTTTTAAGATAATTCTGATTGTTAGCTGTTTAAATTACAGTGAAACTAAAGAAGTTCCCATGATGTCATTACATTTCATGTCAAAAACTTTAATCTTATGAAACTTTTAGTAGCATTTTAGTAACATTTCTTCCTTGGTGTTAAAATTGTGAACGAAAATATGAATTCAGCTTGTAATTTTTCACTCTTCATTTTTGATAGAAAACCTCTATTGATGTCTAGCTCCCTAAGCAATTTATGTTGTTTCTGCGTATTATAACCAGTCAAAAGTAGTTTTATTAATTCAGAAATTACTATTTGACAAGCATATTATTATACAACATATTATTATATACAATATTATCAAGCAACA
The DNA here is from genome assembly GCA_963931845.1 of Maratus michaelseni. Taxonomy (NCBI): domain Eukaryota; kingdom Metazoa; phylum Arthropoda; class Arachnida; order Araneae; family Salticidae; genus Maratus; species Maratus michaelseni. The sequence goes on from OZ007589.1 coordinate 82,342,532, forward strand.
AGGAATTTAATAAATAATATAATAAAATCACTTGTTATCTTTAAATCAAAGTGTAATTATTGCTTAAAGTGATAAAAACATAACGAAAAACGTTTTAAAATACATTTTAATATAGATGACATATGTTTCATTCGCTCTAACGGCGACATCTTCAGATCCAAATGATAAATAAAATATTCTCGCAAAGTTTTTGAAAATGGTAAACATAAATCACGAGATCACATGTCCGATGTAAGCAGGTGCTTAAATTGGTCAAACTGGAAAATGTGAAAATTATTATTTATATTTATTTTATTGATTTTTCGATCTGTAAAGCATTGCATGCAAAATTGTAGGTAATTCAAAAGAAGCAGTTTCGTTTCAAATGTTATCGTTTCGAAAATATATTTCTATAGATTCACGGATAATGGAGGGGAAATAATAATTTTAAATAATTTTTCTATCAAGAGTTTATCGCCCATTCATTTTCCGTGAATCAATCGAAGTATATATGCGAAACAATAACATTTCCAACGATTCGGCTTCTTTTGAAATACCTAAAATTTAGCACGCGATGCTTTACAGATTGAAAAAGAAATAAAAATAAAAATAAATAATAATTTTCACGTTTTCCAGTTTAACCAATTTAAGCAACTGCTTGCATTGGACATGTGATCTCGTGATTTATGTTTACCATTTCAAAAAACTTTGCGAGCATATTTTATTTATCATATTGATCTGAAGAAGGCAACATGTGTAATCTATATTAGAAGGGTTTTTTTATAAACTTTTTTGTGTTATGTTTTTTAACACTTGAAGCAATAACTACACTTATTGTCAAATTTATTCCGGCAAACGTTAATTATATCAATGCGAAAAAAGTAAACTACAAAATTACGTTCTAAAATTCCTAAATTTTAAAGACATATTTGACAAGCTATACATTATGAGTTTAATTTTGATAACCGTTATGACAAACTTGTCGACACCTCCGTCGTGACTTGATGTTCAAAATAAAGTGAGCTTTGCAGCTAAACGTAATTAAATGAATATTTGCAGAACACCCTCTTACATATTAATTATCTGCATCTCTTTTTTATGAATTAGGGTAGTTTATAAAACTTTGATATATGTTAGTTTTAAAACTTGATGATTTTTATAATAAAAATTACAGTGAATTTTTAAAACTACTGATTTTAACTGTTATTATGATCTATGTTTTTTGTTCAATTTTTAGACTTGAAATGATTTTAATATAATTTAGAAATAAATGTTTAAACTTGCATATTTCTTATTATATTTTTGTCATTCGTTATAAATTACAATATTGAGAAACATTTCAATAAAAGAACGTACAAATACTTCCCCATTTTAAAATTCAACACGATTCTTAAAAAATCATATTTCTAATTCCAGGTTGCACCAACACATAATATCAATATAATTTTTCAATGTATCTAATTTATTGAAAATATTACAAATTCTGGTAATAAACGTGGAGGTTGCGAAATGTGTGATTTAAAATTTAATAGTTAACATCTTATCATTAATAGTGATGAAAAGAAGAAACTTCATTTCTTCACAGTAGGAATAGTTACGTTCATTTTAGCACGTTTAAACACGTTGCTGCATCCTAAAGTCTCTTAGTGGTGTGAGGGAATACAGTTACTAAACTCCCTATTTTTAATATTTTACTTTGTAACTAATTTATTTTTACATATCCTCTTTAATAAAAAGGTATTTGTTGCTGACGACTGGGAATTTCGCTACAAATTAATCTCGGAAAATGAAACATTTGAAGGTACTGAAAAAATTAATTGCTCGAAAAGTATTTGTCAGAAAATTGTTAGACAAACTGCGTTAGAAAGGTAAAAAGTTGTATTTTTCTTGATATAAATTTCAAATCCACTGATTATGCCATTTTTCAAACATTGAATTTCAAAAATTACAAAATTTCACAATGGTGTACCATAGCGAAAACTTCACGCCTAAAAAATTAGTAATAACAACAATGTGTCAGCATGGGTCACAAATTATAGTATCCGTATTATTCTGTTAAAATATAAAAGTGAATTATGATGTCACGAGTGCATGTTTTTTATTTAATTCTCGACAAATACTAGATGCGCCATTTCCTTTTAGTTGTGAATAATATATTAAGTTAATTCACGTTATTAAAAAATGTAGCTATAAAACATATAAATCAAAGGAAAACGGTAGGTAATAAATTTTAAACGTAATAATAAACCGTATTAAAAAACACATCTTAGTGAAATAAGTATCTGTTTTTATGTTATTTTAGGATATTCGAGGTAAAGGTACAGATTACTTTAAAATACAAGGTTAAATTCACCGATATATTTCGTTTGATTAAAGGTTCTTTTGGAGAAACCGACCAGCGCAGCGGGCGTAGTCTGCTAGTATTGTATATTTTGATGCAAATGTAAAAATATATGTAAAGAAGAAAGTGTACGATTGCGCTCATATAAATATTAATGAGGTAAAACTACGAGAAATTGCGTATTTTCTTCGAAAACTACAAGTAATACGAACTTTGAGCTTGTGTAAATCATATAAATCCGAACAAAATGCAAAGACTATTGTTGAAATCGTACAGTATAAGCCTTCCAATATTAAAAAGTGAAATAATTAAGTCAATATAACAAAATCGAATTTTAGTCTTATTTCATGTGCAAAAACACAGCTTATAGACCCTGATCCTTTCCGTCAATAACGGAAATGTATTCGGCAACGTTTGTGCTGCCCTGTATATGATCCATATAATTTATACACACCAAGTAACACACAAAAAATTTTAAAATGCATTAAGCAACTGAAAAGGGTCTTCCTGCAATTATTCTTAACAGACAGTAGCGAATTCTTTTATGTGTCCCTTTAAATGAACGATGAACGATATTCACACAAGATTCTATAGTAAGCTTCTTGTAATGCAACTTAGTGGTGTTTATCAATTTCAATATATTTGAAATTTTGAAACATTATTAATATAAATGGCAAACGATTTTCCTCCATAGACGGTGATTTAATGGAATTCTTTTGAGTGTCCATGTAAATGAACTATAAGTTGTATGTTGCACCATAAGTCGTTGCATAAGTCATTGTTGCACCATATTCCATAGTAAGACTCTTGTAGTAAAACTAAGTGATATATATCAAATTCATCGTGATTGAAATTGTGTAAAATCATTAAAATAAACAGCAAGTAATATTTCCCGATAGACCGTAATGTAACCGAATTAGTTTGAGAGTCCCTATAAAAATGCTATAATCGCTACACTCTTCCTTTTCAATACCGAACATACCGCAGTAAACCGCCGTAAACTTCAATAACATATATCAATTGCATGTCAATCCGAATATTTTTACATGAGTTAGAGAACTGACAGAAAGACAGACAAGCCGATTTCCTAAACACTCCTCAACTACGTTGGAAAGTGTTAAAAATGATATTTGAGTTAAAAACTTGGAAAACACATAACACATTTAAAAACCCAATTTTAACAATTACCAACAGTTGGAAACGCATTCGTATTCTTTTGTGAGGCCTTGTATATGATCTACAGATTGATATATACATGCAAGATAGTATGGGAAAATTTAGTTCAGTTGAAAAGCGGATAACAGTGTTAAATAACATAAGCAATTTCCAACAATAAATGGAAATCTACTCGATGTCATTCGTGCAGCCCTATATATATGATCTATGAAATATATGCACACTAATTAATATGAAAAAAGAAGTTAAATTTAAAAACTCATCCACACCTGAAAACGCACTGGTAGCAATTACCACTCATGTTCAATACTGTAACTGAATTATTGTGTGTGTGCATGATACTCTAGAGCAGTGGTTCCCAAACTTTTGGGCTCGCGGAGCCCTTTTTGGTAAGAATTTATAAGGCGGAGCCCCTTTAACCCCACGGTACATTATGGTTTACAAGTTAATGTTTTTTATGTCTATGGAGCAGAGAAAGATCTGCTGTATAAGAGTTCGAACCAGTAATTTACAACAAGGTTCCAAGGTTGTCAGTTTAGCCCTTTTCTTGATACAGAAATTCTGAATTCATCCTAGAAATTTTGAAAATCGAATTTTCTATTATTTAACCCCTTAACAGTTTTATTTAATATTGCTATTATTGGAGACAATAAATTAAAAATAAGGACTAAAAACCACTTTTTTTCGTATTAAAATATCTGCCTTGTATAATCGAGATATGTCCGCTAAATATAGCAATACTTATAGTTAAAAATTCGTGGTTTCTGAAAGCTTTTAGTAACTAAGAAAACAAACTCTTCTTAACCGAGTAACGTTCGAGCAATACTGTTAAGGGGTTAATGACATCCATTTTTATAATAAAAAATATTCTTTCGCGATTTCCAGTATGAACTCGGAATTAAAGTTCAAAATGGTAACCCTGTCTGCGTCATGCATTGCATTGGGGCTTACGTGAAACCATTATTATTTATGGCAAAAACCACACACACACAGGAAAAAATGGTAAGTTGTACAGTTTTTGTTTACAAAGAGAGACTGCTGTATAATCCCAATACGCTACTCGCGAAAAGAAAGAAAATGCAAGGCCCTTTCGCCCATGAGTAATTATATAACTCGTTTTCGCTAGTCCCGCCCACCCGTAATAGAATCATGCTATTACGGATTCTTTTTTCGTTCTTTACGTTTCTAGTACTTCTAAAAATGCAACGAAAACGAATTTTCTCTGAGCTTCTTTTGAACATTTTTTTAAAAATACATTTAGAAGCAGATCATCGTTCTAGTGTTTAAGTGGGCATATTAAAATCTATAACGTGTATTGTTAGGTGCAGCATCGTTCACTTTTTTGGATGTTTTATTTGAAATATTTAGCTATTTATTATAGTTTTGAAAAAAAAAAAAACTTTCTTTCACTGTTGTTTTTGCCTCAAAATAGGTATATGATAAAAAACTACACATATTAAAATAACTACAACTAGTAGGAAAACTTTACTAACAAAATGGGAGGGGTTAAATTTATATCAGGATGGGTACTCATTGACGAAAACTCTTAGCAAGGGGTAGAGCTGAGCAAAAGTTTAGATTGTTAGTGTGATGACAAATGTAAAGGATCAATATATATTTTTTAATTGCTACAGCCTTATTTCTGATGGGAAAATGTGGCATCATAACATAAGAATCTTAGCCAATGCCGAGACCAATTAAAACAAAATTTTAAAGAACAGTAGGTTGTTAAGTGATAAGACAGGTTGTTAAATGATACAACATGTTAAAAAAATGCGTTTTCAACAACATACATTGCTTTAAAAATTAAGTACAACTATGTAAAACAGCATAGAAAATTTAAATAACTAAGAAATAATAAAAATAAAATAAACAGATTAAAGGAATTAAAGTTACTAAAAGTAAAGAGAAATCTATGTACACAACATATACAAATATTAAATTAATCTAATGAGGGGTTTATTAAACGATACAAGACGTTACAAAAAGAGGCGTTTTAATCGTCAAACATTGTTTTACTATGAAAAACAGTATAGAAAATTTAAATATATAAATAACATAAACAGATTAAAGAAATTAAAGTTATATATGAAAAAATAAATGTATATACACAATATACACAAATGTAAAATTAACCTAATGAGGGGTTTTAAATGATCCAAGATGTTATAAAAAAGATGTTTTAAGTGACAAACATTGTGATAGGAATAGGCGAAGCTCCAAAGATCAAAACTGTTATCCCTTTTGTTCGGCAAGCAGAGATAACAGCACTGGCGTGTCTTTGCTCTTTCGATTCACATTGTACATGCTATTTCTTGTAGCTTATTTTGAATAGAATTTTTAAAACACATTTAATTCAGAAACATAAAATAATGTCAACCAAAAATATTATATAGAAAATGGATACATGTACATTGCAAATGTTTGTATGATTTTCTAAAATAAATTATGCTCCCTCTGTTTCAAATTAGTTGCTACATTTGAATACTTTTGTGCTGATTATTGATACTGATAATTTTATGATTTTGCTTTAGAACATTTTTCAGAGATTTCATGCTGCTATAATATCAATCAACAACATTTAACCAAGCAGTCCCTCCGTCCCTCCTTAAATCAGTACCAAATTAGTTCTAAAAAAATCCAGGATTCGCCCAATAGTAATCGCATAAAACTATCGTATAGCTAATGAATCGTGAATTCATTAGGATGAAAATGATCTTTCTTGTTTACTGGTGTTAAGAGTCCTTACAAAATGGGGCATGGCTTAAGAGCGCGCGAACCCTGTAATTTGTCCCAAAATAAGTGCTACATTTGTGGAAAGTAAAAAATGAGAATGAAAATACCATGTTGTGATAATTTTAATAGCTAATAAAACAATTTTAATTGATATTTAAGGAATTTCTTGCACATAATATAGCTTTGGGATTACATGCCAGGTTTCGCAGAAGATGATTTTGACGACGATGTTTTTCCTTATTGAAATGTGTTATTCTGAACACGTTACCTCTGCCTGACATCATGATGCTTTCCATACATGTTTGTAAAGATAAAAATACATTGCCAAGCTTTTTCTACTTCTATATTGTGAAATGCGACTTCAGCAGCATCAATTAAGTTGTCAATATTCTTTGTGGGCATCTGATGTTCTAATGGTTGTATTGTGTTAAAAAGACCGAGATGAAGTACATTTAAATCCGGATTATTTGGAGGTTGACGTTGTAGATGCAAATTCCATCTATTATTTAAACATTCTTCTGTGATACTGGGTTCATCCACTGCCAAATGAGTCTTGGCATTGTTCTGTTGTATGTATATAAGACTCGATTTTTCACTACTTGGAAACTTTTCCTTCTTTAGGGTATTTTCTAAATTATTATTGTTAATTACAATTATCGACACTCTTTTATTAGGTCGAGTCACATCAATTCTTATTCACATTACTTCACATTACAGTTAACATTGCTTCTAAATCTTCTTTTTTGCAATGCCTCAAAGGTTCAGTTTCATCTAGAATGATTTAAAACGAATTACTGGTTTTCGTATTATAAAACCATTTTTCATCGATATGAATACGATCCAACATTTTCGAAAAGCATCCATGAGTTTGAACATGCGTAAACAAAATTGAATTATGTCGAGCTTATTTTTTTCTGTTAGACTTGGCTTAATGGTGGATGAAATAGGCTTCAAAGCTTTTCCCTCCTTGAGAATCTTGTGCAATGTTGATTTAGGAATACTAACAGCACATGATAAACTTCGCAGTGATTGTCTTCGTTTTATTTCGACATCTTTGATTTTGCTCAATTATGGAGAAAAATATTTTTTGTTTTGTCCGCATTTACCAATTTTTTGTGAACTTACATTGTAAATTCCATCACCATTTATTTTTGACGTATTTGCGTTCTCCCACAAACGGGATAGTGTACTACGATGGACATTAAATTTAATCGCACCATGGCTCAGTTTATCATTTTTCAAATGTTGCGGTAAAAATTGCAATACAGCATTACGCTCTTTATTATTCATTTCCTTCTTTAGGGTATTTTCTAAATTATTATTCTTAATTACAATTATCCACACTTTTTTATCAGGTAGAGTCACATCAATTCTTATTCACATTACTTCACTTTTCAATTTTGGACGGAGGGAGTAGTATTTTTCAACCCAGTGATAGATGTATTTAGTTTTGACACACACACACACACACACTTCCTACATACTTTCGAAAAATTTTCCCCTGCAATATGCTAATTTATTTCATGTTTTCTTTATTTTCCTGGAACGCCGCGGAGCCCCTGAAAAGTATAGGCGGAGCCCCAAGGGCTCCGCGGAGCACACTTTGGGAACCTCTGCTCTAGAGCATAACGTAAATATTTGTGAAATATCGTAGATAGTTATAAAATACATTCACTAGGTAATAAATAAATATGCATTCACTAGGTAATAAATAAATTCCAAAATCTTGCTTGTGACTGTGTTTTGATTTATCTATAAACACAGAGTGGTATACAAGTGTGACCATCATGATCCTTACTATGTTTATCTTTATGATTTTTTAATAATAGTGCATTTCACTACACAATCTAGCTAAGATGAATTTTCTTTACTTGCGTTTAATGGTCGCAAGAAGTATTTGTAAAATATAAATCCATATGGTGTATAACTTTGGAATAAAATGATTGTAAAGAAAATGTCATCATTCAATTTGTATAAACGTATTCGTCAAGCTTTCGGAAAGCAACATTTTGTCAGCTTTCTTGAAAATCTTACATAAAGCTTTTTATTCGTGACGCAAAGTATAATTTCTTATACCGAATGCGTACAATGCTACCCCAATTATTTAAAACAATATTTCGTGTCATTTAATCTCAGAAGAAAATGTAAATTCTACTATTACATGAGGTGGTTACGATTTGTGTGATTGAAATATAGAAATATAAATTTTGTAATCTGAAATAGTAGTGCTAGACTCATTTTAAATAACAAGCAGTAATAATTAATCGGATTTAAGGTGGGTAGTTTCATAAGCGAGGTACATACAGTTCATGGATATTCAAAAGAGTGTACAACAATGCTTATGAGACCACAGAGCTTAATTTTAAAAGTAACATTTATAAAGTATTTTTATGATATAAATGTTTAATTATGTACAATTATATTACGATAGGTACTTGTAAATGGGTATCATACGTATACATAAATGAATCGTACTTACTAAAGTGTATTCACATTTTTCATTTCTTTGTGAATTATAACTAGGAACTGTCGGAAATGTGATTTACTATATGCGATAAAATGAACTGGGTTCCACAGATAATTCTTATCTAATTCCGAATTCAACTTTTAAAGCTCTTTCAAATAATCCTTTCTTCTAAGACCTTTAGCATTCTCAAAATAAATTCCTCCTTTTTATTCGAGTTATGTAGATCGTCCTGAATTATTGGAAATATTCATTAATAATTTTAACAATTCTTTAACTTTCGCATTCCTTTATAACATAAAAATACAGAAATTAATCCCATAACAAATTATATATATTCAGTTATAGCACCATTCGTATTGGTTTAATGTTGCAAAGAAAAGCTGTCGTAATTCTGCGAGTAATACATTTGATATCAATATTTCGTCATTGGAAATATGTCACAGAACATTTACACCGGAAAATAAAAAAAAGAAATCTAAGAAAGCATAGAAATCTTGCGTAACATTATAGCTATTTATAAAATATATAAATATAGTTTAAAACATTTTTTCTCAATACATGGAAACTAATTTATAAGAGTTATCATTTAAAACATAACCTACTTCTTTTAATTTATATAGAAAAAAATTACATTTATTTAATATGCGTATTGTGTATTACGTTTCACCATATTTTTTATCATACGTGTTTATAATTTATTGCATATTGTTAATAACTGATAAAGTATATGACGTTATAATTCACAATATTTCGATAGCCATTGAACAATGTTTTATTTTATTTTATTTAAAGCATTTCAAAGGAAAGTTTCAAAAATATTGTTTTTCAATATGATTTATGCAAGTATTTGAACATCTTCGGATACGTTTTGTAGTTTTTCAATTAACTAATTAGCAAAATATTTTGAATGTCTTCTTCAAATTATAAATTACAAAGAATTATTTTTCCGTTGTCAAAAAAAGTTTTGGAGAATTATTACTTTGTTTTTATTTTTCTCTCGAGTTTTCAAAATTATTGGTTATTTCAAAGAGAAACTCTAAATTAGTCTAATCCAGTTTTTCAGTCGCTTCATATGTATAATTAAATGAAATTCTTGATCTGATTTTTTTTCTGCATGTTACGAATAAGGAAAAATACTACAAGAAGTTTCCTAATTTACTCTTTAATGTGCACTGTCGGCTATGTAAAAAAAAATATATATTACTTGACGTTTAAAGAAGCCTATATAAAATTAAGAGCGTTCTTATAAAAATTGAAATTTTAGAAAATTATTTGTTGATTTCTTAAGACAAAACTGTTTATTATCATTTGACTTACAATATTAAAATACTTGCTTGAAGATATATTGCAGAATGGAATAATCAATTTTATGTGAAATATCTATGACAAATTTAATGATATAAAATATACATTTTAATTTGAAAACATTATATTTTCCAGTATTCAAACGTAGCACACACCGTTACCAGTTTTTGGTCTTTTCTTCCTTTTGGAAATAATCTCATGTTGGATTCACGGAAAAGATTCTTTTTGTTAAGAAAATATATCCAATTTTCATTTCGTTCTGACATTTCATGTATATATATAGATAGATAGATAGATACCAATATCGATTTTTTGGGGCCCCAATCGTTCCGTCGTGTAACCCAAATGCATAGGTACACCAGTGTTTGAAGTAATGCCCAAATGATTAAAATTTATGAGAAAACAGATAGTTGCTATATATAAGGAATGCTACAAAAGGAATTTCCATACACGATAATTACATGATATTCTCTGAGTATTAACTGTTTATATGAACAAAAGTTGTTTTAAATACAACCTCTAATTAATCACTAGTTTATTATTATTATTATTATTAAAATTATTATTATTATTATTATTATTATTATTATTATTATAACAGCATACTTTTTTTCTGTAAATTTTTGCTGCCGTAAATTATCTCGTCCCACTTTAAATTTAGAATATTTAAATCCTTAAAGAGTTAAATAAATATAAATAACTCTATGCCAAGGATGACGAACCTTCTTAGGTGCACGTTCCAAATATTCACAAACAATATCTATCAATATCCTAAGCTTTCAGAAAAAATATTTCATCGTATTCTGTTTTTATCAAAAACTGATTGAGATAATTATGCTTTAAATAACAAGAACAAAAATCAGAAGGAGATTTTCATGTACATGTGAGTCAGTCTTTAATTTAATAAAATATTGATTAGCAAATTTGGCTCATTGAAACGGAATCCATTGTAATAAAGAAGCTAACATTAATTGTTTTTTTTTAATTTAATAAGAACTTCGACTACAGGTAAGGAGATATATGTTCCGGTGTATTGTTTTTTTAATCAAGTCATACCACTTTTCGAAAAAATAATCTCTGAAATATAATTTACTATGACATTTTAATGTAAAACATAAATAAATTTTTTTATAAATTGTCAGAAGATTGAATATAAAATTGGTGGCCTTTCTTGCTCCCTGAACAAAGGATTAAGTCAACTTCACTCAGGATATTCCACAATTTAACAGACAAATACTAATAAATTATTAATGAGATTATTTTGTTTTACTAAAAAATGATTCATATTTGATTCATATTTTCTTATATTATTGCAATAGACAAAGAAAAGGTTGATCACTTGTGATTTTATTGCAGTGACCGTTTTGCGAAATTCACATGAAGATTTTCAAATTATTATAGATAAAACAAGTTGGAAATTGTACGTTAAACGTGATACATGAGGTGCGTCCATTTTATAACTAGTTTCACAATGTAAAAAAAAAAAAATCATCTTCATTATTTCAGTGAAATGAATTATGTCGTATGCTAGGAGCGAAATGCGCATGCCCTTTTTAACACTTTCCAACCTAGTTGAAAAGTGTTTATGACTTCGGTTTGTCTGGCCGTATGGCCGTCTGGCCGTCTGTCCGTTCTCTAACTCCCGCAAATATGCTTGGATTGCTCTGAAATTTTTATATGTTATAGTCGTTATCTATAGCATGTTCCCTATTTCAACGGAAGTGTGTAGCACTTATACTTTTATTACAGGGACACTCAAAAGAATTCCATTACATTGCGGTCTATGGGGAAAAATCACTTGAGGTTTATTTAAATAATGTTTCACTATTTTAAACGCATTGAAATTTATATATATCACTAAGGTGCATTAGAAGAAGCTTAATATGGAATAGTGAGTGCATAGCACTTATAGTTACTTTACAGGGACAGTCAAAAGAATTCCGTTACATTACGTCTATGGAGAAAAATCGTCTGTGGTTTATTTAAATAATGTTTCCCTATTTTAAACGCATTGAAATTTATATAAGGTGCATTACAAGAGGCTTACTACAGAATATTGTGTGTATAGCAATCATCGTTCATTTACAGGGACACACAAAAGAATTCTCTACTGTCTGTTAACAATAATTCCTGGAAGTGCGTTTTAAGTTACTAAACGCGATTTTAATTTTAACTCGCTTTTTGTCTATTACGTGGTGTGTATAAATTCTGTAGATCCTATACAGGGAAGCACAAAAGTTCGCGAACACATTTCCGTATTATTTAACTCCAGACGGAGAATTTTAAACTGTGCTACGCGTTTCCTAACTGAACTAAAATTTAGCATCCTATGTAGTATATATACAAATCTATAGATCCTATACAGGGCTGATGAAAAGTATTCGGATTACTTAGATGTTATCTTTTAGCTTATTAAACGGTATGATTTGTAAAATTATTTTGGAAGCGTTGGAAAGTGTTACATAATCTATGCTTGACGTATGATTTTTCGTTCTTGTTTTTTTCTTATTACGTATGCCACGTTTACATATGCGAATTTTTTTCACTATGGAGATCTTGCTTTGGGAATGATTACCTCCATGGTTTAATAATGTTATGACTCATAATGAACACATCTCCTGTGTTTATTTACTATAATGGATTGAGATATTCGGTTAACCTAATTTCCACTGCGTTATCTCAGAATCTATACATTGTATGTAACTCATCTCTCAAGCAAACAATTTTTTGAACGATCTTTCTAAAAATGTACCTTTTATGCAATTTTATTCGAAAAAAAAAGAATAAAAATGGCCGCTGGGCAGATGTGGTTAACCCGTATTTGTTTTCCTCAGTCACATGACTTGCGCTTTTATTATATAGATTACGCATGATAGGATTTAACAAAATAAAGAAAACTTTGATTAATACCCGCATAGCATGTACAGTCACAGTGACGTCATTGTGACGTCACTGTGAGTCACGTACGTCACGTCACATCTGTGACCAAAATGCCACAACTTTGTAACGTCACACTGTGACCAAAATGTGAACGTGTTGGAGATCTAAAGAAAACTTAAAATAAACTTTAGAACATTTTATGGCATCAAGAAAATTACTTTTTGACAGCTTTAAAAAATTTTGTGAAGTTGCAATGACGTCACTGCAAGTCACATAAGTCACGTGAAACCTATAACCAAAATGCCAACACTCTGTGACTTCACGGTGTGATCGCAGAGTGAATTTGGAAAAAAAAACCTCATAGAATATAGAATTGAATTATGTCATGTACCTAAATCATAATAAAAACATTGTCACACACTATTTAAATATATTGAGTATTTCCAAAATAAAATAAATAAATATCTGTCTACATATATGAGACAGAATTTTTTTTACAATTTTCATTACCATTTTCATGAAATTTAATAAAATATACTATCTAATACACAGGTAAAAATCCTTAAATAGAAATTTAGTAACGTAGGAAAGTTTTGGAGGAAAGTAATTCAGAAATAGATCTCCCATTCTAATAAAACTGTTAGCAATTTAGAGATTTGTTAGCATTTTAAATACAAACATTTAATTTTTTTTCTACTACCGCATGGAACTCATTTGCTAATTTTGTGATACTAAAAATATTTCTTTAAAAATCTCCAACCTTTAATTATTTTGAGGGGCCACTCAACCCAATCATCAGCTTTCTGTTTAAAAAGTGAGGACATCATTTTTGCGAGTTCGATACCAACACAGTCTGGTCGGGCTGATCGTCGAACGTGTTCAAGATTTTCCTTGTACTGTATAATTAAGGTGGTTCTCAACTGACCTGCTCAACAACGCGAAGCTTTCTGACATAATTTCTGACTCATGTTTAAGCGCAAACACTTAAAATGGGCAGGACTAATTACGGAAAAAATTTGGAATAGAAATGAGTTGTTCATTTTTTGATAAATAAATTGCTTATCGAGTTATAAGCAATTCGTGTCACGTGACGACCAGTTTTTCTCCTGTCTTTCACTGTCACGTCGGATATTTGGTTCAAAACACCGACTTTGACATTCTTTTCTGAAAGATCTTCTGCTTTTACCAAAAAATGGAAATAGTTTTTCAATTACATAGTTTCTGAATAAAACCACGAGCCAATTTCATGCATTTCCGAGCAAAAATGAATTAAAAACATGTTATAAAGTATATGTCATTCCTATAGCAATTTATACAAAACTGGCCAGTGCTTAGTAAGATATCACCTCTATTAAATATATTGCTTTTTTCGATAGAGTGTAAAAAATGAAAAATTTGTACTTAGGAAATTTGATTGCAATTTAAATTTATATCGAAATTACTTTATAAAGTCTATTTATTAAATCAATTTTTATTTAAAATTTATCTTTACTTTTGACGTCTGAAGCAAATGCAATTGATTAAAAAATATATAAATATATAAATTTTCACAGCTTATTTCTAAGAATACAAAACTCTTTCATATAAAAAAAGAATATTATAGCATCCTTAGAAGTTAAATTTTCAGCCATATAAATTATAAAGCTTTTAAAATGTCTTTATTTAAATTATTTTCTTTCTATATCATTTGTGGTAAAGTTGGAAACATCTGATAGTTGTTATTTTGCTGTGTTTGAACAATACTGCGCGCGCGTATTGAAGGCATACGATTTTTTCTCATTCCAAGTTCGGGTTAGCGTGTGTTGCGTTGTTTTAAGTTTGTTGATTTATACTGTGTAAGTAAATTAACGTTTTAAAGTGAACCATCTCCATTTTAAAGGCATCCATTTTAACATCTCCCTGTGTCTAGCCGGGTACGTTCATAAGGCCTGGGTGATATTTGATTTCTCAGATCTATGAACACACCTCTTCTGCTGGAATAATTTGAAAATTATTGATGTGGATTTACAGTCTAATTTTTCAATGAAAGGGAAGCAGATAAGGAGCATTCAAACGTAACGCCTTTACCTATAGATCAACAGGTAACTTTTAATGTCTTCGCAGTTTTGTTAATAGTGCATGTTTAGTACTAGTACATTTAATAGTGCATTATTTAAAAGTTAGGATGTTTAAATTTTCTTTTAAAAAATCACTTGTATTAAATTTTATCTTTAATGTTTAATTTTTTTTAATAGACTGTTTGGAAAAAATCTTAAAGTATTTACTAACAATATGTTTTCTAAATGTAAAGTGTTATTTAAAATGAGGAATCCTAATAATATTACAAATCTGATTGTGTGCAAATGTTAGGCTGAAGCCAGCGTGAAAATGAAGCATTTAATTATCCTGTATATTTGCATATAAGTTGATTATAACCCTCATATGAACATAGGCTGGTTTTTGTTTATTTTATTTCAATATTTTTCTTAATAATTCAAAATTTCATTATTTTCATAGAGAATAAATGGACATTTTTTCGTATATTTTAAAATGGTTGGTTGGTTTGGTTGGTTTGGCCCAAAGGACCCGGTTTTGCAGTTTTTTAAAAAAATGGTTAAATTTATTTTACCGTTGCTAATATTTTATCGTTGCCAATATGAAATAAAACCCTTGAGTAATAATTTTTAATCAACAATTTATTTTCACGTGAAAAATATCCCTGTGAAAAATGAAAAGAAAATGAATTATTTAAGAATTAAACAGAATATGAAATGATGTCATGTTAGATATAAAACGTGCGTTTTCAAATATTTGATAATAATACAAAGTGCATAAATACGAGTAAGTATGGAAAGCAAGCGAATATGATGTCATATATAGAAAAATAAAACAGATTTGTTTTTAAAATAAAATGATCTTGGGTTATCAAATTATTTGTGATTATTTCTCTTACTTTTTTCTTTTTCTTTTTCACATGAAATGAATTATTTTAAATGTACGTAATATATGTATTTTAATGTATGTGTTGTAAATTAAAGTTCTGTGTTTTAAATGAAATGAGTGAAAGATTTATATTTTTAATGAATTCAATACAAATGATGGGATAGGTTTGCGATTTATCGTCTGCACACGGCTAAAATAAAGTTACTATATGTTTAATTTAAATTTTAAAAAGTAAAAAAGAAATTAAAAATTAAAAACTATATATATTGGATGGCAAATGTCAATGATATGCATCGCAAAATTATCCGTATCGAAAATCAGAAAATCTTAATAAAAAGAACTATAATTTTTAAAATAAAGTTGCTTTTCTCATAAAAGCTAATGATTTAATATGATTATGTCGAAGTAACAGCATTTTTCCTCTATCATTTTCCCACAATCGAAACACATTTGTAAATCGTCGTTTTGAACAGGAATTTAATATTACATTTCTTTTAGTTTTAAAATAGGAAAAAATTTGTTGTCGTTTTTAAATATAGGTTTTTTTAAAGTTGTTTCATAATAGAATTTTGTAAAGTCTTGTAGGATAAGAAAAATTGCATAGATTTTAAAGCAATGTTTAAATAAAATTACATTATTTTTTAAACTTAAAAAACAACAATGTTATCGAAAAGAAAATCGATTTTACCAACAAATTCGCGTAATGCAAAAACAAAGAAGAAATCAAAAAGTAATGAATCTTTTCTTCCAGCCGAATTATGTAAAATTGAGCAAGCCGATCGTGCCAATTCATAACATTATAAACGTGAAAGCGCGTTCTATATAGTAGAATTTTTTTTTTACATATAGGTAGAAAATTTCCGAGAATAGGAAGGTTAGGGGTCTAAAATTAGGTCCATAGTCAATTTGCCTTTTTTTTATCAAGTGAAATTTGGCGCAAAATTAAATACGTTGTTGTAACCAGATTTGTTTTTTGCGTGGTAAACACTTAATGGTATTTTAGATGATCATTTCCCCGCTCACCTTTTATGTCAACTATGACTGTAAAACATATTAAAAAATATTAGCCGATAATTTTTTAATTTTCTTATTGCTTCATGATGTAAACAGACATCCTGTTTCATACTTTAAACCTGAATCGGTCATGCCATTGTCGTTCAATTTTTATTCCTAATCCTAACCCTAATCGTATCCTATCCTAATCCTGATAATAACTTTAAAGACTATTCTTTGACACGAATATGTAAACTAAATCAATATCCATAAATGGAAAATAGAATAAATGGAAATGGCAAAATAAAATAACAAGAAAGTACATTTATTCGACACCTAACCCTAGAGAAAGCGTAAAAAATTTCAAGCGCATACAATAAATTAAAATAATCTTATATATACTAACAAAAATATGTAAATTTAGACCATCAGATTTGTGTCGTCGGTATTTATTTGCTTATAGTGTTCTTGTCGCGATAGAGAAAATATTGTGGTTAAATTGGGCAGAATTTAAAGTACTTTCCAGCAACCTTTACTTACATTTTTGAATCGCGTCAGATTGTTATATCTTTGTCAAATAGCTATCAATGTATAAAATCCACAGTTTCTTCACTATTTACACCACTCAGCGTGAAGCACTTAATTTAATGTATACATAAACAAGATAATGTAGTAAGAAATATTTAACATATGTCTATGCAAATAAACAATATAATAATGCCCATTTAGCAATGCACACATATACAAATTGTACACCAAATACCATCTAAAATGCGCTGTGGTATAGAATAATTCTGTCAGTGTTGTGTTTCGTTTTACGAAGAGGAATTATTCGATTTTCACGATTTTACTTGGTCCTCCTTTTTTCATTAGCTGCAGTTTCATTTTCGCGATTGTAATATATTATTTGGCATGAAATTTCACTTTTTAAAGACTGGGTTATGTCAAGGCTCCTATAGCAAAGAAATACCGTATGGTCTCCTTTAAAATGTGATAAAGCTTTGTCTAATTATATATGTTGTTAACTGTCAAGTGAAATGTTTTGCTAAATTAATGCATTTATTCTTTTTTTAATGTTACGTGAACGAGGTCACGGGTAACAGCTAGTTTATTTAATATTTTTCGTTTCTTAGTTCAATTTTCATAGTTATTCATTATAATTAAAAACATTGGAATTTTTAAAACTATTAATATTTGATTTGCAATTTGATAATTTCATTGCTAGTGTAGGTTTCGAGAAATAATTTTCTGGTATATTTGAAAAAATTGTGACAATTTAATGCATTGAATAGTTTATTTGTCGAGATATGTCAATGTTAGGTGCACAAAAATAATAAATATTGATGAAACAATGAAATAACTGTTTAGATAAGGTAATTTTTCCAGTTGTGTTATCGAATATTTTTACAGTAAAAAGTGATATTTAAGTTCTGCATTTAGTATTCTATCAAAATCTATAAATAAAATAATTTGTACAGAAAAAATGTATAATTTTATTTGGCGTTTATGATCTTAAGTTCTATATTTCATTTACAACGAAAACTGTTTACTGCTTGATACAATGTTTATTATTTAATAATATCGCACAATATGTATATCTATTATTTAAATTGATTCCTAATATAAATTTTTCAGAATGCTTATTTTAAAATGTATACTTATATATTCATTAAAGTTGTTCTCAAATCCAAAATAGCTAATTTCTGACATATTTCTGAATTCATTTTTATTCGGAAATACATGAAATTGGCAGGTGTTCTTATTCAGAATATATATAATCGAATGGCGTTATCCATTTTTTGGTAACGGCAGATGATGTTTCAGAAAACACTATCAAAGTCGATGTTTTGAATCAAATTTCCGACGCGCAGCGTCAGAAACGGGTAAAACGTAACCGAAATTGATCTTAAGTATTACATTTATCTAAAAATGAAAAACGCTATTAATTCCAAATAGTTTTAATAATCAGGCATGCAAGTTTAAAAATGTGTTCATAAATGTGTCAGAAAGTTTCGTGACCCTAAGCGAGGGGAAATATGGCAAAGTATACACATTTAAAGACTTCAATACTTAACAGCAAAATAGCATTGTTTTAATGATTGACAATATTTTTGGTGGTTACATAAAACAAATGGAAGTAGAAGTTAATTTAAAAGTTGTTATTTGCACAATAGAATTTCATATTATTGAAATATTTACTTTTATTATAATTTTTAACGGATTCATCTGTTATTTTTATATTAGTATGTATTTTTTACATTTATAATTTTCTTGCTTAACGGCTATATTAGCCGGTTTCCCAATCAGATGCAAAGTGTTAATTTGAATATGAGTTGCATCAATAAAAATGATTGCCGATCCAGTCCTTATCGTCGATCTTATCCGTATTTGGTGAAATCTTGTTATCCGAATCTATGCGAAATCATTTATCAGGTTCGGTCGGGTTGTGGGCCTACAGATTTTTTGTTGTTGTTGTTGTTGGGTTAAGGTAAGAATACGGGTTGAATCGAAATATAGTTTTAGTCAACCATCATACATGTTCAAGTAGACATTCAATCATGTTCAAGAAGTATATAACCGGATTCGTGCATGACGCTTGATCCGAGCAGACATCAGAAATTGTATCGTTACACAATTTCTGATAAAATCTGGTTAGACGGTCGTATGCAAGATTCTATTCCGAACAAGACTTACAGTAAAAACATTATACCCGACTCGGGTCAGATCGGGTTCACGGAAATCAGGTCACACGACAACTAATCCAAATCTATTCTGTAGCCAAACAAATACAAAAAGATCGATCCGAAGTTTCTGGATTGGATTCAGGTAAAATCTGGTCACCCGACCCGGTGCAGTGTCGTCACAAACGTCACAAACTTGAACCATAAAAATGTTTTAATCCGAACAATCCGTACAGGATTCTTGTAAAATCTGGTCACCCTATCCGATGCAGATTCGTCCCATTTTTCACATTGAAGTCGCACGGTGACTTCACAACGTAGTCACATTGTGAGGTCACAGAAAGTCTTGAAAACGGCCATAACGACCTCGCATTTAGGTCACAGTGACTTCGCATGGACGTCACGACGACGGTCACAAAGTCACAGTGTGACTTCACAGTGACGTCGCCGTGACGTCACCATGCCTTACGGGTATTTTTTTTAAATTTTGATTCTATTTTCACATAATTGGAAATGACTCTACCTAGTTCTGCAACAAATATATATATTAAATTTAAAATCATTCAGTTGTATAGTTTTTGCGCTGTTATATGTGGAACAAATGGACAGACGGACGGACGGATGGACGACTATGGGTGGTACGTATTTATATAAGTGCGAACGCACCTGAAAATGTACGCGTCGAAATGCTGGATGTTATCACAGCCAAAAAAAATCCTAATATATTTAGTCATGGAAAATGAATTTCAATATTTGTAATAGTATGTACGTGTTAAATACAATTTTGTTTATTACAAAGAAAATACAAATACATTTTAACTTTACGTTGGATATCCAATTCAAATGTTTCGCGTGGTAGAAGTATTATCATACGTGGTATATGTGGCATCTCCCTGTTTTATGTTCGCAACCTCTGCTCTATACAATCAATAAAAATTAGAAATTCGTATATATTTTTAAAATTACGAACTGTCTCAGATTCTGCGTAGCTCTTTATATTATTATTTTAAGCTCCCTTCTCCCTATTATATTAGACAAAAAATCATAATAATATTTTTACCTGTTTCTAATACAATGAATATTAAATCTCTAAATGTGATCTACCTGTGATCTTCAGCAAAAACCTTTTCGTGAAGTAATATGTTATGTATAATGTTATTTTCTTCAACATGTTCATTTTTGTCTTCAGGATAAATTTTAAGAGCAAGTAACAATTCATTGGTAATAAAAAAAGGCACTGAAAAATGACGTATGACAGTATATTAATTACATCAAATTAAAAGTGAGAAACAAAGAACAATTATTCCATTTTTATGATATAATCAAAATATTTCGATATTTAGTACCGTACAATTTCATATTTGATAGTTATATTATTTTAAAAATGCGTAATTAATTTTTATTGGTGCTGAATAATTTTTACATTTCTATAACTTTAATGTACAATTTTAATAAAGAACCATTTATAAGCATTATAGAGATTCGTTCGATTCCTAAATTTCAAGAGGTCAGGTATAAAACAAGGTAGCTATCAAAATGTAAGCTTGGAGTTATTCAATATTCAAGCTTTCAAAAAAGGCTATTATCAAAACTATTGATTAGCGCGGTTGTAAAACAAAGTAACTCTCAATATGAGAGTTTCGAGCTATTCAGTATTTGATAGAACCTTTCGAGTTTAAAATAAGATGCTTTTTGCGACTCGACATATATCAGTAAATTTTTCTCATTTTACAGTGGTTATAATAAAGCAATAACATAATAAGTTTAATTAAATTTTTTCTATGTAATTAACAAATATTTAAAAATTACACAAAATGATCACATAAAAGAACTTTAAGGACTTTCATTTACCCACAAGATAACTCTTGAAAAGAAAAAAAATACACTAGAACTCTAATTCTAGTACCAAATTGTATTATAATATTGCCTTTATTAACGGAACCAAAATTTTTAATATTTTAATAATTTAAAAAATTAAAAAAATTGCAAGAAATTGCAAGAAATTGCAATTTTTTATTTTTTTTAACATTTAGCATGTTGTATATCAAATTATATTGATCTTTTTCACGTAACTGAGGTTCGGTGAATCTGAGGTTCGGTGAATTAAGACAATATTACGATACAATTTGATACTAGAATTAGGATTCTGCTGCATTTTTTTTAAGAGTTATCTTGCGAATAAGCAAAATTCATTAAATTCTTCACATCCCTCTAGTTCTAGTGTAGAAAGTGCTTGCCGGAAAAAACCCGACTTAAGGTCCAGAACCTGGCTCCCTTCTGGGTGTCCAGCTCTGAACTGGGGGACTCCTGCTCGTCCCCAAGTGTTTCGTGGGGTTTCCCTTGATAATGGGATCCACCGCGTATCGCAAAGACCTATGTCGTCACCTCACGGGTTCAATTGGAGTGATGCGCAGGTGGCGGTGCTCCTACCGGTCGCGGCGCATACGCGACGTCTTTTCTGGTCATGCGCGTTATAAGTACCTCAGTATTTGGGAGCGAGGATTGATGTGCCTGACGCAACTTAGTTTTAGGCATACATTTTATGTAATGCTTAAATATTGGTTGATTATATTGAGGATATTTTAATGAACTTATTATGGTGTTACTTTATTATAACCACTGTAAACATTTCACTGCAAAATGAGAACACTTACTGAAGTATGTGGAGTCCCAAAAAGCATCTTATAAGGAGCAATTTTGGACTCGAAAGGTACTCTAGTCCTTACGACACGCTATTTCTAAGACACGCTATTATCACAACTATTATGAATATATCGGATTTAAAACAAGTTAGCTAACTAAAAACAAGTTTCGAGCTATTCAACATTCACGCATTCAAAGAAAACCTATTATCAAAACTATTTTGATTATCTCGGGTTTAAAACAAGGTAACTAACAAAATGCAATTTTCTAGTTATTAAATATTCAAGCTTTCTAGAAGTTATTATGAAGAGCATTATGATTGATTCCTCCAAAAAATGATAAATTAAGACTGTTTATTCAATTAACTAGGTACAACCTTTTTTTATGATAGATTTTAATTTACTAGATTTGGTAATTTCTTATAACAAAGACTCATTTATCTTAAATTAATATTTGATTTTGACATATAGTGAGCAATAAACAACACTTTTCATTTTAAAAAAGGTACCAGGATGCAATTCAATAATTTTACACAAAAATCTGAAAAAAAAATTATAATTGCCAGTTACCATCTTTTTTTAACATACAAGCATTTCATTTATTAAAACACATTCACCTGTTCCTATTTTATCAGTGAATAACGAATGTTACATTGTCCATGATTAAAAACATTACTTTATTTGTCTCCAGGCTGTCAAGTAAAAATATTCCATTCCCATTTTCAAATGAATATTAAATATTTTTTGAAAAAAAAAAATGTATATATATTTATTTATTTATTTCCGTTGTTATTCACGCTTCTGTACTTGGAGAATAAAATAATTCAAATCATATTTCATTTTAAAATAAAATAAAAAAAAACTTCTTTTCATAAACGTCTGAATTTCGTATTAAAAGACTGATTGTGTTCTGAAAATTATTATTCATATAAATCTACTGATTGTGTTCTGAAAATTCATTCGATTCAGGGTTTAAAAAGTAAAATTACATGTATTGTTGTATGATTTCTTTACTGTGATTTTCCTGATTTATGTATTTTCTTTTATACTTCAAAAATTAAAAATGTCACATTTGAGTTCTATAAAATGACAATAAATCGCTTTTAACTATTTTAATTTTATTAGAATTAAAAATTTCATTTTCTTTTCGGAGGTATTTTTTCGTTATCGATTTTTAGAATTTGTTTTACTTTTCATTATATTGAAAATATAAAACAAAACAATGGAAATCCCTTTATGTATAAAAATAAGTATTCAGTTTTTTTATGTACGCTATGCTCATAAATATATTCATTTTTATGTTCAATTAATATAATATATATATTTTTAGTAGGACAATATCTTCGAAATGTAAGATATAATAATAACATCAATATAATTCTAAAATGACTATTATATACAAAGGAAATTGAGAAATAAATCATTTTAACTGTTATTATTACTTGAAATAAATTCCTTTTTGGTTTGATTTTCACTTGCAATTTATAAAAGTAAATACAGTCAGAAAAAAGTATACACATCTGCATGTGTATTTTAATGAAATTCTATAGAAATATATCTAAAATACTTATCTAAAAAGTGTATTTTTTTATTTTTTGAAAATAATAATTTCTTCATTAAAATTACTATAATCTGTAAATGAAAGAAAGCATCCAATGAAAGAAATCAATATGTTGGAACTGTAAAAAAAAAAAAAAAAGCAATTGTTAAAGACAAATTAGAAATATTAAATTATCGGTAGGATTAACTTTACAAATAGTTTTTTAATTGTGTTTAGTATTAATATTTCTATCTTCTTAAAGGATATTTCATGTATACCAATATCAATCTCAAAATAATCTTAACAGCATTTGAAAAACGGATGTTGTATCATTTAATATACTTAAATAAGTAAACGTAAATATCCGTTTAAACAAGCAACTAATTTAAAATACAAAGTTAAAATCTGCAAATATTTCACGTAAACTGCAGGAAACTATGTATCAAACATTTAATTTAAAGGCTCATAGTTTTGAAATACCTGTCAGCAACTAGAACGTGACGTGGCGTTGAAATTAAGCTTACTTATTAAGTTATATTTGACATGATGGATATGTTAATTATCTTTTGTTAAATATAAAGCATAGTTAATTTAAGTCGCCAAATGCTTCGTTAAGTATTTATTATTTAAATCACAAATGTTATAAAACATGCA
Organism: Maratus michaelseni; assembly: GCA_963931845.1. Classification (NCBI taxonomy): domain Eukaryota; kingdom Metazoa; phylum Arthropoda; class Arachnida; order Araneae; family Salticidae; genus Maratus; species Maratus michaelseni. The sequence goes on from OZ007589.1 coordinate 82,366,848, forward strand.
TTTTTTACATAGTTTATTTAATTTTATATGTGTGTCGTAAAGAATTATGTCACTTTTTTTGTGCATTGCATTACAAATAGTACTATAAAAATTTGGAAAATAAAATCATCATTTGATACGCTATGAAATGATTTCATTTCATTAAATTTTAAGCTACATGAAAGTATTTCAATGATGAAATCTACATATTTATATTTTGGAACAAATAAATACATTAGAAGAGATAAAAATAGGCTTATTATAACTATGTAAGAATATTAAAAAAAAATCTGTAACATTAATGTTTACAGTAATCTTTATGAAATATCAAAACTTTTGTATATATTTGGGACATAAAAAATTGCTGTTTTCTTTATTTGCTAGAAACAAATGGAGGGAAATGAGGAAATATTCAATTCCAATCGTTCATATGAATCGGAATTTTTCAGCTCCTATTTTGCAGAATATGTATTCTGTAATGAGATTTATCATTTTCTGAAGATAACAACAGAGAGATCTGGGTGTCATGTTTTGTTTCCTCCATATGGGCTTACAGTGATTGCGCTGGTACACAGTTAGATTCCTATATTTGTTGTCTGTGCAAATACATTTAACTGTATTGGCTAACTACATGTTCTACATTTTGATCATTCTCCCTTGGTATCATTAAATCTCATTTTTGTCAAATTTTCCTCATTTTGCACTCTTTTTTCCATATTACCCACAACTGCCTCATAATACCATCCAAATAAGTTTTTTAAATTAATAATTGAATGTGTGAAAAATAATTTTTAACTGTAAGTAACTAATTATCGATAGTTGAAGTTAGTAATTGTAATAGAATTTTAGGTACTAAATAATATCGGAGTTTAATATTCTGTTAAATGTGAAAGAAAATCCATTATACGCGAATTTCCCCTATAAATAAAGAGATAATACACCTGTATTTAACTTTATTAAAATTAAGATGTATCTAATGTGCAGCCGCATAGAAGTAAACGATGTGAGGTGTATAAGTTACAAATCTAATTTTATGTCTGTGTTCTAATTGTATATACCTATACTAATAAAATAAAGTTTCGCTCTGCGTGTGTGTCTGTTTGTTTTTCTGCGATGGCTAGCAAAATCTAGCCTACCTAGAATCCTGAAATTTTAGATTTAGGTAGTCCAAACCCTCTCCTGGTGCACCTGAGCTTCAGAATTTTAATATTTTGAAAATTAGAGTATTTATTAATTAAAATCTGATTAAAGATCACAAATAAACAATGACTCTTCAGAAATCCGCGCGCGCACGCTCAGAAGCCCTTTATGCCTATCTCTGTAAATAGAAGAAACGAAGCACGAGTCATATCGTTTCTTTTTAAATTTTTCTAAATTCGCCATGGGCGAACGGCTGAAAATATAGAAAAAAACAGTCTACATATTATCGAAGAATGTACTTTTACGTCTCAAACGACTCTATTGGTTCGAAAAAATTCCATATTTAACCTTTTCAAAAAAAATCAATAAGCATCGAGTTTATGTTTTTTTTATTTTCTCTCGTTTTCCGAGCCTTGCATCCACCGGACTAAAAAAGATACTCACAATTTTGACATTGTTTACCCCTGGTTAAATTTCAAATCTATTAGGAAACTTGATTGGGTCGAGTGTTCTGAAAAGGCATCTTTTAGAACAGATTGCGACCCCTGACGGTGGAAAGTGGAACTACATGTGTTTCTCTGGTTCTATAGGCCCGATTATGAAGGGATTTGGCTCATTCGATTTTGCTTCGATAGCCTTACAGATTTCAGTCATATTTGTATAGAACAGATTGTTATTACCTCCGGCCCTGGCAACGCCGCGCCGGGCGGGTTAGATAGTATGTAGCTAAATGTTTGTTAAATGTTAACATTTCTCTTTTCTTTTATTCTTGTAATATTTATTCTAACTTAAATTATGTGCATCGAAGTGTTGTTTAAGAGTATATTTTTATATAGTATCGCCTCGTCTATACACAGATAATTTTAGAATGATTTAATTAACACACTAGTTACCTTTTTTTCTTTTTTTTAATTAGTGCTTTCAGTATATCCATTAAGTTGAGAGTACGACGTAAACATATCACAACGCTGTTTTTTTAAATATTCATAGTGTAGTTAGCTGAATTGGTTTCTTTTAATATTTTATTACGTAGATAATAAAATATAATAAATACAACTCTAACGTTTACTCTCAGCCAGGATTTCAATTTGTACGATCACCTTTTAATATTTACATATGCTTATATGGACTAAACCTGGTAATAAAAATGGTGTTTTAAAACTTTTTTCTGATAGAACTACGCATGCACACGTTCATACAGTTTTTTATTTATATGAGGGTACGCTTCTTAATAATTTTATGCACAGAGTAAAAACACGTTTTTCATATTTCACAATGTACAAATATTGAATTGAAGTTCCGAAAACGCAAACGAGTTATTTAATTATTTCTTCGCAGGGAATTTTATTTTTAAAAACTTTACGTTTTCAGAATATTATACTGCAGTTATATATATACTTTTATAGAGATATCGTAGTCGAACAAAAATGGGTTACATATTTTTTTTATTTATTTATTTATTTTTTTTATTTGTAATGTCATTCCTAAATACTTTGTATAAACATGGATACCTTTTGAAGTAAACAAAAATATTACGTCTGAACATACTTATATTTATATTAAAATTATTAAAATTACAGACATTACATTACAATTACATAAAACATTAAAAACATATTAAAATTGGACGTTTCGGAATTACATGAAAATCCCTCATCAACAGACATTTTTCTTAACATAAGTCACAGTTCAAAAATATCAACACATAGAAAATGCAACGTATCAAAATGTCGAGGCCAGAAAAATGTTTGTTGATGAGGGATTGTCATGTAACTCCGAAACGTCCAATTTTAAAATGTTTTTAATGTTTTACGTAATTGTAATGTAATGTCTGTAATTTTAATGATCTTAATATATATATGGATACCTTCCTGATCAAAAAAAGTTTTATTTTGCTATATATTTATTAATGTTTTCCATTAAATAATGATGTAAAGTTGGTGTCAAAAAGAAGATATATCCAATACAATTTTATCTCCAAATTGTTGCAAAGGAAAACAAAACAAAGATATTCGATTTGGAATTACGTCTTATTTCAAATCACCTTGCAATATATGAACTAGTCGTTGGGGGCCACCGTAATACATACCCATCATGGATATGCATAATATAAAATATGAAAATAAAGCATGTGTAAACTAATTAATAAGGACTTTACGTTGCACATATAAATACTCATCAAACACTTGCTTTCAACGTAAATTTGATTTAATAAATATGAGTTACTTTAACTACATATATAGAAAACAAACCTCGACGTTTCGGTTAATCTTTATAACCATCATTAAGAGTAAAAACCTGATGATTGAGTCACTCAATCATGTAACACACTTTAATTTTTGCTGTTCATATTTATGAAGGTTTTTTCTCCTGATGATGGTTATAAAGATTAACCGAAACGTCGAGGTTTGTTTTCTATATATGTAGTTAAAGTAACTCATATTTATTAAATCAAATTTACGTTGAAAGCAAGTGTTTGATGAGTATGTGTAAACTATTTATAGAATGCATTGAAATTCGAATAAAATCGCGGCTTGATGACGTCATAAACTTTAAATGCTCCATTACTAAATTCCGTAAAAAAACATCCTTATTACTCCAAAATTGATAATCGTATTAACTAACGGTTTACATCTTCGGATTAATCGTCTTTTTTCTAATTAAAATATATCTCTGAATTGAAGTTTGAATGAAATACAGGGTCATAAAAAATCGAAGAGTGTGGGAAATATTATTGCAAATATCTCGATAACTAATTTTCCGATCGACTTCATTCATTATTCAAAATTTATGTTTCTTATTGCCTTTTATATTCACTCCTTAAAATAAACATCTTCGAAAAATTTTGTATATCTTTTATCAGAACGAATATTTCGAGAGTCTGAAAAGAAATAGTTCCTGATAAGCGGGGTTACTCAAATTCAATAAGCTTCTTTTTATTATTACATACTAAGTACAAACCAAATTTCAAGTCTCAGTCTCAATTTGTTCGGTAGTTGTAGCGCTTACAGACACACAGACAGATGGATGCGCAATTTTTCTTTCTAAAAATATGCTTTTCGGAATCTCTAGTGTCTGAAACGTGTAAATCCGTCAATTTTTTTTTCGATTTTCAAAACGATTACAAGACTTACCCTATACTACGTATGATGGGTAAGTAAAAAGTGAAGGTTTCCATATTGAAATTGTAACAAACTTTGAAATTTGCAATACGGACACACAAATTTTGAATTTTCAGTAAATTTTACCTTTGGATACTATGTGAGGATTCCATATGTAAAATAGTTTAAGAATTATGCAGATTTAAAAATTTTTAACTAATAATGATTAAATTTTTTAAACAGTTGTAAACACAATCTGAAATGCTGGTAACTTCTTTTTTTTTTATATATATATATATAACTCGGAAACAAGTTAAAGGACTGAGTTGAAATTTGAATTCGCATATTGTAAGTTTCTAGATATCAATTTATAATAAACATTTATATGTTACAATACATATTATTTTTTAATCATAATTCCATAATATATAAATTATTAAAATACCAGAACCAAGCAGGAGAAGTTCGTGATTGCAGTATTTTAAGTTTATAATGATTTAATACTCATTCACAGTCGACTAATAATATTCAATTATACTTAGATACAAAAAGTAACGGATGAGGGTCCATAAGAGGCAGTTTTTTTGCACAAACGAAATTCATATCCTTAAACTTTTTTAGTATGATTTAACGTCATAAAAAACTTGGAAACAAGTATTTTATTTAAAAACACACTTATAATGTTCAATGCCAAGAAAGATGCCCATAGAAATTTACGTTTTTATGCGTTGATCTAATGTTATCTATTATTATTACAACATCTATGATTTAATTATTTCACTTTCTTTAAATACAAAACTGTTTCTCATACATTTTTTCAATGTTTTTTTTTTTAAAAATCAATTACGAGTATCACTAACGTAACTATTGCCCAAGCAACCCTTTAATTCATTTATATAACTTGTCTAAACACTTTAATACAATCATATTAACATCAAACATATCTTCTTGACGCGGAAAGAAACAATCAGCAAGGCGCAGATTAACATTACAATTTGTTTATGGTACGTTTTCCATAGCAGAACAGTGTTAAAAGTTTTTTTTCTATATGTTATACCTCATGAAGTTCTTAATAGCATATTTAGAGGGAAAAAATTGCATTATTGAGCTCACATTACAAATTTAAGATTAATATGCAAAGACAAGCATTATTATTATTGTTATAAGGAATTACAGATATACTTAAGTGTCCAGATATTAAACGATATAGAAATTTGCCTAGTTATTTAAAAATATTACTTAAGTTTGAAAGCATAAATTTTGAATTTTAAAATCATGCATTTATTACGTCAGTGGGACATACTTTTTCTTGCACTATTGTTTGGGCCAAAATCCTGGTTTATGGACCCTAATCCTTTGCTTTACAGATTTCTTCGTTTACTTTTTTCAAAGTGCAATGTATAAACAAAATTAGTATGTTTGAAAATCATCATCATAGAGCAATTGAAAAGATTACTAAAATGTTTATTGCTTTAAAATTGAAATCGATATGTATTTTACGGTTAAATTTATCAATACATTGTTCTTAACGGTAATTTAAAAATATTGCTTAAGTTTGAAAGCATAAATTTTGAATTTTAAAATCATGCATTTTTTACGTCAGGGGACATACTTTTTCTTGCACCATTGTTTGGGCCAAAATCCTGGTTTATGGACCCTCATCCTTTGCTCTACAGATTTCTTCGTTTACTTTTTTCAAAGTGCTATGTATAAACAAAATTAGTATGTTTGAAAATCATCATCATAGAGCAATTGAAAAGATTACTAAAATGTTTATTGCTTTAAAATTGAAATCGATATGTATTTTACGGTTAAATGTATCCATACATTGTTCTTAACGGTAATTTAAAAATATTGCTTAAGTTTGAAAGCATAAATTTTGAATTTTAAAATCATGCATTTATTACGTCAGAGGGACATACTTTTTCTTGCACCATTGTTTGGGACAAAATCCTGGTTTATGGACCCTCATCCTTTGCTCTACAGATTTCTTCGTTTACTTTTTTTAAAGTGCAATGTATAAACAAAATTAGTATGTTTGAAAATCATCATCATAGAGCAATTGAAAATATTACTGAAATGTTTATTGTTTTAATTGAAATCGATATGCATTTTATGGTTAAATTTACACATACATTGTTCTTAACGGTAATTTCGTTTCACATAATGGTACGTGAAACGTACATCATACAGTGATATTCAAACAATAGATATATTTCTCTGTTGATTGGGTTTATTATTATATTTTGTTGTTACATTAAAATACTAATAGCATTTTACATTTTAAGTATAAACTTATTTCCTTTAGATTTTGCTCATTTGATTGCATAAATATCTTTTGTTGAAATTTCATTTAATGTTTAACGTTTATTTACCTCTACGCTGAGCTGATATTAAGTAGTATATACATTATAATCTCTTAACACATATCCTACATAAAGCCCTTATTGCCTTCTAAATTTGTCTGAAACTTTCTATCAAATTTCTACATTAGCATTTTCAAAAAATAAGATCAAAGTTCAATTGATTTTAGAAAGTAGCAATCTCTTTGCATTAATTACAGAATATATTATCATATACATTAAGAACGAAAATTACGGACTTAAATAATGAAAATAATTCAAGCATGCATCCGTATGTATAAGCTAATTTTAAGTAATAGCCATATTTCATTATGATGTTTGCGTATTTTAAAATATTTAGTAGGAAAGTATCTTTTTTAGAATATTTTAAGATGAAAGTGCTGTAATAGTATGAAACTGGTTTATTTCTCTAAGCATCACTATTGAATAAATTCATCTATAAAATCTTTATGCTAATGGATTTTTAAAATATTTTGACTTTCTCTAATGCAACAGAATTTGAATTACAAATTTCATTATCTATAATTAAAAAAAAATAATAATAATTCATTTCGAACCAAATCCGAATCTTTCTGAATTTTAGGAGTTAATGTTAAAAATGTAATATTTCCATGAATGAATATTTTATATTAAAATTAAATATTTAGTTAGAAATGAATATATATCATTTAAAAGTAGAAAGAAAATATATTGCTTTTAATATCAGAATGAATAATTATTTTTTTAGATACTGCGTAAAACAGATTTGATATTTTAATATTCTGATATGTTGTATGTGTTATTAGCAAAATGTATAATTAGGAAAAATTCACAAATATTATAATCGTCTTTTGAGTCTAATTTGTTTGAATAATTAATTTTCATACGTTTATTAATTTCCTTCATTAAATTATTTTATTAATATAAGCTTATAAGTTCATACTTTAGAGAATATGTTAGTAATCATTTTATTTCGTCCTTATGATTTAAATAACGATGTTCTATCAAATTTATGTTTGTTAAAAAATAAAAATAACTGCACGTACACCTTCTATAACACTTCCGAAAAGTTAATGTTCTCTGATAATCAATCACAGGCATAAACACTATTATAATCCCTAGATTCCACTTATACAATTTGATTCAATTATTTTTTAAGCGTTGTTGTGTTTTATAGAATATTTCATTTATGTGATAAATTTTGACTACAATTGCGTTCCTTACGAATTTGTTTAAAAGTACTTATTTTCAAATGTGCTAATTATATTCTGAGAGTTTAAAGAAATAATGCATATTATACATCTATAGAATCCTATTTATAATCAGCATATTAACTATTAATATAATTGCTGAACACATTGACTCCCATAGCATGCAATGATGGATTATCATTATTACTTACTGCTATAGAATTCCGGCAATGAATAAGAGATATATTGCTCCGTGAATTATATTCAATATCTATTTACATAAGATATTGACAGCCGTTTCTGCGTTTGATTTATAATGTAATAGAGTTTCATACAATTTATATTCTACAATATTTCTTCTAAATCTGTATATTCTTCGCACATTCCTTTTAATATGAGGTATATCAATAATTATCTTCAAATTATTACCATATATATTTCATATAATCTATGGGAATTGCAATAAATTCGCAAACAAGAAAAGAAATAGATTTTATATTATAAAATTTGAAAATTATAAAAAGGAAACCTCGTGCTGTTTAAATTATAAAAATATTCCATAATCCAATTTACTAATTGTCAATATTTTGAATAAACACAAATAAATTTAAATTCATCTTTTAATCTAGCACTAACAATTCTGCAATCAAAAGTTCAACTGATTGCAAAGAATGATTGCTAACTGATTATTGCCAATACTGTAAAATTCGATTTAAAAATTTATTTAATATATTTCATTCATTTTTAAACATGTACATGAATGTCTGCAAGTATAACCATAGTAAGTATCTCACACAAATTGAAATGTAAATTGAATGATAAAACAAAAGGAAGTTTTGTTTGTATCTGCATTATTTTAAAATTAAAAGAATTTAGGTTTGTGGAAATATAAGAAATGTTACATAAACTATCTATATCACATTGAATGGTTGCCTATATCTATATAACTTTGTTTATTATACTTTCAGACATTTATAGTAAGAGTAGTCAAAGATAAGGCATTATTCTATAAACAAAATTCATTCGTATAGGAGAGAGTAGCCAAATTTGGATAAATTCAGTTATTTTCATGTATAACTCACTTCATTTTTGGAATATCTGCAAAATAACGCTACACGTGGACAATCTATTTCTTTACTGACAAAATAAATCTTTGGAACAATTTCTCTTTCAAAATCATAAGTTTTATATTAATTTTCAAAAAAATTGTCAAAAGTGGTCCAAATTCAGCGACTGGTCGCCTATGTTGGACCAAACAATATTAGGCTGTTTTAATGAGTAAGGAGTATAACTAATTTTATTAAGCAAAGATTGCGATTAATGAAACAATCAAACAAACAACAACAATGAAATATATTGAAATTAAATGTTTGAAAGTAATAGTAATTGTTTTAAATCAAAATGTATTCAAAATATAAATCAAAGCTATAAGTAATTAAAAATTGAAATTATGGAACAAATTGTCAGTTACATGAATCAGATGTAAGAATTGATGCAAGGCTTACACATGAATTTCTTTTCTTCGTTTTGTATTCCAACGCACACAACATTAAACAATATTTGGCAATCTGAAGATTGAATCATTTCTGCTATCTTATTTTTCTTACAAATTAGGCAAAACCAATCACCACTGTCTTGAGTTTTCTTCTAAGATTTTGAATCATGAGACACTTTATTTGCAACAGAAGTTTACTTTAATTTATGTCTGTAGTTCTTCCCTTCCATCATTTTCTTTCCAATTGAATTACGCCTATTTTTTTAAAGTTTCATGTTCCAAATGCTTTTGTGCTTTGGAATCTTCCTTTTTGTCGTTTGTTTTGTTTTTTCATTTCAAGGTTTACTTTATATGGCGAAGATGTTAACACAGCTGTTTTTTGGCTCCGTGCATACTTTGACATAAATGATTTTGGGAAGGGAGATAACATTTCTAACAGTGCTTTGGATTTTTGAGGGGTTTTGTACCTGCAACTTTCTTGCGAATCAGTAGGGTGAAAACGGGGCTCCGACGTCATGAGGAGCGATGAGCCGGAGCCGGAGCCGAGAGCTCCAATTAAAGTACAATCGTTTAATACAACTTTTAATATAGGAAGCGACAAAGGGGTGTGATATAGGAGAAGTAGGAAAGTATGTTATAGGAGTTAGTAATCCATTATAAAATATTAAAAAATAAAAAGAACAGTGTCCAAAGCGTACAGCCCTCGAAATTTATTACTTACTTTTCAAATTTATGATCGTATGTCTTGTCTAATTTAAGTAACTCAAATTCGTCTAATTAAGGCAACTGGGTCATTTTCTAGAACAGATAGTCTCATGACTAAGAACAAAAACGAAAGAAAACAAATCCGCGTGAAAAATATGTGAAATAAATACATGGATTTAGATATGTATATGAAAACATAACAACTATCCTTAGTTTTAAAGTATTCTCTGACGTTTAGTAGGAATAAATTAGATCAGTACAGCTAATTTTATGTTTTTTTTAAATTGTCGAAAAACAGCACGTGGATGGCGGGTGCTTCTTCTAATCATAAATAACGTCATTCAGGTTAAAATGATTTCAGCGGTAGATGGCGTCTATTTTTGTAATTAACGACAGAATTGCAGCAGTCCAAATATGGCTACTCTCCCCTATTTTTTAAATTATGACTAAAAAAAGGGAAAAGAATTTTTAATTGAATTAAAAATTTCGAAAAATACAAACAGTACTCGTTCTGTTATTATTTAATTTTAAAAGTCACATAATATTGCTATCTGCACCAAATATTTTTCGGAGACATCATTCAAATTGTTTTCCTCTACTGTACAGTATAGTTTTATTGGGATCTATTTTAAAAACATTAAAGATTTATTAAGTTTTTGTTTAATTTTATCTTGTTAGAATAGTGGCATGTAGATGTCCAAATATCTGGGTGTTTATATATTGCGATTATGCTTCCGAGAGTGCAGAAAAATATCTTTCTAGTGCATTGCCAATATTACATATGCAAAGCGCATTTTTCTATAGTATTGGTATCTCTTTGCTGGTATAGCCACGTAAGACCGATGTTCTTATAGCAAGCCATTGCTAATTACAATATTCAAATATACCTAATGCAAATAAAATATTTAACGAATATTAATATTTTATTTGCTGTATTTCCGACGACTTTTACAATTTCACGCATTATCGGTCCCCGAAGTCACCAGCTAAACTAACATTTCTACTAAAGTTATATTCAAAAGAAGGGTTTTTGTTCAATATTGCCCTACTTAACATGTGTTTTAAATAAAAATACCTATATGATTTATATTTTATTAACACATCAAATATGAAAGTATTTACATAAGCATATTTTTATTAAACATATTTTATTATTAATATCCTATTTATCGCTAGAATATATAACCGATAAATACAGATGTCGTCAATTCTCTCTTAGTTCTTCTAGGAACTTAATAATCGAGATTAATCAAACTAATCAGAATTACAAAATTGCGATTACTTAGAATTACAAACTATTAATTGACCATTTGTAGGGTCTGTCAGAGTACTCGGAAATAATGAGTTATTGAGAACACGTAACAGAGAACAATCGAGTAGTTACCTATCAAACTAAGAATTCCGTAAACTTACACGAGGCAGGAAAAGATGGAGTCTCACATATCTGAATATACTTTAGCGTATCTCTCAGCGTCTGTAGCATATCTGGAAAGGTTTTTTGATGTTTGGTAAAAGGGTTATGTCAAAAGTGTTACACACGAAGTTTTATCATCTATTATTTTCTCATTGTATGGCTGGTTGTTCAGATTTTGACGGCACAAAATCTCTTTAGAGATGGCCTGAGCCAATATTTTCTTATCTGAGTGCACACAACGCTGTTAACTGTATTATATGTAAAGTATTATATAATTTGCATTTAAAAGTCATTTCTATTATAGTAACATGTATTTTCTTAACGTGCGATGAAATATTTAACCATAGTTATTAGTTTAAATTATCCACAGAAGTTTCCAATGGTGGCTAATAAGGACTAAGTTTGAATAACAAGGTTTTTCTATTTCTGATAAAAAAAACCTGTTTCTTTTATAATTGTTATTTTTTCATTAATTGGAAGATGATAGTATGAACCTGTGAGGAAACGAAATGACCGAGATATATAAATAATTTAATAAAAGTCGTAAGACCTTTTATAAAACACAACACAAATTCATTTATAATTAGAACGGCGGAGGAACATCAGTTAAATGTAATAAGCTATGAATACGTGTGAAATAAATTCACGGAAGAAAAAAACAGTATTAAAGTTTAAAGAAGCAATCAAATAATAAACAAGCAGAAAGAATGCTAATACAAGAAATCGAGTCGCAGAATTTTCTTAACATGGTGCAGTTTGAAACCATCATGGATAATATTGCGTCAGAGGAGAGCTAAAGAAGTATATGTGTGAATTTTACATTTAATGACTTTACAACGAATACGCTTATAAATACTATTAAGGACGTTAGGTTAAAACACAATACGTATACATTTGCATAGTTGAGTAAATGGTTCACTGGGAAAATATTGTCAAATTTGCGCAATCAAATTTTGTTAATGGTTAAAATTGGTAAGTTTTTAATTAAATTCCAAACTCAAGAAACCTAATCTCGTGGAGACGAACGAAAATGGTTGATATTTCTTTCTGGCAATGGAAATCTTAAAGAGAAGTGATCAATTTATATATTTTTTTGAGAACAGCATCGGTGCATATATATCCTAGCGACTATTGTTTTATTCTATTCGTAACACCTTTTGAAAATTAATCAATGCCTTACACTAATAATGAGATATTTACAAGAAAAAACTACCACAATTTTTTTTTACAAATTTTGGTATCATTGAATATAAAGACAGTCATCACTCCTGACTTGTAAGTAAAAGGTTAAATATGTTTGTTTCACTTCATTCGTTGATTGTTTTTAACTTGCCCACTCTGAAATGTAAACAAAACTTTTTTTTTCATAAGTTAAATAATGTTTTTCTGCTTCTTTGTTTTGGGCATTGAATTGCGCGACACAGAAAAGTATTTATAACCCAGAGAATGCTTATGAAATGTTATTATTGGGATGATAAAAACATACTAATATGGAGTAATTCTAAACATGCCCCTAAATATACGAGAGTTAGGTAGCAAAAATGTGGGACAGAATGGTTATACAATCTAACGTTATCTGAGCACTGCTTTGTTCTGCGGCCAAAAACCATGTTTCCGATTACTCCAGTTTTAAGAGGTAATTGGAAACATGAAGCGTTAAATAAAAACAGGGAATAAACTTATCTCAGCACTGCTTGTTCCTGCGGCCAAAAACCATGTTTCTGATTAGTCCAGTTTTACGAGGTAATTGGAAACATGAAGCGTTAAATAAAAACAGGGAATAAACTTATCTCAGCACTGCTTGTTCCTGCGGCCAAAAACCATGTTTCCGATTACTCCAGTTTTACGAGGTAATTGGAAACATGAAGCGTTAAATAAAAACAAGGAATAAACTTATCTCAGCACTGCTTGTTCCTGCGGCCAAAAACCATGTTTCTGATTACACCGGTTTTGCGAGTTAATTGGAAACATCTCCAACTATTTTCATAACAATTATCGGACCAATATCATTTAGAAAACTTAGAAGTCCAATGGTTTGTTATGATTTATATTTAAAATTCCCCATATTTTCCGACGGGATATATAAGGAAAATTTCTACTTTAAATTCGGATAAAACATTTTTTTAAATCTTACTAATAATGTTAAATATTACTAATGTTCCACTATTTCATTAAACATTACAACAGAAGTGAGTGCAAGTTCAAAATGCCCGTATCTCTATTCTTTTTAAAATTTGTGTGCATTATTTGTAATAATACACAATTTTACTAATTGCTGTAACATATATATATTTAGTCTATGTTTTAATGTACTCTTAGGGCATACATTAATGTTTAAATAATGCATGAAGAAAGTGTTTAAAATTCATAAGCATACAATTAGCATAAACATTATTTTTGCTTCTTTGTTGTATAACAAGTTAACAACTGCAATCTTTATTTTAAATTGTAATTATTTGAAAAATAATTTCATTTTCTTTATTAATTTATTAAGTCTTTTAATTTCGCTAGTATTTTTTCTAACAAATTCAAAATGGCTTTTGATCCGTCTTTTGTAAGTTAGAAAATTTCATTAAAAATACTCGTTTATGGCCTTTAATCATTAAAAAGATAATACAAAACTGCATCGCTTTCTGCAATGATCCATTTTTGCAGTTAATTTTATCTCTAAGCTTATATGTTGATTAAAAATATTCAAAAATTAAATCGCTGAGAAGTCTCGCTGAGAAAACTAGCTGAAGTACCCGGAATTGTCGGTGATTTCAAAAATTTTGTTATTTAAATAAGTTTTTCATGAAAAAAAAATGGCATATACAAAAATTACATGAATTTTATATAAAAAAAAATCTGAAATCTTTATTTTAGTTCTTCACTAAGAATGAGCTTTGGGACCTCAACCTTTGAGAAAATTCTAATATACACGCATACACACGCATATATATGCGAAATAGATTTTAAAATGGTTATATTGAAAACAGAGTATATTGAAAACAGAAAACTTAAAATGTTAAAATATACCAATAATTTCTATAATCGTGTTTTTATTATGTTTCAATACGTTCCTCAAACTCTTATGACATTATATAGTCACCTGCAGACCTCATATTCAAATGTTTTCTGTACTTACTCATATTTATGTTCCTGGTATTATAGAGAAATCTTTGGAAATTTACATTATACTTACAATATGACGTGATATTCACTTACTTTTGAATAGTGAAACTTTATTTTTATTTTCATATTTCACGTGGCAATCTTTCAATATTAGTTGTTGTGATAAGAATTTTATTGTGGATATTTAATTGTTGGCAGATGCTATAATGAAATTTTTTTAATTCGATAGGAAATGACTGTTATATTGGTTGATTTTTATTAATTTAAATTTAACTGTCATTTATCTCTGTTTCGGATTACTTTAGTTGTCTCGGCTGTCTTTTAATACACATGCGCGTAAAGTTGAACGACATTTCTTCTAAATTGTGGATTTGTCCAGAAATTCAGACAGACAATTTTTTTTCTTTATATATTAGATAATCTTGCGTAACCCCACTCGATTTTCCTATTACTTTATGGAAACAGTGTTATCAAACAAATTTCAGAGACAAAACAGAACATGTCGAAGTTAAACCTGGGATTTTCCGCTTGGACGCTAAAAACATTACATCTGAACCACCGAAACATGTTAATGTTGTGGCATTATATATTATTAGTCACTCGGGGTCTCATTACCTTTCTCGTTGTCCCTATAGAAAAGGCGAAGAGAAATTAAAAAATGGTTTATATATATAAAAAAAAAGTTTGGTCAATTTGTTCGAAATATCTCCATATTTCTTGAAACAATGACTTATAACATACTAAGGTAAAATGAAGCTAAAATGAAGAAACCATCTTGTGCTATCGAGTTGACTTAAACAGTTACACAAATCTTAAAATATACACACAAACAAAATAAAATCATTGGACCTGAAAGTTACACATACGTACATGTACTGTACATGCACATATATAAATGGTATTCTGAGAACGGTGTCAGATGACAACATGACGTAAAAATATAGAAAAAAAAGTTCACAATTATCAGTCCCCCTTTGGATAGACTCCCTTAACTTAGGTAAAATCAAGATTTTATATTTCAAAAAACAAAAATCTGCATTCTTTTTCAGTTATACGTACTTTTCTACAGAAAATTCAGTATTAAATGGCAAAACAATAAATTATTTTTTGTTTTAGATAAAGTTATAAGTCTAGAATAAAGTAAAAAAGAAACATGTTATCGGCTTTAGCATCAATCAACAAGTTATTTTAACTAGTATTATAAGAATATAACATTGATATTATTTATCTATTAATGACGATTTAATATTTACTATATAAGAATTTTATATTTCTTCTTTAGTTACATTATATTATTTTTTTTAATTGTATTAACAGATAACTTTATTATTTCATATAACCTCATATTATTTTTAAAAAAACCTTAATGAATGAAACCGTGTATATAGTATTATACGTTTAATTTTTCTAAGCATAAATCATAAATCTAATAAATGTGTATAAAATTATAAAATAAATCATGTTGAAAAACTTTTAAACTTTTCCATTCCCCCTATTTCTATTTTAAAGGTATCCTCTTCAGAAAAGTATTACTTGAAGGGGCACAGTTTTCTTTCTTATCTCAAACTTTGTTTTGATGGATAAACTTTTATCTTCTTTTTACATTACACAAAAGGCAGTTTCGCCTTTTCTCGAAATTTCCCAGCTGTTTTAAAAGAGAACAAAAGTTTTTCGAAAGAAATCATTTTTATCTATGGTGAAACATTTTTATAATTGGAATTTTCCATCAAGTGACTTCCAATTTTATTTATAGATAAACGAAAAATAAATTAACTAAAGAAGATATAATTTTTTCTGCAACGTTTGTATCAGGAGATGGCTATTTATTTAAAATTCAATAATCAATAAATGGTAACAGCGAATATAGTAGCAAATGACAGTGTTATTTGCATGCAAAATATTTAAAGGACTTTATTTATAATAAACAATGTTTTATAAAATACCAAGTTACTCAAAAGTAGAACGTAAACTAAAAATTGAATAATTATACTGATTCGAACTGTATAGATAGTAGAATGATGGGCGGTGTTCGGAAAACAAAAGCACAAAAATGTAACTGCGAAAACTTTACTTTGTGAATCGACTCATTTGGAACAAGGCAAGTGGTAACTTCAGACGTGTGAGTAATTTTTATAGTGGTATATCACATTTTACAACGTTCCAAACGTCACATTGGGCATCTGTTATATATGAAACATTCTGTTCATTATTCAAGAATATTTCTCTTGTTATCACTAGCACATGAGGTCTAAATAATGACAGACTGTATTTACGGGACCATTATAGCGCTAGCTGTAAACGAAACATATAGCTAAATTATTAAAAGAATTATAAAAAATCCTATTACTTTCTATATATGTAGGTAAAAGTTCTGTTCCTTAGTGTTTTTCAAATTGAAGACTTTTGTACTTTTCTTATATTTTTGACTAATTTGGAATAAAATCAAGAAACAAAAACAATATTTATTTTATCAAGTTATAAGGTAACTGTACCAGTGTTGATCATTTAAAAAACATTTCTCGTATTTTTGATAGAGTGCTACTCTTATTGTTGGTGACTATGACAACTGCGAGTAATCGATATTTCAATCCACTCTTTCTGCGTACAAAAAGTTACTTTGAAAATGTTTTTGCACAAAATTTATTTTTTTAGGTCTTACAATGCACTAGTACTAGACCGGGAAGCGGCAGCACAGACAATCACCTCATCGAGTTCACGACTGAAATTCCAGAATTAGTTAAAACTCGATTCGCATATTAAATCGCAATCGGTCTGCGAAGTCATATCTTGGTGGAAAACACGTGAAAACCCGATTTTAGCGGTTGACTCGTAGGATTACCATTGTGTTTTCCTGCACCCAAAAGTATGAAAACATGGAGAACTGGGTGCAGGAAAACACAATGGTAAACCTACGAGTCAACCGCTAAAATCGGGTTTTCACGTGTTTTCCACCAAGATATGATTTGGCAGGCCGATTGCGTTTTAATATGCGAATCGAGTTTTAACTAATTCTGGAATTTCAGCCGTGAACTCGATGAGGTGATTGTCTGTGCCGCCGCCTCCCGGTCTATACCGGATACATAAAATCCAGTAGTGAAACATTTCCTGTCCCAGTTGTGCATACGTTACAATTCTTTCAGAAAAAAAAATCATATGAAAAACGAAAAAATATTTTAGTCTCGTTCTAGCGATAGACAGTAGAACCATCAACATTATTGATTTCTTTGGGATTCCCTTTATGTTGATAACATCATTACTGATTATAAAAGCGAATACGGGCTAAGCCTATGTCTGCGCATTTGAAGGCAGTTCAAGGCCTCTATACCCGTAAGGCATGGTGACATCACGGCGACGTCACTGTGAAGTCACACTGTGACTTTGTGACAGTCGTCGTGACGTCGATGTGAAGTCACTGTGACGTAAATGCGAGGTCGTTATGGCCGTTTTCAAGGCTTTCTGTGACCTCACAATGTGACTACTTTGTGAAGTCACCGTGCGACTTCAATGAGAAAAATGTGACGAATGTGCATCGGATAGGGTGACCAGATTTTACCCGAATCCTATACGGATTGTTCGGATCAAAATTTTTTTATGGTTCAAGTTTGTGACGTTTGTGACGACACTGCACCGGGTCCGGTGGCCAGATTTTACCCGAATACAATCCAGAAACTTTGGATTGATCTTTTTGGATTTGTTTGGCTACAGAATAGATTTGGGTTAGTTGTCGTGTGATCTGATTTTCGTGAACCCGATCTGA
Organism: Maratus michaelseni; assembly: GCA_963931845.1. Taxonomy (NCBI): domain Eukaryota; kingdom Metazoa; phylum Arthropoda; class Arachnida; order Araneae; family Salticidae; genus Maratus; species Maratus michaelseni. The sequence continues at coordinate 82,385,085 of OZ007589.1, forward strand.
CCCGAGTCGGGTATAATGTTTTTACTGTAAGTCTTGTTCAGAATAGAATCTTGCATACGACCAAGTAACCAGATTTTATCAGAAATTGTGTTATGATACAATTTCTGATGTCGGCTCGGATCTAGAGTCATGCACTAATCCGGTTATATACTTCTTGAACATGATTGAATGTCTACTTGAACATGAATGATGGTTGACTGAAACTATATTTACATTCAACCCGTAATCTTACCCTAACCCAACAACAACAACGACAAAAATTCTGTAGGCCCACAACCCGACCGAACCTGATAAATGATTTCGCATAGATTCGGATAACAAGATTTCACCAAATACGGATAAGATCGACGATAAGGATTGGATCGGCAATCATTTTTTTTATGCAACTCGTATTCAAATTAAAACTTTGCATCTGATTGGGAAACCGGCTAATGTAGCCGTTAAACAAGAAAATTATAAATGTAAAAAACGCATACTAATGTAAAAATAATAGATGAATCCATTAAAAATTATAATAAAATTAAATATTTTAATAATATGAAATTCTATTGTGCAAATAACCACTTTAAAAATAACTTCGACTTCCATTTGTTTTATGTAACCACCAAAAATATTGACAATAATTAAAACTATGCTATTTTGCTTTTAAGTATTGAAGTTTTTAAATGTGTATACTTTGCCATATTTCCCTCGTTCAGTATCACGAAACTTTCTAACACATTTATGAACAAATTTTTGAACGCTTGGCACTTGCATGCCTGATTATTAAAGCAATTTGGAAGGAATAGTGTTTTCCATTTTTAGATAAATGCTTAAGAGACATTTTGGTCACGTTTTTTCCGTTTCTGACGCCGCGCGTCGGAAATTTGGTTCAAAACACCGACTTTGATAGTGTTTTCTGAAACATATTTTGTCAAAAATGGAAAATGCCATTCTATTACATATATTCTGAATAAGAACACCTGCCAATTTCATGTGTTTCCGAATAAAAATGAATTCAGAAATTAGTTATTTTGGATTTGATTACAAATTTAATGAAAGTAAGAGTATAGACTTTTAAATAAGCATTGTGAAAAATTTATATTAGGAATCCATTTAAATAATAGATCTACCTATTTTGCGATATTATTAAATAATAAACATTGTATCAAGCAATAAAACATTTTTCGAAGCAAATGAAATTTAAAACTTAGGATCATAAACGCAAAGAAAAAAAATATTTTTTTTTCTTTACAAATTATTTCATTTATAGTTTTTGATAGAATACTAAATGCAGAGCTTAAATATCAATTGTTACTATAGAAAAAATTCGATAACATAACTGGAAAAATTACCTTAACTGAATAGCTGTTTTATTGTTTCATCAATATTCATTATTTTTGTGCACCTAATATTGACATATCTTGACAACTAAATTTGTAATGAGTTAAATTGTCGCAATTATTTCAAATATACCAGAAAATTATTTCTCAAAACCTCCACTAGCTAAGAAATTTTCAAATTGTAAATCAAATATTAATAGTTTTAAAAATTGCAATGTTTTTAATTACAATGAATAACTATGAAAATTGAACTGAGAAACGCAAAATATAAATACATTCCTCGTTATAAATAACACTTTACATTTAGAATATATATTGTTAGTAAATACTTTAAGCGTTTTTCCAAACTCTCTATTTAAAACGATTTAAAACATTAAAGATAAAATTTTATACAAGTGATTAAAAAAAAAAGATTTAAACATCTTAACATTTAAATAATGCACTATTAATGTACCATTACTAAATATGCACTATTAACAAAACTACGAAGACATTAAAAGTTACCTGCTAATCTATAAGTAAAACCACCAGTTCTAGGGATTAAGTTTTAATGGTTGTTGACTGCTTCCTTTTCATTGAAAAATGAGACTCAAATCCACTGCTTTAATTTTCCAAGTGGTCCAGCATGGGTGTGTTCATATATCTGAGATATCAAATATCACGCAGACCTTAATAACGCACCCAGCTAAACATAAGGATAGGTTAAAATGGATGATTCACTTTAAAACGTTAATTTACTTTCACGGTATAAATTCCACAATATACTTCCACAAACTTAAAAGAACACCACACACTCTAATTCGCCGATGAAAATAGTCGTCTGCCCTCAACATCTGCGATCATGATCTGCGCAGTAATGTTTACCACAAAGTAACATCTAGCAGGTGTTTCCAGAAAAAGAATAGAAAGAAAACAGTTAAATAAAGACATTTCAAATGCTTTATAGTTTATATGGCTGACAAATAACTTCTAATAAAACTATAATATTCTGTTTTTATATGAGAGAGTTTAGTATTCTTGGAAATAAGCTGTGAAAATTTAAATTTTTATATATTTTTTAATCAGTTGCATTTGCTTTAGGCGTACAAAGTAAACATAAATTTTAAATAAAAATGGATTTAATAGTCTTTATAAAATAATTACGACATAAATATAAAGACTATTCTGCAATCAGATTTCCTAAATACGATTTTTTCTTTTTTTACACTCTATTGAAAAGAGCAATATAGTTAACAGAGGTGATATCTTATTAAGCACTGACCAGTTTTGGGTCAAATTGCTATAGGAATATCATATACTTTAAGACATATTTTAAATTCATTTTTATTCGGAAACGCATGAAATTGGCTGGTGTTTTTATTCAGAAACTATGTAATTGAAAGACGTTTTCCATTTTTTGTAAAAGCAGAAGATCTTTCAGAAAAGAATGTCAAAGTCAGCGTTTTGAACCAAATACCCCACGTAACAGTGAAAGAAAAGAGAAAAACCAGTCGTCACGTGACACGAATTGCTTATAACTCGATAAGTAATTTATTTATCAAAAAATGGAAAACTCATTTCGATTCCAAATTGCTTCCATAGTCTTTCCTGCCTATTTTATGCCTTTGCGTTTAAAAATGAGTCAAAAATTATGTCAGAAAGCCTCGCGTTGTTGAGCAGGTCAGTTGAGAACCACTTTAATTATTCAGTACAAGGAAAATCTTGAACGCGTTCGACGATCATCCGGAGCGGTAGACCGTGTTGGTGTCGAACTCGTTAAAATGGTGTCCTCACTTTTTAAACAGAAAGCTGGTGATTGGGTTGAGTGGCCCCTCAAAATAATTAAAGATTGGACATTTTTAAAGAAATATTTTTAGTATCACAAAATTAGAAAATGAGTTCCATGCGGTAGTAGGAAAAAAAATTAAATGTTTGTATTTAAAATGCTAACAAATCTCTAAATTGCTAACAGTTTTATTAGAATGGGAGATCTATTTCTGAATTACCTGTCGCCAAAACTTTCCTACTTTACTAAATTTCTATTTAAGGATTTTTACCTGTGTATTATATAGTATATTTTGTTAAATTTCATGTTCAATCACAATGTTTTTATTAATGATTTAGGTACATGACATAATTCAATTCTATATTTTATGAGTTTTTTTTTCCAAATTCACTCTCTGTTCACACCGTGAAGTCACAGAGTGTTGGCATTTTGGTCATAGGTTTTACGTGACTTATGTGACTTTTAGTGACGTCATTGAAACAAAACTTTTTAAAGCTGTCAAAAAGTAATTTTCTTCATGCCATAAGATGTTCTAAAGTTTATTTTAAGTTTTCTTTAGATCTTCAAGACGTTTACATTTTGGTCATAGTGTGACGTTACAAAGTAGTGTCAGTTTGGTCACAGATGTGACGTGACGTACGTGACTCGCAGTGACGTCACAATGACGTCACTGTGACTGTGCATGCTATGCGGGTAATTTCATGCAACATATTGTAATAAAGCACAGTAATGCATATCAAAATCAATATATTTGGAATAGAGTAAAATCATTAATATACATAATTGTTTCCATGTGAATGAACTAAAAATGCTACTTACTCAATATTCACCAGGGCACGTTGTATAGTAAATGAGATGTCAATTACGTGATAGTCCAAGCATATTCCTGAAAGTTAAAGTGACGGCAGACAACATATTGCTAGACAAACAGGCGAACCGAAGTCTTAAAACTTTCAAATATATTGGAATTAAAAAAATGCATTGTGAAACAAAAACAAATACGTACATGTATTGAGTAGGAATGTCCATTACTGACTATGTTGATATTTTGTGGTACAATAGTAGACACTCTTTAGAAATGTATCTGTTTTATGTCAAAAATCAAACAATAAATGTATTCTATCTAATAATTTTAGTCACATGAATAGAAAAAAGTACAGGAATACAGCTCAGTCCTAGGCATAAGAGAAACAGATTTTACTTATTCGAAACTGTAGGAAATAATGATTAGATAACCACATAGTAGCACTTTTTGAATTGAAGTGACTTTGCTCAGTAGCTGGTGATTTCTTGGTTCTGCAGTTCAAGTGAATAACACGATAGTACTCTACAAATAACCCCAGGTACATCGTAAATTTTTTGTGACTTTAAAAGCCTATTATTTAAGTTGAAATTTCATCTGTCCGTTACTGGTCATTGTACACAACTTTTAAAGGTATCTTATGTGTTTCCGAACTAACAAACCACAGTTTTATTTTCAGTCTACTTTTAAAGTATATATTGCCAAATTAAATATATATCATTATAAAGTGTGCAATTTCAAGCAATTTCACATAATATTTTCTTATTGTTTCAATTTACAGTATAAGCTAGATAGTACCGGCAACAACTTGATGGCAAAATACTTAGAGATACTACGAAAAAAAGGGTGCAAAACATCATTAAAACAACAGAAACTTTTACCGAATATTTGTTAACAATAGTTATATAAAGACCTTCCCTTTTATAAACGAAATACTGATCGCTTACATATTAATTTTTGTACACGGATACAGAGAACAGAGTGTTTTGCTTCGTATTGTAGCAACAGACCACTGTAAAATGGTTATTGTGCGTGCGCTCGCTTAGCTCAAGGCATTTTTCCAAATACCGACACACTGCCGAGAAATAGCACACGATTGTCATTTTCCGGCATCGGTGCATGCAAAATGCATTATACAGAGTAACATCTCAATAAATCATTTAAATTATTTGTACAACAAATGATTTGAATTTAAAATAATGTTGCGTACAATGAAGTGTTGAAGAAGTAAATGCATAAATAAATTATGCATTAATATGTGATATGGAGCTTGATGCAGTTAATGGGGAATCTAAACATATACGTATTAGACTAGGTAAGGAAAATTAATGTAGGCTGAAAAGAAAATATTTCTTTATATTTACTGAAAATTATTAAAATGTCTTAAATATGCATACGATAGAAATAGTTAAATGAAAATTTATTTTATTTCATATATTTGATTCAAACATATAGAATAAAATTATCCTATTAAATTTTATGCTTATCTTACGTAATGGGGTCCATGTCACACATAAATTATGTTGTCAAGAATATGGTTTAATGTTACTAATAATCTATATTATTAACCAAACACATGCCTGATTATTGCTGAAGTCATTTTGATGGTGGTAGCAACGAATTGACTAATAAATTTCGTTTTGACTGCATATTTTAAAACTTCTAAACATCGCACAATTCCATTTTTTACGCCGTCGAATAGGAAAATAAATTCAATTTCTTTTAAAACTGTATTTGAATTTATAAATTTTTTATGGGTCCACACTTACTTTCTATCTCCACATGTGCAGCCCGTTTGCGAAAGATTAATCCGTTTGTATTTAAAACAATATGAATAGTTCCGAATTTATTCCCGGCTAATTTCACAGAACGAAATTAAAATTTCATCAAAATATAAATATAAATAACAATATAATACAAATAAAATGCAATTTTAACAGACATGTTCTCGAAGTACGCGCTTAAACAGTTTAAATTTTCATAATAAAAAAACCTTCTGTAAGCAGCGAAATCTTGGACGATTTTTTTTGCCTTTAACTCCTGGCATGCGGCTAATACAAAAGTATCGCTTTATTAAATTTCAAAATTTTATTTGAATATATTATTGATATTTTTCTTATAAAAATTATTTTTGGAATTATCAACGAATCAGTTTAAATAATATATATTAAATATGAAAAATCTGTTAGAGTTAGAAAAAATAGTTTTTGTTTATCTTCTGTAACTCGGGAATCTCGCGTTCGATTCCCTAATAACCAGAAAGAATTTTATTTTTTAACAGCATTATTTACAGAAACAGTCAATATTAAAACTATGCACATATTTCAAATTTTTACATTACTTACATTACATAATTACAACGAAAGGGCATCCTTCCAAACTACATTTGAAACTCGTTTTCGAGAATGTTCTATGGACTCTGATTGGTTTAATGAAAGATCGCGGCTGCTATTGGGAATTTCTAGAAAAGGTCTTCAGAATCTTAAAGCCAATTATTTTGCAAAATGTCGCCAAATATCGCAAAGTTTGGTGAAATTCTTTCATTTAAGGGCAACCATGTGTTGAGAAAGTTCTATTTACTCTGATTGGTTGAATTATGTTTTCGAGAACGTTCTATAGACACTGATTGGTTGAATCATGTATCTCGACTCCTAGCGAGAATTTCTTGAAAATTCCTTCAGATTATAAGCCAATTTTTTCTAATGTCGCGTAATATCGCCAAATTTGGTGACTTTTTCATTTTTTTTCAAAATTAGATTTCCTCGCCAAATCTCGCAATGTCGGCAGCATTTCATCAAATATCACCAAATTTGGTGAAATGTTACTAACTTTGCGACTTCGTTTACTGCCAGTTGTTGAATAACTTAATAACTATTTCAACCTTCAGTGCCATTGAAATGCAGTGACGATAGTGACCCCAAAATGGCTCTCTAATCGAATTTTCTCGTACATCTGACCTATCCCAATGACTTCCCGAGCCTGAAAACTGTAGGATACAAAATGTCGTCAAAATCGTTAGAGCCGTTTTTATGATAAAATTCGCGTAACCGCACACAGAGAGACACACAATATTTTCTCGTATTATAATGTGGACATCGGACAATATGAGCATTTTTTTTCGGTCACTCGAGTTTGAATTAACAAACCTCAATTGTAAGTAGTAGCAATGGTTAAAAATATTGTAAGATTTTTCCCTTTATTATAGATAAGTAGTTTGTTATTAGTTTATACAATATCCTATAAATATACTGGTGCGTCATTGTTGATATTTTTACCTTTTTAGGGTTTCGTTCATCTCACGAAACCCTATTGCTCCCGCACCGTTGTCTGTCTGTCACACAGCCATTCTTGAAAACTATGTAACTTACAGAGTTGAAACTTCGTGTATAAATCAGAATATCAGCTGTGAAGAGCTGCAAATATTAAAATTTGAAAAAATTGTATTATTTTAATAAATAGAGATAAAAAACCAATATTCTAATAACCTTTTTCTATTAAATTTAAACATTTTTCGTTATAGCAGATGCCAAAAATTTAAAATCCACAATGAAATTCTTTATACAATAATTAATTTTCTATCAGACGATTTTCATGTGAAAAATGAAAACGAAATAAAAAGTTTCACAAATTCTAAAAAAGATATATATGAAATAAAATTGATTGACGTCATAGTGGTAAATATAACGGAAAATGTCTAAGATTTCTCAATAATACAAGGAGTATGAGTATGTGGATGCACACAAAGCAAATTAATATCACGTCATTAGAGAATTAAAAAGAAAATCTGACGTCCTATTGGAAGTTTAAAGAATTTTTCAGATGTTTGAGAATAATACTATTGAATCTGTCCCTGTCTGTAAAATTCTATCTTCAATATTATTTATATAATATAAAATCATATTTCTTCAATATCTTTCATCAGTTAATTTGTTCTCAAGTAAATTAGCAATTCGCGTAAAAGCGCTTCTTAATGGAGTACGCAATTTTTTAATCTGTTCCATTATCGTATTTTATTTTCTTAAATAATATAATATCCCGGTAGAGAGATGCCAAAATAATATTGAATCTGTCCCTGTCTGTAAAATTCTATCTTCAATATTATTTATATTGATATTAAAGTATCAATATTCATTTCAAAATTAAAATATCATGAAACTAGAACACAAGAATAGGTTAGGCTTACCTAAACGGTCCTCTTTCGGGAGATAAGATATCTTAAATTATTCTGACATTTCAAGAATGAATGTTCATGTTGTTCAAAAAATAATTGAATCTACACAATGTAGACACACAAACATATATATTGACAATCACGAACACAATATACACAACGTTTTCGCGCACATCATAAATATTACATATTATATTCCGTATTACATTTTCTAGTTCATTCATAAAACATTCTAAGACAGATCCATTTTTTTCAACAGAAAAACATCGTCTGCGCGAGGCGCAAAATAGAAAAACGATTAAATTAAAACCATGGAAGTAGCGATAAAATGCAACTAATACAAAGCGAGTATCATTATGAATAATAGAGAATAGTAAATATATGAGTTTGAGGAATGTATTGAATCATGATAAAACCTGATTATGGAAATATTCGCAAATTTTAACATTTTCAAGGCGTCCAACATGTTTAATTTTGAAATTATATATTTTTTAAATATCGCATTTAGTCCGTATGACGGATATTATTATATTATTATCTAAAGTAATAAAAGAAAGTTTCGCTGTGTGTGTCTGTGTGTGTGTGTGTCTGTTGGCGATGGCTAGGAAAATCTGGCACACCTAGAAGGCTGGAAATTTAGATTTAGGTAGTCCAAACCCTCTCCTGTTGCAACATTACTTCAGAATTTTAATATTTTAATTACTTTCTGAAATATTAATTAAAATGCACAAAGAGCTCTCATTAAAAATACGCTTTTATTATCTTGGGTTGGTTGGTTCACTGGTTGGTTGCATCGATTCTTCACAGAAGTAATTAAATAAACCAGAGTAGCGATGCATAAATAAGGATTTCTAACTAAATAGTATCAACATGGATTGAAGTTAACAACGTAGAGGAGCGATGCAATTGTCGCGCCACCTGTGCATGACAAATTACACATACGTCCCACTGATTGAAATATTTTGCAGGCATATTTTTCTTCATGACAATTAGTCGGGTTTAAGTTTTTTTTTCTTTTTTACATGACATTTATTATTATGATGGAGATTAAAACTTTATTTAACAGATCTTTTTTTATATTTGCGGGAATGAAGAGGGGCAAGGGTCTAATTACATTTAAGCTTCAAGGTGTATTTCTAGAAAGCAGTTACCAGAATTTCCGAATAATAGTGTCAGCCAAATTTCAAATTAAATTCCTAGCTTAACCAAATAAATCAATCATTAAAGATGTATTGTGATCCTCCTAATTAGTTATTTGCTGAAGGCCACTTGAACACCCCCCCCCACCCCCCACCCATCCCGGCCCGTCTTTCAAGTGTTTTTTCTCTAACTCTGCTCCGTTTCCATATCTCAGCAACTATCTTTCCGATTTCAACGCAAGTGATTTCAAACATTATAATTAACTTAATAGTCACCCTTTATAACATTAAACTAAATTTATGAGTAGCGGTTACCATTATTTACGAATAACAGTTTAAGCTACATTTGTAATTAAATTCAAAGATTAAGGAAACGAACGAATTTTGAAAGATGCATAGTGGTCCTCCTAATTAGTTATTTGCTAAAGGACACTTGAACAACCCACCCCCCACCCTCCCGGCCCGTCCTTCAAGGTTTTTTCTCTAACTCTGCTCCGTTTCCATATCTCAGCAACTATTTTTCCGATTTCAACGCAAGTGATTCCAAACATTATAATTAACTTAATAGTCACTCTTTATAACATTAAACTAAATTTATGAGTATCGGTTACCACTATTTCCGAATAATAGTTTAAGCCAAATTTGTAATTACGTTCCTAGCTTAAGCAAACGAACGAATTTTGAAAGATGCATAGTTGTCCTTCTAATTGGTCATTTGCCGAAGGACACTTGAACAACCCCTCCCCCCCGGCCCGTCCTTCAAGATTTTTTCTCTAACTCTGCTCCGTTTCCATATCTCAGCAACTATCTTTCCGATTTCAACGCAAGTGATTTTAAACATTATAATTAACTTAATAGTCACCCTTTATAACATTAAACTAAATTTATGAGTAGCGGTTACCATTATTTACGAATAACAGTTTAAGCTACATTTGTAATTAAATTCAAAGCTTATGGAAACGAACGAATTTTGAAAGATGCATAGTGGTCCTCCTAATTAGTTATTTGCTAAAGGACACTTGAACACCCCCCCCCCACCCTCCCGGCCCGTCCTTCAAGGTTTTTTCTCTAACTCTGCTCCGTTTCCATATCTCAACAACTATTTTTCCGATTTCAACGCAAGTGATTCCAAACATTATAATTAACTTAATAGTCACTCTTTATAACATTAAACTAAATTTATGAGTATCGGTTACCACTATTTCCGAATAATAGTTTAAGCCAAATTTGTAATTACGTTCCTAGCTTAAGCAAACGAACGAATTTTGAAAGATGCATAGTTGTCCTTCTAATTAGTCATTTGCCGAAGGACACTTGAACAACCCCTCCCCCCCGGCCCGTCCTTCAAGATTTTTTCTCTAACTCTGCTCCGTTTCCATATCTCAGCAACTATCTTTCCGATTTCAACACAAGTGATTCCAAACATTATAATTAACTTAATTGTGACTCTTTATAACATTAAACTAAAATTATGAGTAGCGGTTACCACTATTTACGAAAAATAGTTTAAGCCAAATTTGTAATTACGTTCCTAGCTTAAGCAAACGAACGAATTTCGAAAGATGCATAGTGCTCCTCCTAATTAGTCATTTGCTGAAGGGTACTTGAACAACCCTCACCCCCCGGCCCCTCATTCAAGGTTTTTCTCTAACTATGCCCCGTTTCTATATATCAGCAACTATCTTTCCGATTTCAACGCAAGTGATTCCAAACATCATATTTAATTTAATAGTCACCCTTTATAACATTAAATTAAATTTATGAGTAGCGGTTACCACTATTTACCAATAAGAGTTTAAGCCAACTTTGTAATTAAGTTCCTAGCTTAACAAAACGAACGAATATTTATTGATGCATAGTGGGCCTCCTAATTAGTCATTTTCTGAAGGACACTCGAACATCTCCTCCCTTCGGCACCTCACTCAAGGTTATTTTCTCTAACTGTGCCTTATTGCAATAACTGGGCTAATACCCAGCTAGAAAAAGTTTGCAAAAAAAGTGCAAAAAAAAAAGTGCACAAAATCCGAGCGTATTTGGCACCTCTACTTGTGTATAAAAAGTGCAAACTGAATTGTGCAAAAAAAGTGCAAACTGAATTGTGCACAAAAAGTGCATAATCAGAGGTGCCAAATACGCTCAGATTTTGTGCACTTTTTCTGCATACGAAATAATCCCTAAATTTTGCAGTTTTTATGCACAATCAGAGGTGCCAAATACGCTCAGATTTTGTGCACTTTTTCTGCATACGAAATAATCCCTGAATTTTGCAGTTTTTATGCACAATCAGAGGTGCCAAATACGCTCAGATTTTGTGCACTTTTTATTTTACACATTTTTTGCATACCAAATAATTCCTAAATTGTGCATTTTTATGCATAATCAGAGTCTCTGATTATGCATAAAAAATGCACAATTTAGGATATTTTTGGCATGCAAAAAAATGTGTAAAATATAAAGTGCACAAAATCTGAGCGTATATGGCACCTCAGATTTTGTGCATTTCTTCAAGTAGATTTTTTGCATACCGAACATTTTAAGCATATATTTAAATCAAGATTCAGCTTACTATGAAATTTACAGCTATCAATGTATAATAAACCCACTTTTGGAAAGATGCATAATTATACATAGGATTATGAACAATAATTTTATCAGACATGGTACAAGTTCACCAACATGCGGAAAAAGATAATAAGCTTAAATTTAAATATGTAAATTTTATAATTAAATATAACACTGCATACAGTAAAAAACATGTCCAATATTGTTAAAACCCAATAAGAGAAAATTATTACACTTACTTGAAAAGAGCTGCACTAAATTCCAGTTATTAGTTGAAAATGTTTTAACTAATGTATTTGAACTTAGAAAAAGGCATTAAAAAAAAAAAAAATCAACTTTACTTATTTTTGTTTATTTACACAAGAGCGATCAGCTTTTTCTCATCATTTCACTTCCAATCCAGTCATTGAAAATTTTGATTGTTGCAACTGGAGATGCAATCATTTTTCTGATTGCAAAGAGCTTTGATAGACGACTGCTAAAATCTAGCTGCTGTTGGGAAAATGTGAAAGAAACCACAGCACACACAAAAAAAATGACCATTGCAGTACAGCTGCTGCATTTATTTGAAATCACAACATAAATAATAAACTAATGGTACTCTGTTCAGGGGTAATGTAATGTATACAGTAAATGTTCCGGACTTTAAATTTTCTTGCTTTTAGATTTAAACAAAATAAATTCTGACAGTCTGACAGTCACATTGTGGAGGTGTATCTTTGGATGATTTACTTTTATCACATCAATTTCAAGCTGTATCCTGTTTGTTTCCTGTGTAAAAAAAAAAAAAAAAAAAAAAATAAATAAATAAATCATGCAAAAATATGCAAACTGAACTACTTTACAGACATTACATAAATATAAGAATTCAATATTAGATTTTATTAAGTAGTTTGTTTTTCTACAGGAAAAAATAATAGTTAAAATTCACTTATTTTCATGTGTAATATATGGACAAACTGGAAAATGTTGTTCATATAAACAATTTCTCAAATCTCAAACTTGAAATTTACTATCTATACTATTAAAAATGCATGTGTGTAACTATGTATCTATATTAACCTCAAAGGCTCAGACTGTTGGGTGCAGAGCTGAGAAATTATTAATAAAGTTGCATAATAGGAAGGACCATAAAAAAAAAAATCCAAAATTTTAATTAGATTTTTTTTTGTTATGTGAATTTTGTTTATGTTTTGTGTAATTTTTGCTCAGCCAATTTATATTCAGAGTTGCTAGAGGAAAGGGGGGAAGGGAAGAAGTAGTTGTCAGAAGAAATATATAAAATTTAGGAAGCTTGAACAGTATTTTTTTTTTTAAATGTTTGTGTGTGAATGTGAACGAAAAATTTGATTTTCAATTAATTTTTAAATAAAAGATCATTTTTACATAGTGTTCTTATTTGATGTTTTTCAAAGGGTGCTGCACCCTGCCCTTTTCCTTTAAACTTGCCGATGCACCCTGTCCGTTTTAGATAATGATATTGTAAAAGCGCCCTGCTCGTTTCCCCCCCAGTAGCTTCTTTTTGTATCTTCTACATATTTTTTAATATTTGGCTTTTTCCTCTCATACCTCCCCCCCACCCTAAAAAAAAACAGATGCAACAACTGCATATTGTATTTCTTTTAAATGCTAAAAAGATGTAAATTAACAACATAATACAAATATAACTTTTATTAGGTTGTTCGACATGTTTTGACTCACTCCGGGTCATTTTCAAAAACATTTTGAACAACATTTTCCAAATCTCAAACTAGAAATTTACTCTAGATTAATTTTAACACAATTATTCAAATTCTTGGCCCGGACATTTTTTGTCCAGTTGGAAAATTACAACTAGTGATGCACAGAATATTTGGTAAGTATTCGGCCATACTACAAATATTTAATTAGGCTGAAAATAGGTCGCACTCGGCCTAACCAAATATCAAACTATTCAGTTTTGCTGAATATCTTTATATATGGCCCAACCAAACAGACTTTTAAAAATATTTTCAAAAAATTTAGTTAAATTTTATTTTTAACTGTTAATAAATAAAGATATCCCGGAAAATTAAGAAGTAGAATTATATTCAAATAAGAGAGATTACTTGTACATTTATGTATTTCCTGTTTGAAAAGTAACAACTAAGAAAATTAACTGTTAATGATGACATTCATAAGAACTAATAATGCATAAATGTAAGATCGTGAACATTGTTTTCTTTTTCAAAACTGAGAGTTTCTAAACAAACATAATGGAAGATAATGTGCAGCTTTCAGGGTAAAGGTGAAAATAAGCACTCGCCAGTCGCCATTCATCGATTAAACTTTAAAAACTGGCCAAATGCAGGATTTCCTGATTGCCCTTTTTCCCTAAATTTTGCAATTTTTCAGCATCCATTCGACGAAATTCGTAATTTTTATGTACCCGTTTGAAGAAATTCATGGCTTTTATGTGCCCGTTCCAAGAAATTTACGATTTTCTGTGCATAATCAACAAAATTCATGATTTTTTACACAGCAATCGATAAATTTCATGATTTTTACGCATTCGATCGATGAAATTCATGATTTTTAGACGTTCGATCGATAAAATACATGATTTTTACTTGCTCAGTTGATAAAATTAATTTTTTTTACACGCCCGGTCAACAAATTTCATTATTTTTATGCGTTCGGTCGATAAAATACATGATTTTTACACGCTCGGTTGATAAAATTAATTATTTTTACACGCCCGGTCAATGAATTTCATTATTTTTACATGCTTGGTCAATAAAAATTCCTGATTTTTACATGCTCGGTCGATAAAATTCATAATTTTTACACGCTCGGCCGATAAAAATCATGATTTTTACACGCTGAGTCGATAAAATTCATGATTTTTTCACGCTCGGTCGATAAAATTCATGATTTTTTCACGCTCGGTCGATAAAATTCATGATTTTTTTCACACTCGGTCGATAAAATTCATGATTTTTTTCACACTCAGTCGATAAAATTCATGATTTTTTCACATTCGGTCGATAAAATTAATTATTTTTACATGCCTGGTCAACGAATTTCATTATTTTTACATGCTCGGTCAATAAAAATTCCTGATTTTTTACATGCTCGGTCGATAAAATTCATAATTTTTACACGCTCGGTCGATAAAATTCATGATTTTTACACGCTTGGTCAATAAAATTCATGATTTTTCACACTCTGTCGATAAAATTCATGATTTTTTCACGCTCAGTCGATAAAATTAATTATTTTTACACGCCCAGTCAACGAATTTCATTATTTTTACTCGTTCGGTCGATAAAATACATGATTTTTACATGCTCGGTTGATAAAATTAGTTATTTTTACATGCCCGGTCAACGAATTTCATTATTTTTACTCGTTCGGTCGATAAAATACATGATTTTTACATGCTCGGTTAATAAAATTAATTATTTTTACATGCCCGGTCAACAAATTTCATTATTTTTACACGTTCGAACAATGAAATTCATGATTTTTACAAGTTCAATCTGCAAAATTAAGGATTTTTACGCGTTCGATCTACGAAATTCAGGATTTTTACGCGGTCGATCGACGAAATTCAGGATTTTTATGCGGTCGATCGACGAAATTCAGGATTTTTTAGAGTGTCAACAATACTCCAGATTGTAAAACATGCAATGGGGAGTTATGAGATGAAAAAAAAAAAGCAAAATATTAATTGGTTATTTTTTTAAACCAAAAACATTGGGAAGGAGGTGTCCATTAATGGCATATTTACATAGCTGCAACCTTGGCATAATCGTAATTGTGAGGGCCGCAAGATAACAAAATTCCTAAACAGCGTAATTAAACTGGACACTGTAATAAAATATAATGTAATAAGATTTATTAAATTATAAAATAATACTTACATGAGATGTATCAACAAGTCTCTGTTCAACCACATTTTACTAGCAGCTAAGCTTCCACTCTGGAAGAGAAGAAAATCAATAACAACCCAATACAAAATGGCTTATAACTGAATATAAGAACATTTTATAAATTTATTTTAATTCACAGAAGAAGCTACAAAGTTTAATTAATCAAAGTTTAACTAAATTAATTAAAAAAGTTTTAAGACTATACTCTTTTTAAGTTATAACTCAAAGCTAAAGCACAGTTTGTTTTTTTCTGTAAAGGCTTCTTGTAAAAAGGTCTGGTTCATAAAATGGCAGTATCTGTGTTAAATATTATGTAAAATTGTTTTATAATTTAACTTTTAATACTTTAGTCTGAAATATGAAAATATTAGGCCAGCCGAATATTCGGTATACTTGTGGGCTGAATATTCAGTATTCGGCCAAAATCGCTATTCAGTGCATCCTTAGTTTATAGTAATTTAAATTTACTTTATAAGCTTTTAAAATTTTCGTAATTACATTTTAAAAGTTACAGATTACTAACTAATATGCTAAAACATATGTATAAACAATTATACATACCAAGAAGGAAATCCATATACTGCGATATTTTTTAATATTCCTTTACATTCCGGTTTCAGAGGTTTTATCAAATAAATACTTGACAAAGTTGATTACATAGTTAAATATTATGTACTTTGTGATTAAAATAAGTTGGCTATTATTTACTTTGTGGAGGAGGAAGAGGGGAAGGGGATCAAAAAGTATGTTTACCTCCTGTGAACAAAAACAGCATTTTGGCCTTGAATGAGGGTTCCTGCAGTGGAGTTCCCCCCCCCCCCCCCCCCCCAACAAATTTTGACAAACAAAATCAAAGCATATTTTTATATATTTTAAATAATTTTTTTAGTTTACTTTAAATTAATAACTCCAAAATAATATTCATCCACAATTACTTATTATAAACACATTATTTAATTTTACTGAATAATTTATTTATATTTAATAATAGAAGATAAAATGTTTTGATTTAACTTGGTTATTAGGGTGGGTTGAAAAAACCGAAATTTATATAATCGAAACGTAATAGTGCGGAAAATTTGCCATTGGTAATAAGGAATAAATTCACAAAATATTACACCAAATGGTTAATATCTTTTAAATATCTTTTACCGCCGCAGAGGGCAAAGTTAAAAAAAAACGCATTTTTTTTAAAAATTAAATTATCCAACTATACCAATACAATTTCTAATAGAATGCAAAAGCTACATCAAGATGTTAGTAATGTTCCAATAAAATGTCATTATGGTGAAATTATTTCTATTACCGCCGCAGGGGCAGCCAAAATTTTGAAAAAAAAAAACGGCAAAAATTTCAATTTTCCGTTTTTTACTTTTTTTTAAATTCATATTATATGTCTACTATTAAAAAAATTTACATTATATCTAGTAATACCTAATAAATGTCTAGTAATTTTGATGATCGGGATTGCCAACCAAGGGCGAAAGGGGCCCGCCCCTCTTAAATTTTAGAAAAAAGGGCTTTTTGAAGAAATTTTTGCGATTTTATGGTAAATTTAAGGATTTTTTTAGTAGGGGCGACCTTTTACATAAATTCCCCCTCAATTTTCACTTTTTCTCCCCCCTCCCAACAAAAAATCTCTAAAAAGTTCCGGAAAATCCCCAAAATCACTTCAAAAAACACATTTCTCTCAAATTTAGGGGGGAGGGGGCCTCTCTAGCCCCTGGTTGGAAATGCTCATGATCAAAATTACTACACATTTATAAGTTATTACAAGCTATAATGTAAATTTATTTAATTCTAGACATATAATAAAAATTAAAAACTTTAAAAACGAAAAATTGAAATTTTTGCCGGTTTTTTTTTTTCAAAATTTTGACTGCCTCTGCAGCGGTAATAGAAATGATTTCGACCCGATTGATTATGTCAGAAACTAAACAAATGTTTTGATTTATCACTCAAGGTCAGAAATCTCATTTTTTAAATCAAAATATTTTTACTTTCATTATTAAATATAAATAAATTAGTCAATAAAATTAAGTGGGGGGGGGAGGGGGCTTCAAAAAGTATGTTTACCTCCTGTGAACCAAAAAAAAAAGAGCTAGTTTTGGCCTTGAATGAGGGTTCCTGCAGTAGAGTTCCCCTCCCCCCCCCCAACAAATTTTGACAAACAAAATCAAAGCATATTTTATATATTTTAAATAATTTTTTAGTTTACTTTTAATTAATAATTCCAAAATAATATTCACCCACATTTACTTATTATAAACACATTATTTAATTTTATTGAATCATTTATTTATATTTAATAATAGAAGTTAAAATGTTTTGATTTAACTTGGTTATTAGGGTGGGTCGAAAAAACTGAAATTTATATAATCGAAACGTAATAGTGCAGAAAAGTTGCCATTGGTAATAAGGAATAAATTCACAAAATATTACACCAAATGGTTAATATCTTTTAAATATCTTTTACCGCCGCAAAGAGGGCAAAATTTAAAAAAAAAAATCGCTTTTTTTTTTTTTTTTTTTTTTAATTATTTAACCATACTAATACAATTTCTAATAGAATGCAAAAGCTACATCACGATGTTAGTAATGTTCCAATAAAATGTCATTATGGTGAAATTATTTCTATTACCGCCACAGAAGCAGCCAAAATTTTAACGGCAAAAATTTCAATTTTCCGTTTTTTACTTTTTTTCAAATTCATATTAAACGTCTACTATTTTTTAATTTTTAATGCCTGAGGAAGACCACTCGGCTGAGGGCGAACCCAGCCGTTGAGCGTTTAATGTCTTCCCCGGCTAGCTCCCCGGCATATGTCTACTATTAAAAAAAAATTACATTATGTCTAGTAATAACTAATAAATGTCTAGTAATTTTGATGATGGGGATTGCCAACCAAGGGCGAGAGGGGCCCGCCCCTCTTAAATTTTGGAAAAAAGGGCTTTTTGAAGAAATTTTTGCGATTTTATGGTAAATTTAAGGATTTTTTTAGTAGGGGGGACCTCTTACATAAATTCCCCCTCAATTTTCACTTTTTCTCCCCCCTCCCAACAAAAAATCTCTAAAAAGTTCTGGAAAATCCCCAAAATCACTTCAAAAAACCCCCTTCTCTCAAATTTAGGGGAGGGGGGGTGCCCTCTCTCACCCCTGGTTGGCAATGCTCATGCTCAAAATTACTACACATTTATAAGTTATTACAAGCTATAATGTAAATTTATTTAATTCTAGACATATAATAAAAATTAAAAACTCTAGAAAAAACGAAAAATTGAAATTTTTGCCGGTTTTTTTTCAAAATTTTGACTGCCTCTGCAGCGGTAATAGAAATGATTTCGACCCGATTGATTATGTCAGAAACTAAACAAATGTTTTGATTTATCACTCAAGGTCAGAAATCTCATTTTTTAAATCAAAATATTTTTACTTTCATTATTAAATATAAATAAATTAGTCAATAAAATTAAAGGGGGTGGGGCTTCAAAAAGTATGTTTACCTCCTGTGAACCAAAAAAAAAAGAGCTAGTTTTGGCCTTGAATGAGGGTCCCTGCAGTAGAGTTCCCCCCCCCCCCAAACAAATTTTGACAAACAAAATCAAAGCATATTTTATATATTTTAAATAATTTTTTAGTTTACTTTCAATTAATAATTCCAAAATAATATTCATCCGCATTTACTTATTATAAACACATTATTTAATTTTATTGAATCATTTATTTATATTTAATAATAGAAGTTAAAATGTTTTGATTTAACTTGGTTATTAGGGTGGGTCGAAAAAACCGAAATTTATATAATCGAAACGTAATAGTGTGGAAAAGTTGCCATTGGTAATAAGGAATAAATTCACAAAATATTACACCAAATGGTTAATATCTTTTAAATATCTTTTACCGCTGCAAAGAGGGCAAAGTTTAAAAAAATCGCTTTTTTTTTTTTAAATTAAATTATCTAACCATATCAATACAATTTCTAATAGAATGCAAAAGCTACATCAAGATTTTAGTAATGTTCCAATAAAATGTCATTATGGTGAAATTATTTCTATTACCGCCGCAGGGGCAGCCAAAATTTTGAAAAAAAAAAAAAAAAAAAAAAACGGCAAAAATTTCAATTTTCCGTTTTTTACTTTTTTTCAAATTCATATTATATGTCTACTATTAAAAAAATTTACATTATATCTAGTAATAACTAATAAATGTCTAGTAATTTTGATGATAGGGTTGCCAACCAAGGGCGAGAGGGGCCTGCCCCTGTTAAATTTTGGAAAAAAGGGCTTTTTGAAGAAATTTTTGCGATTTTATGGTAAATTTAAGGATTTTTTTAATAGGGGGGAAATCTTACATAAATTCTCCCTCAATTTTCACTTTTTCTCCCCCCTCCCAACAAAAAATCTCTAAAAAGTTCCGGAAAATCCCGAAAATCACTTCAAAAAACCCCTTTCTCTCAAATTTAGGGGGGGGGCCCTCTCTCGCCCCTGGTTCGCAATGCTCATGATCAAAATTACTACATATTTATAAGTTATTACAAGCTATAATGTAAATTTATTTAATTCTAGACATATAATAAAAATTAAAAACTCTAGAAAAAACGAAAAATTGAAATTTTTGCCGGTTTTTTCAAAATTTTGACTGCCTCTGCAGCGGTAATAGAAATGATTTCGACCCGATTGATTATGTCAGAAACTAAACAAATGTGTTGATTTATCACTCAAGGTCAGAAATCTCATTTTTTAAATCAAAATATTTTTACTTTCATTATTAAATATAAATAAATTAGTCAATAAAATTAAAGGGGGGGGGGGCTTCAAAAAGTATGTTTACCTCCTGTGAACCAAAAAAAAAAAAGAGCTAGTTTTGGCCTTGAATGAGGGTCCCTGCAGTAGAGTTCCCCCCCCCCCCCCCAAACAAATTTTGACAAACAAAATCAAAGCATATTTTATATATTTTAAATAATTTTTTAGTTTACTTTCAATTAATAATTCCAAAATAATATTCATCCGCATTTACTTATTATAAACACATTATTTAATTTTATTGAATCATTTATTTATATTTAATAATAGAAGTTAAAATGTTTTGATTTAACTTGGTTATTAGGGTGGGTCGAAAAAACCGAAATTTATATAATCGAAATGTAATAGTGTGGAAAAGTTGCCATTGGTAATAAGGAATAAATTCACAAAATATTACACCAAATGGTTAATATCTTTTAAATATCTTTTACCGCTGCAAAGAGGGCAAAGTTTAAAAAATCGCTTTTTTTTTTTTAAATTAAATTATCTAACCATATCAATACAATTTCTAATAGAATGCAAAAGCTACATCAAGATTTTAGTAATGTTCCAATAAAATGTCATTAATATGGTGAAATTATTTCTATTACCGCCGCAGGGGCAGCCAAAATTTTGAAAAAAAAAAAAGAAAAAAAAACGGCAAAAATTTCAATTTTCCGTTTTTTACTTTTTTTCAAATTCATATTATATGTCTACTATTAAAAAAATTTACATTATATCTAGTAATAACTAATAAATGTCTAGTAATTTTGATGATGGGGTTGCCAACCAAGGGCGAGAGGGGCCTGCCCCTGTTAAATTTTGGAAAAAAAGGGCTTTTTGAAGAAATTTTTGCGATTTTATGGTAAATTTAAGGATTTATTTAATAGGGGTTAAATCTTACATAAATTCTCCCTCAATTTTCACTTTTTCTCCCCCCTCCCAACAAAAAATCTCTAAAAAGTTCCGGAAAATCCCGAAAATCACTTCAAAAAACCCCTTTCTCTCAAATTTAGGGGGGGGGGGCCTCTCTCGCCCCTGGTTCGCAATGCTCATGATCAAAATTACTACATATTTATAAGTTATTACAAGCTATAATGTAAATTTATTTAATTCTAGACATATAATAAAAATTAAAAACTCTAGAAAAAACGAAAAATTGAAATTTTTGCCGGTTTTTTTTCAAAATTTTGACTGCCTCTGCAGCGGTAATAGAAATGATTTCGACCCGATTGATTATGTCAGAAACTAAACAAATGTTTTGATTTATCACTCAAGGTCAGAAATCTCATTTTTTAAATCAAAATATTTTTACTTTCATTATTAAATATAAATAAATTAGTCAATAAAATTAAAGGGGGTGGGGCTTCAAAAAGTATGTTTACCTCCTGTGAACCAAAAAAAAAAGAGCTAGTTTTGGCCTTGAATGAGGGTCCCTGCAGTAGAGTTCCCCCCCCCCCAAACAAATTTTGACAAACAAAATCAAAGCATATTTTATATATTTTAAATAATTTTTTAGTTTACTTTCAATTAATAATTCCAAAATAATATTCATCCGCATTTACTTATTATAAACACATTATTTAATTTTATTGAATCATTTATTTATATTTAATAATAGAAGTTAAAATGTTTTGATTTAACTTGGTTATTAGGGTGGGTCGAAAAAACCGAAATTTATATAATCGAAACGTAATAGTGTGGAAAAGTTGCCATTGGTAATAAGGAATAAATTCACAAAATATTACACCAAATGGTTAATATCTTTTAAATATCTTTTACCGCTGCAAAGAGGGCAAAGTTTAAAAAAATCGCTTTTTTTTTTTAAATTAAATTATCTAACCATATCAATACAATTTCTAATAGAATGCAAAAGCTACATCAAGATTTTAGTAATGTTCCAATAAAATGTCATTATGGTGAAATTATTTCTATTACCGCCGCAGGGGCAGCCAAAATTTTGAAAAAAAAAAAAAAAAAAAAAACGGCAAAAATTTCAATTTTCCGTTTTTTACTTTTTTTCAAATTCATATTATATGTCTACTATTAAAAAAATTTACATTATATCTAGTAATAACTAATAAATGTCTAGTAATTTTGATGATAGGGTTGCCAACCAAGGGCGAGAGGGGCCTGCCCCTGTTAAATTTTGGAAAAAAGGGCTTTTTGAAGAAATTTTTGCGATTTTATGGTAAATTTAAGGATTTTTTTAATAGGGGGGAAATCTTACAAAAATTCTCCCTCAATTTTCACTTTTTCTCCCCCCTCCCAACAAAAAATCTCTAAAAAGTTCCGGAAAATCCCGAAAATCACTTCAAAAAACCCCTTTCTCTCAAATTTAGGGGGGGGGGGCCTCTCTCGCCCCTGGTTCGCAATGCTCATGATCAAAATTACTACATATTTATAAGTTATTACAAGCTATAATGTAAATTTATTTAATTCTAGACATATAATAAAAATTAAAAACTCTAGAAAAAACGAAAAATTGAAATTTTTGCCGGTTTTTTCAAAATTTTGACTGCCTCTGCAGCGGTAATAGAAATGATTTCGACCCGATTGATTATGTCAGAAACTAAACAAATGTGTTGATTTATCACTCAAGGTCAGAAATCTCATTTTTTAAATCAAAATATTTTTACTTTCATTATTAAATATAAATAAATTAGTCAATAAAATTAAAGGGGGGGGGGCTTCAAAAAGTATGTTTACCTCCTGTGAACCAAAAAAAAAAAGAGCTAGTTTTGGCCTTGAATGAGGGTCCCTGCAGTAGAGTTCCCCCCCCCCCCAAACAAATTTTGACAAACAAAATCAAAGCATATTTTATATATTTTAAATAATTTTTTAGTTTACTTTCAATTAATAATTCCAAAATAATATTCATCCGCATTTACTTATTATAAACACATTATTTAATTTTATTGAATCATTTATTTATATTTAATAATAGAAGTTAAAATGTTTTGATTTAACTTGGTTATTAGGGTGGGTCGAAAAAACCGAAATTTATATAATCGAAATGTAATAGTGTGGAAAAGTTGCCATTGGTAATAAGGAATAAATTCACAAAATATTACACCAAATGGTTAATATCTTTTAAATATCTTTTACCGCTGCAAAGAGGGCAAAGTTTAAAAAATCGCTTTTTTTTTTTTAAATTAAATTATCTAACCATATCAATACAATTTCTAATAGAATGCAAAAGCTACATCAAGATTTTAGTAATGTTCCAATAAAATGTCATTAATATGGTGAAATTATTTCTATTACCGCCGCAGGGGCAGCCAAAATTTTGAAAAAAAAAAAAGAAAAAAAAACGGCAAAAATTTCAATTTTCCGTTTTTTACTTTTTTTCAAATTCATATTATATGTCTACTATTAAAAAAATTTACATTATATCTAGTAATAACTAATAAATGTCTAGTAATTTTGATGATGGGGTTGCCAACCAAGGGCGAGAGGGGCCTGCCCCTGTTAAATTTTGGAAAAAAAGGGCTTTTTGAAGAAATTTTTGCGATTTTATGGTAAATTTAAGGATTTATTTAATAGGGGTTAAATCTTACATAAATTCTCCCTCAATTTTCACTTTTTCTCCCCCCTCCCAACAAAAAATCTCTAAAAAGTTCCGGAAAATCCCGAAAATCACTTCAAAAAACCCCTTTCTCTCAAATTTAGGGGGGGGGGCCTCTCTCGCCCCTGGTTCGCAATGCTCATGATCAAAATTACTACATATTTATAAGTTATTACAAGCTATAATGTAAATTTATTTAATTCTAGACATAATAAAAATTAAAAACTCTAGAAAAAACGAAAAATTGAAATTTTTGCCGGTTTTTTCAAAATTTTGACTGCCTCTGCAGCGGTAATAGAAATGATTTCGACCCACCCTATTGATTATGTCAGAAACTAAACAAATGTTTTGATTTATCGCTCAAGGTCAGAAATATCATTTTTTAAATTAAAATATTTTAACTTTCGTTATTAAATATAAATGAATTAGTCAATAAAATTAAGTGGGGGGGGGGGCTTCAAAAAATATGTTTACCTCCTGTGAACAAAAAAAAGAGCTAGTTTTGGCCTTGAATGAGGGTTCCTGCAGCAGAGTTCCCCCCCCCCACCCCCAACAAATTTTCACAAACAAAATCAAAGCATATTTTTATATTTTTTAAATAATTTTTTAGTTTATTTTCAATTAATTCGAAAATAATTTTCAATAATAAAAGTTAAAATGTTTTGATTTAACTTGGTTATGTCAGAAACAAAACAAATGTTTTGATATAACTGGGTTATGTCAGAAACAAAACAAATGTTTTGATTTAACTGGGTTATGTCAGAATCATTGTTCGAAATTACCAGTCAGTCGTCAAATGCAACTACATAGTATTTGACGACTACAAAATTGTTCCCGGGAGTTAAATTTGATGCCCAACCCTTTTTAACACTTATTTTTTGTTTAACTTAGCCAATCACTCGCTTTTGAAAATTTGGTCTGACACCAAACATAAATTCTAATGCGAGACAGTTTGAGAGAGATTTTTAGCAGAGTGTGCAAATCCAAATGAATACATTAATTTATGCAAACTTCTAAACTTTATATTGAACCTGCCATTTAGCACTGCTGAATGTGAAAAGGGATTTAGTCAGTTTAATTTAATAA
Organism: Maratus michaelseni; assembly: GCA_963931845.1. NCBI lineage: Eukaryota > Metazoa > Arthropoda > Arachnida > Araneae > Salticidae > Maratus > Maratus michaelseni. Next base: position 82,410,174 of record OZ007589.1, read on the forward strand.
AAAATGATATACATAACCGTTTATCCACTGATATTGTTAATGATTTATTAATGATAAAACTGTGTGGACCCAATTTAGCAGATTTTTGTCCAGATAAAGCTATAAATCCTTGTGAAATGATGTAGCTGAAGGACGGTTAAGAAATCCTGATTTTATTATCTAACTTTATTAGAATTAGTGGGTATTGTTTGACTTTCATCAGTGCACTCTACATGCAGTCATGCATTGTTAGCATTAAATTGCTTAATTCTTTATATCCTGAATTAATTTTCCAGCTACTTTTTAAATGCTCAGAATCCTCGATTATTTCCACCAGTTATTATTATTTTTTTTTTTGTAAAATTTTTCTTATCTAATCATAGCATTTTTGAGATTCAATTAGGTGAAAATTTCTCATTTGATAAACCGGTGGTAACAGATTAAAAATTCTGTAAAAGACTCTCGTCGCGAAGGGGTTAAAGTGGTACTTATAAGTACCGTCAGGATAAAAAGGGTTAATGAGGATTTTTGCTTAACATGAATTGATAATGCAGTCCCAACAGATAAGATGGTACTATTATTTTAATGGTTAACACACACACAAATGTGGTCCTTTTAGATTTCATTTTAACAATTTTTTTTTTTTTTTTTTGCTAAATTTAAGTAATTATCAACAACGGATAAAATTTTGTTTAACATGGTTAAGTGCATTTTTCTATTAACTCCTTAACTGCCACGTGAGTATATATACGCCTTTAGAAAACATATTCTTTTACAGGTTTGGCAAACCCGCGTGCCAATAAGGCATTTTTCATTACCAGTTCCGTATTTAGCTCACGGTAACATCTGTATTTTGTTATCACTATGCCAGTAAAGTTATCTTCAGCTTATTTATTCGCAGAATTCTCTGATAAAATAAGGTATTGGGGGGTCTTGTCAGATTTCGTTGGCAGTTAAGGGGTTAAATTTGAAAATGTAGTACTAACTAAAAAAGCTTTATCAGTTTTACAGTTGCTTCAATAATTATAATATTGTAGATTATGAACTTCAATAATTTAAATAAAAACAAAATATTCACAATTTTCTGTAAAATAGCATATAACGATACAGTTATGTGAATTTTAGAAATTGCAACTAGAAATTTTTATTAGACGCCTAAGATAGTTACAGTAAGCATCACTTCACACCTACCTTTCATTACCCAATTTCTATCACTGGTCAGAAACAAAACAAACGTTTTGATATATTGCCTGCAGTCAGCCATCTCATTTTTTAAATCAAAACATTTTAACTTATATTATTAAATATAAATAAATTAGCTAATAAAATTAAATAATGTGTTTATAATAAGTAAATATGGATGAAAGGAAATGAGAAACAAAACAAATATGTCTTGATTTAAAAAACAAGATGGCACACAGCAGGTTAATCACAAAGCTGTTCCTTTATTACTTTATGCAGTTTAACCCTTAATTGCTGTCACAAAAACTGTTGCATACATACTGTGAGTGGTTTTGGTTTCCAAGACCGCTTGATTGAAAGATTAATAAAAAGCTCAAATAACTAATAAGATACTGCTTCTGTTCTAAACTTTATGTAGGGGAGACCGGTACACAGTGGACCACTTTTTCAGTAAACATTTTTTTTTCTCTTTAACAGACTGACCGATCTGTATGAAAATATTTTTGAATATTCCTTAAACCTTCTTACATCCATCATAATTTTCTCACAACATAGTTTTCAATACATTTTTCAAAAAAAAAAAAATTATATACACTTGTGAAGTGGACCAGTGTACCCCGGAAGCGGGGTACAGTGGTCCACCCACCGGGGTACAGTGGACCACTATTAGGTATTATCTAAAATACAATATAAATCTATTTTTCATTAATCTAATTTTTTTTTGTTGCCCGTTCACCCACAAAATAACATAGTAATATAAATTTTGAAGCAAAAACAAAAAAATTATATTTTGAAAATAATAACTGATTAATACAGGAACAATTGCAATTTAGTTGAAGTTATTACTTAAGTACAAAAAAATCAGCTCACATTAAAATTTGCAAATGAAATTCTTAAGTACTTATGAGTAAGATTGAGCCTGGAATTTTCAAGAAATAATTTTGGGTCTGAGAGCAACATTATGAAATCATTGACATCAACAGCAGATTCATCTACAGTTTCAGAAGAAATAAACTGATTTCCATTCAATTTGCGTCTCATAAATCTTACTTGAATAAAATCATCAACAATTAGACTACAGTTATATTTATCAAAGGCAGTAAATACAAAACAAAATATTTCTTACTATGTTAAATAAATATTTATTTTTATTTGTTTACTTTATTTTACAGTTAAATCTACTTTAAAACAATCTTTCTTTATAGAAAATAAGCAATTATTAAATATTTTGAACATTCTGCATTACAGGAGCAGAGTGGATTGTGGACCACTGTGCCCCAGGAGTGGGTGGTCCACTGTACCCCATGTTGAAGTTCAATAAATAATCATATTAATATTGTTCATAGCTTTCTTTTAAACATATTAACTTTAAAGTAAAATAAAAACAAGTATCTTAGCTTTGGTCATATATTACAGATACAGAGGACAGTCAATTCTCAAATACTCATCATACATTACATGCAGATAGATTTTAAAAACCAAATTTTGAAGGGAAAACTTGCGGGTATGTACAAACAAAACAAAAACACAATTTGATTATTTTTTTTTTCTTAGAAGGACAGTAATTACTTGAACTTCATTTTTATAAACATGGGAAGACTTATTTTACTTTCTTTAATCATTGTTGAACGCTAAATTATACTTTGTGATAATTTAAGAAGTATTTTGTTTTGTTTATTTAAGGAGTTTAAGTATCTACTTGGAAACTTTTTAATTTCTATGGAGTTTCTAAGTAGTGTAAGGCGTCTGTATGAACCCTGCAATAGTTAAACTGAAAATCACAAGTTACTGTGAAAATTGATAAAAGCACTACCGCTAAAAGCAGCTAAAAGATTTTTTTTTTTTTTTCCCCAAAAGCCGTAGCATTTAAGCCTAACATTTATAACTAGGATTAGGGTGGTTTTATTCCAAACAAACGTTCATTTACAATGTTTTTTAGAGAACATTACAACATAAAATTGAATAATTTACCTTTTTTCTGTAAAATAGACAACATCAGGCGAGAAAAATTGGGTTAGAATCTTGTATATACAATTCTTGTTTACGCTTGCCTCATGTATCTCGACAACAGAAGGAAAGGCACCGCGCACGCGCAGATGGAAACTAATATATCCTCGACTCCTGTCGGCCTGTCACACTGTTCAAAAAATTAGCAGTTGGAATTTTATTTAATTAGTTTTAGAATATATGGGCGCGTCCAGTCGCAACTAACCAAAGTGACCAATGTAACCGCTCTCTTATGTCACGGTATGTAACCGGTGTCTAACCAGTCCACTGACACACTGAACGGAACTAACCAGCCTCCGCAGCGCCATCTGTAGGAACGCTGTCGTAGTTATCATTGTTTATGTTTGCTTCGTATCTTCTGCGGCACGTAAGCCATCAGAAATATAAGAAATTATAAAAAAAATTACAATCAAGAGGATGTAATTAATAGTATCTTACACATATGTAGTTTTGTTTGTTATTTTTCACCCTTGTAAATATCATACATGTATGCATGTAAAGAACCAATAGATCTTTAAAATCTAATTGTTCACATTGATTTATTTTCGTAATATTTCCTAAATGCATTGTTTTTAAAATTCAAATTTTGGATAATTCACACATTAGTTTAAGTTAACAAGTGTCTACTGTACTTATTGGTACTTTGTTTTATGAAATTTTAAATATAAGTTCAGGGTTCATTCTAACAAATGTTTGTGTACATAATAGAAACTTATTTACTTAAGGCTAAAAATTTTAAAATTGATTGTAACAGCAGAAATTAGGGAATTGTAGATCATTAATATACAAAAAAAATAAATAAATAAAACGGTAACTCAGAAACAGGGTAGAAAAATGCAGAAAGATAAGATACACCACCACAGCTGGCCAACATTGTAAGAAATAGAAATAAATAAACTTGATTAAAAAGAAACTAGGAAACAGAAAAATGTTTCATAACTGAGAATTTACTGTTGAGATACAGGAAGTTACAAAAATGTTTTTCTTGTTCAATAAACAATTTCTTATAAAGTCCAACAGCTTATGAAATATTACAGCTCAAGACATTGTTTACAATTTGGAAAAAAAGGGAGGTGGGGAATCAGCTAATCTGTATCTATTTAAAGGCAATTATCAGGGTATGCCAATTTAAATTAAATTGATTAAAATCAAGATTTAAGTAGCTCTGCCATTTAAAAAAATCCTTGATTAAAATCAATATTGAAATTTTATTCTTTTGAAATACGTAATTTTGGTTATTGTTGTGGTGAAGCTCACAAAACTCAATCGGAGTCAGCTATTGCGCATCACAAATATATAAATCACAAAGCATTAAGAAAAAGCAACTGCAATGCTTCAAACTATGTTTCATTTCACATTCCTATGGTTTTCTCGGCATAATCTTAAGTTGCATCTCTATTACAGATAAAATTTTGAATTCACCCATAAATTCATTTCATCTATATTAATAAAAGAAAGTTTCGCTCTGTGTGTGTGTGTTTGTCTGCGATGGCTAGCAAAATCTAGCCCACCTAGAAGTCTGAAAATTTAGGTGTCGATAGTCCAAGGTCTGGCCATGTGCACCTGAGTCTCAGAATTTTAATAGTTTGATAATTACCCAAGATATTAATTAGATTCTCACTAACCATTGTTTTTAAAATGATACCTTTTAAATCAAAATGGCTAAAGAAAAGAACAGGTGCATTGGATTTGCAAGCAGAAATGAACGAATTCAAAATTATTTTACTAATTAGCGAATTTTATGAAAACTAATTGAGATATCAATTTGAAAATTGATATGTAAAAAAATGCATATGTAAAAAAAAAAAAAAATCTGCATCTGACTATGTGATTTTTGAAAAATTCAGTCTGTAATTTTTCTTAATTTATGCAAAAGTCTACCGGCGCCAGTGAAAACAATCCGAGAAAGTTTCAGACAGGGATCTGCTTTCATTAAAAATTGAACTACAAAGAGATCTGTTTCTCTGGCCGATCCCTCCATTTAGTTTGCAAAAATGAAAGGAAATAATTGCCAATTTTTACTAATAAACAAAAATTTAGGTTAATAATTAAGATATAGATTTGAAATTGGGGTCGGGAAGGGCTATCTGCCGGCTATTTTAGCGCAGCGTCTTCGTTATGTTCTAATTATCAGAAAAAATGTAATTCTTTTTTTAATGATTGCATTAATGTAGGTGACGGTGGTTTTCTTGAACAAATTATTCGTTATATTTTCGGGTACGGGGAAGGAGGAGGTTAACACCTTTCTCGGAGATTGTAATTATCTCGGGCCCGGGCAACACCGGGCGGGTTAGCTAGTGGTTTAATAATAATAAAAAAAAATTATGTATAATTCCAAAGTCACAGAACAATTTTATTGTAGCTTCTTCATCATCAACGTAACTGCCGAATAGTAAAATCCATTTCAGTGTTGACAATAATTGTAAGTTAACTTAATAAATATTTTCATTTCAAAAAATAGCAAATTAAGATATTTTGCAAGGTTATGATTCAGGGTTGTAGTGGGTAGCTGGCGGGGTACCCACCCGGGCTGGGTTTAAAAAAAGAACCCAGGTCTTTCACAACCCTGCTATGATTAAATAGTAATTAAAAAATTATTCATGGTCAAAAAATAACAAATCGCAACATTTGGCATAGTTTGCAATAAAAATCTGCAGTTAACTGTCAGCAATCTGTCAGTTTTAAAGTAAATGATGCATTAACATACATTTTGACCTGGTGTTGGTATAACGGAAAAGTACCATCAAATTTTTTTGGTTAGAAATTGAAAGTGTAATTTTGGAGCTATAGAAGTTTGAGTGTGCCACATCCAGTAAACAGTAATGAAAACTTTATTTAAATGCAATGTTTTTTTTGTTTTTTTTTCAGAACAGTATTTTCAATCTGTTTTTGAGTAATCTTTTAACTTTATGTGTAATTACATTTGTAAAAATTTTGTAATTATTTCAAAATTTTAATATGGTGTTAAGGTACACTGCACACTACTTGACATTCTTAAAATAGTTATATTGTGTGTATTTTTTTTTTATGGTGACATCCCAAATCATCGTCTGCTTGAGTCAAAATAATAGATATTGTCAACAATGAGATTTAATACGAGAATGGATTAAATTCCAGAAATTCAACCCAATCTGCAATTTGGGCCAGGAGATAATACAGGATTGCCACAGAAACATGAAGGGAAGAAAGGATCTCTTTAAGTAGGGATGCACCGAATAGTGATTTTGACCGAATAGCGAATATTCAGCCCACAGGTGAACCGAATACTAAATATTCGACCAGTCGAATAGTAACCATTTGGCTGAATACCGAATATTCAGCTGGCCGAGTAGTAACTATTCAGCCGAATACTTATTTAATAATAATAATTATAGTAAAAATAAATATTTGATTGTATTTGAATATATATATTGATGTAAAAATAATTTTACATCATATTTAACACAAACAAATTTTGATGAATAAAACCTTTTCACAATTAAACTTTACAAAAAAAAATATATATATATATATATATATATATACATTCTTCGAACTATATTTTAAGAAGGATAGTCTTAAAAAAAATTTTTTAATGTAACTCCAAGACTTCTTTTGTAACTAAAACAAATGAAAAAAATTTCTTATATTCTAAAACAAATATTTTAAAATCAAAAAGAAATTTTTAAGGAATTCTTTTAGTCATATAATTTTTATTTGGCAGGAAATATATATATATATATATATATATATATATATGTATTCAAATCGTGGCAACTTAACAAGAATGGTTCTGAATGTAAATACCAGAGAGCCTAAAATCAAATTATGTCTAAAGTGAACGATTTTTTTCAGATGTTGGAAATGTACAGGGTAATCCTAAAATTCATTAAAATCTTTCAAGGAAGATAATGGTGTCAAGACAAAAACTTTTTGCATAGGAAACCAGCATCACAATCCATTTATTCAATCAAAAATACAGGGTGTTTCACTACAAGGTGAACTCAAATTTTCATTTACAACTTTAACAATAATGAATATATTTTAGTTAGATTTTGATCATATTAACTTTGCTTTGTATGAAATGTGAAGAAATCAGTGGGAAGTGATGGAATTTTAGCCAGTGATACAGTACATGTACTGTCAGTTGCATTTTAAATTATGGAATATCTAGCTTAGTGTTGTTTGCACTGCAATGGTGGCAATTTCTAGCACTTTTCATATTTCACAGAAAGCAAAGTAAGTCTGATGTTTTAAAATATTGTTACAATATCTTCATTATTGTTAAAGTTAAATCAAACTGCAAGTTCGACGTTGAATGAGATACACTGTATTTTTCAATAATTCTATTTCTTAATTTTCCTGAATATATTTATTGATAGTTAAAAATAAAAGTTACCAATGGTTTTAAAAATTATTTTTAAAAATGTTTTCTTTATGTATTCGGTTTGGCCGAATATCTTGATATTTATCCAAACCGAATAATTTGATATTCAGCAAACTGAATAGTTTGGTATTTGGCCGAAGCGAATATTCGGTAATATGACCAAATATTCTGTGCATCCTTATCTTTAAGTACATTTAATTTATTAAAAATCACTTGTGTTTCCAATTAGAACTTGTAGGGTTGAACATAGTATTTAAATGAGCAAAGCAGATAGAAAATAAGAGAAAAAGAAGAGAGGGAGAGAAGATGCAAAAATCCTTAAAAAGTTTAATAAAAAAAAAACAATTCAAGATCATAAGAAATAGCTGAAAAAGAAGACACTGAAAAACCGTGCATCTTGTACAGAATCGTAAACTTATAAAAAGTTTTTTAGGCAATATTTTCTTAGCTTAGAAGTGCAATCTAATGCACGACCGATATGGTACTGTGCACCAGACTGTCCCACTTAGCTATTGCCTTTATTTTAAAATCTACATAGGCTCTTGATGTTCTTGCATCTTCCTGTGTCTCACACCGTCCTCAATTAATATGTCATAAAATAGTTTTTCCGTCAACAAGTCTTCCTTTTGCAGTAACTCTCCTCTGGTAATAAGTTTCTTGTCTGGGTAAATACTCCATAGGGATTATACTTCTTTTTCAGCTGCATGCCTCCACTTATTTTTTGATTTGCGAGGTACATGATTCTTGAACTGCAAGAAATAAAAGTACAAGTGCAAGATATTTTATAAACGGTAAAAAAGTAGTAAGTTAGAAATGCATATTTTTCAAGCAGAAAAAAAGTATTTATAAATACATATTCTAAAAAGATGAAAGAATATTAATTCGCTAGTTGACCCACCTGGGAGCACATCCCAAGTACTATAATAATAACCTGAAATATATATAAAATAAGTCTTGAATTCAGACATTTTCCCCTGGGAGAGATTCCTACAGTTACAGAAGAAGGAAGGGGACACTGTAGCATCCCAGGGGGGATATTGCCCTTCCTCTGGAGTAATTAAAATTGATACTTTTAACATGTATCTTTCTGTATGCATGTATTTAAAAAAATATATCAACCCTCCTGTAACATTTTAAGGATCACAATCTACCTTTCATATCATAGCTATTTCCACATAGTTATTTATTTGTTGGGGCCCTTGCTTTTGAAAAAAAAATGAGATTGCATCATCTCAATACTAGGTAAATCAAAGATTATTTCCATATTTATAAAAATAAATACAGGCAATGAAAAAAAAAAAAAAAAAAACATGAAAAATGTTCTGGAACATTAACAAAAAAGCAATTTTATGATATCAAACACGTGTTATTTCTATCGGATTGCAAACCATTTGATAAGATTTTACAACATCAAAAGTTCATTTAACTTTCTTGTTCTTCTTCATAAGCTTTAAAAAATAATTCATCCATTTACACGATCCATTTTCTTCTGGAATATTCCACGTCTTTTCTTTCTCACAATGTTGCATGGCTCTATACAGTTCCATCAAAATCTTCCACAATTATTTTCCAGCAGAGAACCCTAAATGATAGCTACTTTGTTATTAACAAAACTACACATCTAGGAGTCTCTGCTAAATCATGCAGAAAATTAAACTGCCCCTTCCATCATCCAAAGATAGCATCTTCACTATAGTCAAAATTGTGTGCAAGGTAGAAATTCCTTTACAGGCTGACCGAGAAAAAATTGCATGAACTATCATTGTTTGGGGGGGAGGGGGGGACCTAAAACTTTACATAGTCAGACTGAAAATAAATGTAAAATTATCCTCATATAGCTACTTATAAATAAGAAAAGCATCCGGACAAACCATTGGGTTAAATAAATTCTCAAGATACATTTAAAAAAAAAGCAGCACAGATGGGTGTATACATTATATAGTTTGAATCAAAAGCATTTAAGTGTAAAGCATTCAGTGTATTATACTAATGTAACAGAAAACTAATAATTTACAGAAGATTTCTATTTATTTTAATCCTATAAAGCTGACATTAAACATCATCACTGTTCAGTCATACACCAGTTTAAAACAGCAAACAGTTTGATAGTGTACTCAAGAAAATGTCAATGCATTACATTAGTTTTCAAAAGCGAACAAATACCAAACAGTATTAATAATTAACGAATGTATGCATATTAAATATATTCTATCCATGTACATATAATTACAAGCGAGCATTTCATTAGAAATTAGAATAGTTCGAAAGTTGTAAACATTTCCAAAATAAAAGGAAAAAACAAATACTAAAAATTTAGCAATCATTGTAAAAAATAAAATTATGAATCTTACCTGCTACGGGCTCCTGAAAATTTTTAATTCCTATCACCTGATGTCTATCAGCCATAGTAATATATAGCCAAAAGTCGTTTAATGATATACATATGAAAATCATATTTTTAAGCGTGGCAGACTAAATCATAAAAAAAAAATCATTCAAGAATACATAATTTACTTCTGATCATAAGCAGATAATAAAATGTTAATTTGCACGTAGTTATATTACACCGTATTATGTGTAGAAAATAATATATTATTATGAATTACTAGCTTGGCAAGAACTGTTTGTTTTTCTCAATGGAGCGTTGCCAATTCGATTTAAATAAATTTTCATGTAACCGATCACGTGACCCTTCTTACCAAGAAAATTTCCCGGTTAGTTCGGTTCCTCACCGGTGACTTTGGTCACTTTCGCTGAACGACACTGGTTGCGGATCGGTTAGCAGCACTGAACGCTTTGGTAAGTAACCGATCTCACCGGTCACTAACCAGGTTACATACTGGACGCGCCCTATGCTTTATGTAATTTAGATCATTTTCACTGTCTCTGGGAGATGTAGAATACTCCAACTGTGCATTTGAGAGGGGTAAAATTATAAAATTTCAAATCTTAAAAATTTAAATAAAAAAAAAAATTAAAATTTTTGAAAATTTACCGAGAAGAAAATTTTGAGATATTCCTCATTTAAGTTTGTAATTTTTAAAAACTTAAAATTTTAACAAAAGTTTTTTTTTTTTTTTTTTTTTTTTTTTTTTTGAAAAAAAATTATTAAAAAAAATAAATAATGTACAGTAAAATATGTGTTTTAAAGCTATATTTTTCTTTATAATATATATATAATATATACATATGTACATACGTCCAATTCAATGAAGGGGTTACCCCCCCCCATTGAATTATTATTAAAAAATGTTGAAAAAGAATTTAATCTTATATTATTAGTCAAATTGCAGGTCATAGAAGAACAGAAAGTGTGAAATATGTTTTATCCCCCCCCAGCCCCACCTTCACATCCCTCGAGGGGGTGAGGGAGGAAAATATTGCTGGAAGGGGGGCACGAATCTGTGACGTTGAAATGTTTCTTTTTAGGTAATATTGTATTCTCATAGGAAATACATGCACTTTTGAAAAAATTTACAGATTTGAATTGGCACCATTATGCATAGAAATAATCAAAACTTGGAATATAGAAATTTTTACATCTATAAAAAGTAAAGACTTTTGTGCATAAAAAATGCACACTTTTTGCGAACACGGAACAGGCAGTTATTTTATGCAAAAAATTTGCACAGTTTTTGAAAACAAAAAATATGCACTTTTTTGTATGCATAAAAAATGCATATAATGTGCACACAAAGTGTACACTTTTTGAAATATTCAAAAATATTCACTTTTTTTGCACAAATTGTACACAATTGAAACTTTTTTGCAAAAAAAGTGCAAACATTTTCTAGCTGGGTAATGTTCCAATCTTCTCGAAACCAGCTCAATTTTGTAGTGCGCCTACTATACAGTAACGTAGGCAGCGGGGACCTGTCTCAGAAGTTCTTTCGGAAAGAGGTTTGTTTAGAACAGAATGCTCCCCTGGCGGTGGTAGGGGGAAATAAAATATTTTCTAGAGGGTACGAGCATGCCGGGTATACGGTTCCGAAGCTATCGTAGACCGTGGCCAGAGTTCCGTTTTTTAAGAGGTTTAAGTTTATTACAAGGGCTCGGGCAACGCCGGGCGGGTCAGCTAGTGACAGAATATAATAGCCGGTTTCGCCCGCTATCTGGCTGGTTTAGATTTTCGAAAAAACGGGAAAATAGACCGGTAAATTTTTACTTTATAAAAAACATGACTTTTTTGTTGATGTTGTTGTTGCTAAATTATATTTATTTGAATTTATAAAAGAAAGGATAAAGTGTTTTGAAAGGAATATTAAACGAAACCCTTTGTGCGATCTTCGATCACACTTACCCACTTTTTTTTTGTGTGTGTGTGTCGTCGGATATTGAATAAGGACATCCAAACTGCAAAAATCGAATTGTTTATTCAACATATTTGACTTTTACGGTTATTGCAGAATTTGAATACCTGTATACCTAAATAAATTATAACATTTATATTTAAAAATATATAATTATGTACTTATTATATATAACCAAACAATGCATTTGATTTAACTCCTAATTAAAAACTAAACATTTAAAAAATTAATAGAAACGTATATCTGGAAGAAAAAAAAATCTACTTTCATTTATTTTTAAACGAATGATAGTTATTGATATATTATAAATTTAGTTTTACGCAGATGCCTACTATTTAAATCAAGAAAGATTAAAAAATCTGCTTATTCAATAACACTCTACATGGTATTAACCTTCAAATATGGCTCAAATGCTTAGCAACAATTTATTTTACTTTCACCGAACATACAACACTTCGAAAAGCCCTTCTCTAAGAATTTCAGTAATTAATCATTCTTAACTTTGTTAATTATTTTTAAATTTTCATTTGAGTAACGGTATTGTTTTTCCATTACCTTCATCGTCACTGAGACTTGTTAAACATGATTAAAGGGTTTATTTAAAATATAAAAGGATACAGTATTCTTCTAAACATATAAAGTCTTTATTATTGGAGTGCATTAAATTAAATAATAAATACACAAATCTTGTAAGGTATTGACTACTCGCATCACGTGAGTAGGCAATGTGTGAATGAGATCGTTTTTGTCCATTAACCGACTATGTGCGTACAAGTTATAAAGGCTCTCTATCTTTCTTTAACTTTCGAAGGACAGCTGAATCCCTGAAATTGTGAGTCGCCGTGTGATTTCGATTATGCAAATTTTCTGGAGCTGGTCGATCGACACGGAAGTATATAAGCAGCGAATTTTGACTTGAGTGCAGAGCTCAGAGGAGCTGGTGAGCGCTCAGCAGAGACTTGGCCTGGGAAGTTGAATATTGCGACTGAGATTTAGGTTTAGCCTTGAGACCTCGCATCGAGTCTCGTGATTAATAATCAGCCTTAGTATTTTTATACTGGAATTTTATGCAGTGATAAAGCTGACTTGAACCTGCATCAGTGCTTATGTAATTTGAAGGATAAGAGTATTGAATCGTGATTATATATTTAAAAAGGTTAAGGTTTAATTATATTGTTTCGTTTTTGTTTAAGCTACAAGTGTTAGCAAGAACTCTTTAGTTAATTTAATTTTTTAGGAAAATTTCGTGGAGCTCGCTCAAACTCCCTACTGATTGTGTTAATAAACCAGTTTTTGGTTTTAAAACAGTTGTACTTCTTTCCTCGTGCTCTACCACACAGCGGACATTTTAAGATGGCCGCTACAATCTTAATACATAAAACAAATAATCATGGATGTTTTAAGTATTGAAGCTATTTAAGGTATCACACTATGTTTAACTAGCACCTTTCTGGTAAATATTACATTTTCATCATTAGATGTGAATGGCTATACAATTAGGGGGTGAAAATCAGTTGTTTTCTATCTTTGGAATAGAGCTGTTTAGCTATATAGTTATAGCTGTTTTTTTTTACATTTCAATTCAAAAGTTTTAATATAAGTTTCCGGAAATTGCTGCTGAAGGTACTGAAAGAAGAAAAGAACTCATTTAATTCAAATTAATGAAGATGCAGTATTGAAATATGGTGATTTTTATGAACTTCATGTGAATAATTCTAAATGTTTTTTAGAAAAAAAAAAACTTAATCCGTTCTCTGATGTGAAACATGCTAATAGCCAGCTACGAATATCCAAGAGGTATGGTTATCTGTACTAATATTATAAATAAAAATCAGTTGTTTCTTTGTTTTTATGGGGGTAATCTGTGTAACTATCGAACTAATTTCATAATGTCAAAAGACAGACTGTGCTCCAACATTGTCTGTATTTTAAGTCGGCACGACGTCCCTCAAGGAGAAGTCGTGCTAAATCCCTTTACATGGAATACAAACTTAAAATTTCGCATTGCGGTTACTTTTAAAATGCTCTCTAAAATGGTTTTCTAAACAATTCGAAAGTTAAGAGGATGAAATTTGTGAAAAACGTTCTAAAATGATTTAGATGGAATTCTTAGACATAGAAACTTGAAATTTTACTTAGATATTGCTTTTAAGACACAGATACTCGTACAGAATAGATTAAAAGGATTTGAAATTTAAAAGGAAGCTAGAGAAGAAACATTGTAAAATAGCTATACTTATAAAATCACTCACGTGAAATTTATGAGAGTTTGTAAGTAATGAACTAACTTTTTAAATTTCTGAATTTTTTTTGAAAATCCAAAGATATTTTTATATATTAACAAACGGAAAATATATCCATATTCATCAAACTGATAATTTAAATGGGTATATTGAACTATAGAAAATACAAATATAGAAAGTACATTTTACACAACTATGAATATTGCAACTATATTATACATGTAATATATTACAACTAAATTATTTTATTTTTATTAAAATATTATAATATACTAGACATTAAACAATAGAATGTTTTATGATAACTTTTAGATAGTATTTTATTACATTCTTAGTACCTTACATATCATATTTATTGAAACATAAATCAGTAAACAGTAGTAATTCTTGTCATAAGATAAATTTTGGTAAGTGTCAAATGTTGGGTAAAATTTAAGAAATTAAAGTCAATTGTATTAAAATATTTTATTTATCAATAAAACTTTTTTTATAAACTAAATAAACACATCAGTTAAATTAAATTACCTCTACACAATAAGATTTTATTTGAAATTTTTAAAAAATGTAATGATCCAACTTAAATACAGAAGATCAATAATTTATTAAATTTTAAAAGAAATTCGTACTTCGCTATCGTTATTCAATGAAAGAAAAAAAAACCTCCTTGATTCCTCCTGCTCGACGAAACCAAATAATATTGAATCTGTCCCTTTCTGTAAAATTATTTCTTCAATATTATTTATATTGATATTTAATTATCAATATTCATTTCAAAATTAAAATATCATGCAACTAGAACACACGAATAGCTTAGGCTTACCTAAAAGGTACTCTTTCGGGAGATACAAAGCGATCTTAAATTATTCTGAGTTTTCGAAAATAAATGTTCATACTGTTCAAGAAGTAATTGAATCTACACAATGTAGACACACAAACACATATATTAACGATCAGAAACAAAATATGCGTAACGTTTTCGTGCACATCGTATCTTTTTCTTAAATATTACATCTTATATTCCGCAATCACATTTCTAGTTCAGTTCATAAAAGTTCTAAGACAGATTCATTTTATCAACAGAAAAATATCGTCTGTCCGAGGCGCAAAATAAAAAACGATTAAATTAAAACCATGGAAGTAGCGATAAAACGCAACACACTCCCACCTTTGAGTTTCGAATTCAATGAAACTCAAACTTTACTTTGGGTTTATATAAACTACCATATCGGGATCGTTTTCCAGGTACAGTCAGCACAGGAGAGTCACTAGCACTTTTGTGGAAAATAGGCTCAGTAGATTCAGTATCTAAAAAGCAGTCTTTAATAGAATGTTAGATCGTCGGTTTGGTAGGAGCAGGATCTAAAGGACATTCTTTATCATTCGATTGAACAGTCTGTTCAGAAGATCTTGAGTTTTGAATTGTAGAATGGAGTTCAGTACCTCTTTCATGGGTTACTTCTTGAGGAATCAATCTGAGAACAGGACGTAGAAATTCGCCACATTTCATCTTTACATTTACTAATCCTACATTTCCATTTTTTGAAGGATAAAGTTCAATAACTTTGGCAAGTGGCCATTCAAGTTTTTTGACATTCTCACTAGACACAAGAACGACATCACCAATCTGGACAGGTCTCTGATTTTTGTTAAATTTCGAGGATTGTTTTAAATATCCCAAATATTCAGTGCGGAATCTTTTCGCAAATCTTGTTTTAGTCGCTGTCTATAGGCATGTCTCTTATTAATAGACGATGAATCCAAAATGTCAAGATCAGGAATACCTGATTCTCTAATGTCCTGTAAAAGCATAGAAGGAGTAAGTGGTATTAAATCATCAATTTCCTCTGAAACATAGGTCAAAGGCCGCTGATTAACAATGCTTTCAGTATCGCAAATAGCAGTTTGCATTTCTACTAAGTCCAAAGAGCTTCGTCCTAAGACTTTTCTAAGGATCCCTTTTATTACGCCTATCACACGTTCCCACCATCCACCTCACCACGGCGCAGATGAAGGGTTAAATTTCCAAGTGATCTTCTGAGTTGTGCTGCACTGAGAAATAAAAACAGGAATTTAAGAAGTGGCTCGGCTGAGATCCCAAGATTCTTTCGATTTGTTTATTTTTATCATTAATTTATCTATGATATTACTTTAAGAGAATACAATTTACAATTTGTTTTTGATTGACTTTTCTATATCAACAAAAAACATTAAAATTATCTAATATTTCAACTACCGAAAACAAAACGTAAGTCCACTACCAAAAAAAATACAAACATAAAATTAATGCAAATATATAAAACACAACTAGTCGGATGTGCCAATCCGAAAAATTTCTTCTATCTCACTCATGTTAATACTTCAAAATTCGCTATCACATCGCCAATAAAATCAATATTTTTCGTCATTCTGTTGTAACTCCGCTTCTTGCGAATCGTCGGCTTACCGGGATGCGACCAACTGATGTATACTAAACTACGAAAAGTCCTTCTGGCCTGTACTGACAGGAACAGATAGCCTCCCTATTCCTTGGCTTTACGATTTTAGCTAATTTTACTCGAAAACACGAAGCTAAAATGCTGGAACCCAATTAAAGAAGATTCATTCCCAGTTCTCGTCCACATTGAATTAGAATGAGAATGGTGTAGTTCAAATTAGTCAAATTAGTTCTCTGCAACCAAGTTGGCTTCATTTATGGCAACCTACTTTTGTCGCCAAATTTGGCGATATTGCGCCAACACTCGCCAAGCTTGGCGAGAATTTGACGTTTGCGAATATAAATATATAGTTTATTAAAACACACATATACAATATATTCTATACAATATATATTTGTAGATCGTGGAATAGTAAAAATCTATTCACCGTTGTCCGGTCATCCAAGGATGTCTGTTAAATGGCTGGTAACCTTCTCTCCCACATGGTTTATTAGTGAAAAATTGCAGACTCAGGAATTGGCTGGAGTTGCTCAGTGGTTAGAGCAACAGCCTGGAAAGCTGTGGACTCAGGTTCGATTCCTTGCTCTGGCTAATTTTTCACTCCATGTTGGATTATTGTATTTAATGTATGTATGTCTGTATAATAATTGTATATCTATAAATATATAGTGTTAAGCATATAAGAATAGAAACAATGGTTACAACAATGAAAGAGTATTTGCCGAAACCATGTTAACTAAAACTCATAAATTAAACCCGTTTATGGATGAAATCTGCTGTTTTGTTTGAAAATGTCAGCTACCCTAAAAGTTCAAATCGCAATATCTCAGCTATTTTTTATGATAGAGGCAAAACAAAAATTGCTCTGGATTCTCCGGATCAAGGGCGAACATTTAACGAAAAAAACTTTTAAGATTTCTAATTTTTTTGTACATCTTTTTGAATTTTAATTCTTTAAATGGGTATCACAGTGCCTCCTGCTTGCGGAATATCACCAAATTCAAGTAGGACCTGCTGGCCATAGCCAAAAACATAGAACAAAATTTGTTTTCGTGGAAATATCCCCAAATTTAACTTGGACCGGCACTCTATAGTCAGAAACATGTAACAAAAATGGTTCAATTATCTGCATAACTTCATACACTTTTCGATGATACAATAGTGAAAATCGAACAAAAATCGCGATAGCAGCGGCCCTTTCGTCAAAATATCCCCAAATTCAAGGAGGACCTGCTTGCCATAGCTAAAAAGAATGTGATTCAATTTGAAACATAACTTCATGCACTTTTCGATGATACAATAGTGAAAATCGAACAAAAATCGCGATAGAAGCGCCCCTTTGCGTCGAAATATCCCTAAATTCAAGTAGGACATGCTTGTCATAGCTAAAAAGAGTGTGATTCAATTTGAAACATAACTTCATGCACTTTTCGATGATACAATGAGGACGGACAGACGGACAGACAGACATTTTGTAAAAACATATTTTTCGGAATATCTGATGCCTAAAACGTGTAAATCCGTCGAAAACTGGAAGTCGAGAAAAATATCGATTACAATACTTTCTTCTATTATAGATAGAATAAAGTAATAATGTTTCTTACAGCGACTTTCAGATTAGTAGAACTACCTGGAATGTTTATTTTTTTTAAACTTTGAAAGTATATTTTAAAGTGATATTTTTCTGAAAAACTGATAGAACTAAAAAAAAATCAATTAATTCTACTATCTTGAACTCTTTATTTATTTGTTTACAAAACATTAAAATCTTGCAAAATATGAACAAATACCCTTCTTTATTTTTCATTGCACTAACAATCTTAATCTTTCGCGACTGACATTGAAAATCTGACTACAAACGTCACGCATGAAGGTTACTTTTTATTTACTTATTTTCGGTTATCTTCTTTTATTTTTTTTATTTTGAAATTTCTGTCGATTAAAATTTATATTTTTTTAACTTCTAAAATATTGCATTTTAGTAACTTGCAAACATCAAATAATTTGAGAAAAATAATTATATTTACGTGAAACGATACTTTAAAGATAACATGACATTTTCTAATAGATGCTGATTTTAAATTATAAATATAATAACTAAAATTATAATGCAAATAACATCATACATATTCCTTTATATCTCTCCATCTTAATGATAGAAAAATATGTATTTACATAATATATGAAGTAATACTCCTTGTTTTGGACGGCTTTGTTAATTATCCATATATTTTCTGGCGATACGTGACGAATTGCTACAATGCATTTTACTTACATATAATTTAACTTAAGGAAAAAAATCAGAGGTGAAAGAAAAATACTTTTAGCAATATTTCCTCGCTTTTAAATTTTTATCACGTTTTGAAGATATTATTATTCAAAAGTAAAATCAAAGCTAAAAATGAAAAGCTGAAATGTATTAGGGAAAAATGCATTTTAGTATCTGCTAAAAGCATTGGAACATTTTAATTTAGATTTTGGGAGACTCTTTTGCATATACCATTCTGGTAATTTCTTCTATTTGACAAGACTGGCTGATATATTAACTCAGTGCTATGTATTCAAGGACATTTTCTGTAATCTTGCTAAAGAAGTTACCGTGATCAATTCACTTTAATTAACAATACATCAAATTATTTATTTGTAATAGCTCACCAAACAGAAATTTGCCTCATATAAATAAATAAAATTAATAATTATAAAAACAAAGGGTGATCCACGAATCACTTAATTTAAACATACACATACATACATATTTTTCCATAAAAATATTTTGTATCACTTTAAAAAATAGTTGGAGATACGCAACATATTATTCATAATCACTAATGCATTAGTGGTCATTAAATAGGTCAAAACCTGCATTAAAACCTACATAATGTTTAATTGCATTCTATCTCGTTGTAGATATACTAAACACGCTAGTTTAGATGATTGAAATTATTGTCATGTGGTGATATAAGTGATAGCTAGCAATATATTTAACTGTTATCACTCCATAATAATTCTAAACTATATAATATATATAATACAGTGACCAGTGAATGTTCCTTCTGTATACACGCTGTTAAACCCTAGTTTAACAATTCAGAGATAGGTATATACTATATGTAACTGTTATCATTATATAAGATACTAGCAAGCTACGCCCGCTACGCTGGTCAATTTCTCTTAACGAACCTTTAATCAAACAAAATATTGACATTCCATAATTCACTTTTATATTTTAACAGAATAATAAGGATACTATAATTTGTGACTCGTGCTATAGTCAATATACACGTCAGGACACGTCGCCCTTATCATTATCTTTTTACGCGTGAAGGTTTCGCTATGGTACTCTATTGTGAAATTTGGTAATTTTAGAAATTCAATAGTTGAAAAATCGCAGAATCATTAGATCATTTTTCTTTAGAAATTGTTCTTAGAGCGCATTTAGATCTTATAAATAACAATCATGCCGAACTTGAAGTTTCTAGCTCCTTCAGCATCGCAAAAATCGCAATTTTAGAACGTTTTTCGCTTCTGCACCCCCCTCGGGGTAGTGGCACCGACATAAAATATAGCCTATGTTGGAGCAGGGATTGTCACCATCCATTTGCCACCATCACTTTTGAAATCGCTTTAGTAGTTCCAGACATTCCATACAAATTGTAATTTAGAATGTTTTTAGAAAATTTTTTGCTTATTTCAGCCTTTTAAATTTCGAATTTTTTTAGATTTTGTTCTTATAGAGCATTTAAATCTTGTAAGTAACGACCATACAAAATGTCAAGTTCCTAACTCCTTCATTATTGAAAATATCATGATTTTGGAACGTTTTTCGCTCCTGCACCCTCTGCGGGCAGTGGTACCGACAAAAAATTTAGCATATGTTGGAGCAGGGACTGTCACCATCCATTTGCCACCATCACTTTTGAAATCGGTTCTGTAGTTTCAGAGATTCCATAGAAATTGTAATTTAGAATGTTTTTAGAACGCTTCTTCCTCATCTCACCCTTTTAAATTGCAAATGTTTTTATAATTTGTTCTTAGAGAGCATTTACATCTTATAAGTAACTACCATACCAAATTTGATACTTCTATCTCCTTCAGTACACACAAAATCGAAATTTTAGAACGTTTTTCGCTCCTGCACCCCCTGGGGGTGGTGGCACCGACATAAAAAATAGCCTATGTTGGAGCAGGGATTGTCACCATTAATTTGCCACCATCACTTTTAAAATCGCTTCAGTGGTTCCAGAGATTACCCCCTACAAACAAACAAACAAACAAACAAACAATCTTTACTACTTTATATATAAGTATAGATAAGGGGGAATTAGCCCCTTGTTCCCCCCCCCTTTATACTTAACCAATCAATCCCGAAAACTAATCAGAGATGCGCCTTAACACAGCGAACCTATAAATAAAATTTGAAGGAAATGGGATAATTCTGCATGAAAAACCCATTTACATAAATTAAGGGCTGTATTAGCCCCCCGTAATTCTGCATGAAAAACCCATTTATATAAATTAAGGGGGGATTATCCCCCCGTTCCCCCCCTTTATACTTAACCAATCAATCCCGAAAACTAATCAGGGAAGCGCCTTTACACAGTGAACCTATAAACAAAATTTGAAGGAAAACGGAAAAATTATGCATGAAAAACCCATTTATATAAATTAAGGGGGATTAGCCCCCCGATCCCCCCCCTTTATACTTAACTAATCAATCCCGAAAACTAATCAGGGAAGCGCCTTAACTCAGTGAACCTATAAACAAAATTTGAAGGAAAACGGAATAATTCTGCATGAAAAACCCATTTATATAAATTAAGTGGGGGGTTAGCCCCCCCGTTCCCCCCTTTATACTCAGCCAATCAATCCCGAAAATTATCATGCAAGCGCCTTAACACAGTGAACCTATAAACAAAATTTGAAGGAAAACGGAATAATTCTGCATGAAAAACCCATTTATATAAATTAAGGGGGGATTACCCCCCCGTTCCCCCCTTTATACTTAACCAATCAATCCCGAAAAGTAATCAGGGAAGCGTCTTAACCCAATGAACCTATAAACAAAATTTGAAGGAAAACGGAATAATTCTGCATGAAAAACCCATTTATATAAATTAAGGGGGGAATTAGCCCCCCGATCCCCCCCCCCTTTA
This sequence comes from Maratus michaelseni, assembly GCA_963931845.1. NCBI lineage: Eukaryota > Metazoa > Arthropoda > Arachnida > Araneae > Salticidae > Maratus > Maratus michaelseni. The sequence goes on from OZ007589.1 coordinate 82,431,849, forward strand.
TATTAACTAATCAATCCCGAAAACTAATCAGGGAAGCGCTTTAACACAGTGAACCTATAAACAAAATTTGAAGGAAAACGAATAATTCTGCATGAAAAACCCATTTATATAAATTAAGGGGGGGGGGAATTAGCCCCTTGTTCCCCCCTTTATACTTAACCAATCAATCCCGAAAAGTAATCAGGGAAGCGTCTTAACCCAATGAATCTATAAACAAAATTTGAAGGAAAACGGAATAATTCTGCATGAAAAACCCATTTATATAAATTAAGGGGGGGATTAGCCCCCACCCCCCGATCCCCCCCTTTATACTTAACTAATCAAACCCGTAAACTAATCAGGGAAGCGCCTTAACTCAGTGAACCTATAAACAAAATTTGAAGGAAAACGGAATAATTCTGCATGAAAAACCCATTTATATAAATTAAGGGGGGGGGGGAATTAGACACTTGTCCCCCCCCCTTTTATACTTAACCAATCAATCCCGAAAACTAATCAGGGAAGCGCCTTAACACAGTGAACCTATAAACAAAATTTGAAGGAAAACGGATATTTCTATGAAGAGTTATCGCATTACGTACGTACATACATACATACAGAACCGGCTGCCAAGCTCTCAGGGCTTGACAGCCAGTGTGATAACTGAAAAATCGCAATTTTAGAACGTTTTTTGCTCCTGCACCCCCTGGGGTTAGTGGCACCGACATAAAATATAGCCTATGTTGGAGCAGGGGTTGTCACCATCAATTTGCCACCATCACTTTTGAAATCGCTTTAGTAGTTCCAGACATTCCATACAAATTGTAATTTAGAATGTTTTTAGAAAATTTTTTGCTTATTTCAGCCTTTTAAATTTCGAATTTTTTTAGATTTTGTTCTTATAGAGCATTTAAATCTTGTAAGTAACGACCATACAAAATGTCAAGTTCCTAACTCCTTCATTATTGAAAATATCATAATTTTGGAACGTTTTTCGCTCCTGCACCCTCTGCGGGCAGTGGTACCGACAAAAAATTTAGCATATGTTGGAGCAGGGACTGTCACCATCCATTTGCCACCATCACTTTTGAAATCGGTTCTGTAGTTTCAGAGATTCCATAGAAATTGTAATTTAGAATGTTTTTAGAACGCTTCTTCCTCATCTCACCCTTTTAAATTGCAAATGTTTTTATAATTTGTTCTTAGAGAGCATTTACATCTTATAAGTAACTACCATACCAAATTTGATACTTCTATCTCCTTCAGTACACACAAAATCGAAATTTTAGAACGTTTTTCGCTCCTGCACCCCCTGGGGGTAGTGGCACCGACATAAAATATAGCCTATGTTGGAGCAGGGATTGTCACCATTAATTTGCCACCATCACTTTTAAAATCGCTTCAGTGGTTCCAGAGATTACCCCCTACAAACAAACAAACAAACAAACAAACAATCTTTACTACTTTATATATAAGTATAGATAAGGGGGAATTAGCCCCTTGTTCCCCCCCCCCTTTATACTTAACCAATCAATCCCGAAAACTAATCAGAGATGCGCCTTAACACAGCGAACCTATAAATAAAATTTGAAGGAAATGGGATAATTCTGCATGAAAAACCCATTTACATAAATTAAGGGCTGTATTAGCCCCCCGTAATTCTGCATGAAAAACCCATTTATATAAATTAAGGGGGGATTATCCCCCCGTTCCCCCCCTTTATACTTAACCAATCAATCCCGAAAACTAATCAGGGAAGCGCCTTTACACAGTGAACCTATAAACAAAATTTGAAGAAAAACGGAATAATTATGCATGAAAAACCCATTTATATAAATTAAGGGGGATTAGCCCCCCGATCCCCCCCCTTTATACTTAACTAATCAATCCCGAAAACTAATCAGGGAAGCGCCTTAACTCAGTGAACCTATAAACAAAATTTGAAGGAAAACGGAATAATTCTGCATGAAAAACCCATTTATATAAATTAAGTGGGGGGTTAGCCCCCCCGTTCCCCCCTTTATACTCAGCCAATCAATCCCGAAAATTATCATGCAAGCGCCTTAACACAGTGAACCTATAAACAAAATTTGAAGGAAAACGGAATAATTCTGCATGAAAAACCCATTTATATAAATTAAGGGGGGATTAGCCCCCCGTTCCCCCCTTTATACTTAACCAATCAATCCCGAAAAGTAATCAGGGAAGCGTCTTAACCCAATGAACCTATAAACAAAATTTGAAGGAAAACGGAATAATTCTGCATGAAAAACCCATTTATATAAATTAAGGGGGGAATTAGCCCCCCGATCCCCCCCTTTATATTAACTAATCAATCCCGAAAACTAATCAGGGAAGCGCTTTAACACAGTGAACCTATAAACAAAATTTGAAGGAAAACGAATAATTCTGCATGAAAAACCCATTTATATAAATTAAGGGGGGGGGGGGGGAATTAGCCCCTTGTTCCCCCCTTTATACTTAACCAATCAATCCCGAAAAGTAATCAGGGAAGCGTCTTAACCCAATGAACCTATAAACAAAATTTGAAGGAAAACGGAATAATTCTGCATGAAAAACCCATTTATATAAATTAAGGGGGGGATTAGCCCCCCCCCCCGATCCCCCCCTTTATACTTAACTAATCAAACCCGTAAACTAATCAGGGAAGCGCCTTAACTCAGTGAACCTATAAACAAAATTTGAAGGAAAACGGAATAATTCTGCATGAAAAACCCATTTATATAAATTAAGGGGGGGGGGAATTAGACACTTGTTCCCCCCCCCCTTTTATACTTAACCAATCAATCCCGAAAACTAATCAGGGAAGCGCCTTAACACAGTGAACCTATAAACAAAATTTGAAGGAAAACGGATATTTCTATGAAGAGTTATCGCATTACGTACGTACATACATACATACAGAACCGGCTGCCAAGCTCTCAGGGCTTGACAGCCAGTGTGATAACTGAAAAATCGCAATTTTAGAACGTTTTTTGCTCCTGCACCCCCTGGGGTTAGTGGCACCGACATAAAATATAGCCTATGTTGGAGCAGGGGTTGTCACCATCAATTTGCCACCATCACTTTTGAAATCGCTTTAGTAGTTCCAGACATTCCATACAAATTGTAATTTAGAATGTTTTTAGAAAATTTTTTGCTTATTTCAGCCTTTTAAATTTCGAATTTTTTTAGATTTTGTTCTTATAGAGCATTTAAATCTTGTAAGTAACGACCATACAAAATGTCAAGTTCCTAACTCCTTCATTATTGAAAATATCATAATTTTGGAACGTTTTTCGCTCCTGCACCCTCTGCGGGCAGTGGTACCGACAAAAAATTTAGCATATGTTGGAGCAGGGACTGTCACCATCCATTTGCCACCATCACTTTTGAAATCGGTTCTGTAGTTTCAGAGATTCCATAGAAATTGTAATTTAGAATGTTTTTAGAACGCTTCTTCCTCATCTCACCCTTTTAAATTGCAAATGTTTTTATAATTTGTTCTTAGAGAGCATTTACATCTTATAAGTAACTACCATACCAAATTTGATACTTCTATCTCCTTCAGTACACACAAAATCGAAATTTTAGAACGTTTTTCGCTCCTGCACCCCCTGGGGGTAGTGGCACCGACATAAAATATAGACTATGTTGGAGCAGGGATTGTCACCATTAATTTGCCACCATCACTTTTAAAATCGCTTCAGTGGTTCCAGAGATTACCCCCTACAAACAAACAAACAAACAAACAAACAAACAAACAAACAATCTTTACTACTTTATATATAAGTATAGATAAGGGGGAATTAGCCCCTTGTTCCCCCCCCCTTTATACTTAACCAATCGATCCCGAAAACTAATCAGAGATGCGCCTTAACACAGCGAACCTATAAATAAAATTTGAAGGAAATGGGATAATTCTGCATGAAAAACCCATTTACATAAATTAAGGGCTGTATTAGCCCCCCGTAATTCTGCATGAAAAACCCATTTATATAAATTAAGGGGGGATTATCCCCCCGTTCCCCCCCTTTATACTTAACCAATCAATCCCGAAAACTAATCAGGGAAGCGCCTTTACACAGTGAACCTATAAACAAAATTTGAAGGAAAACGGAATAATTATGCATGAAAAACCCATTTATATAAATTAAGGGGGATTAGCCCCCCGATCCCCCCCCTTTATACTTAACTAATCAATCCCGAAAACTAATCAGGGAAGCGCCTTAACTCAGTGAACCTATAAACAAAATTTGAAGGAAAACGGAATAATTCTGCATGAAAAACCCATTTATATAAATTAAGTGGGGGGTTAGCCCCCCCGTTCCCCCCTTTATACTCAGCCAATCAATCCCGAAAATTATCATGCAAGCGCCTTAACACAGTGAACCTATAAACAAAATTTGAAGGTAAACGGAATAATTCTGCATGAAAAACCCATTTATATAAATTAAGGGGGGATTAGCCCCCCGTTCCCCCCTTTATACTTAACCAATCAATCCCGAAAAGTAATCAGGGAAGCGTCTTAACCCAATGAACCTATAAACAAAATTTGAAGGAAAACGGAATAATTCTGCATGAAAAACCCATTTATATAAATTAAGGGGGGAATTAGCCCCCCGATCCCCCCCCTTTATATTAACTAATCAATCCCGAAAACTAATCAGGGAAGCGCTTTAACACAGTGAACCTACAAACAAAATTTGAAGGAAAACGAATAATTCTGCATGAAAAACCCATTTATATAAATTAAGGGGGGGGGGAATTAGCCCCTTGTTCCCCCCTTTATACTTAACCAATCAATCCCGAAAAGTAATCAGGGAAGCGTCTTAACCCAATGAACCTATAAACAAAATTTGAAGGAAAACGGAATAATTCTGCATGAAAAACCCATTTATATAAATTAAGGGGGGGATTAGCCCCCCCCCCCGATCCCCCCCTTTATACTTAACTAATCAAACCCGTAAACTAATCAGGGAAGCGCCTTAACTCAGTGAACCTATAAACAAAATTTGAAGGAAAACGGAATAATTCTGCATGAAAAACCCATTTATATAAATTAAGGGGGGGGGGAATTAGACACTTGTCCCCCCCCTTTTATACTTAACCAATCAATCCCGAAAACTAATCAGGGAAGCGCCTTAACACAGTGAACCTATAAACAAAATTTGAAGGAAAACGGATAGTTCTATGAAGAGTTATCGCATTACGTACGTACATACATACATACAGAACCGGCTGCCAAGCTCTCAGGGCTTGACAGCCAGTGTGATAACTGAAAAATCGCAATTTTAGAACGTTTTTTGCTCCTGCACCCCCTGGGGTTAGTGGCACCGACATAAAATATAGCCTATGTTGGAGCAGGGGTTGTCACCATCAATTTGCCACCATCACTTTTGAAATCGGTTCGGTAGTTCCCGAGATTACCCCCTACAAACAAACAAACAAGATTTACTCCTTTATAATATTAGTGTAGATAGATAGATACAAAATAGATTTTAACAGACATTTCACTTTATAATTGTTCAAACAGTTGTATAATTTTAAAAAGTCCGTTTGATTTTTTCCTGCACATGAATGTTGTTAATTAAGGTTCTCACAAAGTTTGCTGTTAGTGACAAAATTAACTTGGAAGACGAAGAATATCTAAATTATCTATAAACTAATCTTCTTACTGGAGGTTTATTAAAGCTATGAAGTATTTTAAAGAAAAAGGAAGTTCTAGTTTTTTTCCAGCAGTATTGAAATTTTATTATTGTTTTCTTATCCTTTTGTACTTAACACTATTATTTTTACGAAACTAAATTTAATATTCTATTAAAAATTGTCGGGAAATTAGTTCAGTGTCAACTTTAACTATGGTTGGGAGAAAAGAAATTTGGCTCAAACGCTTTTGATACAAAAGTCAAAATCTTTAAATAAACATGCTAAAGCGTGTTAAAGAGAGCTTGAACACTTCCTTTCTGACATCAGCTTTACACGAAATTTATAGAAAAGTGTCTTAATTAGCGATGGCGCTATTGAGCAATGTATAACTATAGTTATGAAACTACTATTATCACTATAGTTAAGAAACTACTTAGATGCATTTTAATGATTTCAAAGAATTAACGTTAATTTAAAAAAATGATACAGCCCAAAATTTTACGAAACACTTTTCTTTTAACATTGAATAAAACTACATAAGCAAACTTAATGATAGCGTATAGTAATTGTCTTTACGTGAAAATAGATTTTCGTTTATATATATATAGTTACAATATTGAACGTAGAGGCTGAATAGAAAATGCGAACATTTAAAAGCATTATTATAAATGAATAGTACTACATAAACATGAATATTTAATAATTATGTTGTTAGTTTTAATATTGAATAACTTAAACTTAATAACGAATACGTATTACTTAACGTAAATCAATAAGTAAACTTAATTATAGTGTACAGTAAATTACTTTTCGTGAAAACACAATTTTTGTAATAAATATATAATTACAATATCTAACGTAGTGGTTAAACGAAAAATGCGAACATTTGAAAATATTATTATAAATGACTTAAAAGAATTATTCAGAATATGGATAATATATGTTGATGATATATTTGTCATAACTAAGAAATGTATAAACATTTCCCATTTACTGAAAGAACATAATTATTATGATCAAAATATACATTTTGCCGTGGAAGCAAAAAAAGGCAACACCCTAGCATTCCTAGCAGTACAACATATTCCATTCGAATATAGTCTAGTAACAAAAGAATTCAGGAAACCAAATGCAAGCTTCCACATAACCTCAAAATACTCAAGAACACATTTTCTATATAAAATAACATTAATAAATACATATATGCTGTTAAAGTATGTTCAGCCGAAGACCTCTTGCATACAGAAATAAACAAAATTAAAACAGATAGCAAGGATTCAAAATACGCCACAAAACAATACAAATGTTAATCGACAGAGCGACATCAATATACGATAGGGTACAATCAGTCAAGAAGGTAATAAAATCTACAAATTCAATCATATTTATGACAGTTTCCCTACAGTTAAATTTAAAAAAAAAACTTGGAATGGGTAATCCCATCACCTCAGATCCATCTATATTCAAATTAATCAGAACAGACGCTGAGAAAATTATTTACATTCATAGGGAAGATACAAAATTAATTTCAATGATAATACAGTAAAGACAATTTCATATATAGGTATGACAAAACGAAAAATAGACGACAGAATAAGCACAAAAACGTGATATAAACTTAAATGAATCTACTACTGAAATTACCATCTTACACAAATAAATCACCAATAACGATAGATTTCCACAATATCGAGAAATTAGCAAATTATTACCGTTTAAATTACTCATTGCTAAGGGTGACCAAACAAATTATCACAGCAAATTTTGAAATATGCAATGATATTATGCATGCAAATATTGATAACAGATGGCGCTACTTATTAGGAATAAAGAAAAATGGGAAAAACATAAGCGACAGGAATTAGCGAGGTAAACCGAACAGCATTTACCTATGATGCCTCAGAGCAAAATGTAAAAATATTTTTAAAGATTTTAAACTTCTGAACTAATTTTTAGTGCGTTTGAAAGCATTCTTTAGAATTTTTAGACATATGCACTATTTTTTGTGTGTTTTAACCCTTTGACGGATAAAGCACTTCAATTGCTAAGATGTTGAAATAAATGATTGATACCGGAAATTATGAACAAATTTATTTTTATATAACAAAAAAGCGATATTTCACATATATAATAAATGAAAAACATTTCTATTAAAATTCTGCTGTCATTGTTGAGTTTCGTAATTAGAGTTTTGTGGTTTCGTGGGGAAACCAATGAACGTTAAAGGGTTAAAATAACATAATGTCTGAATAAAATTTGTAGAACAAGTAATTACGGTTTATAATTACAATCAAATCAAAGGAAAATTCGAAATAAATTATATTTCTAACAAAAATCGGTATTAGGAATCTTTGAGGACAGAAAAAGAGGCTATTTTGAAACTATGGATACTACATAGATCATGTAATATAGTGAAGAGAAATTTTGAAAATGGCACTTATTTAAAGGCTAGATCACGACGGAATAATACTTTTTGCTCTAATGATTGACGTCGTCTGGTGCAATTTGTATAATAAAGCCTGTTGAGAATTGATTTGATCACACGATGCCTGTGGGCGGCGTTATAACTCGCTCACGCCGTTACGTAATAACCCGAACTGACTAGAATACTTTTGTATTCATGGAATAAATTATCTCGAAAATGGAGCATTTACTCGATGTGCTCCCCTGGAATCTTTATTAAGTTCAGTCTAATTTAATTATTAAAACGTAATCGCTGTGTTTAAATTTTCCTGTTCATAAAAAGAAGAAAAAGCACTCAAGACTTTTATACTGAATTTAACAACAACAAGGCACCAATACTCTTGAAATATCTTTATATTTATCTAGTTTCGATTACGCTTTACGTTCATTTTTACATCCTAACCTTTATTAAAATGTTTCACAGAATTCTTATTAGATTTTGAATACAATACATGTGTTCGAAAGGAAGTCATTCGAAGAAAAGCGCCAAATTTGCAATTCCGACTCGAGGAGGTTGCTAATCAAAGAACATGATGAGGGAAGTCAAAACAATTCACCAAACTCATTGTCAACAGTGTAGTGTTTGTGTCCAGTTGAACTACCAATTGTAAATTGTCGTGAAATTTTATAGATCTTCCTGATTTTGAAAATGGATCAATACTCATATACTAGGATATATAACGTGTGAAATATCTGATGACAATCCGAGAAACTTTTTACAAATGAGCACTAACAATGCACTCTGTCACAAGACAGCTATTATTTCCAACAGAGTTCAACGCTGCACTGTTAAAATATCCCAGTAAAATTATGGTCAGTGGCCGGCAGCAGAGATTCCAGTCCTACCCCGTAAACAAAAGCCTATTTTTTGTGCAGCCCATGATTTTACGGGCAAAGTAATACATCATTATAATGCACAGGATATAATGCACTTTAAAACACAATAACACTTTACTTACTGTTCCGTAGCACGTAGCACGCTAGATAAATTATCTCAGAATCGCTTTTCTGGTGGGTTACAAAATATGTTACGGTCGTGGTTAAGTGACATTATTTTTCGAAACACGACTAAACGGAAGAGTTACACCCTAGCGGAGGAAAATGTGTGGTGCCGTACCATATTTTGGCTAACAGATGGTCTAAAACTGTAAGAAACAGTGGATTACTCTTAATTTTCTAAATATCTAAGGTATAAGACCGCTTATTTAGTGGATCAGATCATTTTTCATCAAATAAGGCTGTTGCCCGTGAAAACTGTAGGGCAAAAGCTCATAAATTTACAATTTTTGCTGAGAGTGTGGATATTGGAGTTCTTTAAATACCCCTATATTTCGCAAAATGCTCTCGTGAAATTTCAACCTATTTTGGGGGAGCTCCTCAGTGTACAGTGTTTTAGTACCAGATATGATGTATTGCAACTCAAGTACCACACATTGGCGAAAATTATTGAAGTTGAAACAGCTACTAGCATTAATTATCTTCCAGAAGTAAAGCGGCGATGTATATATATGGCTTGTGAATATCATTGTATCATTAAAACATTTCTCTAATTATAAAAATTCTCTACATGTTAAAGTATCAAACATAGCATTTAAAATTGTTTCAGTAAATATTTTCTTATTTAATAAATGGTTAAAACATCGATTTCTGAGAAAACGGATATTGATTCGGTCATTGTTTTCGTTGTTGTTGTTTTATCGTAATAGTTACTTCTACAGTACTAAGATTGCTAAAAAAATATAAATTCTTAAAAAATAAAAGCAAACATTTTGTAGAATTTTTACTGTAATCTAGAATATACTTTTATTGGAAAGTGTCGAAATGAATTGTAGTTTTTCCAACATCTTTAGTATTATTTCTAAACAAAAATAATAAAAGAATAAAAAATAACTCTGTATGAGTGCATAGTTTAAATTCCGTGTCGAATACCAACAGTTTTAAGAGGAATGAATTAATTAAATGCAGTTAAGAAATATAAATTTAAATGATTCAATAATAAAATCTAGAGGACTGTTAAAATTCTGCGACTTTTTTTTTTTTTAATTTTGAACTTTATATCTGTTAAAACACTTGTATCACAACTTCCATATAAATGTTTAACTAATAACACTAATTCAGTTTAAATGCAATTGTAAATACAAATATGGTAATTTATTTATTTATTTTTATTTTTATCTGTCTTTCATTGAAGTAGCTTTATTTTCTATAAATGTATAAGAACGCAAAATGGTTATTGGTTAGAAAATTTATTAAAAAAATATATATTTGTTATATTATTTTAAGTTAATATACAAACTACCGATTTAGTACTGTTATAAAATATCTAGAGAAAGTTTTGTGGTTTCCACATTATAATACCTAATGTAAAACTCACCTAAGAATAATTAGTAATTCTAATGTGAATTGCGAAACGCCATTAGGACGTCATTAATGGTAAAACGAGGCTAACGAAAAATACAGGCTACAGCGGTGCATTCCCCTTATCTTTTTTTACAGACCGCTAGAGTGACGTGATGCTCTTTTCGTACACCTGCACGGTAGCCTTTCTTTTTCGTTAGCCTCGTGGTAAAACATGCAATATACAGCTATGTCATATGTTAAAGGAATACGTCTTATTTAAAAAAATTCGTTTTTATTGTATATCGATATACACATTGCAAAATATACTAAAAATGGACTTTTATGGGCACGTTTATGACACTGATATATAAAAAACGATTTACAGTAAAACTTGTAAAAAGAGAACCTGTCTGCAACGAAATCGTGTATTAAACGATAAAGATTGAAACTTGATTTTGTGGCAGATCGAAACCCGAATCATTATAGTTGCTGTGGTGGCGACCATTTTAGAAAGATATTTTTTTCCACTGCACAGAGTTTTCCTTTTCACAGGTTTTACTGTATCTTGAAGAGAATATGATGTTTTCGGTGCTTGTGCAATGAAGCTCATTTTGACTGGGTGAAGCGATCCAGTAGGAACTCTAAATCGATTCATTACAGGCTAGATGAAAAGTATTATACGACTATCAATCAAAGATCAATCAATATATCATCGACTATATCAATGCAATTTACTTTTTTAATGAAAACTATATCAAAAAGCACCAAATTGCGCATAGCTCTTGTCTTATTTTATGTCCAATAAAGACAAAAGATGACGAGTCCTTTGAAGCAGTTTTTAAAAATAAATGTCGTTAAATATAATGAACATTTAAATTAAAAAAACAGTAATTTTAAGAAGTGGGATTAGTTGCATGGCTCACGTTAACAAATAATGATGCTATAGATAAACCCCATTAAATGAGCGTGTTGACTTAGGACATGGGGATAAGCATGGTCAATTACATATCAAATTCAAATGTAGTTCTAATCTGTTAAAATTATTTTAAGTACAGTCATTATTCACTATGAATACAAATGTTACCCGCTTTAAATGTTCAGAATTCTCCAAACAGATCAAAATCCTCAAAATTTATTACCATATTTAAGAACCTAACGATTATATTCAATACATCGTTTAAGTGAATTTTTAAAAGTTTGCTGTTTTTTATTTGTATTTTTTGAATATTTTAAACAATGTAATGTACAAAACAATGTAAAACAATATGCACCTGATTTATAAAATCTTAAAGTTCTGAAATTTTCAACTAGTATCATGTTTATGGTATGTATACTATATTTAAGGCAACCAATATAATTTTTTGTTAGTTTGCTTTCTTAAATCCAATTTAAATCCGCCATTTTAATAGCGCTTGTGTTCCAGATTTTCATGGAATTTATTTTAATTTTAAAGAAAGCTATATCCGTATGATATATTTGTATCATTTTAATTTGTAAAAAGTATGGAAAATAATCTTCACCTTTCACTTCATTTATAATAATTTTAGGTATTCCAAACAAGTGTAAATATCCTCTGGAGTTCAGTAGTTCATATTTTTGTACATGCTAATAATCCCTTTATTACAATCCAGCAAGAGACGAACATAACGAGACACGAGCCCTTAAAACAGATATATGTTAATTATGAACTTAATCCGAAAGGAAGCTCTTGAAATACTTGTCGGACCTAAATTTCGTCATGAAACATAATACAAATACTATTATATTCACATGCAGTTTTTTAGAAATTTGTAAAGAAGAAGAAGAAACACATAAAACAACAACAACAACAACACAAAATTATTATTATTGTATATAAAGCAATGATTTCTTTTGTCATCAAATTACCGTTTATTTTTTATTTTTACACATGAAAAGAAAACTTTTTTCTCTCGAAACATGCTTTGGTTTATGATATATTTTATGCTTTTTCATTTGAAAAATGTCGACTGCTACATGAATTTTTAACATTTTTGCCATAATTAAATTTCCACAGGTGTGTTATTGTATACATAAAAACTAGGTAATTTTTTTAAAAAAGTGTGCATCATAGTTTTCATTTTTAAATATTCCATGGAAACTTAAAGTTTTTCTATTCTGTTTGTCTGTATGCATATTGTTTAGCTGTAAATATGAAATTTATAACTTATGAATTAACAAATGATGTAGCGTTTACTATTTAAAATATTGCACTATTTTAAATACTACCCGCAACAAAAAATAGTCAACCCGCAACATTCTGTCACATTGCATCAAAATAAAAGTTAACCGAAACAGAAACTGGAGCAGGATACTCATCAGAATACCTCCAAATTATTTTCGATAAGCCATCCTTTGAATAGCTTTGCCTTGAAGAAAATAAAGAAAAAAGACAATGATAATACAGCATAAGACTATTCTGTTTGAAAAAAGAAATAAAGAAAGAAAGATGGTCATTTTCTAATTAGCCTAAAACTGCATAGGATTTTTGCAATAAGTCTACAGTATTCCTCATTTTTAATCCTGTGTTTCTTCGCCAATTAAGCATAAATGTTCACTATTTTGGATTTATTGTAATTAGCCTGCATATAACTATTTTGTTTGGAAAAAAAAGAGAAGAAAGAAAGAAAGCTGGTCATTTTCTAATAAACCTGAAACTGCATAGGATTTTTGAAATAAGTCTAAATTACATCAGTCGGATTCAGAAACAAATGGTATCATTCCAGTTAGCTTAAAGCTTAATAGGCTCTTTACAATAAGCATGGAAAAAGCCTGATTGGAGAAAGGCCTGATTGTTTCTCCCGGCTATTTGCAAGTAGCCTGATATCGCAATTAGCGTACGACAATTTTACCAGTCTATTTAGCTGAATTATGTGCAGCCCGAGAAACTTTAACAATTTATCCATGTGACGTCGAAGGTACCTACATTATAATATCTACCGTTGTCAGGATGCATGGAAAAATGTATGATTAGAACACGAAAAATGTAAACCCTACCATTTTATTAGCTATGACGTTCATTTTGTTCCACTAAAATTTGAAATATTTACTGTTAAACGTTCCTTACAAATGTTTTCATGTCTTAAAGGGTTTTTTAATAGAGTTATGCATGTTGGACGTGAATAATACGCTAAATGACTCAAATAAGTGCGTGTCCAGATTTAGATATTGATTGCTATAGAAATTCTAAAATGACAATAAAATTGAAATTTTAACACTAACATAAGTCCTATTTGGTAAATTGGGTAAATCTCAGGATAAAAGAAATCACGCACTGTAAAAAAGACATATGTTTCTTAATCTAAGAAACTATAATATAACGGCGAACGAAAATATACTTTACAGAGTTACCTGCAATTCCGAAAATTGTTCTTGAACAACCCAAGAAACAAATATATTTTCGAGATTTAAAGAAGTATTTATGAAAACAACGTTTCTTTTACTGCCGCTGATTTTTGTAAATTATTCCTAGTACTTCTTATAATGTATTAATCAAACAAAATAACGGATTTTTAAATGATACAATTGTCAATTAAACATTTTCAACTACGTAAATGAATTTATACATGCAGGAGTAACAAATTAAAATTAATTTTAATGTTGATGCTTCTGCTGTCCATTTCACATGTTTGTCTGTAAAACATGCTTATGGAACATTAAAATGTTTACTTGAGAATGAATAGCATCTAAAAAAATCTGTATTCCAGGTTACGAAAACTGATTAATACACTAAAAGAACTACTCGGTGTGTTTTCGAAACTCTGTGGTATCAAAATAAACTTTGTTTTTTGAAATGCTTCTATAAATCTCGAAAATATAATTTTCGAAGCTTCTAAAGATAAAGAAGACATTTAGGAATCATGGGTATCGCGGAGGTGCTTATTGTATATCGTGTATATCGCTTATTGTATATCGCTTATTGTATTTTCGTTCGTGGTTATATTTCATTTTCCTAGATTGAGGAACGTTTGACTTTTTCAACAGCGTACAGTGGGTTATCATATTATTAGAGAGGTCTTCAATCATTTGTAAGGAATAAAGATTGCCTTCCCTGAAACCTTCCGCATTTTTTAAATTTATTTTTAGGTGCATTCGTAATTATATAAATACGTAGCACCTATAGTCATCTCTCTGTCTCTCCGTCCGCCCGTATATGACAGCGCAAAAACTTCCCAACCGAATGGTTTGAAATTTAATATATATTATCTTTGCAGAATTTAGTCATTTCAAATTTTATGAAAATCGAGTCAAAACTTAAAAACATATTAATAAAAGTTTCCTTTATTCTATTAAATCCTATCATACGTAATCTATATAGTAAAAGCGCCAGTCATGTGACTGAGGAAAACAAATACGGGTAAACCACGTCTTTTTTAATATGCCAGGTGGCCATTTTTATTCAAAATTATTTTTCGAAGAAAATTGCATAAAAGTTACATTTTTAGAAAGATCGTTCAAAAAAATTGTTTGCTTGAGAGATGAGTTACATTAAAAAACGTATAGATTCTGAGATAACTTCAGTGGGAATTAGGTTAACAGCCGAATATCTCAATCCATTAGAGAAAATAAACACAGGAGAATGGTTCATTATGAGTCATAAAAATATTAAACCATGGAGGTAATCATACGTTAAGCAAGATCTCCATGGTGCATTTTGCAGCGCTATCTGGTGTAGAAAAAGAATTCACATTTGTAAACGTGGCATACGTAATAAGAAAAAAAAAACGCATGCTCATTTCGCTCATAGCAGATGATATAATTCATTACACTGAAATAATAAGGATGCCTTTTTAGCTCACAGGCTATCAAAGCCTGAGAGCTAATGTGCCCGCCCGTCCTGTATGCATGTATGTATGCACGTATGTACGTAACGCGATAACTCTTGATAGAACTAACCGTTTTGTTTTCAATTTTGTTTATAGATTCCTTGTGATAAGGCTATTCCCTGATTATTTTTGGGGGTTCATTGGTTAAATATAAAGGGGGAAAGGGGGGCTAACACCCCAATTTAGATAAATGGGGTTTTCATGCAGAATTATCTGATTTTCTTCAAATTTTGTATATAGGTTCATTGTGATAAGGCGATTCCCTGATTAGTTTGGGGATTCACTATTTAAGTATAAAGGTGGGAAAAAGATAAATGGGTTTTTCATGCAGAATTTTCCGATTTTCTTTAAATTTTGTATATAGGTTCATTGTGGTAAGGAGCTTTCTTGATTAGTTTTGAGGTACAATTGGTTAAGTATAAAGAGAGAAAACGGGGGGGGGTAACCCCCCTCAATTTAGATAAATGGGGTTTTCCTGCAGAATTATCTGATTTCCTTCAAATTTTGTATATAGGTTCATTGTGGGAAGGCGCTTCCCTGATTAGTTTGGCGGTTCATGGGTTAAATATAAGGGGGGAAAAGGGGGGGTAACCCACCCTTAAATTATATAAATGTGTTTTTCATGCAGAATTATCCGATTTTCTTCAAATTTTGTATATAGGTTCATTGTGGTAAGGCACTTCCCTGATTAGTTTTGGGGATGCATTGGTTATGTATAAAGAGGGATACGGGGTCTAATCCCCCCTTAATTTAGATAAATGGATTTTTCATGCAGAATTATTCGATTTGCTTCAAATTTTGTCTATATGTTCATTGTAATAAGGCTCTTAGGTGTTCTTAGGTTAATTATAAGGGGGGGGGTGATCCCCTTAATATATTGTCGATTTCTTTATTTTTCGAGGGGATTATTTCAAATTCTTTGAAATAAGAGTATAATATACACTTAGTGTGAATAGCCTGTGAGCTCAATGCCCTCAGTTTAACTGGGCAGTTTTGTTTTTTTATTTATATTGTGAAAGTAGTTTTAACGTACAATTTCCAACTTGTTACTTCTTACAATACCAGTGGTGGAAGAACTTGCACCATACATTACAAAAAGGAAAAATAACTAGATTTTTTAGATAATTTTCTAGATAAAAATAATAAATGTATGCCACACTAAAATATTTGAATTTATTATATCTTTAAGAAAATTATTTTATTCACCTATTAAATGCTTATGAAATCGCATAAAACTTATAAACAATCATATATGAATAATTGTGCTGCCAAGAGATATTTGAGAGTACCAATGGAAAATAGCTCCATAGGGTTCATGTATGACAATTTGTGACATAAACAGTATTTTTCATTATATGTTTATAAACGTTAAGTATTATTCATTCATTGAAAATGTTAAAATAACTGATTTTTACTTAATTATAACATACTAAAATGCAAAATTATTATTTATTTATGGTGTCTCTATTATTATGATCACCCGCTGCATATTTGAAATATTTAGATGCCATATTGTGGGATACTTAAATACTACTATTTTCTAATCGAAATTATCGATTTATTTTAAAGCAGAATTTTGCCATTAAGTAAGACACACATTCATATAAAGAAATAGTCGCACTTTAAAATCAGAAGGTTTGACTGCTATGCATATTTAATGGGTGTATACTTCTTAGTATTTTCTACTTCCTATCAACATATGTTCAGATATTCTAATGCTGAAAAAAATTACGAATTATATAGTGCGTGTGATAAGATTAAGTACAACAGGAATTTTTAAAATAAATTGTAATTATACATTATAAATTAAATTTATGCTCATGTGTACTACAAATTGTAGATTTTCAAAATATGTTTAAAACTGTTATGATTTATATTTTATCTGAAACCATAGAATTTACAAAAAGTAGAATAATTAGCATGTCAAAATTTATACACAGTAGGTTTTTTAAAATAATGTTTAATGAGCTTATATGTGTGGAGTTTTGTTTTGATAAAATCAAGTTATATATTGTTTCCGAATTAATATTAAACTGAGCTTTTTAATGGCAAATTTCAAGTCTTTAATTGAAGAAAACTGCTTACCGTTTTGGTAAACTGCGCGTGTAATAATACCTCATATGTTTACTATTGGAATTAAGCCAGAACTCAGTACTGGCGAAATGAAAACCGATACATTCTCGACAAAAGTTCTACCCACGTTTATTTGAATTTATTGATTCAAGCATTGTCGTGTTGAGGAATACAATCTTCTACACCTAAAATTCCTCCAATTCCTCCAAGCGAAATATTGCCAAGTGTTTCTTGATAATTTACAAAATATTCACGATCACTAATGAACGTTCGGGATCTCTCACCAATGAAATAAATAGCCAGGTATATTATTAAGGAACAACCATCATGTTGTCTACTAAATATATTCCTTGATTATTTTCAGAGATCATGCCAACAGTATGGAACTCTGGGACTCTAAAGTTATTTTTTTTTATCTTTCAATATAACGTACAGACATTACTCTCCAAATGATACATAATGATTGGGTCATTGTAATCAAGTTCTGTATTGTCTAGTTTCAAGCACGGTCAATCCATCTTACGACATTTAATGTAACCCGAGTCTAAAATACTTCTGCGAAAGTTCTTTTGTATATTTGTCCAATTATATTCTTTATTCGAAAAAGTTAAAAATTACCAAATGAAACCATGTTTCTGATGTGCCAATCCTGATGTGAACACTCATGACTTCCCCGTGAAAATTATTCATGAAATTACAAAAAAAAAATAATGTAGCTCACTTGCGTCCGTGTGCTTGCAGAATACAGGGGCTGTTCTCACATTTTTAGTCGAGTTTGTTTTGGTGAAAAAAGTTCGTCTGTATAGTGAAATAATTTTTCCCAGCTAATATGTTTTTTAAAGTATAAATTCTCGTCTGGCAGACAGAAATTTTGCTTACATTCAAAATTGCTCTTTTAAAGAACCAATAGATGGAAGGCTATATTTCTGCACTTTCCGAAGATAATTATTCGTTATATAATTATCTTCGGAATCTATTCATCTTCGTTCTTCACGACATGTCGCTGAATGTTGAATACGATGCAGAAATCTTTATGAGAAGCATTTATACGGGTAAAAATGGAAAATTTTCTTTAGAATTTTCTTTACAAGATGTAGCTTTGGTGTAAATGACTGTAATAATAAGAGATCCAAATATTATCATCAAAGAGGAGAAAACAATCTTAAAACATGGTTCAATGTATCTAAAAAAATTAAGTAGTTGATTTATGATTGTTGGATTGTTGCTGGCTTTGCATGTAACGGCAAATTAAAAATATAGAGAGTGGAGAAAAATGTTAAGATCAACTCCACATACTATATATATATATATATATATATATATATATATATATATATATATATATATATATATATATTACTTCCTATCTTCAGACATGAAAAACCATATATTTACCCACAGTGTCATCAATCTGTTGAACTGCATCAAGATAAAGCAAGCAGCCACACATCACAATTCATTGTTACTTTTCTGGAAAAAAATGGAACAAGAAACAAGGGTATGATAGCTATACCCTTCCGTAATTCCTCTTCTAAATCTCCTGATGTTATCACCTATGGATTTTTGCGCTTTTGAAGCTTAAAAAACACGTTATCCAAACGTCGCTCTAAAACGCGTCATGCACTTTTGGAAAACAGTTCAGGAGGAATGGTCCAAAATACCACTTCCAAAACTTCAAAAGGCATTATTGTCATAGAAATTACGGAGTTGAAAGGTAGTTCAGAATAAGAGTTGCGAAATTTGACATTTAAATCAGATCTATTTTATGTAAAATAGTTCTGTAAGTGCCATGAAAATTGCCTAAAAAATGTGCGAACACGCGTGTATTTAGCAAATGATTTTCAAAATAATTTGACAATTATTGCGTAAATTTTTGTGAATGAAAATAAAGCTTCAAATACGTCAATCAGAAAGAAAAACAATCAGAAAAAACATTGAATAATACAATTTATTTTGCATTATATTAATAATATTATGACTTTTTCAGTATAAAAATTACTAAATCGGTTTTTACAGTTTACACTATTTGTAGAATTAAATCCTACACACACACACACACACACACACACACACACACACACACACACACACACACACACACACACACAAACACACACACACACATATATATATATATATATATTCTGAATATATAATTTTTAAACTATTGCAAGATATCCACTTACGTAGTGAATTTTAAATTCTAAAATTTCTTTTATGAAGTATTATTTAAAAATCCAATTTCTTAGACAATACATCGGAAACTTTATAAGCATATCATTTGGACAGGTCAGTTTGAGAATAAAATGTTTATTTTGTGCAAAGAAGGAAATGTATGTTCATTTTAGGATCTAATACATTAATTGATATTTAAATTTAGATTTTTTATAAAAAATAGAACGCAAATTTTTCTGTTTTATTAGAATATTTGTTTTCAACCTTAAACTTTATTATATATATCTCTCGGTGTTATTGTCAAATCGGAAATTTCTAAGAAACAAACCTTTTATGGCTAATTATCACATTTTTAAAGTACAATTTGTAAACCATTTATAAATTATTTATTTTCATACACCAATTCAAATGACTTGATTAAATTCAGCTATACAAAAACTAAATTGTAAAATTAATATTTATATATTAATGAAACAAATGAAAAAATATATATTTAAAATTAAAATTTATTTTGAAAATGTTGTATAAAAGAAGACAACAATAGCATTATATGTAGATATAAAACATTTTTGAAATATGATTATTCATATTCAAATTTTATTGTTAAAAGTCTTTTGTTTAAATATCATTAAGTAGTACTATCATTAAGTATGCCTACATATATATTATGATTAAATTTAACTAACTTTACTTTAACAATGCAACATTGTATTCAAGAATTTCAACTTTATTTTTCGTAATTAGCGCAGTAGTTAAAAAAAGTAACATTAATTGTAATCTAAGAAAGGAATTTTGAAAGAATATTTTAATATTTGCATGATATCTCTTTTATTAAACTATTGTATGAAATCACATTAATTTTGCAATTCTTTAATTAAGGAAGATTTTAGAAAAAGAACTTACAATCGATAAATTTAAATTAAATATGTTTGTAAATAAACAAGTACATTTTCAACTGGTAATTTAAAAGTTTTTCTTTGTACAAAAATATAGATTTTTCATTATTATTAGCAAAACGATGTATTATATTCGTTTTATTTGCGCGAGCTTATTGTGATTTAGCTTACAATTTTTAAGGTACACTTCAATTGTTCCATTATGTCAATGATAAATGGCATAATTCTTTAATTATATCGAAGTGTGGCATTTAAATTAAATGTTTAAGTCAAGTAATACCCTTTAAAATAATTAATGAAAACATTTTCTGTTTATTGAGGTGAGTAAATCAATTGCATGTCTTAAAACAAAAGTAATTTTAAATATGATGATTCTTTATAATTTAGGTCAATTTACATAATTAGTTAAAAGTAGCGTATAGTTCATAAAATAATTATGTAAAAAAAAAATAAAAATTTAATGCTGAAAATCATAATACATATACTTCAAAATTTCCTGAAATTGTATATTATTTTCAGTATATATTTTATATTTAATTACTGTTACCATAATTTTTAAAAAAAGTTCTAAAAACGTTAAATAAAATGTTTTTGAGATTTTGTATGTGATAATTTTGATTTATAATCACATAAACATAATCACGAAAACATAAATTGAAATCTTTCCATTGAAGAATTAACTTGATTTTACGCAAAAAGAAAACTTTAAAATGTAATATTTTATCTTATTCTGCAAAAAAGAAAACTTTAAAATGTAATTTTTTTATGATACTGCCAAAAGATGTTTTCATTAAAAAAAAAAGACGATTGCGTTGAATGATAATGCTTTCAGAGCTGTCTGTCTTTTGATTTGTGATAATTTTAATTCACTAAGCTTGTGTATAAAGAATATTAAAGAAAATGGAACGACAACAATGTCTACACATGTTTAATTTAAAAAAATGTAAAAACAAACATTAAAATTATAAATGTACACTACTCAGAAATTGTTTAAAATAACAAAAGAAAATTTTAGTATGATAAAGTCAGTTCTCAAACAGCATGTGTGATTTTGCAAAATTAAGGAAATAAACAAAATAGTTTGTGTCAGGAAATAAAATTATGAAAATTATAGCATTCCTTTCCATAGGTAAGAAAACAATTTTAAGTAAATTAGCATTAAAATTGGATTAAACTAATTGACGTTGACAAAGTTTTTGTTTAAAGTGAAAATATAGCAAAGTACCTTTTATTGTAGGAAAAATCCGAGTTTGAGGAAGGTATTTTATAGAATATTATAGACAAGAAAACAATAAGTAGAGGAACGGAAAAAATATTTTAAGAAAGCGTTTAGCGAATAAAAGATCATTTGAACAAGAAAAATTGGAATTTAGCAGCGAAAACAATGATACCATTCTGACGGCAAGTAATAAACTAAATTTAGACTTACCGAATGTTGTTTTGAAATAGAAAATTTGTTTACCGTTTTATATTCTAGAAAAAAAATAAGGTGTTCATATATCTGACTAGAGTATTTGTAAGACAACTGAAGCTGCTAAAATCTCTAGAGCTACGTGGGTCACCCAATTCATCACACAATAAGTCAAACAAGAAATTAAATAGATCCAGATCTGGAAGGAAAACAGCTTAGTTATCTGCATATTCTTGACATATTGTTTTTACTAAAAAATTCTTACTAAAACAGTTGTTATTAGCATAGGAAAAAAATAGCTTACTTTACAGAAGTCATCCAAATAAGGAAGAAAGTACCTGGAAAGATATTTAGTTTGAAATTACAAATTAGTTTAACGGTTGGATCGCAGAATTGAATGTTCACACACTCCAAAATTTACAAGGGCTAATCATAACTGAAAAGTTCAAGAAACGAATGGTCTCAGGATTATAAAGAACATTTTTTAGACGAATGGGAAATGTTTAACAGATATTGTAAAATTAGCTAAACAATTTGACTTTTACAAAAATTTCAGAACACCAAAGGAAAAGTTAAATTGAAGAAACAAATTGGGCAGACTTGGTAAAAATATGCGTCTTAGAAATATGAAATGGAAGGACTTTGTGAATGCTATATCCTTCCACATAAATGCTGTTAAAAATAGAATCAACCTCTTCTAAACTGTGATGATTGAGGTAAACAAAATTTTATAAATTGATCTACTTGATCACTAATTAACAAAAGGGAAATTAATGTTACAAATAAAGGGAAATTAATGTTACAAATATATTGTTCTTTTCTGCTTCAAAACACATTTCCGAAAAACAAGAATGAAAGGTAACTTCTGCATAGCTTCTGCAGATAATGTATCTACACAAAAAATATAAACTGTCTATATGATTTTATTTAATCAGTTTAAATAATTTTTTTTGGTCCTTGTTCGAACATAAAAATATCAAAACAAAAATAATGGGGTCAAATAAAACCCCAATTGTACTAGGAGGGTTAAGACGCAACTTAGATCTCTTTTGTATTGACACAGGATAGAAGGACATGCAGATCTGATTTTGGGAAATAAAACAAAATATTTTCTTATTAGCCACGGAATAAAAAAAAAAGAAGTATAGTAAACATTTTAACGGATCAACAAATAAATAAATGTGTTGTCTCATACAATCCATATAACAAGTGCATATCATTATTACTAACAGTATACAAACCACTACAGTATACAAATCACACAATGTCGAGAACATTTAACAGTTTTGCCAGAGATATAAATGCTTTTGTACAGGGTGTTCTAGAAAGGACTCCCCAACTTTTAAATGACATAACTTCGAAACAGTGAGAGATGGAAATGTGAAACAAGTTGAATGTTAAACAGATAGGTCTGGAATTTGTTATACAGGAATGTGAAAAAATAGTTCCAATATTGGATAATAGGTGGCAGCACAAGCACATGGAACTTTAAATGGTACTCAGAAGGACAGAAATTTCATTCGTGCGTCTGTTTCATTGCTGACACGTGTAAAAAAGTTGTATAGAATTAGAGAATAATTCGGAATTCAAGAATATCATGCCGTATTCACCATATTCCCCGGATCTGAATCCATGCGACTTCTTTTTGTAGGGTTACTTGAAGGACGCTGTTTATTCTAAGAATCCCCAAACATTGGAACAGCTCTAACAATTCATCTGTGAGGCATGTGCATCCATTTCAATAGAAGTATTGCAACAAGTGATTTCGAACGTTACCTGTAGGTTGCGTCATGTTGTTGCTGAAAAAGGTAACCATATCGAAACCATTGTAATGTGATTTTTATCTCAGTTCAAACAGCTCACTTTCAGGAACTATTTCAAAGACACAGCTTTGTGATTGCAGCGCCCTCTCGTGTCCAATATTGGAACTATTTTTTTTAATTGATGTATAAAAAATTCCAGACCTATCCGTCTAACATTCAACTTGTTTCACATTTCTATCTCTCACTGTTTCGAAGTTATGTCAGTTCAAAGTTGGGGAGTCCTTTCTAGAACACCCTGTATATGACATAAGATAAAGACTGTTTTTTTTTTTTTTTTTTTTTTTTTTTTTTTTTTTTTTTTTTTTTAACTTCGAGCAATGCAGCATTTAAGGACGATATATATATATATATATATATATATATATATATATATAAATTGTTTAAAATAGTGATTTCTGAAGATTTTACACGAGTTCTCTTATGTTTTAAAACGTGAACATAAATATACAGATAAGCAGTGTCTCATAGAGAAGAAAATAAATTTAATAAATGAAATTGTCTAAGAAGTTGATTGCTACAACATAATACAGTTTTAAAAATTAAAATGTAAAATAATACTTTTTTTTTATTATAACATATTTATGTTAAGTATTATGAATATATTATTAAATTCTCCATTATTAAATACATATAATTAAATGTAAAATAATAATTTGTTAGAGCTTTTTTCATATTTAATGAAAGAAAAACAAATAATAGACGTCAAACGTATAATCTCCAAATAAAAAATTAACAAATGTAAACTTTATCAAATTAAAATATTTACTAATTTGTAAAAATTCATATATTTTCAAGATTCCATTTTTTTCACCAAGTTAACGGAAATGACGAAAAAATGAAAATATAAAAAAAGGCTTTGAAAATATTGTCTTTGAAAACGCATTTTGCTTAAAAGAAGTTAAGTTGAATTTATAATTTCCTTTCCTTCTTCAAAGAAAAAAGAATGTTGTCTCTTTCAAATACCATTTCGTATGTTGCAGTTAAGTAAATTCTGTGTTTTTATAACCGTCCTGTTTTCAGTAAAGATGAACCACCGAAAATAAACTGAAAATATGATATTTAAACATGGATCGATAAAATTCATCTGTAGTCCTTTTTATATTTTATTCAGATCAAACAGAGCACATTTGTTCACTAGATATTCTAATTTTGTTAAGCAAAATTATAAAATGTATTTCAAATTCTATCAGACAAAGCAGTCTTTTTCAAAAATAATTTTTATTAACTTTATGCAAATATTTTAAATTTTTCATTTCCGAAAAGAAACATTTTCGACAAATTTAAGTCCTTTCAATATCAATATTTGCTTAAATAATATTGAAGTATTTGTCATAATTTAAAATCAAATGTACTTTTTGCGATTACCCATTCTGCAAGACTTTATGTCTGAGTTTTTCATTTTGGGAATATCAAAATTTATTAAATAAGTTTGCAAAGGACAGTATTGAGCAATGGTAAATATTTGCGCATACATTTATAAATAATTTTTAGACGCGCGGCTTTAGTATTTCACATTCCAACTACCGAAAAAAAAAACAATGTAAGAAATACATACTCTGTCATTTGGATTAATGTATGAATATAGGTCCATGGATACATATAACCCCCTCCTCCTTAAGACGTTGACAACTACAGATTGTCGTGATATTTCTTTTTTGGGCCGACATTTACAAATCGATTTAAAGTTTGTATCGAGTTGGCTCACAGTTCCTAATAGTAGCAAATTTTGTAAATTTTATACATTTTTAATTAAAAAATATCGAATTTTAGTTATTTTTAAACATTGAATGCCTAACTGAAATCCCCAAAAAAAGCTTAGTGAGCCACGGATTTCTATTTTTTAAATGCATGATAATAAGTTATTAATAGTCCCGTATCATACGAATATATTGTTTATGGTACGTGTATTTGAATTGTATGCTGGCCAGAGGAATATTTTTGCCACACATATTTATACAGTCAATGTCTTAAATAAACTTAGTGAAAAAATATAAACTGAAAAAAATCATGCATGTTGTTCTATTTTTATGATTGAATGCATTTTCCACTAATGATAATAAATAATTTGTTTTTTCTAAACATCGGTTTATCACGTGGTTCCTTAAAAACGGCAATAAACTAAAAATACTTAAAGAGCGGCGTAAAAGATTTGCATTTATGAAGCCAAATAATTTCGGTCTAACTAAAATCTATAGTAAGAATGAAAATGATTATTGGTATATTACCGTATTATGGAAATCTATTTATAAAGTCATGAGCTTGCAAACAGAAGATTCAATACTTTAGAAAAAATACAGTTATTACATTAGCTAACGGAATACTTGATAAACGTTATGGAATGTAATTAGTGCGACATTTTACTAAATTTAAAATTATTAGGTAACAAATATTGAGATCAAATACGGTACTATAAGGTTTTTCTCTACACTTGGTTATTTTATTTTTCAAAACTCGAAATCACAAATTACACTATGAACCGCCGCGGGTGTAACCATTTATATTAAATACCGCATCTGGCATTGATTGTCCTCGTTTAGATGCCTATTACTTAACGAATATTTACCTACAAAATTTCTAGTGGGTCTTAAGCAATCGAGATTGCGTAATCGAGCGCTTAAGCAATCGAGATTGCGTAAGAAATACTGATCAGAAGGTTCAGAAAGACATCAGAAGGTTAGAGTGCGAATAGTCTTATCTATTGCTGCCGGAACTGCAGCGGCTTCGATCCCACGGATTGATTTCGAACCACAAACAATCAGTATTAACTCGGTTGTAAGAAACTCCGAATACAAAATACTACCATGAACGTCCCTCTCCTCTCACAATGGAAAACACACCGGATTTTTAAAAATAAATATTCATTATGAAATTTTATTAAAATACGAAAAATACAAAAACGAGCTTATGGGATCGATAAAAATGGTCGAACAGCTAATGATTTTTAAGGGCAAAAATCATAGTTCGGCATAAAAAGTGATTTAAACCTTTATTTTCATTTACATGTGTTTTGAACAATACTGAATAAGAAGTAAAAAAAAATATATATATTATTGACATATATTTCTAAATTTTATATTTTTCATTCGATATTTAGTGTATTCTGCAGCATAACAAAAATTTAGTAAACATTGTTATCTCAATATATGACAAAAATGTTCATACATGCGAGAAAAATAAACACATAGAGATCATATCAGTTGACAGATGTACTGATGCGAAATGATGACAGAGATACACAATAAATAATTGCGTAACAAAATTGCTTTGAAAGGCGTAAGGAAGAATAAAAATGATATATTGTGGCTTTTTAAATTCTCAGACGAAATTTATTTTCTTTTGTCTTTTCAATATAAAAGAATATAAGAGAACAATTCGGGTTGCAAAAGTTAAAAAAAAAAGCTTCAAAATACCGTTTAAAAATAACGATAACATAAAAATAAGATAAACAAATTGATTTTTAAGTCATGTATTATGGAAAGAAACTTTCACTTTTAATGAAATTATTTTTAAAAAAAATTAAATGCATAGTATGTTTATGAATATTTAGAAAAATAATCAACATTTTATTTTTCAATTTAAAGTTTATTAACTGGAAATAAATCATGATTTTTTTGAAAAAAGAAAAAAAAAAGAAATATGTGTTGCATACTGGTTTCCATTTCATATTTAATACGTTTTTATTTTAGCCGTATGGAAGTAAAATGTAATGGGAAAAAAATTACATTTGATAGAAATGGTAGAAAAAAGATTTAAAAAATTTAACTGTAAATAAAAACAATATCTATATATCTTGCAATTGGAATAAAGTTTGCTCCTTTTTTAGAACGTGTATTTAAATTTCTCAAAGATGAGATTTATTTTATAGAAAAATGTAAAAAAGTTCTCTCTGAAAACAAGATGCCCTGTTCAAAGTTAACATGTGACAGACTTGTTTGAAAAACTTAAAGAAAAGGAATTATGTCAAATCTCTGTGTTGAAAAATATTATAGAAAAAACTTGCGAATACATGAAAAATCTGTGTTTTATTATTAACCATTTAAGAAATCAATTTTTTTATAAACTTTTGTAGAATGTATATAAATTTCATTTCAAGTATTTGTTTTTAATTGTACGTGTAAATTCTACTTAATTATTACGTGTTAAAGATTATGTGGTTATTATAGTTTTAAAATATATGTGGTTATTTAGTGAACATATTTATCATAAATTTATTCTTAGTTATTTTTTGTGTGTTAATTTTGTTCTGTTTTGTGTTTAGTTTATTTAGAATGTGGAGAATTGTTTAATCCTGTTGCACTTATCTTTATTATATATTTTGAAAATGCATTCTAGTTTAAAGATTCCGTAAATTATATTAATGATGTAAATGAATGTAAACGACTTTTTTTAACTAATTAATACCTACTGAATTGAAATATATATAAAAAAAATTATCATAGAGTAGAATTCTCATCGGTTGAAACACATTCCTTTTAAAATAAAACTGTAATCGATTTTCTGAGGTAATTATAATTTTTGTCAGGAAGTTATTTATGCTTAGTTCTTCACAGACTTTGAATAATATTCTACAAAAAATATACAAAGAGTTGAAAAAAAAAACTTTTCTATACTTAAAGATTAATAATGTTAAAATAAAGTCAACATTTATTTCATATTCAGTTTTTTTCATTTCATCCCATGAAATGAGTAATATGATAGGAAATAATTGTGTTTAGAATGAAAAGCTTTAATTACCGGGTGTCCCAAAAATGTCCGATGGATTTTAAAATTCAATAACTTGCAAACGGTGACAGATATTTTAAAAAAATCTTGCAGGAGGGTTATGTATGATGTCAGGAGTTTTTTTACTTTGATTCTTGATTTTAGTTTGAATTTCAAACAATAGATGGCGCTGACAGCGATTAGCGTTCAGTCGAGGCCGAAACTGACGCCACTTAGCATTGAAGCACTGTCCCCTGAATACTAGATGGCGACTGTCACAGATGGATTTCTTTTTCAGCGTTTGAACACTGAACAGTCCCTCGAACTTCAACACCAATAATTTCTGAAAGTTTTCTCCGCCTAGTTTTTCTGAGATCAAATAAGTCAAAGAAAACTTTGAGATATTATTGGTGTTGAAGTTCGAGGGACCGTTCAAATGCTGAAAAACAAACCACTCCGCCTGCGACTGTCGCCATCTAGTATTCAAGGGGCTGTGCTTCAATGTTGAGTGGCGTCAGTTTCGGCCTCGACTGAACGCCAATCGCTGTCAGCGCCATCAATTGTTTGAAATTCGAACTAAAATCAATAATCACAGTACAAAAACTCCTGACATCATACATAACCTTCCTGCAAGAATTTTTTAAATATCTGCCACCGTTTGCAAGTTATTGAATTTTAAAATCCATCAGTCATTTTTGGGACACCCGGTATATAGATATAATTGTAAAAAAGAAAATTCCAAGAAATATGTGAAAAAAGTTGTATTTTATTTTCTTCCTAATAAAATAAACATTTTTTATTAAGGGATGTATGATGAATACTATTTATAAAAAAAAACATTTGTTTATCAGTCAAATTGTATAATCAGATAAAATTTTCAATATATAAGGAATAAGAAGCTATTTGTAATTAAAACAGGAGCTCTTGAAGAAGGTCTAGAATACTATATATTCTTTAATTATCTACAATCTCTTGCCGTTTACAAATTAATACTACTCATAAATCATATATGACAACGGAAATTATGTTATAGATAATCAAATTTGTGAATAATATACAGAAATTATTGTTAATGTTTAAAAAAAATAGTGCTATAGAAATTGACGTTTTAGTAAATCATAAAAAATAGGAATAACAAACAACAAACATTTCCTTAATTGGAACTGAAAAACGTGAAATATAATTGAAATATCACGTGATTTCTAATCACCCATATTTCCTCGCACTTGTCAAATTGATAGTATTCATGAAACATCATCAATAAATATACAATTGCAATTCTTCTTATTTTCATTGTCATTCTATACAAACAAAACTGACAAACTTAAAAATTATTCCATAAAAATTATTCTTAATTAAATGCTATATAATTGTCTTAAGTTTAGAAACGCTCAGGACTTTAAAATAAATTTCATATCCCGAAAGTTGAAGCAATAAAAGTTTTGGTGGGACGGAAATGAATTTCCTCTTATTTGAACTTGAATATTTTTGAATGAAATAAGATGAAGTGTCATTTGCATCACAAAAGACAGGAAAGTTTTAAAGAGTTTTCGCGTAAAATGTTTATAGTATATTATTAGGCTTGTATGTACTCATGAAAAGTTTGAAAAAACAAACATTATTATTCATGTTAAATTATTATTTGAAAAAAAAATCTAATGCAAAATTATTTCTAGCATGTTTCAAAATTTGTAAAAAGTTTGAAATTACGAAATTTTGAATTAAAGAAGGCGTAGAAATCATAAAAATCGAAATTTAAACTTTATAAGCTAAAATTTATAGTGTTAATATAGAATAAAATAATATTGTTTGAGAATTTTATATTCTCAGCAACATAACCAAATAACAAATATTTAAATACATAATATATAATAATAGTTAAATACGTAATACAAAATTATAACTTGAATTAAATGAAGGGAAGTTAAATAATTGAGAAAATTCTAGAACTCTTATAAATGAAACGCTGATGATATAAAATATATATACAGAGCGATGCTACATACAAGGGATATGAAAAGTTTGCGATATCATAAATTTATTCAAAAAAAAAAAAAAAAAGGTTTAAATCACATTTGTCGAAAGACAAAGATGAAGTCATGGCATAATATGATTCAGAAAAAAATATCTATTACGAGTAGCACATTAATTCGTTTTCACACTGCCTTGAAGTAGATACAACCATGGAAATGGAATGGAGAATGGGACCATGTACCACTTTTCGTCCTTAAAGAGTGTGTGTTGCCGAGCAACATTGATTTCATCAACATTTACCAGAAATATTTAATAGAATATTTTGCTTTATTTAATAACAAAAATATTGCAATATCTGCAGTGAAACAATGTGACTACAAAGTTCGGTATCTAATTTTGTTGGACATGTTTTACTAACGTTTCTAAATATATTTATCTATAGATCATCAGTTTTAAAATTGTTTGGAAGAAAATCCCTCGTTATTGAACAATTTATAGCATTCTTAACACTTTTTAAGTCTGTATGAAATCAATTGTATATAAAAGTCCTTATAATTATCCTTATAATTATATTCTCATCCATACACTACTTGTATTGTGAAAAAATCACAGTAAATAATCACTTTTCTTAATTTGATGCTAAAATATAGTCTTAAACTAAGAAACGTATCGTAGTTTTAAATAAATTTCGCATGCGTAAAGTTAGAAAAGTAAAAGCTTTGGAGTAACGGAAATTAATTTCCTCTTCTTTGAATCGGAGTACTTTTGAATGAAATAAGATGAAATTTTATTTGCATCACAAAATATAAGAACGATTTAATCGTGATTTTTTGCATGAAAGATTTTACAACTGATAGGAGTCTGGAAGTATCCATTAAAAGTGGGAAATTCATAAGCTATATATTTCATGTAAAATAATTTTTGTAACAAATAGGATATTGTCAAATTATTTGAAGCAAACCCCAAGCTTCTAAAACATTTATGATATTTTTATTAAATTCATGAAGTTGTAAATTTAATTTCGTAAACTGCAACTGGTATTCATAAAATTGCATAAAATATAATTTGGAAAATTTTATATTGTCACTACCTACATAAAAAATTAAGTAGTTTTTACAATAAAATTCAAGTTATCCCTATCGTTCTTATTAAATATAAAAAAAAAACGAAATTTGAAATACAAAAAGGAAAGTGATATAATATAAGATATAATATACAAATATAGATAAAAAACGATTCCAGAAACAAAAAGAAAATGAGTCATAGAATTTTGAATTTAAATAATGATGTTGTTCGAAAGTAAATTCCTCGTTATTGAATAATTTATAACGTTCTTAAAACTTTTAAAATCTCTATGAAATTAATTTTAAAGAAAACTCTTTTATAAATATATTCTTATCTATAGAATCAATACGTAGATCGTTAAAAAACACATAACTAGAGTTGCAAAGGCTAGAAAAATCCCGGTTTAAACCTGGGAATAAACCAGGTTTTTTGGGAATAAACCAGGTCTTTTGGGCATAAACCTGGGAATAAACTGAAATTTTGCAACTCTACACATAACACGATCTCTTTTCCTAATTTAATGCTGAAATGTAGTCATAAGCTAAGAAACGTTTCGTATTTTTACATAAATTTCACATCTGTAAAGTTAGAAGTGTAATAGTTTTTGTTTGAAATTTTATACGATTTTATACTCGTACTGTCCACTAAATACATAAATATAAGTATAAATTATAGTAAATATACAATTATTCACATCATTATGATTAAAGTAAAAATAATAAATTTTGAATACAAAAGAAAAGTGTTTTAAAAATGTAAATTATACAAATATAGATGAAAAAAAAGTTTCCAAAAAAAAAAAGTACTTGATTACAATTGCTTTAAATAAATGATTTTTTTTTTTATGTTTGATAGATGTTTGATGATACATGATCTCTTACATTAATATCTAAATTTTTCTTTTCAGTATTATTTTTTTTTTAAATAAAATTGAAAGAACAAACAATTATTAATTAAAATCAAAATATTTTAATGATGTCTGAAAATTGCCCACTTTCTAAACATCTACAGTGCCTGACAGTTAATGAAATGATAGATGTTAAAACATTTCTTAAAATTCTATGAAATTTATGTTATGTAAAGTTCGTACGCTATTATTCTTGTCTATAGAATCAAAAAATAATTTCTTTTAAAAATCACATCATAAAATCACATCTTAAATTTAATACTAGACTGCAGTCATAGGAACAGGAAAAAATTTAAACACTTAGCATTTTTAAATAAATTGCATATCCATAAAGCTTTAGCAGTAAAACTTTTTGAAGAACGGAAATGAATTTCCTCTTCCAGCAGCCTGAATACCTTTGAATTAAGAAGGTAAATGGCATTTGCATCACAAAAGATAGGAAAGTTTTAAAGGATTTTTCCATGAAAACTTTTATTTTTGATAAGAGACTAGAAGTACTCATGAACAGTGTGAATATGCTTATCCTTATTTAAGTCAATTTATTTTTTATGAATAAATTAATCTGAAATTACATATATCAAAATTCCTCTATTTATAAAAAATATATATTTGTAAAATATTGAACAAAATAAAGTGTAAAATTCTTAAAATACTAATTCTTACTTTTATAAACTAAAATTGCTATTGTTGCTCCCAAAATGAGCTGATATGCTAATTTTGCCACTATTTGTTTATAGGTTAGAACAAAGTATACAGTTTAGTTTTCTATTACTTGTCACCATTGAGTTTAAATTACGGAGTAACTCACAATCGGACAACGCGTTGAAATCATAAAAATGCGCATTGAAAATAATAATTTTTTTAATTAATGGGCCTAATAAACCATTATCTTATCTTTGGGTTATTTTGTTAGCTTAATTTGAAATTTTGTTGTGTTAACATTGTATCAAAAAATGTACTTTGAGAATTGTATATTGTGCGCTAAACTCCAAAATTTTAATATGTAAATACAGTAAAACTCTAGTTATCCAAACTTCTTCACCCGGTTTAGGATGAAAAATAAAATTCCACAATTAAAAAACAACAGAAGGAATGAATTACATAGCTGTCATAATTCGCTGATGATTCAAATTCATCGTAGATGCAATAACTAAAACAACGAAAGAAAACAGCTTCATTTTACATACATGGTATATTTCAACTATCAAAATTTTAAGCGATGATGAACATTTTGAAAGCGAAGTACACGAATCTCAGCAACCGAATATAGAAGGTGACGATGTTGTGCCGTTACATTATGAAAAATATTTATGTGAGTAAAGCAGATCTTTGTTTAATTACTGCCCTAACGTCCATTGAGAGTTAGATTGAATTCAACCATATATATCCTTTTTTACGACAACTGTTAGCGAGACATGCTAGTATTAGGCTAAGTGTCTACAGCCAAACAGTTAAGCTTGTTGAACATGGTTAACTCTCCCCTAAACCTGCAGCTTGTACGAGATCAGCAGAATTTGTTGGATTGTGTCGTGTAAGAAAATAGTCTTAGAGATAGTAAAGTACTAGTAAAAGTATTTTTGATATTACAGGATGAGTTATAATGCAATGCTATCCAACCATTTAGTAAGCCCGGGCGCACCTGATTTAGCAGTAAACATTGAACTTCCGCATTATTATATCTGTAAGCTTAGAACAATGTTACCTCACCTTTGTTGGAAGTAGAGTTTTTAAATTCGCTTATTTTTTTATTCATAAATTTCGAATTCTTGCAAGAAATTTTGGTAAAAGAATATCTGTTTTAAGCAATCCTAAAATGCCTGTCATTAAATAAATTTAAAAAATACCAATTAAAATATAAACAATACATAATTGTACTTGTACATTACTTAAGTAGTGTAAAATGGAAACATTAAAACTTAGTTAAAACTTATATTCTTCAAACAGTTTCGGCTAACACTCTATAGCCATCCTCAAAGACATTAAAAGACAAAACAAGTGATAGTTACAGCTTGATGAAAGAGAAATGAGAACTGGTAGGGAAACGAAGGAAAAAAAAACAAGAAAAAAAAACAAGAGTGAAAAAAGGGAGGGAAGACACATAATATGCTGAAGCCATCCGTGACGTTATAATAGGAACAATCAAGAATATTTATGAGAAATAAAAATTAATAATTGCTATTACATTATTGAATCTTTAAGCGCTTAAAAATTTAGGATTTCTGAAATGAAAAATGGATTACTTTTTGCATTAATATAAACGAGCAGAGAAGACCGAGCTATGCTCCGTCAAAATTAGCTTTGAGTTCAAATATCATGATACATGACCAAAATGACCCACTAATAAAATTTTCTCGAACATTTTATCGCCCAATTCTCTTCTCGTTCACGAAACCCGTAGGGTATAAAATTTCGTCTAAATA
The DNA here is from genome assembly GCA_963931845.1 of Maratus michaelseni. Classification (NCBI taxonomy): domain Eukaryota; kingdom Metazoa; phylum Arthropoda; class Arachnida; order Araneae; family Salticidae; genus Maratus; species Maratus michaelseni. Next base: position 82,466,569 of record OZ007589.1, read on the forward strand.
GTCTGAGCCGTTTTTTAGATAAAATTAGCTTGATCCACAGTGACCCAAAAATGACCCACTAATCGGATTTTCTCGAGCATGTAACCTAGCCCAATGGTTGTCTCGTTCCCGAAAACCGAAGGATACCAAATTTAGTTTAAATCGTCCGAACCGTTTTGTTAGAAAAAAAATAACTTGACCTATAATGACCGATGACAAAAATGACCCACTAATCAAACTTCCTCGATCATGTGACCTAGTCCAATAGTCTTCTCCTTCCCTAAAACTGTAGGATACTAAATTTAGTTCAAATGCTCTGAGCCATTTTTAAGATAAAACTAGCTTGACCCGTAATTACCCATGACCAAAATGACCCACTAATCGAATTTTTCCGAACATGTGACCTAGTGAACATGTGTGAACATGTCAACAGTCTTCTCGTGCCCGAAAACCATGAAATGCAAAATTTAGTCTAGTCTGAGCCATTTATTAGATAAAATTAGCTTGACCCACAATGACCCAAAAATGGCCCACTAATCGAATTTTCTCGGGCAAGTGACCTAGCCCAATGACATTTTCTTGCCCGCAACTCATAGGATACAAACTTTAATCAAAATCATTGAAGCCGTTTTTAGATAAAATTAACTTGACCCGCGTTGACCCAAAAATGACACATTAATCGAACATGTGACCAAACCCAATAGTCTTCTCATGCCCGAAAATGGTAGGATACAAAATGTAGTTTAATTCGTTTCAAACAGTTTTTTAGATACAATTAGCTTGACCCTGAACCATGGTTACCAAATTGACGCTCTAGTCGAATTTTTTCGAACACGTGACCTAGCCCAATGGTTTTTTGGTGCCACAAAATGGTAGGATAGAAAATTTCGTCAAAATCGTTAGAGCCGTTTTTAAGATAAAATTTGAATATGTATAAATATATATAACCACATACACACACACACAAAATTTGCTCGTATTAGAATATATGATTTATTAATGACCACTGAGAAAACATAAATAGAATAAGTATATTAACGTAATTTAAAAAGAATTGCCAAAATAATATGACAGGCAAAAAATTTGGTAAATTATATCTATAATAAATAAATTATTACGTCAATATATCTAAGTGTCAGTTAAGTGGTTGAGGAATAAAATTAGTTTGTATTTCTATTTATTTAACCCACAGAAACGTTTTCTTTATATATATGCGGAAATTTTGATAGCGAAGCCAATTAACTAGTGATCAAATAAATAAAGATTTTTTAAATTTAAATAATGAATTAATGGAAAGAAAACTTAATTACTTTCATGAAATTAAGGGGGGGGGGTATTTACATAAGTTTATTAAACATACGGGAGAATGAATTTAGAAAAAGCTTTTGAAAACAAAGGTGGGAGCATTTAAAAAAATTAAAGATTCTAGGGTGAAAATAAATGACTGGAATTCTGTTAGCCGAAACTGTTGCAAGAATATGACTTTTAACTAAGTTTTAATGTATCCCTTTTACACTGCTTTAGCAAAGTACAAGTACCATTTGTATATTATTTTTAATTTGTATATTAATCAACGGTGTAAACGTTCATCTTTATTGCTTTTATTTAAAAAAAATACTATTCGGAATTTTTGGTATGAATTCGGATTGCTTTAATAAAAAATGAAGCCAAACTGGTTTCCCTGGTAGGGAATAACTATTTGGAGACGTCTTATCAGTTAAGAATACGTTATAAATTAAGAAGATGCACAGCACATGTACCTCAGAATGTGACCCATAAGGCCCCTCACTATGCAGATATAAATAATTCCAAAAAGAAGAATAAATAATAGTTAATTTAGAAGTACATTTTAATGAGATAGACCTACCAAATTATTTTGTACAGAAAGGCGTCGTAAATTTAATGTAGCCTGTAATAAAATATCATGATTTCATAGAAGCATCTTCTAAATGTTTATTTAAATAAACTCCTACTAACAGGAATCATTCGAAATGGCGCCATGGCGTCCGCAGACGCAGCGTTGGATCGCCCTAATCAATATATAATATAAACTACAAGTACTTTTAACGTTTACTTACCCATCATACGTAGTATAGGGTAAGTCTTGTAATCGTTTTGAAAATCGAAAAAAAAAATTTGACAGATTTACACGTTTCAGACACTGGAGATTCCGAAAAACATTTTTAGAAAAAAAAAATTGCCGTCCGTCTGTGTGTCTGTGTGTCTGTGTGTGTGTCAGTAAACGCTCTATCTCCCGAAAAAATTGAGATAGAGACTTGCAATTTGGTATGTACTTAGTATGTAATAATGGGAAGAAGCCTATTTCATTTCAATAACCTCGATTAAACGGAACTATTTTTTCGGACTCTCGAAATATTCGTTCTGATAAAAGGTATATAAAAATTTTCGAAATTGTTTAGTTTAAGAAATGAATATAAAAAACAATAAAAAAACAAATTTTACATAAAGCATGAAGTCGATCGGATAATTAGTTGCCGAGATATTTGGAATCCTATTTTCCACACTCTTCGATTTTTCATGACCCTGTATTTCATCCAAATTTCACTTTAAAGATATATTTTAATTGGAAATTTGACGCTTAATCAGATGCAATAAACCGCTAGTTAATACTATTATTATTTTTGGAGTTATAAGGAAAAGCCTCTTTCAAGCAATTCAGTAACCGAGCCTTTAAAGTTTATGACGTCATCAAGCCACGATTTTATTTGAATTGCAATGCATTTTATAAGTAGTTTACACATTTTTATTTTAATATTTTACATTATGCATATCCATGATGGGTAAGTATTACGGTGGCCCCCAACGACTACTTTTACTGTGTATTTAAAATGGTAAATTTTTGTGTATGTGTGTATATGTATATATACATATACACACAGATATATATTATGCATAACACAAATATAATTTTTAGTTAATATACAAAAAATATCAACAATCATTGTAAAACCCTCTTTAAAAATACAATTTGTAATCAAAAGCAATAATATAATAATAGTTTTTATTTTTAATTTTTATATAAATTTTCAATGCCTTAACATTTTACGAGAGATTATTTAAATAAAGTGCATTTTAATAAATAAATCTGAACAGGTTAATGTAAACTTGTAATATGCAGATAATAAAATTGTAAAAAAAAATAACATTTTAAAATAAGAAGTTTAGAGAAGTTAAGTGTTTAAATGTTAAAGTTTTGTGTTTGTCTGTATATACGGAAATTTTTATTTTATTTTATTATTTTTTAGTTTTAAAATAAGATATAAATAACATAAGAAAATTAATAATGTTTTTAATTCCAAAATTTTTGTAAGATTTTTTCTGAAAACTTCTTTTATTACCTAATTATGTCCCTATAAGAACTAAAGCATGATCTTATCTCTCAAATGATAAACTGTCTGTCTGTCACAAGTAAATTAAAATTTTACTAACGAAACTTCGCCCCATTAGAATTCAACTATATACACTGGTGTGCAAAACTTCAGCAGCAAACACAAAATTATAATTTCTGAACACGTAAGTACTCAAAAGCAAATTGCATAAAGAGCAAGTGTAGAAAAGAGGTACTACCCTAACAGCACGGCCAGTCGATGTGAAGTCCCCTCGACGTCACACATGGTTAGAAGTGTCACAATCGCTACGGAGAATCTAAATATGGGATATTTACTGTCTTATTATTATTCTCAAATGATTGTTAACACTGAACGGTCACTGTGACTAGTCGTTTTGTGTTGTGACACCAGGTGACATTACAACGAAGTCATCTTGTGATTCTCAAGTCACAGTCAGTTGAAGACTGAATTTTGAAATCATTGTGAGCATTGCATTGTCATGAGTCGTCAAATAATGTTACAATGAAGTCACATGGTGACTTTCCGGTGAACGACACTATATTGCGAAGTCATCATTGCACTCCTTTGTGAAAAGTCACCAGATGATTTCATTTTCTGTCACTTGGGAACTCGTCACTGAACAGCTATCATGATGACTTTACAATGGAGTGTCAAAATGACAGTCACATGAGGGTCACAAGATGACTTCATTGTAAAGTCACCTAGTGACTCGTCAAAAAGTAGCAGTCATGGTGACTGTTCAGTGGAGTGACCAAATGAGAGTAAAAATGAGACGAATGGAAGATATCACATTTCTGGTCATTATAGTGACTGTGACAATTGTGGCCATTTGTGATGTCAAGAGTATTTCATATCGACTGTCTGTGCTGTTAGGGTAGTACCTATTTTCTACACTTGCTCTTTATAGAATTTCTTTTTGAGTACTCACGTGTTCAGAAATTAGCATTTTGTGTTTGTTGCTTAAGTTTTGCACACTTGTATATTTTCTCAGTTAATTTTCTGAACGTCTCACACAGTAGACTTGTATTTAATGCCTATACTAATTGATTAAGATTAATGAATAATAATTTTAAATTACAATTTGGCGCATATGAAACTTCATTTGTGTTATTATAAAACTTTTTCATTTGTACTTTACGAAATATGTAATAATATGTCTTGTCATGTTTTTTAATCGAAACCCCAACAATAATTTATGTACTTCCTGTAAAAGAAAAAATATTGCTTCTAAAAAGGGGAAACAGATTTATTTTACAGGCAGAGTCTCCAACAGACAAAATATTACCATTCTAGAGATTATATGGAAGAAATAGCTTTTATATGAATTTTGATAACCGCTTTGTTACAATCGTTACAAAAATTCTTAGACAAATACGGTTATATAACAGTAAATTAACTCTATTCTGGCTCTAAAATATGGTCAATTAATCGTTTTCTTTAATAATGTGGACTGACTGGACAGTTTACGGCAGATATTTATTAGTGTATAGGGAGTTTTCAATTCTAATTATTATTAAACCATTTTCATCCTTTACGAATATGTAATGGTATTGTTCGTCATGTTCTTTATTCGAAAGTTATAAGGTAAAGAATCCCCAACATTAATTTATGGGCATCTTTTATTATAGTAGAAGAAAACATATTCTTCTAAAGAGGGGAAGCAGATTTATTTCACAGGCACGGTCTCCAGCAGACATTCTAGTGATTATATGGAAGAAATAGCTTTTATATTAATTTTGTTAACCACTTAGTTACGAGCGTCACAAAAGCGCATAGATAAAAAACTTTTATATAACCGTTAATAAACTCTATTTTGACCCTAAAATATGCTCAAGTAACCATTGTCTTTAATAGTGTGGAATGACTGGAGAGTTTTTACTGCAAATATTTAACAGTGTTCAGGGCGCGGGCAATTCTAATTATTTCAATCGTTATTTTCGAATACAAATTTTTAACCTTCTTTAAAGACGGGATTCTGCGATCAAGTTAGACAAGGAACTTTGTTTTTAATTATTTGTGCATAAAGCTTTTTAATCTTTATAATTGCATAAAAACTGCATAAGAGATGCTCGTTACTAAGAGGTTAAAAATATAGTTAAACAATTTTAGTACATAATACTTTTACCAATTTTTTTTAGAATTAAATGATATTTTTTATATTATTTCTGAAACGTATACTATAGAAGTTTAAACCTTTGAATAAAATTCGAAATTTTATACTTAAAAAAGTATTGAGTAATTTCTAATATTTCATAATATACTTTGTTGTATTTTTATAAACAAATTTATTTAACTTTGAAAATATCGATATATGAATGTAAGAAAATGGGGCAAAATATCTAAAAACTATAATTTTCTATGCATCTAGACACGCAGTTTTAAAAAATCGTTGAATGTTATTGGAATATTAAATTTATGTTCCAGGGATATCTAGAAACTCATTGTTGCGAACATTTAACTTGAAAGTATTATAAAATATACCATGCAGGCAGACCTTAAATTTTTAAAACTATTTTGTCACAGGAAAAGTAAGTTTCAAAGTTTCAATTACTAGAAAAATAGTTTATTCATCATTATGTGAAAAATTGTAGTATTTTCAATTTTAAATGTAAAGTTTTCGAATTTATTACACTTTTGTTTTAAAATGTTCAAAAATAAATTTATTAGCAATAAAATTCCATTTTATGTTTACAAGTGACGAATTTTATTTTAACAAGAGACTTTGTATTGTAATGAAATGAAACAAAAATGTAATTTTAGATTTATTCATATTTTAAAATATGTTCATTTTTATAGACAAATGATAAGAAGAATAGTTTTCTATTAATTCTTATTTTTTTTATCGGTAGCATTGTTTTCTTTAAGTCATTAATATTTTTTTTTGGCAGTGATAGTTCAAATCACAACCCAGACATGATTTTTTTTTCGAACATATCAGCTGCTAAAAAATTATATATATATATATTACTTGAGTAGTTTTAAAGTTTATTTTTTAAAATATTAATACTTTAATGCATGTTAATATAATACTATACAAAAGTAATTTGTACCACCTGTCTCTTTTAATACATGTTAGTATAATATTATCTAAAACTCCCTTTGAAGACATGTTAGTACATATAGCATGTTCAAAACCTCACCTGCAAACTATTTCAAACATCATTCCTTTTCGGCAAACACCATTTTAAGAACTACTAATTATTCTGATTATACAGAAATAATTTGACTTTCTATATTTAATACAACACCTATTTCAAAATAAATTTTAACTTGAAATCATTTAAGAAATTGAATGAAAAAAATTGCTCATACAAAGTGTTGAAACTGTCATATAGACTATTAAAAATTTGCAACAAACTGTACAGTTATTTGACCGTTTTTAGAGAAAACGGTTACATAAGAGTAATTTAACTTCATTCTGACCATAATATGGCCAATAATATGGTCAAAATACAGTTAAATTATGATTATGCAACCTTTTTCTATAAAAACGGTCGAGAGAAAAAAAGCGATTATTTAGGGCAATTTTGTTGGGATTCTACGGTCATTCAGTTTTTTAAAGCTTGGGAATTTAAGAGTTAAACATTTATTACTTTTATGATAGATACAAATTCCTAAAACTTACCGATGTTTTAAAAGTCATTATCAGGTGAGAATTAAAATACGAAATTTCCTTACAGTATATATTGTAACAGCACATGCAAATATTTTGGATATAGAAGAATAATATAAGGGGTTTATATTAATACTTAGCATTCAATGCAAGGCTACTACTGTTAACTATTTTTTAAATTATTTTGTCTAACAATATTCCAAAAACAAACAGTTCATGGTTAATTTCTATTAATTTTCCAGGTGAATTGTTTTAAATATTGGTGTGCAATGTAAGAATAAAATAATCTAAAATAATTGCCCTGCAATGAATATTTTATAAAAAAAAATTATAGTTGCTAAATTTACTTTTAAAACCAACTTTAAAATTCCTGGAATATATTTACATAAAAACTGAGACATAAAGGATTTAATTTCTCAGTATAAATATATGCTCAGAAAAATTAAATCAAATAGATTTCAGCTAACTTAATTTTTAAAAAAGAAAATCTCAGAAACAAACTCTATTTTTTTACAATCATTGTTGGATATCTCTCTAGAAGAGTATTTTCGTAATTCGAAGGAAAAGTGGGGATTTTATCGTTTCATTAAATGTATTAAAAAAAAAAATTCAAAGACTAAAGTCCCACTTACAAAAGTGAGAAGTCATTGCTTTGAAATGAAGTACTGAATATAAATCGTTCTTACTTAAAAACAATCAAGAAAATGTCTTTTCATTTCCATTAAAAACCATTTGCATTTGAATGAGGTTACGCAAATATTTGAAAAAATAAGGAAATTAAATTTGAAGAACTTTAAGTATGCAATTATTTTCCGTATATTTTAAATTACCTGCAGTGTAAAACAATCAAGTACTATAATAAATATATTTTCAGAACACTTTTAAAGATATTGTAATTAAATAAATGTATTATTTTATAAAACATTCTCACTGAAATTAGCGTACATTACGGTACTTGAACACCAATGAAAATTTTTTAATAAAAAATACATACTTTAAATGAATTTAATAAAATGTGTTTTGCTTCTATGTTGTAGTTATTTAAAATCTACCTCATTCCATTCAATAAATAAACAATAAGTTTCAAATATGTTTTTTTCAAAGAGAGTGTGCCGTTAAAAACGGAAAATTTTACAAGTATACATTACTATTCTCGACAGTATTTTCTTCTCTCAAAATATCTTTTCTCTATTTTCTTATTTACAGCTCTTAAATAAAAAAAGAGTGTAGTAAACAGTAGATTAAAAAAATACACAACAATATTTATTAGAGAAGAATTTTATATCAAACTGAAAATTACGATTAAAAAATTATGAAACGTGACAATTCGATTGAATGAAAGGTAATTTACGCGAGAGTTTACGAATAATTTCTTCTTTTCTCTCATCAATGGGAAGTTAATGTCCAATTGTTTTGATAATGTTTACTTACAATTAAGTTAAAAAAAACTGTTCAAAAGTAAATTCATCTCAATTTGAAATTATGATTTTTGTTATACTTTTGTTATAGTTTGTATTATACTTTTAAATTATATATTTTTAAAAATTACCTTTATTATAATATATTACTACTTAAAAAAATATTTATTTAAAATTATTACATGTGCTTTAAGAAGAAAAAATACTTGATAATCTGGAGAAACTTGCTTTTACATTTAGGGCAGAAACATTTTCGGGAAAAACTATACAAAAAGAAAACCGTTCGATTAATTTTAATTAGCTGTACTTAAATTATGCTTTGTAAATAAGTAATGAACTGTACAAATGAAGGAAAAAATATTATTTGCCATTTAACGACGATTTATTTTTATCGTGGAAAGTCAATTCTTGAAATACATATCACTTTTTACTTTCCTTTTTGTCCTAATATATCGTTTTTGTACGTTTTTCATTGATATCGACTAACTCCATATTTTGGCTATTTCTTGACAGGATGCGCATTGTACTTACTGTCATTTGAATGATATTGGCTGTATATGCCAATAACTGTACGTTATATATAGCAAGTAAAACGCGATAACAGGCATACATAGAAGACAATAGATCTGTCAATATTTTTTATTCTAATCTTCTTCTCCCGTTTTTGTGTGTATCGATAAATTATCATGTGCACAAATACATAGAATTGATTTTAAACATAAGTAAACAGAATTTTTTATAAGTGTCTGCAGTTACATATGAAAATTAACAAGTTTTTTTACTTATTTTATAAATTCCATGGATAATATAGGATATCAATAGTTACATGCATAAATATTATTCTCATGTCTAGAGAAAAATATCTACAGATATATATATATATAATACAATTAAAACATATAAGGACTATTATTAAGATGGTTGAACATTGTTTACATTTTATATAGTCATGATGAATGTGCGTCTGCCGATCACCTGTATATTAAGTGATACTAATGATCAGTTATAAAAGTCTATAAAATATGCATTGTATTAAAATAACTATACATAACATATACAAAAACACAACTCATCAAAATTATGATATTTCATGATGTGCACCATGTGGTCGTATTGGTATAAATAATGACCTTGTGATGTTTAAGGAATTTTTGATAATTATTGTGAGTAAGATATTTTATCTGTTCTTTACAAGTTTTTTATTTCCAATTTTATTATTTCCAATTGTTTTCTGGTAATAATACAGTATACCTGGATGAATATACTGATCTTAGCATAAATGCCAGTATATTTATGAAATACTGTATTATTTTTAAAACATGTGTGGATACATCCAGGCTGATTATTATATCTACACGTGTTTTTTCATATTCAATTCTAATTTAAATCTCTTGTTATCCAATTTTCCATTATATTTAGTTCATATTTCATTTCAAAATCCATTTGTATTCACTTGATATCAACTTCAAATTATTAACATTTTATGGTTTATTATATATTTTTTTCTCTCTCTTTTTTGAAATATTTTTCATATTTTCAGTATTTTTGGCCAATTACCATTGAAGCAAATGTTATGGTAATATTATGATTGCACTTGTTAATTTATTAACTATGTGGTATTCTGTCTACACTTTGTTACTAATTATCCCTTAAGAGATTTAATTAGAATGTTACAAGAATTTGATATGTTTTCTTTTAATTCAAAGATATTATATATATATATACAGATATATATATTAGCATTAATTTTTTACAAAGTATTACATTTCTAAATAAAATAGTTACAAAAGTGAATGGGGAAAATAATTCCAGATAGTTTAAAATATTAATGCAAATTTAAATATATTTAAAATCATATGTTATATCAGTTAAAATGTTATATCAGTTAAAAATTTTAAAATATTTTTGGAATTTCTGGATAAACATTTCGTAGCATGTGCACATGTGTATATGTTCCACAATACAAGACTGGTTTTATAAAAAAAATTGAAATCAACATTAAATTTGCAATAAAATTCAATATTAACATACAGGATTTATTTGTGATTATCATTACAATCTTTTATTTTACAGAAACTACATGAGCTAGAAAACTTTGATGTTTTCTTTTACAATTTCGGAAAACTATGTCTGTCCTTCAGTCGAGACCTCTTTTACACTTGCCTTTTACTAAGCCTTGATACAATGCATTAAGTCTGTCCAAATAATAATCTTTCCCGATGCGTACACGTTCCAATGCGGCAAAGCGAATAGATTTTTATGTTCTATTGTAAATACAGAAAAAACACATATGCTATATATATATATACACCATATATTGCCTTATACGATCAGTTTAATGTAGATTTCAAAATCTTCCTACTTGCCATCAACTTTATGCACAGTCCAAATATCTGACGTCTTGACAATATATGGAGCATTAAAATAAATATATGATTAAGGTATAGAAAACGTAAAAAAGGTATTTTTTAGAGGAGTTTTGTGTTACAATGTAAAAGTCATTATAAGTATATATGTACTTTAAAAAATGGAAAAGGAAGGAATAACAACACTTTTGAGGCCCACATATCATTCATGATCATGGATGACTGTGGACAATTTCAATTGTGAGTGTGTGTGTGTGTTTGTGTGTAGGAGGAGGGTTGTCCTAGGCAACATAATACATTAGTTCAGTGGTTATTTTATTGAGAAGATTATAAAAATACTTTTATAATTTTCTTAGCTCAATGATCATATTGTGAAAATAGTGGATAAAGTTATTAAATTTAGCTTTTCAATTTTTCGGCGGACAATTCTGTGATCGGTTCACTCTAGTGCTCCTAAACTATAGGCTGAATCATCCCCACCATTTAATAATCAAGTTCCAAAAACCAAGGGCATCTTACCTCAGTCGTGAGAGGTGTGTGACAGTAACAGAACAACTGCCCTGGCAGTAAACTAATGCTGAGCTGTGTTACAATATGGCGGTTATTTTGGACAACAAGATAGATATGCGTCACTGCCCTTATAGGAACCTTAGTTCATTCCTGCAGTCTCGTCGTGAAGGTTCATCGTGTTCCGAAATATCTATATATGCAGTCTAATTTGTTTTTATACCAGCACGGGTAAAAATGAACTCGGTTAAAACGAGCAATTCGCACGTTTCGAATGGTTCATTATTTAAACTATATTAAGAATTTCACGTTTTTTACGAGCTACAAAAGCAGAATCACTGTTAATACGAGTAATACATCTGTTCATTTCAATATGATGTTCGGCAAAAATAGGGTAAAAATAGGAAATAATTCGTTTTCTTATCGAAATCTCAATCTCTCTCAATAATATTTTTCTATTACAATTAAATGTCAAAATGTGCTAATTTATCTGTTTTACCAGGAAGAATTTCACCAATAAAGAAAGTACCCCCCTAAAAAAATGCAAAGGCCTTGACAGAATGAGAGAAATAAAGGAAATATATAGGTCTAAATACCGCTCTTTTGTAATTTTTACAACTGATCCATGGAAATGAACTAATGTATAGGAAAATATATAAATTTAGGTTCTATGTCAAATTAACCAGTCTGTTCATGTCACTTATTGCAATGTTGAAATGAAAATAATATGTAAAATTAATAGCTCGAAAGCTCTAGTTAGCCGAGTTATTCCGAAAAAAGGAGAGTAAACAGTTGAATTAGTGTATGCTATACACGTCCTTTAGAATTACAAGTTCTTTATGCGCTTTGAATTAAGTGCATTGATTTTGTTTAAGGAAAAGACAAAGTGTGTGCTTTCTAAAGTGAATCACACTCACAAAAGTAAGACTGAATATTTTATGTCAACGTAATGATCTGAAATTAGTTTTAGCATGTAGATAACTAGAGCAATTACTAGTAAAAATTAGTTTACTTATGTGTGTGCTGTTATTTTTGCATTATTTTCTAAGGTATTACTAGTAACAATTAATACTAGAAATTTTATAATTATTCTCGTATTAACAGAGTTCAACTGTACATATGAAATCATTGCAAGCAAAATCAGATGTCATCATACACATACACACAGGGTGATTTTAAATGTATACACAGTTGGAATGATTATATGTTCTGTTTTTATTCACATAAAATTAATATTTAAATTACAAAATAATTTTTATATAAAATGTATAACTTTTTCTCCTGCCGCAGATGTTCAAAATTATTACCATTCTGGTCAATACAATGCTGATAACGATGACCTGTTGATTCACAATATTCAACTAAAATTTCATTTGATGTTGTGGTATGTATATACATTTTTAAGGTCAGAAATTTTTTTTTCAGGTTTACGAGCAATTTTTTATGTTATTAAGTAATGGCTTTTTTCCGCTTTTACTTCGCGTATCCACTGCACTCCTCATGTGTACACTCTTTTCAGACTGAACATTGTACTATTCCTTTCCCACCTGTTGAGTGAAGAAACAATTCATTGCGAAATTCAATGCAAAGTCATGTGTGCCCGATTGTGCCCCATAACAGGAGTAAAAATCAACATGGTCCTTCTTCTGGATAGCTGGACGCACTTGTCATCAAAATATCGTGTGAAAGCTATAGAAAACAGTGGTTTACTTACCTAAATAGATCTTTTAGGGTGGATTTATTTAAAGAGCTGAAATTACGGCGCAAAATTAAAACTTTTCAGGTGAATTTCTTTCTACTGACAATGCACGATCACGGAGATTAACTCATTTCAAAAGACAAAGGCACTATTAGGGGACGCTAAGCCATTTAGTTGAGACGGTTGCTGCCCTGAGAGCAGCAATCATCAGCGAGAAAACATGTTATCCGATTTGACCCGCCTACCCGGTTTTACCCTACTCTCACCTAAATATTAGTACATTCTTTAAAGATACACAGTTAATTTATATTCGAATAATCCACTATCGATTTTCATGTGGGACCGATGGAACCAATTTGTATTTCTAGAACAGTCTTTTTGAAGTCAGGGGATTAAACCAAGCACAGAATATTTCCTATTTAAACTAGGACTTCCCTCAAAGGGATTAGTTTGATTGATATTGCTGAGAACATAAAGTTAACAATTACGATATAAAGAAGATATCAACAAGAATCTAAGTGAATATACAGCATATGATAGACAAGAGATAGATAAAGATACAATATATGAAAAATAGCAAATTAAATGATATAATTACAAAATATCATATATAAATTCATATACTGTTACGTTTTCATATGCATTTTTTTATAACATTTGGCAAATAATCTCATTTTCTTAAGCGGGAATTGCTCAAAACTTAAAAAAAAAAAACGCCGGATCTTTTAAAACGATATTTTTAAAGTCACATAATCAGATTTACAGCCAATAGCGTATTTTAGCAAGCGTAGTTTAACGCAAATTTAATTTAATTTTTGCAACATTTTCTTTGTGACAAATATCTAAATATAATATTAAAAAATAAAATATTAAATATTGAAATATTAAATCAAATATTTAATATTTGAATTAAAAAAATTTCCTTTGTGTATTTGTATAACTATTTATAGAAACTCGTATACTTCAAACCACATTGATAACACGCTTTGCTACAAACGTGTCTACCAGTCTAACTACTCGTATGTCTTAGCTGTGTCTCTCTCCGAACTCATCTGTCTACTGTCTCTCTACTCTTCTCTATACCCGTCTCAGTATCCGTCTGTCTTTCTACCCGACTCTTTAATCGTGTCTCTACCTGTCTCGCTTCCCGTTACACTACTCGTCTATCAACACGTCTGTCTGTCTATATACCCCTCTCTCTACCCGTCTGTCAAGTCGTCTCTGTACTCGTCTCTCTATCCACCACGCTACCCGTCTCCCTACCCATCTCACTACCCCTCTGTCAACCCTTTTTTGCACCTGCCTCGCTACCCGTCTGTCTATTCGTTTCGCTACCCGTTAGCTTATCTCTGTCGCTATCAGTCTCTCTACCCGTTTGTTTACACGTCTATCTATCTCTCGCCAACTCTTCCCAATATTTAAACAATTTAGTAAACGGAAGCCGTTTATCTGTTATTAAATGCAAACAGGAGTAATTTATCTAAAGAGTGTAATCAGATGCAATTTTTTTAAATACATACATAAACCAGCATAATAATTCACCAGTTTTATTTTCATAGTAGTTTATGTCATTTGACAGTAAATCTCAACTTCTTCAACCCGAACTGCGTCAAGCTTTTTAAAAAAGCCCCAAGGTCCGTATAACTGGGAAGGGGAATTGTCCTCAGGGCTATTAGATACATGTTATTAAGTTAAGTGAAAGTTTCGTAATCGGGTTCGCAGCCAATTTCTTATGTCAGAAAGGGTGGCTTCACGCCATTTTAAATTCATTTCTGTAACTTTATTTTTCTTTTTTCGGTGGTTGGTTTGGGGGGGGGAGGGTTCCAAATATATACACTTAAATTCAAACTTTTGCCCCCATGTTAATATTAGTGTTGTTTGTATTATCAATTAATACTTTGTTGATAGAGCTTCATTCGAAACAAATGTAAAAGACTTCTACAGTTTTTTTTTTTCTAGGAGAAAGTTCCGTAATCGGGCCCTAAGCTAATCGGGGAATTTAATATCATTATTGTTTCTAACTCTTATAGAGTTAAAACAATATTGTTGCTAGCATTACTCTTGTTTGTGACCAACCTCTTCTGTGTATCTGAATAGGGAAAAGTTCCGTATCATGTCCTGGTTGGTGCCAAAGGCAGTTGTAGAATCTTACAAACTTTTCTAGAGAGCGGAAAAACATGTTTTTTAAAATATTTACAAATATACGTTTATTAAACCATGTTTTTGAGCCATTTTAAAAAATTAAGTACGGTGCTAAAATAAAATTTTATTGCCATTTTCGATATTTTAATAAGAAATGAAAATACATAAGAAACAAATTTAACAAAACTAAGCCATTTTTGGGTACTTCTCGATTATCCCGTCGACCACTTTTCATAACAAAAAACTATCGCGAAACTAAGATTAAACGCCAAAAATACAGTCCCATTTACTTGATGCCAGAAGCATTATACGTATTTGTTATGCCATCAAGTGGTTTTTAATTCGACATTTGCGTGTATTTTTCATTATGTTTTACTGATTTATTAGTTTCTTTCATTCATTAAAGTAACAATTGTGTCCTTAAATTCTTATATTTTATTTATTTCGATATTTCAATGGCAACGTTCTCCCGTTTATTTAGCGTTACAGTTTGGCGATAGTTTTTTGTTATGAAAAGTGGTCGACGGGATAATAGAGAAGTACCCATTTTTGTGATAAATAATTGTTATTGCCAGGGGGGCAAATTGTAAACAATTAATAAGCGAACTAAAAAAATTACCGGAAAAAACTTGTGGTAATCTCAAGAAAGAAATATCTGATATAAATAGCATTTAAAATCTTCAAATGGAGAAGTGGTCCGTATAAAAATGCACAACATTATACACCTGATATAAGAATTTTTTAATTTTTTTATATTTCCGAAAGCACAGATAAAAGGGTAAAAATCCCGGCACAGATGCCATATGCTCACCACGTTGGCGCGATTTTTCCCCCGCCCCTTTGGCGAAAACTGTTTGTTGTGTTTGTTTACTTTTATTTTTTATTTTAATTCTATAGATTATTTTTATATGTATATCAATATTAATTTAGGCACATATGTCATATACGCACCAGATTGGCGCGATTTTTCCCCCGCCAATTTGGCGAAAACTTTGTTTTTGAATATTAGTTAAAAATACCATACAATAATAGCATGTAATTTTTTATTTCAATATAAAAATAAAATAACGTAATAAATGAAATAGCTCCTATTATTCAAAAATGGGAAATAAAAATAAATAAATGATAGTTTGATGTAAATAAATATTGATATATATAATAAAAAACAATTTATAGAATTAAAATAAAAAATAAAAGTTAATAAACAACAATTGAAACAAAATAACCGGGTTACCATGTGAGGCATAAAATTGCCATTTTGTTGCAATCGCGCCAATGTGGTGCGTATATGACATCCGCGCCTTTATTTATATCAAACTATTATTTATTTATTTTTATTTTCTTTTTTAAAATAATAGAAGCTGTTTCATTTATTACGTTATTTTATTTTTATATTGAAATAAAAAATCACGTGTACTATTTGTCACACTATTTGTAACTAATATCTCATCAAAAAGTCACCTGTAAAAAACGCAGCCAAGTCTCGTAACTCATTTACCGTAAAAAAGTACTGAGATCGTATAAAGCCAAGTTTAACTATCTTATTAACTCTGAAATTTTCATTCACAAATCACTCCTAGTGTCTACATCTTTAGTTAATTATTATTTTGTGACTTGGCAATTACGCAGCACAGGGAAGTTATTACACCTTACTATGTTATGGGATGGGATGGGATAATTTAATTAAGGCAAATTATATACGCACAGGGAAGTTATTACACTTTAATATGTTATAGTATTATTTGATTAAGACTAACTATATACATCACATTCTCGTGCTACGTAATTGCCAAGTCACAAAATAATAATTAACTAAAGATGTAGAGACTAGGAGTGATTTGTGAATGAAAATTTCAGAGTTAATAAGATAGTTAAACTTGGCTTTATACGATCTCAGTACTTTTTACGGTAAATGAGTTACGAGACTTGGCTGCGTTTTTTACAGGTGACTTTTTGATGAGATTTCACTTCTTTTTGTAAGTAATCCTCCTTTCTTTATTTTGGGTTCTTTTTGGAGATCATCCACTGATTTTCGCTAAGCCCACACTCTGTCCCTATTATTTAAAGGTATCAAAAATTTGAAGCTTTAGTTTCGTTTGCAAAGTACTGTAGATAAAAAGAGATTTCAGGTTCCTAGGCAAGCACTAAGTTATGGGAGGGAGAGTGTCAAAAGTACTCTCAATTGCTTCCAGGATAGATGCTATCCATCTGAGATATTACTCGCAGCCCTATATACTTGATATTTAACATAAAAGAAATTTTTAGTATAAAAAGAAAGCCAAAATTAAAATTTCCGGAAATTTCCAATAAATCAAACTATATTCCTTTTTTCGATGTTTTTTTTTTCGTGTTTTTTTTTTTGTCTTTTTGTATTATTTACGGTTTTTTTAATTTTTCTTCACTTTGTGTACTAAACCCTGCCTTTCTGAAAAATGTCAAGCTTCTAGGACTACAAAATCGAATTATTTTCAAATTTTCGACTTTTTATAAATTTATTGATTTTTCGATTTTAATTCTAAGTTATTCGATTGTCATGCCAATATAGTAATTATTTGATCCGTCTTCTTAGGATCATTTAGGTTCAATTTAGAGATAAATGAAGTGAATCTTAGAGTCACCATGATTTTATTCAGAAAGGACTATCAAGCCATAACCAGCCAGTAATGTCGGGAGGGTAGGGGGAGCTGTGAAAATTTTTGTGGGGCTAACATCATTTAATAATCCATATTTCATATGTGAAGTAAATAGAGTACAACCTGTGAAAGAAAACAAACCTGTCTATAAAGAAATCGCCTATATCGTAGCCAGTCTGTAGCGGAACTTTTCTATAACAAAATTCGTAAACGAAAGAAAAGAAAACCATGATCCGGGGGAAATAACATAAAACAATTAGGGGCGTTGTACTAGCTAATAGGACAATTATCTTAAAACTAATGTTTCTAGCAGTACAAAATCAAATTGTTTTCGAATTTTCGATTTCTTAAAGATATTTCGATTTTTCGATTTTATTTTCGAATTTAACGAATATTTTAATTGTTCCTTTTATTGAATAGTAAATACACCAAGTTTTAAGTTTCTAAGAGTACAAGATAAAATTATTTTCAATTTTTGATTTTTTCGAATTTCTTTATAATTTTCTGGATTTTTTAATTTTTTCTTATTTTGTATACTTTATTACAAATTTCAAGTTTCTAGCACTACAAAATCGAATTATTATGAAATTTCAGATCTTTTTCGAGTTTTTTTATTCTATTTTCGAATTTATTGTGTTTTAATTTTTCCCCTTTTTCTGTATCCTAAACAATAAGTTTACGCCGAATTTTAAGTTCTAAAGCTACAAAATCGAATTTTTTTCAATTTTTCGAATTTTTGATTTTATAGATTTTTTCTTTCTTTTTTTGTATCCTAAATACTACCTTTATTCCAAATTTTAAGTTTCTAGCTTTACAAAATCGAATTATTTTCAAATTTTCGTTTTTTTTTTCGATTTTTTTATTTTATTTTCAATTTTTGTTGTGTTTTTAATTTTTTTTTCTTTTTCTGAATCCTAAACACTACCTTTTCACCAAATTTTCAGTTTCTAAGGCTACGAGATCATATTATTTTCAATTTCTCTCTTTTTCTTTCTTTCTTTCTATTTTTTTTTTTTAATTTTCGATTTTTTTTTAAATTATCCATATTTTTTAATGTTTCCTTATTTACTATCTTAAATATTACCTTTATTCCAAATTTCATGTTTCTATCGGTATGAAATCGAATTATTTTCAAAATTTCCTTACTTTTCGATTTCTTTCGATTTTTTATTTTATTTTCGAATTTTACTGCGTTTTTATTTTAACTTATTCTGAATCCTAAACACTATCTTTACCGCGAATTTTAAGTTTCTAAGGCCAAAAGATCAAATTATTTTAATTTTTTCAATTTTTTTCGAATTTTTTGAATTTTTGATTTTTTTTTTTTTCGAATTTTCTGGATTTTTTAATTTTGCCTTATTTTGCAACAAAATTGGATTATTTGAAATTTTTCGATTTTTCGATTTTATTTTCATTTTTTTTTTTTTTTTTTGTGTTTTTGATGTTTTCCTTTTCTGAATTCTAAACACTACCTTCGCACCAAATTTTAAGTTTTTAAGACTACAAGATCGTGTTATTTTCAATTTTCAATTGTGTTCGATTTTTTTTAATTTTCGAATGTTTTTTTTTTTTTAATTTTCCGGATTTTATAATTTTTCCTCTCTTTGTATGCGAAACACTAGCTTTATTCCAAATTTTAAGTTTCTGTGGCTACGGGATCTACCCAATCTTTTTGATGATTCGAGAGTGAGTGAGTGTGTGAGTGACAAAAAATCGAAACTTTGAGTTCATATATCGTCTGCACTAATTTATGGGTATTTTTTTAATTATCCATATTTTTGAAATTTTCCTTATTTAGTATCTTAAATATTACCTTTATTCCAAATTTCAAGTTCCTAGCGCTATGAAATCGAATTATTTTCAAATTTTCCTTATTTTTCAATTTTTCCGATTTTTTTATTTTATTTTCGAATTTTATTGCGTTTTTTGTTTTAACTTATTCTGAATCCTAAACACTATCTTTACTGCGAATTTTAAGTTTCTAAGGCTAAAAAATCAAATTATTATAATTTTTTCATTTTTTTTTTCGAATTTTTGAATTTTTTTTTCGAATTTTCAAGAATTTTTAATTTTTTCTTATTTTGCATCCCAAATACCACCTTTATTCCGAATTCCAAGTTTCTAGCGCAACAAAATCGGATTATTTGAAATTTTTCGATTTTTTTCGATTTTTCGATTTTTTCAATTTTGCTTTCGATTTTTTTGGTGTTTTTGATGTTTTCTTTTTCTGGATACTAAACACTACCTTCACAGTGAATCTTAAGTTTCTAAGACTATAAGATCGTATTATTTTAAATTTTGATGGAATTTGTTGAATTTTCGAAGGTTTTTGTTTCGAATTTTATAATTTTTCCTTTCTTTGTATCCTAAACACTATATTTTTTCCAAATGTCAAGTTTCTAGGGCTACGGGATCTACCTAATCTTTTTGATGACGCGTTAACGAGTGAGTGAGTGACAAAAAATCGAATGTTTGAGTTCATATATCGTCTGAACTAGAAAAGACAGAAAGTTGTAATTTTAAATTTTGGTCTTGTGTGCCAAATACTCTAGAAAAACGAAGTTTCAAATTTTTGGGATACTCCAGCACGGAGATATGGGGGGGTCAAAAGTGCCCTGAGTTGCTTCCAGAAAAGTATGCTTACGGCTGTCCTCTCTCGACTTGGCGGAGGCACTGCCGTGCCTCCAGATTACTTTCATAAAAATGTATTTGGATGGTTTCTTGTTAATACAATCTTGCCAAGGCTGTGGTTTTCCTATTAGACTTAATGTTAGCTATATGCTCCATTTTTCTGCAACTAAATTTCCTCGTGCCAATATAGTAATTCATTGATCCGTTTTCTTAGGATCGTTTATGTTCAATTTAGAGATAAATCAAGAGAATCTTAGAATCACCATGATTTTATTTAGAAAGGACTATCAAGCCATAACCAACCAGTAATGTCGGGAGGGAGGGAGAGATGTGAAAATTTTTGTGCGACCAACATCTTTTAACAACAAATATTTCATATATAAATTAGAGTAAAGCCTGTGAAAGAAAATGAACCTGTCTATAAAAAAAGGTCTATAACGTAGCCAGTCTATAGCGGAACTTTTCTATTACAAAATTCGTAAACAAAAGAAAAGAAAAGCATAATCCGGGGAAAATAACACAAAACAATAACGGAAGGTGTACTAGCTAATAGGACAATTATCTTAAAATCTATCTAAAAAAAACTATCCCCATCCTGTGGGATTTGTTTTTCAATGTTTTACTTTATTTAATGCAAAACATAGATTGCATCCGACAACTCATAAAAAGTCCTCCGGCCTGTACCGGCAGGAAAAGGTATCTTTCCTATATCTTCGTTTTAAAATTTTAGCTAATGTTACTCGAAAACAGCAAGTTAAAATGCAAAGAAACCGTTTACAAAAGATTCGTTTACACTGAATTGGAATAAGAAATTCGCCAAATTATTGAGCTATAGCCAAGGTGGCTGCATTTATGAAGACTTATTTTTGTCGCCAAATTTGGCGAGATTTCGCCAATTGTCGCCAAGTTTGGCGAGAATTTGGCGCTAATGGATATGAATATATAGTTTTATGCGTATGATTGGGAAAATGATTACAACAATGAAAGATAATAATTTGCGAGAAATCACGTTCACTAAAACTTATAAATTTATATTAAAATCATTAAAATTACAGACATTACAATACACTTTCATAAAACATTAAAAACATATTAAAATTGGACGTTTCGGATTTACATGGAAAATCCCTCTTCAACAACAACATTTCACTTAGCGTAAATCATAGTTCAGAAATATCAACAAATAGAAAATGCAACATATCAAAATTTCGAAGTCAAAGTTACAGTTATAATAACACGGAATATTCATTCGGGATTGCACCTGCTTGACCATTATTGACCATAAATTTATCGTTGGTTTTTTGTAATGTGCTGTTTTGTTTCAAAATGTCAGCCACCCTAGAATTTCAAACTGCTCTATGTCAGCCAATTTTTAAGATAGAGGTAAAACAAAAAATGCTCTGGAATCCTTGTATCAAGTCCTAACACCTAATTAAAAAATAAACTTGATTTTTTAACTTTTTTGTATATTTATTTTAGTTTTAAAAATTTTCGTGGCCGCCATCTTGAAACAAGATGGCGGACCAAGCTGGCCAACGAACTCGGTCGAGGCATTGGTGAGCTTAATACACACAATTAGTTTCATCCAAATTAATTTATAAATACGAGCGTTATCGTATCAAATTATTTTCATTTTTTCAATTTGTTTCGATTTTTTTTATTTTTTTTTTCCAATTTTCTGGATTTTTTTAATTTTCCTTTTTCTGTATCCTAAATACTACCTTTATTCCTAATTTGAATTTTCTAGCGCAACAAAATCGGATTGTCTTCAAATTTTCGGTTTTTTTCAATTTCTTCGATTTTTTCAATTTTGCTTTCGATTTTTTTGGTGTTTTTGATGTTTACTTTTTCTGGATGTTAAACACTACCTTCACACCAAATCTTAAGTTTCCAAGACTAGAAGATCGTATTATTTTCAATTTTCAATTTTGATGGAATTTGTTGAATTTTCGAATGTTTTTTTTTTTCGAATTTTCTGGATTTTATAATTTTTCCTTTCTTTGTATCCTAAACACTACCTTTTTTCCAAATGTCAAGTTTCTGGGGCTACGGGATCTACCCAATCTTTTTGATGACGCGTGAACGAGTGAGTAAGAAGTGACAAAAAATCGAATGTTTGAGTTCATATATCGCCTGAACTAGAAAAGACAGAAAATTGTAATTTTAAATTTTGGTCCTGTGGGCCAAATACTCTCTATAATTGAAGTTTAAAATTTTAGGGATACTCCAGCGCGGAGATATGGGGGGGTCAAATGTGCCCTGAGTTGCTTCCAGAAAAGTATGCTTACGGCTGTCCTCTCTCGACTTGGCGGAGGCACTGCCGTGCCTCCAGATTCAAAAACAAAGTTTTCCCCAAGCTGGTGGAGGGAAAAATCGCGCCAACGTGGTGCGTATATGACATCTGTGCCTTGTTTCATTTCACATAGAGGTACTGCTCTATTATCCCGTCGACCACTTTTCATAACAAAAAACTATCGCCAAACTGTTAGATTAAACGCCAAAAATGCAGTCCCATTTACTTGATATCAGAAGCATTATACGTGTTTGTTACGTCATCAAGTGGTTTTTAACGCGACATTTGCGTGTATTTTTCATTATGTTTTACTGATTTATTAGTTATTTCATTCATTAAAATAACAATTGTGTCCTTAAATTCTTATATTTTATTTATTTATGTATTTTGATATTTCAATGACAACGTTCTCCCGTTTATTTGGCGATAGTTTTTTGTTATGAAAAGTGGTCGACGGGATAATAGAGAAGTACCCACATATGTATTGGTACTTTTATGTTAACTTGGCGCAGTTGATAAATCGCCAAATATTTTTCTCATAACATCTTCATATTGCATTCATTTCATTTAAATATAAATCTTTCACTGATTTCATTTGAAATACATACATTGAAAATACACGTCTTTCACTCATTTAATTTAAAATACACGCCTTTCACTAATTCCATTTAAAATACTAAAAAGGAAAAGAAAATAAGAAATAATGCCACAAATCGAAACCTTTTATTTAAGCATCAAAGAATTGTTCCTAACATACACACGCGAAATAAAAAAGCTGCTAATGGTGTGATTTACGCCAAATCTCTAATACTAATACTACAGTTACTAATCTCTAATACTTTTCAAACAGAAAAAATTCCAGATTAACTTTCCATTTTTATTAAATTGAAATATATTTTATTGTGCTGAATATTAGTGCTTGCATATTTTTTTGCTCCATGTATTCCATGAACTTTTCAATTCCGATTGTCTACGAAAATCTCCCGCCGGTGAAAATGACGTACACACAAAATTTAGTGACGTATGAACTTTAATTGTGCTTTTTTATCTATTTTTTTAATATAACTTCCAAACGATTTGACACTTATTCTTGGTAATAAATAGACGACGTTGTCACCTTTATAGGTACCTGCTGTAAAAATTTTAACGAAATCCGTTAAATATTTTTTGAGTTATGCTTGACGAAAGGTTTTAATATCCATCGTAGCTATGTATGGGGCAAAGTAACACTGCGCTGTGTATGAGTCTTCGTTGCACTCAGACAATAAACGGAATATTTATTTTTTTAACTGCTCCGGGAAGCACCAATAATTTTGGAAAAAAAAAATGTTACTGCATTTGTATATTTAAAACTACTTTACAATATAGAAATCTCTAAATCAAAATAGAACTTTTCTTTATATCTTGAATACAATAGTTTTGTATGTTAGGGGAATAACTGTTGTTTTTAACGTTACCATCAAATGTGTTTTAATGTAATATCAATACCTTACTTCAAACAAAATTGTTATTATAAATTTGAATAATGTCTAAAACTAAATATACTTTGAGATATTATTTGATATATTCTTTCTTTAAACTTATTGTTTATTTATTTAATTGAAATGCTAATTGTAAAACACCCATTAAATATATTTAAAAAGTCTTCTAAATTATAAGAAATAAAGCTATAACCTAAATAAAAAATATATATGTATATGTTTTGAAAACAATATTTTAGAAATTTGAGTTTGTACTCATAATACAGCATTTTTAAGTTGCAACGGAAAAGCCAAATAGCACTTTTTGGGAGGAGTGAATTATTCTATCAGAAAGTTTTTCGTACGTGATCATAAATATTTCCCTGAAATTACAATTATTTAGCAATTATAACCATGAATATTAAGATGGTTTCGTTTTCTAACAAAATATCACAGCTGGAAATGCAAAACAACATTTGTTTGTTGTTTAATTTATTAAAATAAAATATATAAATGATAATGTAAATACAGTAAGTTTCAGAACACATAGATTTTGCAAAGCATGTCTATTTGTATAGAATAAAGGTTTGATGTAATGGTACTAATCAGAGACAGATTTGCCAGTTTAGCTGCCTTTTTACTGAGAATTTCCGAATGCATTAAAAAAAAAAATTCTGAATAGAAAATTGTCCCTTATTTCCGATAGACATGTCGTTAATACGTAAAGTAAAATTTCTTCTTTAGGAATTTCCGGTATAAATTCGGAACTTCAGAATGAAAAAAAGGTTAAACTATTAACCTTATATTGAACAAAAGAAAAAAAATGCGTTTTTTCCTACAAGCCAAAATTTGACTTTTACAGTTAAAACAAAGATTGTCAGTCAATTACAAGTTAGATATTTAAGTAAAAAACAATAATTTCAGACACACAGTTAAAATACAATTCAAAACATTAAAAATTAGACGTTTCAAGACCTCTATCTGATCCACTCATTTAATAAAAAAAAATAATGCACATTAATAAATATAGTTATATAAATTAAGCTAGTAATTTCGGAAAAATTTTCAGCGATAATAATTTTTTGATAAATTTGAAATGTAGATAAAATGTGGAGAAAACCTTTTTCAAATGTACTAAATGTAAAATGGGCGATTTTAACAGGATCAAACATCCGTGAGATACCATTTGGAAAACCAATGTGTGAAACATGTGACAATAGCTTTACAAAACTCTTATGAACAACGTTTTTTTTTAGATAAAGACGTAAAACACAAATTAAAACAAAATATCTTCAATAAATTTAATTTCAACTATTATTGAAATTTACGAATGGCAAAGGGAAAGAATTGGAGGATATTAGAAATTTTGATATTATTTTTTTACTATATCTGCAACTGGCTGAAAAAATATTAAAAAGCGCAAAATGCTGTAGCACGATTCCATCCCTTGCTTATCAGCCAAAAGATTGAAAAATACATTGGTCAATATATCCATATGGTAAAAAATCTCCAAATGCCGGTAAATATTATACTATAAATAATTTAGATATCATTTTGTCAATTTTTGGAAAATGCATACAAAACGGCTCAAAGAATTGCTTGAACTTTACATATTTTATTTTTTAAGGATTTTGTATGTATGTCGCATTAATTAATTTATTTTATATTTAGTTTACGAATTAGTTTGTATTATTTTTTTATTTTTAAAAATATTTAGAAAAAATGTCAAATAATTATTTTAAATTTTGCTTAATATTTTGTAAGCAATTTTAAAGTGTATCTTTCCGGTCTTGCACTTAAGATTTGCGTTAAGCTTTAAAATTAAAAATGTAAATTTAATATATTCAAACTTCTGAAACATTTAACATAAAATTTAATTTCCCAGAAGATTTGCTAAGGTAAAATTGATCTGATATTTTTGTATGATGAATTATTTTATTTTAGTGTTTACTTCTTAATAAAATGCTCTCTATCGAATAAATTATAAATCTGAAATTTGTTTTTTTAAATTACCAACACAGGATATTCAAGATATAAAAAACGTATTTTTGTCAAATAAAATTTTCTTGTATATTAAAACCAATCTTTAAAAATATTTTAACGTAACTCTAAGACTAATAAATAATTTATACCATATTTAAATATTCCATGTTTGTCCTACCTTTAATGTCAATAGCACTTAAGTACACACAATATTTTATTGTCAATTAACTTAAAATGTGATACTTTGTATGATATTTCACATTTATCAATTTATCAGCTGGGATACTTATGATACATCCTGGTATCATTTAACTAACTAGACTTACTAGATGGACTAACTAGAATAAATAAATAAATAAATTATAAAATTAAATATTTTAATTAAATTAAAAAAAAATAAACTTGGGTGTTTAAATTATTTTTCTCTCTTATGCAATTTTGTATCGTATTAAATATTTATTTTCCTTAATGAAAAGTTATTTTTAGATATTCAAATAATAACATAACATTACGAGACGGATTCGAAGCCATTTTCGAAATGGAAAGTGTCTTCAGAAAAAAAAAAAGAGAAGAAGCAAACCAAAATCGAAAAAAGTACAAGAATACCCGGTTAGACATTGACTAAAAAAGTAGTATATAGCAGGGCCTTTGGGACACTTTTCATACTCCACTAAATGCAAATATTTATCGATTTTTGTAAGATTTTGATCAAAAAATTTGTTTGTTAAAATATCGAGTATTGTGACGATTTCCATCAAAAAGTGTGACTGATTCGTGAAAATATGTACATTTTTGAACACATTTTAGAATGCTAATATTTTATGACTTTTTATCAAAAAATTTGACAGTTGCCTATTGTAACGATTATTGTCCGATTAAATAATCATGATTCGCGAAATGCTAATATTTACCGATCAAATTTTAGAAAGATTAAATAATAATGATCCACCAAAGGCTAATATATAGCGACTGATCAAAAAGTTTGACTGACACAATTTTTGAATAGTCTACGAAATGCTAATAAACAACCTTCCTCTGGTCTAATATGAATCACTATATTGAAGTCTGAAATAAAAGTTAAATGATTTTTATCCTATGTTTTAATGGCTAACCGATTCTTTCTTTTTACTTACAATTATCAATACTATTCTGGTAGTTCGATAAAATTAAAAAAAATAGTTTGACGTGTCAAAATGAACACGTCATTGACAGAAAAGAAATTTGTATTTAAAACTGATATATTCAGTAAATATTATTTAGGGAATTCGATAAATGGTGCATCCGATTATTGTAAGATTTAAAACAAATTGCAGGATTAAGCTTTTTCTAATTCATAATCATAATAGCCGTCATTATTTTTTCCTTTAAAATGAAAGATATAACCCCCTTTATTCAGTTTTGTTATTGCATTTTCAGATATTTTTCCATGACTCTTTTTAAGAAAATAATCTTTTTCTACATCATTAACTTCCAATCTCGCAATAGTCGTATTTCCAAATTTAGTTTGAATTTTCTTCAACGAAATCAGTTTGTATTTCCCTTTCTCTAAATCTTTTAACTTATGAGTTACAGGGAACGATCTGAGACTGTTGAATTCTTCCATTTATTCAGAAACATTTTTTGAAAGACAATTTTTATAGTATAGACATCTGTACATAGAACATCCAGGTCCTAATATTCTAACGCATCTCGGTACATCTAATATTTTTATAGGAATTCCCCATTCTTCAAAAGTACTTTTCAGAAAAACGCCTCCATTAAAAGCAAATGTCCCACCGTATATCTGATGCAATTGTATGAAATAATCTTTTACTTTGTCACTACTGATCCATAAACCTTTATTGTCAGAATATCTTTTAAATCTTAAACCATGGACATCGTTAGTACATCTACGAACTATTCCAAGTTCTTGATCACTTAGTTCATAGTTAGGTGTAAATACAGAAATAGTTTCACCTATTTCCTGTTTTAAATGAACCCAGCTTATTTCTCTCGCTATAGATTTGAACGGAAGTATAAAACCTTGAACATTTATGATAAGGGTGACATCGTCCATTTATTATAAAACATTTTTTATAAATGCAGGACCTTCGGTTTAAAATCCAAAGGGTACAGTATCAAAGTTATCTAAAATTCTTCTTTTATCATATCCAAACATATATCTTTTATTCATTTTATTCACTTTAATATTTCTATCTTTTTGTATCTGAAATTGGTTTATTTCTACATCTATATGGTCAATTTCCCCCGTTATTGTTTTCATTCTCTCGTCAAAATTGAACTTAGTTTCGCTCTCATAACTCATTTTAAATCCTTTTACTTTTCCTTTTACAGAACCATCGTTCAGAATATAACCATAATCTTTACTAGCTCCGGATATCCACGATTTCATATATTTATCTTCTCCTAATTCATCGGTCCATTCGCCTAGCATACAGCCCGTTTTTACTTTATTGGAGCCATCATCGATATAAACAATACTATCTGTATCGTAATACATTACTTTATCTCCTAATTTATCAAGCATTTCATATAATCTTATTCTAGCCGAACTGGTTGTAAAAGCTGCTATATAAATATTCGTATTAAAGTTATTCTTGACATATTCATCTTTCATCTTATAATCCATTTGCACACACTCATCATTTAAAAATATGATATTCAAGTCTTTAATGCGGTCGTTCAGTATAATTCTATAAAAATCTGCCAATTCTGTTACATTCTCTGTTTGTTTCATATTTTTTCTCTGTACGAACTTTCCCCATAAAGAGTTTAAACAAATTTTAGATATAAATCTCATTCCTGGGTTTTCTTTGATTTCTCCTAACCTTATACCCAATTTCTTTTCTACGCACCTTTTATATTCTTTTTCAGTTTTGAAATTTTCAGACCATTTATCATCTGTTTCTAATTTGATTTTCAAAAACATTTTAACATAATCCTTAAATAATATATTAGATTTTTCTTCAAAATGCCAAACTTCATAGATATTTAAAATCTTATAACCTTTTTCAATAGCCAGTTCAACTTCGGTAGTTGTCCACGTACCAGTAAAAGCTCTCTCCTCATCCGTATGATTACATTCATTATTCCGCATATCATAACATTTTTTACATTGTTTCTTTTCGCATTTTATAGGTTTTGAACATAATTTACACAAACTAAATATTAATTTTTCTCCTTTATAAGGTAAAACAGGATGATAGAGCTTTCTAGGTGGAAGTACTTTGCATTGTATCAAACCATACCAATTTTTATCATATTTTTCCGGATTATAAATCTTTACCGGATGACCAACAGGATAGTAATCAAAGTAATTCACTGTTGGATAAAGTGAACAAACATCGATATATCTACCCTTTTCGATTTCTTTCATTTCGTAGATTAATTTGGTAGGTTCGCACCTACCGCCGGTGAATGCGTTTCTAGGATTTAAAGGTTCTACAAAATCTCTTTTCCATTCATTTTTCATATATTTTTTAATTTCTTTGTCACTATCAAAATCGCATTCCCATATTTCAATCAATTCAAATCCTTTATCTTTTATTTTTTTATTTATTTTTTGAGTTCTTTCATACAAATCTTTCATACATATCTGATTTTGAAGATTGACAGTGGATTCTGTAAAACAGCGAGGACAACCGTGCCAATGACATCCTTGAAACTGATAAACGGTTTTATTATAAAAACCATCTACTTTATAAATCTTATCACCTAATTTCAGTTTTTTCTCACCACCGTTTAAAGCATGCTGTATTTTGATAGTGTGTTTTTTAGACAGATAGTCTAACCAAATGATCGATTTCTTACTGTATTGATCCTTTGGAATAAACTCCTCATCAATCGCTATTGTATTCACTGGAATGAATTTATCTCTGTATATAGCCATACAAACGCCAGCTAAAGTGATATATTTAAAAGGAACAATATCAGCAATATTTAGAAATAATCTTCGCAATTCTAAACATCCTTTTCTTAAAATATCAACATCAGACCTACAATATTTTATAATTTCTTTTTGGAAATCAAATGTTTCATTTTTTACCGATTTATATCATTTATCAAAAGTTTTTCTTTGATCTAAAGTCAGAGTATCATAACCATAATAGTATTTTTCAGGATATTTTCCTACATAATTTTGATTTTCCATAGTGTTAAACAAATGAGGAAAATAACCTTTAGCCAATTCCGTTAGTCCAAATGTTTTAGGAAATTCTCTTAACGGAATCAGTGTAAAATTAATAGAATCGATAAACCTTATATTATAAGCGGTTGCTTGCATATATATGAGTTTATTTCCTTGATATATTGTAAACACTTTAATTTTATTTTTAAAGCAGTATTTAGCTAGAAATTGAAAATCGAATCCTTTTCCATAATGCGCTAATACTGTATAACCGCTATGTTTCTTTTGAAATAGCCATTTACAATATTCATTTTCATTCTGAAATATTTTTTCTTTTCCGTTAAAATCATGATTTATGACTAGATTGACTTGGTGATTTCCTGTCTCTTGGTTCGTTTCAACGTCAAAAAACATATATTTTTCTGTAAATCCTGACCTTTTACATTTCTTACACCATTCTTCTCTGTCTTTTATATTTTTAGGACAGATATTTTTACAAGTTCCCCCCTTAGATTCTTTCTCTCGTATATAACATTTATGATCTTCCGAATCCCACTTTCTGCAGTTTTGACATTGTCTTTCTCCACATTTATGATCTTTCGGTTCTCTTTGTTTTCTATTGATATTTCTCTTACATTTTAAACATTTCCACAGTGTTTCACAGACTTCTTCATTTTTATGATTTTCGAAGCAGTTTTTTCCTTTAAAAGATCTAAAACAATCATTACACTGAATATCATCTCCCTCGCAATTACTCTCTTTCTTAAAACATCTATTGCATTTTAAAGAACATTTATGTTGATCACTTCTATAATAACTGACTTTACAATAATCACAATAATTGTTTTTTTCCTAAAAATCCTGTAACCGTTGTAATGACATCAAAATGATTTCTATTTTTTAAAATGTAAACACAATTAGAATTAGATTTATAGGCGCCGCTATATATTCTTTCGTTAAAATTTTCTCTGCAAAATATAGTTATTTGAATATTTAAAAAATTTTCGAATTGTTTAACATGCTCTAAATTACACATTTCTAACGGAATATCACACATTTCATGCAATTTTATCGCTAAACTTTTTTGTAATTTTCTACCTTTTTTTATATATGTTACTTCATTATCTGTAAGTTTTTCTAGATTCAATTTTTCGCATAAAATTTTACGATTTTGAATAGCTAAGGCTGTAACTATGGATCTAGCCAAACAGATATTATCGTCATTTTTAATTTGAAGAATACTTTTTTTATCGACAATATCGTTATCGTTGAGAAATTTCGATGGTTTACCTCCTTTAGGCAAATCAACGACAGTAAAAATAAATTCACAATCTTTAATATCCAACTCTTTGTATTCAATTTATGCGTTAAAACATCTAAATAGGTCTCATAGGCTTCTTTCGTTGACATCATTTTAGGGTGAAAAGGCTGTGTCAAATCGAGATTGTGTACTATAATATCAACCTTTCCTTCAATTTTTCCAATTGCTCTCCTGAATAAATCTTTTAAGATACTGTAATACTGGCCCGGTGTGAGTTTGTTTATTTGTTTTATTTTATAAACATATCTATAAGTATTAAATTTTTTTACAAATTTTTTGTCTTTCTCAACAATTTCATAATCGGGTCTAAACAGATTTTCCAAATTTGTTTCTAATTTGACTTTTTTTTCTGTCTTTTTGATCAATTTTTCATCTTTATATTTCAATCCGTAATAATCAAAGAGTTTCTTAAGTTTTGGACGGTTTTTCGGTTCATTTATAAATTGTTTCAATTTTTCATATAAATCAGGAAATAATTTTTTAAGGTTTACCACTGTTTTTATCTTTTTTTCTTCGTTATTTTTTGGGTTAAATTCTGATGTGTTATTGTTAAATTTTAAATCAAAAGAATCGAATATTTTTTTCATTTTATTTCTTTTTTTAGGATTTTCGATAAATTTTGTCTTTATTTTATTTAAATAATCTGTGACATCTAATTTTAATAAATCTACTAAAACATATTTATATTCCTCTGTTCTTTTTATATATCTTATTATCAATCTGATTAAATCATCTTTTTTACAATGTTGGGGTTGGTGTATATTTAACAGTTTTACGACCTGCCTTAATTTTGAAATATGTATTTTTGAAACAGATATCAATCTTAGAGTTTCCTCCATTTATATACAAACATTTTTATAAATACTTTTTGCTACCCATTTTTAATAGCGACCACTATCTATAAATGCTCATTAAATTAGACCACTGGCAGGTAATTTTAGATTAAGCGATTTAAAATGAATGTCGTTAAAAGTATGAATTTCTGAAAACAACTATTAAAAAATATATTCCATCGTTTACTCAAAAGGACTAATTGCTGTCCATTGAAAGAAATCTGAATTTTTTTCTACAGGTTCGCCATTCAATTTTAAACATTCAAATCGAAATCCGTTTTTATCTATTTCTGTAATTCTAACAAAAAATGGTTCGCTGTATTTACATACAGGCGTTATATGAACATTGGGATGAACATTAAAGGTATGATTCCAATCTACATTTATTCTTTCAGTTGTACAATTACCTGTCAAAATCTTTGTACTTTTTGAATTACCCATTTATTTAGCCGAAAAATCACTGTCATAATCAGACACTTCTATTTTACGTTCATTCAAAATACGTTCAACTAAATACTTTACATTTAATATAATATTTTCATCTAAAAAATATGTTCAATTTAAAACACAACATTCTGTATAATACTTTCATTCAAAATATGTTCAATTTAAAACACAACATTCTGTATAATACGTTCAAATAAATACTCAACATTTAATATAATATTTTCATCTAAAAAATATGTTCAATTTAAAACACAACATTCTGTATAATACTTTCATTCAAAATATGTTCAATTTAAAACACAACATTCTGTATAATACTTTCATTCAAAATACGTTCAAATAAATACTCAACATTTAATATAATATTTTCATCTAAAAAATATGTTCAATTTAAAACACAACATTCTGTATAATACTTTCATTCAAAATATGTTCAATTTAAAACACAACATTCTGTATAATACTTTCAAATAAATACTCAACATTTAATATAATATTTTCAACTAAAAAATACGTTCAATTTAAAACACAACATTGACTATAATATTTTCAACTAAAATGCAACCTAAAAAATACGTTCAGTTTAAAACACAACATCATAAATTTATTTTGACGTTCGTTTGATATGATAATTGCTTTTTAAATGTCTCTTTTTATGAGCTAAAGTGTATTTTTTACCACATTCGCAATCAATTTTTTTATTTTTCATAGCTAAATGACAACTTTTGCAATTAGCGTAATGTTCCGTTTTGCCGTAACGAAATCGAGTATAATATTGGTCTAAAGGTTTCGTCATCTGACAATGCTTGCAAATTTTAGACAGCTCCATTTATTAAGAAACATTTTTTAGAAAGCTATTCCAAATGTCTTCGTTTTTCTTATTAAATTTTACTTTCAAATTATTATCAATATTATAATAATCTAATATTTTCTTTATGAAATATAAGTAATTTATCGACTTTTTATAGTACACTAAGTCTAGAAACTGAATAAACATTTCTTCAGCTTTATATGGAATATTTAACTTCAATTTCCATTTCAATGCTTTAAAACGACTTATTCGGGATTTGCGTCTTTCGCTTAAAAAAACATCTATATTTTTATATGTAAAATATTCACCGTCCGAATCGTACATTATTTCACATTTTTTCATTTGATCATAAATTTTCAGATATTTTTCAGGTATTTGACATTTGTTTTCATTGTCAAAAGAATCCATTAAGCAAGATTCGGAATCATCTAATAAAACGTCTTTAAAAAAATCACAATTCATTTATTTAAACTTTTTTTTAATGTAATGCATTCAAAACCCCGCATAGGCGGGAGTTATTTTAATATCATAATTGTATTTGATAAATCCCTGCATAGACGGGAGTTTTATACCCTGCATAGGCGGGAGTTATTTTAATATCATAATTGTATTTGATAAATCCCCGCATAGACGGGAGTTTTATACCCTGCATAGGCGGGAGTTATTTTAATATCATAATTGTATTTGATAAATCCCCGCATAGACGGGAGTTTTATACCCTGCATAGGCGGGAGTTATTTTAATATCATAATTGTATTTGATAAATCCCCGCACAGACGGGAGTTTTATACCCTGCATAGGCGGGAGTTATTTTAATATCATAATTGTATTTGATAAATCCCCGCATAGACGGGAGTTTTATACCCTGCATAGGTGGGAGTTATTTTAGCGGATTGACTTGATATCTTTTTCGTCAACCCAAGAGTTAAATTCGTCGGAATAATTTAACCATTTAACTAGACATTTATTGCCTTTCTTTTTTATTATTTTTTCAATTTTATACACATTGTCTTTTTTATTATATTTAACTAATTCCGGTTCATAGTAAGTTCCTTTTATTTCGTTGCCATTCAAATCTTTTATTCTATAAGTAATCGGATCAGTGTTTAATATTTCTGGAACGATAAAAATTTCTTCAGTAAAAGTAGGTTGGTATCCGCGGGTAAAAGCAGTCTGGTATTTCGACACTCTGATTCTGTCGCCGACCTTAAATTTCGGTTTTCTTATTATTTTTTCTTCGTATAAATTTTTATAAACTTCAGATTCGTTTTCTTCTCTACTCGCTTCGCTAGGCGTCATTTTGATAGACCTATGCCTGATATTATTATAATTTTTAACTAATTGATCCAAAACATCTATATATCTTTTAGTATTGTTGGCAGCTAGATAGGTTCTAATTTTTTTATTAATTGTCCTGTTAAATCGTTTTACAACAGAACATTTTATTTCAACATTTTCAGTTGTAAACCATTGAATATTATGATCTTTAAATAATTTTAAAGTTAACTTATTTACAAATTCTAATCCTTTGTCTGTCTGCAGTTTTTCAGGAATTCTTTCTTTAAATATCTTTTTAAATGCTTCAGTTACTTCTTGTCCTGTTTTTCTTTTTATCGGTATGGCCCACCCATATTTACTAAATATATCTATCACTGTCAATAAGTAATTAGTTCCGTTATTATATTTACTAAAAGGTTTGATAAACAATAAATCTGCTTGCCATTGGTCATCGATATGACTGACATAAATGCGTCTTCGTTTAAATTTACGAATTAAAGGCTTATGTCTGGTATAAACATCTTGGCTATGTAAAAAATCTGTAATTTGATTTTGACTGAAACCTGTTTTCCGTTTTAATTCATTGATCCCACAATAACCACTTTCAGGATGATAATATATTTTTTCTAAGATACTTTTAGGATCTTTCATCCCTAAGGTTTTCCTAAAAAAACACTCTTTTTAGAACCACAATCTAGACAAATACCTTTCATCATTGGCCTGTTATTTTTAGAAATTGCATCTTTAATATCTTTTGTTTCTGTATGGTTTTTACATTTTAAACAATAGATCTTTGTATTTCCCATACCGAAAGTTTTTTTAGCTTGAATAATCGGTTTTACAATCCCTCTTTCAAATCTTTCTCTAATCGTAGGATTTTGAATATTATCTAATTCATCAATCATATTCTTATCGCATACTTCATTTCTACTTTTTGTATCTTTATTTTCTAAATAACATTTATCATGCTTATATGCAATTTCATCCACTCTGTTAACAGGTTTAGACGAATTTTTATACGTTAAATCTGGATTTAATCGTGTTTTCCCCCATAATAATTGTGTCCCCGGGCCTGTGAAATTATGGCCAGGTAAATGCATTTCGAAAGGTAAATTACTAATGACTTTATTCAGAAGACCCGATCCAGTTTGTCCGCATTTTAAACATCCGCCTTTAAATTTACCTTTTTTAGTTAAAGACGTAACACCAATTTTTTTACTTTTACAACTCATTTATTAGGCAGCAAAAAGCTGACGCTTTCTAAGAAGAATATTTATATCCATTCAACTGTACTTTTTTCACATACTTTTCGATTGGGAAGTATACTAAATTATTTATAAAATCTTGTTCTCTGACATACACTTCTTCTTCTGAAATTTTTTTAGCTTTCAATAAATTTAACTGTTGTTTATAAAAATTATAACATTGCTTGTATTCTTCTTTTCGTTCCAAAATATTTAAAGATTTCTCAATGACTTCTACAATTCCAGAACTTAAACTCAAAGCAGCGAGGGGTATGAACGCAAAAGCTGATAATCCCGAAGCACTTAACATAAATTTGCTAACTGATAAGGAAATACTTATCTTTTGATACAAATTGTAACTTTTCCGATAAATATATAATCTCTTTTCTAAATATTCTTCCATTTATATAGGTTCAAAATTTTTTCTGTATCTCATTTCAGAATTTACTAAATCTAGCATAAAGAAATTACCCTTACAAGAATTATATTTTTCTAGAAATTTTTCTTTTGTAAGATTTCCGTCTATTTCTCTGATTATCTGATTAATTTCCCTAGGCTGTAGCTTAAAAAATATGAAGTAATTACAATTTTTTCTAATATTTATAGGAGTTGAGTAATAAGACTGCGTTAAATAAATAATGGATGCATTTTTCTTTCTACCTCTTATAAACAAATCCTCTATAACTTTCTGATCTTTTTCTGTAACACAATCGTCAAACACAACAAGATTTTTTTCTGAGGAATCTAGATCATCAACAGTAATAAATTCACTCAAATCTGAAGAAAATAGTACTTTCTTTTTATATTTATCATACTGTTTTAATAATTCCTTTATTTTATTTTTACTTATTTTTTTACATTTTAAAATATCGTCTCTTTCAACACCTTCAAACAGTGTATAATCTTCTTGCAATTTAGAATACTTTGGCTCAGAAATGTCTTTTGCGCATAAATATAAAGCGTCGAAATCTAATCTTAAATTACTAGGATTCTCAAAACCGTTTAATAAATTTATTAGTAAATTTGTCTTTCCGCAACCTGATGCCCCGATTATTAATAATCTGAAAGGATGTCTGGGTAAAAAACGATGTTGTTTAGGATCTGGCAATTCT
Organism: Maratus michaelseni; assembly: GCA_963931845.1. Taxonomy (NCBI): domain Eukaryota; kingdom Metazoa; phylum Arthropoda; class Arachnida; order Araneae; family Salticidae; genus Maratus; species Maratus michaelseni. Next base: position 82,503,836 of record OZ007589.1, read on the forward strand.
TCCGGTTCTGTGTAATCTTTAATTTTAATCATTTATTTACTGAGAAAATTTACAGCTAGTAAAAATAAAATTACTGCCAGTAAAAGCATATTAGCTGTCAGTAAAAATAGACGGCGAAGCTGTCGCTTCTATTTTCAAATCATATAAATGGATAAAATAAACGATTTAGAAAAAGATCGAAATAAGAAACAAAAAGAAGAATTAAAAAATGCAATAAAACTTGTCAAATTACAAGCAGATATTAGAAAAAATAATGAAGAACAGCGTGATAGAAAGCTAGGTATAGACAAAAGTTTAACTGAATTTCATAAACCTGTCACTAAAAAATTAGAAGAACAGGATAAAAGTAGAAAAGAAAATATTAAAGCTATCAATGATAAATTGGACGAATTAAATATATCTTTACAGCCTATTGCAGAATCATCTAGAATTATTCCTGATGCGATCGAAGATGTCAAAGAATTATATAAAGAACCACCACTTACTTACAATGTTGATCAAAATTTAGATATTAATTATTTAAAATCTGTACAATTATACAAACCTTCGAAACTCCTAGACAATAAAGAAAAATTAAATGAAATGTATGCAAAGGCAAAACAGTTAAAAGAAGAATTATCGAGGAAAAAAGGCAACTTACAAAGTACAATTAATAGGGCTAGAAATCTTTCAGAGGAGGAATTAAGTCAGAAAAAGGTTGAATTAGACGCTGTTAAAAATAACGAAGAGGAACTACAAAGATATCTGGGTAGATTAACTACAATTCAAGGTAGTGAAGTAATGAAAGTGGGAAAAGGATTAGATTTATTATCTGAATTATTGGATAAAATATGTCAAGGTAGCAAGTCGAAAAAATTAAGAAATGAAGTCAAACTGCTAATAGACAAACTCATTAAAGCTAAAAAAATAACTAACGGAGATAAAGAACGATTATACAATCAATTTCTTCTTTAAAGATTTTACTGCCTAATAAATGAGTTATGTAAAAAAGAAGATTCATTTGAGTGACGGGCAGATTAGTAAACTGAAATCAGCGCTCAGAAAAAAAGAAGAACTGACACTGCAGATAGACAATTCTAAAACTCCCAATTATGAGATGTATTTAACCAAAACACAGATAAATCAGATTAGCAAAGGTAAAAGAATAAATATAAGCAAAACTCAATTAGATAAAAATGGTGGATTTTTACCCTTTTTAATTCCTATTTTAACATCACTAGGACTCGGTGCTGCGAGCGGTGCGGCGGGTTGGGGAACTAAAAAAATCCTCGATAAAATATCGGGATCTGGAGTTTTTCAGCCTTGGGAAAACAAAGGATCGGGTCTAAAAGCGTCAGTGTCTAAAAAAAAAAATCCCGGTAACAGAATTGGGTATATCCGATGAAACGATTAAAGAAAATATGAAAGATGAAAGAGGATTCAGGGGTGTTTTCACTTCCGATTTACTTCCTAAAAAGATTGGAAATTTTGAAAGTGGGATTATTAATTTAGATATTTCGACGGGTCCTGGAACACATTGGGTTTGTTACTATAATGATCCAAAATATAACTATGTAGAATATTTCGATCCTTTTGGGGAATATATATATAAAAATATTAAACTCAAAGAAAAATATATTCCCGAAAATATTATGAAATTTCTTAAACTGTCCAATAAAAAAGTCAATATAGCTCACAATGATAGTTTTTTACAAAAACCTACTTCTGTAAATTGTGGATTATTTTGTATGAAATATATAAAGGAAAGAAATAAAGGTAAATGTCCAGAATGTGTACTTAATTCATTTACTCAACAGCCTAGCGATTATAACGAAGAGTTTGTTTTTCATCTTTAAAGATTTTTTACTGTCTAATAAATGATCAAATTGAAACCAAAAAGTCATGAAAAATCAGAGGACTTCACTGTTGAATTTCCTCAACCTCTTAAATTAAAAAAATTAGCATTGCAATCTTTTACTATGACAGTTTCATGGTTTAACATAACAGATAAAACTAATATGTTTGACGTATACACAGATGAGAATAATGTTAAATCTATCACTATTCCTTACGGTAATAAAAATGTTGAAGATTTAAATATAGATGTAATGAAAGCGTTTGGTTCAGACGATCCTCCGGTAAAATTTGGTAGAATACAATCTAGACTAAGAATGCTTATTAAATTAACTAAAGGTTGGAATATCGACTTAACAAAAAGCGATTTTCATAAGTTAATAGGCTTTGAAAAAAAGGTCTACGAAAGTCATGATGAAGAGACTGTAATAGAAGGTGAAAATATAGCAGATATAACCAACGGAAATGACATTATATATATTCATTGTGATGTAGTTAATGGATCTTTAATCAACCAGAATAATTCAGAAGTTATTTATTCTTTTACACCGAGGGATGTACCGGGTGTTATCATTTCGAAAGAATTCAATAATTTAATCTATTATCCTGTGAATAGGGATTCTATTCGCAGAATAAGGATGAGAGTTACGAATCAAAATGGTGAATTAATTGATTTAAATAAAGGTTTATTGAGTATAATTTTAGAGTCGTAGGTGAAAAAGAAGATTATGTTGAAAAAATATATCAATTGATGTTAACTAAAATTTTCTCAATAAATAAATGAATAAACACAGATTATATAGGAAAAGTAAAAGAATTCAAGGAAAAGGATTTTTTAAGGCTAAAAAAGTAGAATTGAATGAAAAAGCAGTTGTTGACAAATTGACTGATGCTGACATATTGAAAGAAATATTTTCAAAAAAGATGAAAGGAACAGGTCTGAAAATTCTTCCTAAATAAATGGAAAAAATTTATGATCTGAGAGATACTCATTATTATTATAATAACGATATAAAAAGTAGCGAATTAAAAAAAATAAGATTGCCTAGTACAAGCCATAATGACAAAAAAGAAAATACGACGTTTCATTTCGAAATTACTGATACCAATGATCCTGTTTCATTATCGAAGAGTTATCTGGAGACAAAGTGGAAAATTGTAAAATCCAGTGGCGCATCTATAAATGATGAAAATGTTGCAGCTGTATGGTCTATGAAAGGTGTAAAACTTCAGATAGGTAAACAAATAATCGAATCAGTTGGAGACTATCACTCCTACATTCTACAGGTTAAGAGACTGAAGGATTATACCAGAGATTATTCAACATCTGAAGCCACCAATATAGGTTTTTATCCAGATACCAGTGATAGTACTGATAGAAATAAAAGTTTACTTCAAGACGATGGTACGATAATTGCTACAACCCCTATAACAGATGTCGTCAATAAATTAAAAATTGTAAAAAATGAAAACTACAATAAAGGATTTAAAAAAAGATGGGAATTGTCGAAAAACAGCAATACAGTTACAACATGGACGCCTTTAAAGGAAATTTTTGATTTTGTCGCAGAATATAAAAAAGCCATTTCTGGATTCATAATAAGACTGGAATTCCAAAGAGACGATAGCAGAAATATGATTTATACAGACGCTGCAAATCCAGATTATAAAGTAGAAATTGAAGACATAGCGCTGTGGGTGAGATACGTCGACTTTAAAAATGGAGCGGAGATTCTCTATAATGAGTTAAAATTATCTAACACGGATATAGAAATAAACTGGAATCAGTATGAAATTAACAGATCTAGTCCTATTAATAAATATAAAAGCGGTTCTGATTCTATATCTGCTACATCCGATGAAGTTTTAAGATTATTCGTAATACCGCAATATTTCGAAAGAAATGAAAATCCTAAAAAAAATAATATGATATTTGATAACTTGGATATGATCGAATGTTGGTTGATGATTAACAGATCGCCGTTACCAGCAGAGAGATATACTATGGATTTTGGTAAAAAGGAATATAATAGATTATATGAATCTTTTCTGGAATCAGGTCTCAATAATCTAAACACAGAAACCGGTTGTATGGTAAATTACTCAGATTTCGGTAAATTATATCCCATAATTCATTTTGATTTGTCAAATCATGTAAACTATACCACTCTGGAAAATTTGAGAATAGAATTCAATTGGAAATTAGAAAAAGAAACAACCAAAGAATATGTATTTTACTATATTTTAGAAGTAAGAAAGAAATGTATATTAAATATGAATAAAAAAGAAATTACTATGATTAAAACCTTAGGAGAATAAAATTTTTTAGTCTTTATAAATGGCTGTTTATTATCCGCCGTATGATAATCCTGTACGAAAAGGTCCTATCGGACCACCCGGTATAGGTTTTAAATTAACAGACGAGGGTCATTACGATATGGAAAATAAAATATTAAAAAATGCTTCAGGTCCAATCGATGATTTAGATTTAACCACTAAACGTTTCGTTTTGAATAAAATAGAGAATAATCATTTTGAATTAAGAGATTTTATAGACAAAAATAATACTAATTATGACAGTAATTTTGTAACTTTCACAAAAGAAACGGCTGAGAGAATACAAGAACTCGATGAAAATACTTTACATCTAATCGAAGGAAAAGTTTACGATGCTAAAGGAAAAAGAATAGGCAATGTTGCAGACCCATTAGATGCAAAAAATGTTGTGAATAAGCGATATTTAGAAAAAAATGCGTTAATATTAAAAAATGATAAATTTGATGCAAAAAACAAAATAATTACAAATGTTTCAGAACCCGAAAACGATAAAGACGTAGTCAATAAAATATATGTAGACAATAAAGATATCTGGATTACTATAAAAGATGATTTTCAGACTTTTACAAAAAAAGAATTTACCAAAATAAATTTCGACTTGATGAGTTCTAACTTATTGAATAAGGATATGAGATTATCTACAAATATGTATATGAAAATTACTATATATTTAATAGATAATAGTAGATATTTCGATACAGAAATAGAACTTAAATTCGGAGATAAAACAATTTTACACAGAGAGACAAGTGATAATTATGAAACTTGTTTTGTCAATGGAAATCGCGGTGAAATCATTACAGTCTGGATAAAATCCAAAATACCAATCACTTTAAAACCTTGGATGCATGTTGAAAAAATTGCTTTTTAAAATAGGTTCGTTATTAAATGGATATCAACTGGGACGAATTTTCTAAAACTAAAAATTTATCCGAAGATGTCCTACGAAATTTGAAAGATCAACTCAATTGGAAGTTAGTTTGTAGATATTCAGTATTATCCGAATCTTTTATGGAAGAACTCATAGATTATATTGAATGGAATGTTATATGTATACACCAAAAACTTTCAGAAGAATTTCTAGAAAAATATAAAGAAGAATTCGATTGGAATTTAGTATCTAAGAATCAAAAGCTGTCTGAAGGATTTATACTAAAACATTCGAATTATATAAATTGGGTTGTTATATCTCAATATCAAACTTTAAGTGACGAATTTATTCAAACCTATCATGAAAGATTAGATTTACATAAAGTATCCCAATTTCAACAGCTTTCAGAAAATACTATGTGCAAACTGGAAGCAGGACTAAATTGGTTGCAAATAGCCCGTTTTCAAACATTTGGTGAAAGGTTTTTAGAAAAATATATGCATAGACTAGATTTTTGTAATCTGATTGAATATAAGTTTGATCAATTACCAGATAATTTTTATAACGATAATTGGAAAAAAATGCTTTCCGTTCAACTGGGTGAATTAAATAAAAAATTTGGCCATTATTATGAAGAAGAAGAACCACATAGGGAAAGATTAATTGATGAAATTTTCGAATTAAAAAATATTTTAATACGATTTATTAATGAACTAAGACAACTTTTGAATAAAGACGAAAAGTAACAGTGTTTATAAAAATGCTTTTATATAAATGGTGTTGGCTCAAAGATTAATCGCAATGTAAAGAATTTTACACATTTATTTCATTATATATCAATAAACTTAATTTTCATTTAAGTAAAAATATTATGAAATTACCCATTGAATTTATAAGAAATTTTAAAGATAAACTTGATTGGAATTGTATATCACAGAATGAAAAATTATCAGAAGATTTTATTAGAGAATTTCAAAATAAAGTTTACTGGGTATGTATATCATTTCTTCAGACATTATCCGAAGATTTTATTAGAGAATTTCAAAATAAAGTTGACTGGTTTTATATATCATTTCATCAGGCACTATCCGAAGATTTTATTAGAGAATTTCAAAATAAAGTTTACTAGGAAGGGATCTCCTATCATCAGGTATTATCCGAAGATTTTTTAAAAGAATTTGAAGATAAAGTTGACTGGGAATGGATATCATATATCTACGGTTTTTAGTTAACATTTCAATTTTTTATTTGACGTCAATTTTTTTTCTAAATAAATGTTACAATATTTTGTGATAAGTACTTTACTGTTTAATTGTCTTTCGCCTACCTTTCATTATTTCAAATTTGACCCCGTTATTACAAATTATAGAAATTTTCGAATTAAAAAATATTTTAATGCGATTTATTAATGAACTGAGACTACTTTTGAATAAAGACGAAAAATAAAAGTGTTTATAAATCTTTCGATTACTCTAACCATTTCAAATCATTCAACCATCACTAGCGAAGGTCAATGTCGGCAGCAGTCAAATGGAAATTCGATTTAATAATACCACCGACTAATGTAAAGATGATTTAAAATCACGGACTTGAATATGGACTAGATTTCTGGAAAATGGACTGGTAATTCCTATCGCGACTCAACCGCGGTTGGAATTACAGAGGATAAAATATTTATTTAATTTTTGAAAATTAAAGTTTAATTATCCTCTAAAGCTGCCGCTATTTCCGGTGGTCCCAAGCCCACGAAAAGCTGAGGGGAGGCTAATTAAACTTTAAAATATTAATCAAAAGAAATAGAAACAATAAAAAATAAAAATATCCATCCAATGCTAATCATACAGTTATTTTATCACCATTTACTCGATAAATCTTACAATAATAATATTCAACATTTATCGAACTATGAAAATTTCAAACCCCCTAAATAATATTTACGAAAGTACTATGAAAATATCCAGAATAGTATTTATTATTGCTAATAAAAAGAGAGAATTGGTTATCTATTCAAAATTTAAAGCATTTAAAAATGATCATTATTTAATCTAAATTGATTACGCTATTATTTATAATCATCATCCTCTCTCTAAAATTTTTTCGATATTTTAACTGTCAAACTTTTTGATGAATAATCGTTACAATATTCGATATTTTAGACTGACAAATTTTTGGTGAAAAATCTTACAATAATCGCTAAATATTAGAATTTAGTGGAACTATTGAAAAAGTAAGTATGTTTTTTAAATTCTTGTTATTGTTTTTAATTTTTCATTCCGTAGGACAAAAAGATTTTCAAGGGTTATTTTATAATCATCATCTGGTGAATTTTATTTATTTCAAATCAAGATTATTTAATCTGTCGTCTTACAATAATCGGATTTCTCATTCAAATAGTCGACAGGCAAACTTTTTCATTAAAAATATTAAAATGTGTTCAAAAATGTACATATTTTCACGAATCAGTCACACTTTTTGATGGAAATCGTCACAATACTCGATATTTTAGCAAACAAATTTTTTGATCAAAATCTTACAAAAATCGATAAATATTTGCATTTAGTGGAGTATGAAAAGTGTCCCAAAGGCCCTGCTATATACTACTTAAAAATATGAGGTATTCTCCGAAATTTTTCAACTTTCAAGAATAAGATGTTGAAATTAAATCTAATAAAATAACATTTTAAAGTTGTAGAATAATTTCTTAATGATTCAATATAAAGAAACAAAAATGGTCCGCAGCGATGATTATTTATAAGATTTCACTTAATCGAAGAACAATGTGAACTTGCATGACCGTCCCCTTGACATTTTATTTATGTAACAGTTTATTTCCATCTAAACTTTTATTACGATTTTAAATAGTACCCATAATACATTTAAATAAATAATAATAACAATGTAGTATTTTTAGTATAAAGTTTTAGTATAACACTGTGTTAACGGCTGAAATTTAGCAGTTTATATTATTTTCTGCTGAATTATTTTATTTTATTATTATTTAACTGTAATACACTGGCTCCAGAAATGTTAATTTATTGCATACTAGCTGTTCCGCTCGTCGCTGCCCGTTCTCGTCAAAAAATAATACGAAACCCAAGGTCATTCTAAAATTCGCTGCACGAAATCGTTCTTCTTGTAATCCTTTCGCCTTTAGGAAATTAAATAGAGAGGCGGATCTTGAAGTGGATGTAAATTCAATACCATCCTCATATGTCTGGATCATTTGATTCAAAGCGGGATAGTTTTTGGTAGAAATTTTTTTTAAAGTTACCGTTCGATTTTCACAAAATTTCTATTTTTTGGAATCCGAAAAGTAAATTAAGTACATACTGTGAGTATCAAATAGATACCTTCAATAGTTTTCGCAATTTTCGAAGATGGGTGAAAACCATATTATATCGTTGTCTGGGATTATCGAATCGGTAAATTTCTGTTACGGTTTCGAAAAAAATAGCTCTTTTCGGCGCACGCTCAGAATTTTTTTTACTTCCATCGCCAGGATTTGCATTGAGTTATAAACAAATTTGTGACACGTATCCCAGGTTCCTACGGCGCCGTATAGAAAGCGTGCTACGTACGCTCTGATAAATTTTTAGTTTCAGTGTCCACTACCCGGGGGCGCATTCTGTTCTAAAAAATTTACTTTCGAATGAAGCCCCGGCATTCGGTCCCACTGCTTTCGACACCATGTAGGTGGCGTGCTGAGTACGCTCTGTAATAACTTTTAGTTTCTATTTCCTCTATCAGGGAGCGCGAAATCTATATCTTACTGAGTTATCTATACCTTAATTAGTTCATATTAAGTTGAATGAGGCAATTACTGTTGAAGTTCGGCCCATAAAACCCGAGAAAACAAATCTGACACTTGGAGATAAATATTCATAAATGGTGGTAACCAACAGCTGAAAAAAATGACACTGAAATTTATTTAGTACTTGGAAGATCTGGAAAGGATGTTAGAAAATATTTCGTTTGAATCGGTTCAAGTTTAAATGCAAAATATGGTGCTTTTCGGTTAGCCGGGCGCCAGTGATTTACATAGATGTATATATACACATATACATATATAGATACAAACATATCTACATACACATATATATACATACATATATGTACGCACATATATGTATGAATATGCATATATATGCATATACATATGTATTTATATATGTACATATATCATTGGCACCTGGCTATCCGAAAAGTACCCAAAATATTTTAGTTTCACTTTCCTCTGACAGAGGGCGCACTCTGTGCTAAACAAACCTCTTTCCGAATAAAACTCCAACACGTGTAACCGCTGCCTACGACACCGTATGGTAGGTGTGCTGCGCACGCCCTGCAAAATCTTTTGGTTGCACTTTTCACCCCCAAGGGTGTCAAATCTGTATCTTGATTAGTTACCTATATCTTAATTTGTTCGTGTTAAGTTGAATGAACTCAATCTCGTTGAAATTGGGCCTATAGAACCCGAGAAAATATCCCCTCCCCCCTGGTGATTAATGTTCATAAATAGTGATAACCAAGGACTGAAGAAATAAAACTGAAGCTTATCTAGTACCTAGGGGACCTGAGAAGAATGTTACATAAATTTTCGTTTGAATCGGACTACGCAATTCTAAAAAAATATATGATTTGGAGGCAGGGAGGAAGCAGAGAGTTTGTATAAGAGCAATAAAGCAATATTTAAATTACAACCGGACACTCCCCTCCCCCTCAAATTTAAACCAACGACCTTTAATATTAGGAATTATCGATAACTTTTGAAACAGAAACAAAATGACGCTTTTTTTTTTTTTTTTTTTTTTTTTTTTTTTTGCTTTCACATACAAATACTGTAATTTATCGTTGCCAATTTCTGAAATCAAATGGTTAAATGACTTCATGTACATCAGAATACTAAAAAAATCGCATAAAATAAATCGCTAAAAACTCACTAATAGCTGTTCGGATTGCAGTCAGGTGGTGACATTTTCATTCGACAATCACAATTGCCCGTTTAAGTCTGCAATCCTATCAGCTACCAATAACTGCCCTCAAACGATGTTTGACAACGATGATCCAATGAGAGATTTCTGCGCCATTCGAAATAAAAACCACCGCCCCCTGAATACTAGGCCTGTGCGCTGACAAAAATGGCAGCGGTCGCAGGCCGATTTTTTTTTCAGCGTTTGAACGGTCTCTCGAAATTCCACACCAATAATTTCTAAAAGTTTACTTCGCCTTGTTTATCTGATATCAAATAAGTCAAAGATAACTTTTAGATATTATTGGTGTTGAAGTTCAAGGGACTGTGTACAAACGCTTCCGCTTGCGACAGCCGCCATTTTTTCCAGCGCGCAGGCCTAGCATTCAAGGGATGGTGACAAAAACGCTGTAAAACATTAAAAAATGTAAAAAATCTCATAAAAAATGAAAACAAAAATCTAATAAAAAATACAAATCGGGATAATTAATAACACGCATTTCCCTTTAAAAATCATGATTTTCTATCTGTAAAGAATTAACAACTCTCTCCAAGATAAAAAGAGAAAAAAGACGATTCTGAGCATAACTGAGGCTCAAATGAAAGGCAACCAACGAATTTATTGAGCATTCTGGTGAAAATATTTTACTGTCGAAGGAAAAAATCGCCAAAAATTCAGAAATTGAATCAGAAATTCTGAATAAACTTTATTGAAAAGAGAATAAAATTTAATATATTGGGCTAAAAAGATTGGAACCAGATTTCTGTTACTAATGTGGAAAAATTGCAGCAAAACGCAAAAAAAACGCTAAAAATTGCATAAAAGTTTAAATAAAAAAATCTATTCAAAAGTTCCAAAATATTGCTTCGAGGTGCAAAACTACATACAAAGAGGTATCTTCCCACCAAAATTTGTAACTCTGATTGCAACTGTCTCTTCAGAACACAAACGAGAAACACACACACAGACACACAAACTTCCTTCTTTATTATTGTTAGATATACCTTCCAGGGTTCCAAAATAAATAAATCAATAGTGTTACAAACCTATTTAAAATCTTTTAATACATTTCAGGGTTTCAAACAGAAATATAAGAGTAGAAACTAGAAGAATATCACAGAGGACTGCAGAAAGTAATTACAATTAAATATTTGTAACATTGTTTCTCAAACTGTTGGTCGCAAACAGATAACGAGGGGTTGCAGTCAATCAGAGAAAATAAAATGTTTATATAAAAAATATCTGTTATTAAATAATAATAATCAAATATTACATAATTAGTATTTAAGCCAATTTAGTCTGATAAGTAAATTTAAACTAGTATTAAAGCACGTCTCTTTTTATTTATCGCTTGAAAGCTTTCTCAGATGTAGATTTACATTTGAAACAAACAGAAGTAAATTTTTTCAACTCATTTAATTTTTTATGCCACTATTGAAGAAAATGCTTTTCGCGCGGGTAAGAAAAAAAAATATGATCATTGTTTTGAAAGCATCTGTTAGTAAGATTTCATAAAAATGGCTAATTTCACAATGGGACTGTTTACTTTTTTATGAATATTTAGAGGATCTCAATACTTATAAACGATTGAGAACAAAATATATATAAGTCCTTTTCCCCTAATTTTAACTTCCAGAAATAGAAAACATGTGGATTTCAACTTAATAAAATAGCATTTTTATACTTCAATTTTTAAACTTTCATGTTATTGTTGCTATAATTAAATATGTTCTTGTTTAGCATTAATGTTTAACACTGCACTATCCCTGTGAAACCCTTGACATCCATTTACTAGTGACATAGAAGAGGGGCGGTAAGGAATTTTTGGTAACGAAGTGACAGTAAAGAAGGAAGGGACGTTAAAATAAGCTACTCTGTCGAAGGCAGACGTACTTCCCCTCCGATTCCGAGTTTTCGTGAGCCCAAGGGAGTGATCCACAAGTGAGGACCCAATTTACCCGGGACACCACCACAGGTGTGTTCTTCGGCCATGGGTAGCATGCTCCACCTGCATATAACTCCCCTTCACCCAAACGACAGAGGTCGCTGATATACGGTGGAGTCCAAACTCTTAGGACACCACCAGAACACACTTGAGGAGTATGCCTGAGTCCCCCAACAGCTTCAGAGACAAACAAGAAAACCGGGCCCTAGACCTTTAGCCGAGTTTCACCGACAAAAAAAGTACAGAAGTACCGCCGCTTTTGATCATAGAGCTCCTAAAAAGAAAATTACTAGATTCGTCGTCGACGGCAAAGACGTAGGTGCCTCTCGCTATCCCGGGAGGCCGAGAAAATGTATTCCTGAACACAAAGACACGTCCTAGCTTAGGTTTGTCCCTGCACAATCTCCCTACGGTGTTGCTTCTGGCTTAGGTCGGACGCGAAAGAGCGGTGGCAGTCTACAACGCACAGAAACTCACATATAAAACACACTAAAAGGGGTTAGTACATTGAAAATTAAGCTTAAAAATACTATACTTAGACTAATTGAAAGAGTAAGAGAAAGACATGACCATATACAACCAGCACAGAGGAATCTAACATACACTCCTCCTATACCATATATAAAATGTGTATCTTTGAAAATAAAACGAGAATTTGAAAAATTAGGAAAAATTGTCCCACTAACCCCCAATCCATCCCTCTTCAAATCATTAAGTAATGACATAGAAAAATAAAAGGAAATACAAACAGCAGGAATATACAAAGTAAATTGTCTAAACAGCAGAAATGAACAGGTTACTTACATAGGAATGACGAAGAGAAAAATAGAAGAAAGATTGAAAGAACATATCCGATATATAAAACTAAATAAACAGTCAACAGCTCTTGCATGGTTAAAAACTAAAACCCCAATAAAACTTGAAACCCTACAAATTCAGAAAATAGCAAACTACGGAAACTTACATAACGCATTAATAAGAGAATCAATAGAAATCAATACATCCAAAGTCGCATGCAATGACATGATACAGTCGATACTTGATTGCCGCTGGAGAAAATTGTTGGAAGAGGGGGAGAGAGATAGAGAGAGAATATTGAATGCCGATAAGGGGAGATCTTCTTCGACCACCAGTCATGAATATAAAGGAGAAGACGATAGTTAAAGATCACAACTGATGATGGCCTAGCGGGGTGTGAAAGCGCTTTTGTGAACTGGTAGAGATTTTTATTGAAGACGGTTTTTACATTTTTTAAATGGGGGACGTTTATAGTAAGGATTTTTAACCAAGCTTTTTTAAATAATGTCTGAAAGAATTGGTAAAATGTACAAAAAATAATGAAAATTATGTTTAGACAGCACTATCGGTAGAGGACTATCGGCACTATCGGCACAGGAAGTCGTGGAATGTACCTTCTCAAGCACTAAAGAAACGCTCCCGATCGGATGTTAGTCGCCTGAAAGTTATGTCTTAGACCCCTGCTCATCCAGCCATTGGGCGCTGCAAACTCCGACTGCTGAAAGACACGCTGGACTGGTTCTCGACCCCTAGGACCTACTCATGTCTTGACGCCGTCACCTGAATGACGAGACCCCGGAAATAATCCTCATAATCGATCGTTTCGGGGAGAAGTCCAGTGAAGAAATCAAGTTAAAACTACCTGAGAATTGCAGTGTTATTTAATTTTTAGCAACAGAAATTTAGATTGAACTAAATAACAAAATATATATTATAATTTACATCAAAAGTGGAGGAATAAATCTTGGGGATGGTAAGAGTACCAAGAAAACCACAAAGCCAGAAATTGATATTGAAATGCTGATTTAAATTCTGTAGTACATTTTTTGTCAAGTAATTTTCTGCTAGAGGGACGGTAAGGAATCTAAAATCAAAGAATGATTAAGTAGAATTGTGTTTCTTGAAATAATTTTATGCAGACAGCTCCAAACTTAAAAATCAGCATTTGGGACAAGGGACGATAAGGAATTTAATACAATGTAGCATTATATTTCTTACCGTCCGTTGTCCCTAATGCTGATTTTTAAGTTTAGAGCTGGGGGTACCAAATTGTTTCAAGAAAAGTAGTTCATTTATTGTATTTAGTTTTTGTTATTTTTTTAACGAAACTGGAACTATTGTTTTATATAATTATGTAATAAAAAATAGACTGCACGCCTTTTTGAAAGTTATTTTTGTTTCTTTTAAATATGTCCGGCAATTTTAGATTCCTTATCGCCCCTTTATCTAAAAACATTTTGAAAATTACTCCAGATGCCGCCACAGAATATTTTTCCAAATTTTTGTCGTGCAGAACTGTGCTAGAAGAAAAAATGGCTGTAGTTATTTGGCAGGAAATTTTTTGAAGAATTTAATCCAGCATTTAAATATCAATTTAAGTAAATCATTTGAAGTAATCATTGTGGACGCGTTGAAAACAATGATCTTATATTTTCATTTCTTACCAGTAAAAAAAAAAAAATCTTGTTGCAGTAAAAACTAAATTACTTAAAATTAATTTTCTAATGTATTTTTACAATGTTGATCCACATGTAAGACAGATTTCAAACAATGAACAAATCCAACTGTGCATTAATACAATTTTAGGTTTACTTATCCCATTACATTGGCATCAATACCAATTATGTAAAATGATTATTATTATTTAATAACAAATTTTTTTGTATCTTTGCAGTTTATTTATTTTTTTGCTGCAACCCCTCGATATCTGTCCTTGAGGACTAGTATGAGAAACAATGTTCTAAATATTTGATATTAATTACTTGCTACAGACTTTACCATAACTATGATGTTTTTACCACCGCTACTTTTATATTTCTCTTTGGAACCAAGGAATCATTAGCCAAAGATTATAAATCTGTTTGAAACATAATCTTTTTTGAACCTTGGTATATATATACACAACATTAGCATCTTTGGAGCCAGTATGTTACAAGTAAATACTATTAATAAAATAAAATAATTCAGCATAAAATATTATAAATGGCTAAATATCAGCTTTTAAGACAAAGTTATACGAAAACTTTGTACTAAACATTCTACATTGTTATTATTTCTTATTTAAATGTCTAAATGTTTTATGTTCAGTGGGCAAAATCATAATAAAAGTTTTGATGAAAATAAAATGCTAGATAAAATATCAAGAGAATGGTAAGGAAAATTGTTCAACTTTGTTCCTTATTTAAATAAATTTCTCATTAACAATCAGCACTGTCGACCAATTTTTTTTGAATAATTAAGAAATTCTTCCGTATGTTTAAAATGTTATTTTATTAAGATTAATTTCTTGAAATTTTTATTAATTGTAATTTTTTATTCTTGAAAGTTAAATTTATTGGTGCATCATTGGTGCATTATAGCCTCATATGAAAGTAACGCTGCCATGTTTAATATTAGCTTGTAAATGCATTCCCATAAGTAGTATAGCTTCTAACATGAACATATCTGTATTATTTTGCAGTTTAATTGTGATAATTAGTGTTATGTTACACCTGAATATTATTGACTGTTTTTATTAAAATTGAAATTTAACGATTAGATAATGGGAAATAAATCTCAAATGTTTTACTCAAAATTGGTAATTTTTCCAAATTCTCATTGCGCTAAAATATATGTATCACACTGAGAATTAATCTTTAGTACTTGACGTTGTAGGTAACACTGTGTTTCAAGCTGACAGCATTTGGCTATTTCTTCTTGCACAACTATTTCGAATACCTTTTTGTCTCGTATTGTAATCCTCTTTCTGGAAAAATAATATGAATTTATCTTAGGTTTTTCTGGAACTGTGCTACGTACGTAGATCCCTTGTGTCGTATAGATCATAAATCTGCGCAATGTAGACACTATCTTTTGATACCTTTCTCTCAAAATGTTGTTATTTCCATCGTAAATTACGGAGAAAATGATGTCACCACAATTTCATACAAAATATTTTTTCAGTAACTGCAATAGTGAAAGTAAACGAATTATTTTTTTATATTTTATAACAAAATACCGAGTGAATCAACATTGACCGTTCTAATTTCGTGAGGATATACATAATTGCAAAAAAGACGATTTTGCATAGGAAAATATCGGCGCAACCATCATGTTCTAAATCAAAATTTGCCCGGTAGGTGATAGAAAGGAAAATCATAACTAAATCAAAATACTTTTTTTGCATTGTTTGTACACTGTTCCACTAAGTTCTCAAAATTCCAACAATTTGCTGAAATACATGCCTGACCACGGCGATGCATCGGCAACCTGACGTAGTAAAATATGTCTGGCATTATCCTGACGTTGCTGACGACATCTGATATGCGTGCAACAACCTTCATATCATGGTCAACAGGTGTTGTATCTCGTGTGTTGAAACTTGGTTGTTATTCAAAAGACTGTAGGTAAGCTTCTTAGACTGGAACTGTCCGTATCGATCGCTTACCTCCTCTTTCATGATAGGTACTGATAGCCAATCCAGTTTTGTACAGTTGTTGATGACCTCATTCAAACATTTGATGCTGCGATTTGCGCCAGTTGGGGTAATTCTCAGAATATATTTGTGCAGTTCCCTTCGTATATTGGTGCAGCTCTCTGCATACATTTGAGCAGCTCTCTGCATACATTTGTGTAGCTCTCTGAATACATTTGTAGAGCTCTCTGCATACATTTGTGCAGCTCTCTGCATACATTTGTGCAGCTCTCTGCATACATTTGTGCAGCTCTCTGCATACATTTGTGCAACTCTCAGTCTGCTTTCAACTGTCGTACCGTAAGTTAGATGCATATCTGTATATTCATTAAACGCATAACGATGTATGTTAGGCAAGCAAAGTTACCTTGTCGAATGACGACCGGCTGGAGCTGTCAGAGAACTTTGTGCATGGTCTGAAGTTGAGGATAAACAGCACCCATTACAATGTCAGCGTTCGTTTGAGCCCATAGTTTCCTATGTGAGATTGTCTTCTTTTGTCTACCTACCCACCAAATTTGAACAATTAATCCTGATTATTATATATATAAGTCTGATTATTATCACTAATAAAGACTACTAGTAATAGTTTTCACTCACTGAAATAGACTCTTATCATGAAAAGTGTTTAAGAAACGTTCCTGTGATGTTTAGCAGAATTATTGTTCTGAGAATTTATATAACATGATATAAAAGTAAGTATATAAATAAATAAATAAATAAGAAGTAATACAGAAATATGCGATTTCAATGGGTTGTATTTTTAGTACTTCTATTTTACCATATTTCCATGAATGCGCCCTTTGTACATCAAACTACATGCAATCATTCAATTTTATTTGGCATATTAAATAATGGTGAAATAGTGTATAAATAAATCCTTTTTAAATGGTTATATAGAATATTTTGCTTTGTGTAGCTATAACGACATAGTGTCATCTATAGAAAAATTTCATAAGTTTGTTTATGCAAAATATTTAATTAGGAAGAGTGTTTCCGTCCAAACCCAAACCCTTGTACGTCAATTACCGTTACGGTTTATTGGATTTTAAAATGTGTTGATGCTATGTGTTAGTTACACTCTATATATTGCTTCTAAAGAGTTTTTATTATTCTCTAAAATGCTCACTCTAACATTAACTGAATTAGGATAAAATTTCACATAAAAAAAAACAAATAACTCAGAATACTTATGCAAAGGTTTTCAAAAATGTTTCAGGTACATTTTTAACATAAAGACGAATTCTTCTGTATTTTTCAAATGGTAATTACTACTTTTTTATCCACATAGTAATTTCACTTCCTCGTAAAAAGATAAATTCTGAAATAAAATTGTAACATATATAGAAGGTAAGATATTACCCTGGAAAACTAAGCTAAGAAACTGACGCTAACACATTAGCTCCGGATAAAATGTTAAAGAATAAAACGTAATAGCATATATTTATCTCACGTGTCAGGATTTCTAAGCGTGATAAGAAATAGTCTCAACGGACCCTGTTGAGAAGATTTTTTTTTCTCACGCAAATGTTTTTTTTTAGTTAATGCTTTCCTGTAACATGTTTCGTATATTTTGTTTCTTATTCCTACAATCGTAGACTATTTTTGCGAAAAAAAAAACACAAGCAAAGGTTGAGATACTTTTAAACGAAACAAAACTATTTTTTTTATATATATAAACTCATATATTAGAATTTAGTTCATTTCTAACATTTCAAATAAAAATGCATTGGAAATTTTGAATTAGAAGAATTTTTTTAAGAAAAAGAACATAAGCTATTTTCCTATTATACTGTACATGAAATGTTTATTAAAAATATTTTTTTAAACATTAAATTATTTATACTTCCGTGGAAATGTATATTGTAATTTTGAAGGCAATTAATTACTTTGAATAGTTCTCGTACATTCTTTACAGGAAATGGCTTTAAGAAAATTTTATGAAATAATGAATTTTCTTCTTTAATATATAATAAATATTTTTGGAAATAAAATATCATTTAAATTATTCCCCACCTCTCTAAATCTGAATAAAAATAGTTAACAGAGCTATATTAAAATATGCATTTGTCTGTCTGCAGTAAATAAAATCGTAAGAATTTCTTTCTTTATTTAGGCCTTAAAATGTACAAAAAAAAATGTTACTTATTATCTTAGAAAGAAAAAATATAATTTTTATAGGTATATTTAAACATTTCTTTAAAGATTTATTTGTGTGTGTCGAATATTTTTATAGTGGCATGTGTTGAAATTACGCCAATATTTCATCTTAGAAAGTATCACCTAAATTATTATAGAACTGTCCTAATATGATGAGAAGTGACATATATAACTGCCATTTGCACAAACGGTCATCATTCTACATGTCGAAATGTGATTGTCATTTCTTCTAATACAACTGGTATAAATAATGCGTAATTACATTACATATTATGAAAACATACCATTTCACACAGAAAGATACGCTTGGTCAGAATTTAGCACATCTCAATAGTTAGTAAAATTATTAAACAAGGTAAATCATTGAACATTTAGATACAATTAAATACTTTTAACCATTACTTTGAGTTGACTTGAATATTACTATTATCTTTTTTCTGTTATTATGAGATTTCTAAACTTTAGTTAATATCACTTTTCTGCAAATATTACATCCGCTCGGGAATTTCTTTTCTTTTTCGAAGTGCGGCTACTTAAATTTTACCCACAATAACAATGACATTTCCTCTTGCCCCAAAACAATTAATATTTTAAATGGGAGTTACGGGCGTTCCATAATTTTAAAAAGTATTAGATACAGTTAATCCATTACAAATTTAGATACAATTTGTGCTTAATTAATACTGTTTTTGACTTAAGTAATACTATTAGTCTTTTAAATTGTCGTTTTCCGATTCTATATATGATTATTCTTTTAAAATGTTAATTAATATCACTTCAGTGAAGATTAAAAACTTTTCCTTCTTACTGCTCGTGAGTTTAATTTCTTTTTCAAACAGAACAGTCTTACAGAACTTTCTTACATTTGACACATCGTAACAATGACATTCTTTCCAGCTCAAAAATAATTTGTATTTTAAAGGTAAGAAAAACTCTCCAAATTTCCCTGTAGGAACATTTATGCATTAAGTTCTATAAATTATTTAAAATAGTTTTGCTATGACTGAATAATGGAAGTAAAATCTTCAAATCATCAACAATGTAAGTTCGTTAAAAATATTTCAACGTATTATCTGGGCCCGTTCAGATACAACTGCGCCAAATATACTAATTGCAGTTGATTGGAAACGACGTACAAGATTATTAATTGGCAACCATTTTTGGCGATGTATCTCCTTTCCACGATAATACGTAAGTACAAAAATTTTACTTATACTTCATGTATTATTAATACAGTGTTTGAATTGTACAATAATAATATAATTTTATTTTCAAGTTATCCGATTAAATATATGAACAATCTTTCTAATTATAAATTAATATCACTTCATTGAGTGCTCGTTAATTTAATTTCTTTTATGAACTGCAGTTTATTAAATTTGACCCACCATAAAAATGACATTCATTCCTGCCAAAAAGTAATTTGTATTTGAAAAAAGAAAAAAAGACATTCCAAATTTAAAAATAGGTACTCTTACGTATGGAAATCTATAAATTAATTGAAATTATATTTATATACCTTAAATTTGAAAAGAAATCTAGAAATGTTACACATTTAACTTTCCAATATTAATTTGTTTTAAGTATTTTCTTCATGTTTGCATCTTTATAGAGATCATTGAAATATAATTAATATTTTTAATAAACTATTAAAAGCCTAGCAACAATATAATTCTTAATTACAATTTATTGTGATACATTTCAATGGAGAAAAATCTTTAATATTTTTTATTAACGAAATTATATAGTGAACTGAGTAAACAAATTAAAACTATTGTCATAAAATTATTTCTTTCTTAAATACACATTTACCTTGCCGATATTCAATTTACAATTTCTGTTTAATAGGGGCAGATTAAATATTCTGTAACAGAAGGTAATATTGAACTACCTCTTACGAATTTATTTTCACATATTTCTAAAGATATAAATGTATGTGTAAGAGATGAATGTAAATATTTAAAACAAATCTATGCGTTCAACGTTATAGAAATTAAATACATATTTACAGATGGTAGTAGAATGTATGGATTTTGTTCTCTTCTGTTAAGCAAAGTATTAAGTGATTAATTTCCGTATGAATAAAAGTAAAGTGTTTGGCTATACGCAATATTTCATAATATGAATCCATCAGTAGAAGAAACAATTTTTATTATAAAGACATATTTTTTTTATTGATCTTAATAATATTTATAGAATATCTAGCTGTACTACACGATACATAAGCAAATATCGTTTTGTGTGTTATTTGAAGGCTTATCGAAGGAAAGAGAACATTACTTATTTGACGTGAGTGTACAGTAAGAAAAAATATATTAAGTTAAGAATATGAAAACATAAAAAATAATTTAATTCGTGTAAAAACATCTTATATAAATTACTTTAAAAATGTTATATTTATTATTGAAAATCTGCATTTAATTACCAATTTGGATTATATATTAATATTTCCGGTACTAGTAATTTCCGGTATTAATAATTTAATTTAAAACTTACTATACAAAAATTACAGAGTTAGGAAATTTGTTTTTATATAAACTTACAAATGACTGAATATTTCATTTACACATTATATTCATTTATTTTTTAAACAAAATATTTTATATTTGTGATTGAAGTATTCTTTATTTCTTACAAGCGAGTAAATAACTTCAGATTTTAGGTAAGCTTAAACTCTTTAACCAAAAGTAGTGTCCATTTTATTTAATTTTCTAGAAACGTTCTAATCTATATTTCAGAATTTAAGATTTTTTATTAAACATTTATCCATTACAATGTCTATTATGAAACATCAAGATTATTTTATGATTTAGTTTAGATAGTGATACATTTTTTAAAGTCACGGACATTTATTTTATAGTGTTGTAAAGCTGAATCCACAGCTGATTTTTCAATAAAGAAAATCAAAATATAATGTCCATTTTGGTATTCCCCCACTCTCAAGAAGGAAATTTTCCACTTTTCATAACGGAAATTTGAGTCTTTAGAATTAAATTTGAGCTATAGCGCAGTATTAAAAAAATAAAACAATAATTATATATACTTATGCATATTTAAACGGAACAGGTATTTATTAGTATCGAATATTATCACACACGTTTTCATCGCATCGCTGTCCTTCGGATTCGAACCTCATTATTCGCCATTAGAGGAATAATCCTCTGTCACCTATATAAACTGGCCACATCCATCGACTTGTAACAGACAAAATATCAATAACGAAAATTTAAGTGGAATTGCGTCCTTTACTCTCAATTGAAAGCAGGGATTTTAGTTTGTCTATTTTGAAAGGAACATTTCCGTTTTTTAAACTCAATGAGTACGGATAAAGTGAAATTTTTCGTTTATTTTCGAAAAAAAAATACGACTTCCATTCAAACTGGAATATTTCCGTTGAAAAAGAGAATTTTTACATAAAATAACCCATGTATATACGGAAATGTTTTTACAGTGTAACACAATTTTCTTAAAAATAAACATCCAAATCTTATTCCATTGAAAAAAAAATACGCCTTATATAATATTCATATTATTTAATTTCGCAATGACATTGTTTTTTTTTTATTTGATAATAAACCGTAACCCCGTAATATATTTGTAGATTTTCTGTTTTGGCTATTGAGCCAACAAGTAACTTACTTTTAAAAGTATTTTGGTTCCTATATGTAATATATATTATTTTTTATATTCATGTCCATTAAACTTATTTCCTGCCGAAAAAAATATACAGGGTGAATGTAAAATCTTGGGCAAAACTTTAAGGGGTGATAGTACACATCAAGACAAACAATATTAAATTGGAAACTAAGGGTCCCAAACGTCTTCCGAAGGAGATAGGCGCCACTAAAGTTTAGGGTGCAAAATTTCAAATGATTATAAAAAACGGAAAAATTAGTCGATTCGTTTGCGGTTTCCACTAAAACTAGTCTTTATATCAGTATTTTCTTAAAAATAAATTTTAAAGAAAAAGTTTTAAAAAATGTCGATAGAGGGCGCTTTAGACTTTGGAGTAACGAACAACTATTTTTTACTGTTATTTTTTGTATCTGATAAAATGCTTTCAAAAGCTTAGACTTAAACTTAAATTTTGAGCTCAAAATCTGAATCGTTGGGAGTGATTAAGTAGCGCAAACTGAACTGTGTTCAGGAGTTGAAATTTGAACCCCCCCCCCCCCCCCTGGAACACAGTTCAGTTATTCCCGATCTTGGTGTCGTAGGCCAGGCAGAAACTACTACCCCCTACACGTAAAATAAACGATAGAGGGATGACAAAATTAAATAACAAATTTATTTTAAAAATACATTTTAAAGATAAAGTTCAAAAATGCCGATAGAGGGCGCTTTAGACTTTGGAGTAATGAACAACTATTTTTTACCGTCGACTCCAACGAGGACTTGGTTGCGAGGATTGCCGTCGTAGCAGGCGATATCCGGGTAATGCCCGGGGTATTCACTAATGTTCGCAACTCCCTTCGCCGGCGGCGTGAGGCCCGCATAGTTGCTAGTTGGCACTCTTTCGAGCAGTTTTTGTGATTCCTCCCGAACATCATGCGTGTACCATTTTCTACGTGTCAACCTTCATTCATATTGCGCACTACATGCATACATCAAATTGTTTCTTTTTATTTTGCACGGAAAAATTGCTCATGTGTGTTATGAATAAATTTTCTATTTAATTTTGTCATTACACTATCGTTTATTTTACGTGTAGGGGGTAGTAGTTTCTGCCCGGATTAATTTTAACACAATTATTCAAATTGGTAAAGAAATCATATGAGTTGTAATTTTCCAACTGCACGGAAAATGTCCGGGCCAGGATTCGAACCTGCGATCTCTTGGCTGAAGCTGACATGCTCTACCAACTGAGCTATTCCGGCATTAACTGGATGAATTATGCCCTCCAGATTCAACCGGGATAGCTCAGTTGGTAGAGCATGGTAGCTTCAAGAGATCCCAGGTTCGAATCCTGGCCCGGAGATTTTTCGTCCAGTTGGAAAATTTCAACTCATATTGTTTTTGCCTGGTCTACGACACCAAGATCGGGAATAACTGAACTGTGTTCAGGAGGGGGAAGAGGAGAAGGAGGTGTTTCAAATTTCAACTCCTGAACGCAGTTCAGTTTTCGCTACTTAATCACTCCAAACGATGCAGATTTTGAGCTCAAAATTTATGTTTAAGTCTAAGCTTTTGAGAGCATTTAATGAGATACACAAAACAACGGTAAAAATAGTTTTTCGTTACTCCAAAGTGTAAAGCGCCCTATATCGGCATTTTTTGAACTTTATCTTTAAATTTTATTTTTTAGAAAATACTGACATAAAGAATAGTTTTAGCGAAAATCGTAAACGAATCGACCAATTTTTCCGTTTTTTATAATCATTTGAAATTTTGGATCCTAAACTTTAATGGCACCTACCTCCTTCGGAAGACGTTTGGGACCCTTAGTTTCCGATTTAATATTGTTTGTCTTGATGTGTACTATCACCCCTTAAAATTTTGCCCAAGAGTTTAGATTCACCCTGTATTTAAAAAATTATTTATATTTATGAAGGATTTTCATATAATATATTTTTATATTTAATTTAGGCAATTCCTAATATATTATTTAAAGATATGCAAAACCCGCAATAATTTGTAATTACACAAATATCCCAATTTAAATAAAACATTGCAATATTTTACTGTACTTTTCGCACTCCTGTTTTAGCAATTTAGATATGTTTTAACTTTCTTTCAGATCATTTAAATTAGTTTCTAAGAAAAAAAATCAAATGTGGGATTCGTAACCGAATTCATATGTTTCAATTTTCGGTATGTATATTATTTGCATTAATTAAATAAAAGCACGTAAGAATGAGTCTTTACATATGCTATTTTAACTTAACTACACAGGGACTTTGCTGAACAGTGCGAAATATTTATTAATGAGGCAATAAAAGCATTTGTAAAATGTTCTTCTTTGATCATTTTCATTTAATTTCCGGAATTATTTCAACTAATTAAAACATTATTACAAGCAGATACCAGCAGAGAAGTATTCCTAACACAAGAAAAAAAACTAGAACATAAATTAACATCCTATTTTCAAAAGAATATATAGAAACTTCTTTAAATAACTCATGCATTTCCAATTTACTCAATACAAACCGATAAATTTAAAAAAAACCCTTACAGTTATAAATTTAAGTTAATAATTTAAGTCTTATTTTGTGATAAGTAGGATTTTCTCGGTATTATTTTAAATGATCATTAATAAATTAAGACAAAAATAATATTGCTTTACATATATTAATTTCATTCTTTAATAGAAAGATGTTTAAAAAATGCCACACAATTAAAAATAGTCTGGTCCTTATTTATTAATCAGTATTTATTATTTATTAGATACGTTCTTTTGAATTAATGAACGAGACTTTTGCATTAAGTACTAGGAACATTTTATTAGCTTTTAAATGAAGGAGACTGAAAAATTGTTCCTTTTGTGTTATTCTATTAAAATTTCGTATTGAATTTCACTAAATAGGACTTTCTGTCATTATATATTTTTTAATGGTAAAAATAGTAAACTTAAATAATAATTAATGCCAAAGTGCATTTTTGTATAAATCGGATTTAAAATCGTTGGCTGCAATTTTAACAAATAATAAGGGAAAACAATTCCTTCGACAGAAGTTACATAGTTAAAACAATTCTTGTGGCACCCCTGCATTGTTCTGTAGAATTTACAAAAAATTAATAAAGCATGAAAATATATAAAACAATTGAAAGTACACTTATAGCAATTATCGCCCAAACTTGTTAGTGTAACTGAATTCTTTTTGTAGGTTCTGTGATACAACAATAATTGAATGGGTTATTTTCAAAAGAACGGTAGTCACAATTTTGACTAAAGTAGTTATGTATACAGTTGCATTTGTCAATAGAACTTTCACATTTTCTCCAAACATAGCACTTGTTCACAACTGCAGTCGATAGATACGACATATCTGTTACAAAGTTTAAAGTTACTGAAACACATTCCTAGTGATTAATTGGATTTTTATAATTTAATAATAAATTGGCATATTAAAACTTCTCACGACATTCAAGATGATGCGTATTAAATAAGATTAAAGTTAATTGTAAGAAACTTGGTATGCCGCAAAGTAAACACTCAATAAACCCTATAAATATGAATTTTTCATTAAATTTATCTGCATTTAACTTTGATAAAAATCACAAAACCACAACTTTTTTTTCTATGTTACAATTATCGGAGTTTACAAAATTACTATATGTAATCAGATTTAATAGGTTGTGCATCAACATATGAAAACATCAAACCACCAGCACTTTTTGAATTTTTTATATTGCATCAGTTTTTCATGAAAAAATATATTTTCCAAATAACCAATTCAATTGCTACGCTTCTATTGTTCGTACGGAATGTGTTATTGTGCATCACAAATACGTAGCATAATTTAAGAAAGCATGCTTTAAACAATTAAAGCCTACAGTAAAGCCGACAGTAATGAAATCGAGAGTTTTGTGTGTGTTTGTATAGGGAGATAAATGCTATCCACACTATTTTATACAAACCATCATGCGGTGCATGTAAACAGTGTATAGCAGTGCAACATAATCCAAATATCTGTAATGAAGAAAAATAAGTTGGAGTGTCCCTGTTATCGGACTACAAATGTTACATGCTTAATTTTCATCCTGATAAAACTCAATATCGTGATAATCCATGAAAATTTACGAGATTCGAATCACGGAAACACGGACAAGACAGACGTACAAACTGTTGCGTAAACGACATGAACTGACAGACGACAGCAGTTATAGTTACAACACTCTTCAAGAAATTCTGAAAAATGTAACAATACATTGTTTGTGACTCCATGTAGAACATGTTCTTCATGTAAATATTGTTAGAAAATACCTCATACATAAGTATAAGGAAAAATCAACAATACAAATATCACTGAAAGAAGTCAACAGCGATTATGTATAAAAATGGAACCCTAAGCAAATATCTTGTGCTATTATGCGGATAACCCTGACAATAAATTTGTGGTCTCCCTTGTCAACACAGCTGTAACCAATTTGGTGGCTAAATACTTGACTTGAAATTTCGGAAACTGGAAACCGTAAGTTGAAAATTAAAGGAATTGCTGAGAGCCTTCTTGATTTTTCTTACAGCCGGAAATACATCTTCAGTTAATTCTCAGTTGATATCATAATTAGAGGCTACATAAAGAAGACAGCTCCGGAGATACCAATGTTCAAAGTAAATCTTCACAATTTTAAAACTAATTTTAATTAAAATTTTCATGATAATATTTCTTAATTTCTTTTCATGACCATATTTTTTTGCAATTGTGATAGACCATGTTTCTCTAATCGTCTTACATCTCCATTACATATTACATTATTATATATTATTTTGCATTCTATAATTAAACACTATATTGTTTTAAATAGATAAAAATATTACTTTCGGTGTAACCCGTTTAAATGATGCATTTTATTTGGATGCATAATATAAAAATCTTCAAAAAAAAACACACACAAAATTAACAGAAAGAACAATTATTAAAATTATCTCACGTTTTGTCAAAAACGTCCAGAGAAGCGAGAAAAATAAATACTTATATGTAATTTCAGATGACAGATGAACTGATGTGAAATGATTACATAGATATAAATGATAATAAATATATTTGTACAAAAATTGTTTTGAGAAGCGTAAAAAAACAAAAAAGACATGTATATATAATTTTAATCTTAGATGCTATTTTTGTTTCAGCAACACTCGTCCTTTGTTTATTCTTCTTTGGTTAATGTACAAGAAATAAAAGAACAAGAATTGTTGAGGAAAACTTTGTAAATGACGTGTAAAAAGTATGCATAAAATATTTCAAAGTGCTAAATAAATCTAATATAGTACAGAGCATATTTATATTAATCTTTGTAAATGGCTGCGTAACAAGATATTGCAAATAAAGTTTTATTAAATTATTCTCATACTATATTTTTTAAATGATTAATAAATGACTGATTCATACTGCCAAGAATCAGTAGAAAAATAATTGAGTATTATTTAAAAGTTTAAAATATTGAATGAAAAAACATATGTACATGTACATTTCATGTCATTAACAGCAAATAAAAATCTTCCAAAAATTGTAAGTGGTTGATAGGATTAATAAAAATACTGATACTTTTTAAATAGTTTATTCTATTTTAAGTGGATAAAATAAACATTGCTCACATGTGGCTCTTTTCCCTCATTTAAAAAATTGGAAATTTTCTTTAAACATTCCTGTATTTTATTGAAAATTCGACGCTATAGAATAAAACTGTTTTTTTTTTGTCCAGAAAGTTACATTTCTATCAACAGTTTTATCAACACATAAAAATTAATTATCTGAGTGCAACGAAGACTCATACACAGCGCAGTATTACTTTGCCCCATATATAGCTACGATGGATATTAAAACCTTTCGTCAAGCATAACTCAAAAAATATTTAACGGATTTCGTTCAAATTTTTACAGCAGGTACCTATAAAGGTGACAACGACGTCTATTTATTACCAAGAATAAATGTCAAACCGTTTGGAAATTATATTAAAAAAATAGATAAAAAAGCACAATTAAAGTACATACGTCACTAAATTTTGTGCGTACGTCATTTTCATCAGTGGGAGATTTTCGTAGATAATCGGAATTGAAAATTTCATGGAGTACATGGAGCAAAATAATATGCAAGAACCAATATTCAGCACAATAAAATATATTTCAATTTAGTATAAATCAAAAATTAATCTGGATTTTTTTCTGTTTGAAAGAAAAACACCGCAATAACTTGGTAGACTTGGTATTAGAGATTTGGCGCAAATCTCAGCAATAGCAGCTTTTTTTATTTCGCGTGTGTAAATTAAAAAATATATATATTTGGTGTTTAAAGAAAATGTTTCGATTTATGGCATTATTTCTTTTTTTTTTCTTTTTAGCATTTTAAATGGGATTAATGAAAGGCATGTATTTTAAATTAAATGAGTGAAAGGTTTATATTTAAGTGAAATGAATTCAATATGAAAATGTTATAGGAACAATATTTGGCGATTTATCAACTGCGCCAGGATAACATAAAAGTACCAATATATCAAACGGTATGTAGTATGTGAAATTATTATAATCACCCATCGTACAAAAAAAAAAAAAAAAAAAAAAAAAAACTAATATTCTGCATTCAGAGGGGAAAATCCATCCCCTGTGCCGAAAGATTTTGCAAGTTCTTTTTTGGTGATAAGTTTTTCGATGTGATTGTTGGGATCTGCAGGATTTGGCTTACTTTTTCTAAATACTATTTTTAAAATTTTTTTTGCAGATATTTTTCTATTTTGTATATTTGGCATTCTATTTTGTATATTTTCTATTTGGCATTTGGGAAAGAGATTTTTACCTTTTTATCTGTGCCTTCGGAAATATTAAAAAATAATAAAAGATTTACATATATCAAGCGTATAATGTTATGTTTTGCATTTTTATACGGACCACTTCTCTATTTTTAGATTTTAAATGCTATTTATTATTTACTAGCCGTTTATTAATTGTTTACAATTTACCCCCCCTGACAATAACAATTATTTATCACAAAAATGCCTTTTAGGTTTGTTAAATAAGTTTGTTTGTGTATTTTCATTACTTATTAAAATATCGAATATGGCGATAAAATTTTATTTTAGCGTCGTGCTTAAATTTTTAAGATGGTGCAATAACATGCTATAATAAACGTATGTTTGTAAATATTTGAAAAACATGTTTTACCGCTCTCTTGAAAATATTTTGTACCATGCTAGAACTACCTTTTGGCACCATTTAAATTTTTTTTCGCCAACCGACATAGGATACGAAACTTTTCCCCATTCAGATACACAGGCAAGGCTGGTCTCAAACAAGAGTAAAGCTAGCAACAATATTGTTTTAACCCTCTAAGCGTGTGGAACGTAATATTCCGTTCACTAAGCTCCAGGTTTCACTGCAATATATGCAATATTTAAGATAACATAATTCTATAGATTTAATGAATTTTCAAAACATTGAAGAATGATTAATACTCTCAAGGGTTACATTCATTTTTGTAATTAAGTTTTATTTATAATGCTGAAAGAATCATATTTTTTTAGCATTTAAAACAAAATGTAGAGAAAACAACATTACAATTTTACCCTTTTTCAAGACGCTCAGAGGGTTAACTCTATAAGAGTTACAATAATGATATTAAATGCTCCGATTGGCTTTGGGCCCAATTACGAAAGTTTCTCCTAAAAAAACTGTAGAAGAAGTCTTTTACATTTGTTTCAAATGAAGCTCGGTCTACAAGGTATTAGTTAATAATACAAACAACACTAATGGCATGGAGGCAAAAGTTTTAATTTAAATGTATAAATTTGAAACCCTTCCCCCCCTACCCCCCCCCCCCCAAAAAAAAAGAAAAGAAAAGAAATTTACTGTAATGGATTTAAAATGGCGTTAAGCCACGCTTTCTGACATAAGCAATTGGCTGCACACGCGATAACGAAACTTTCACTTAACTTAATAACATGTAGCTAATGTAGCCCTCAGTGTACTTTGCAGTTATACAGACCTTGTGGTTTTTTTTAAAAAGCTTGAGACAATTCAGGTTTAAGAAGTTGAGATTTACTGTCAAATGATATAAACAACTATGAACACAAAATTGATGAATTATTATTCAGGTTTATGTATGTATTTAAAAAAATTGCATCTGATTACACTTATTAGATAAATTACTTCTGTTTGCATTTAATAACTGATAAACGGCTTCTGTATATTAAATGAATTGTTTTAATATTGGGAAGAGGTGGCGAGAGGTAGAAAGACGAGTAAACAAACGTGTAGACAGACGGGTAGAGAGACGAGTAGTGACATAGGAAGGCTGACGGGTAGCGAAACGAATAGACAGACGGCTAGAGAGAAAGGTAAAAAGAGGGTTGACAGAGGGGTAGCGAGATGGGTCACGAGACGGGTAGCGACACCGGTAGACAGCAATGTAGCGAGAAAGGTTGCCAGACGCGTAGCGTGGTAGATAAAGAGACGAGTAGAGATATGAGTACAGAGACGAGTTGACTGACGGGTAATGAGATTTTTAGCGAGTCGGGTACAAAAACAGACGGATAGTGAGACGGGTATACAGACGAGTAGAGAGAGAGTAGTTGGGTACGGAAATGGGTAAGAAGATGGGTAGAGAGACAGATAGACAAGTTGTGAGACAGATATACAAATGGGTAGCGAAGTGGATAGAGACACGGTTAAACATACAAGTAGTTAGACGGATAGACAGACGGTTAGAGAAATAAATTGGCGGGTAGAGAGACCAGTAGAGAAATATAGAGACAGGTAGCGAGAAGTGTAGAGAGATATACAATCGGTTAGAGAGACGGGCAGAAGAACGGATAGGGAAACAGACAGATTGTGTAGCGGCAGACTGGCAAAAGAAAAGTCTGCGGGTGGCGCAGTAAAGGCGCAGAGGGCAGAGCCTCCTAGAGAATAATCAAGAAGTATCTATTAAGCTTAAATTTGAAATATATATAATTTTTTAATTTTGCCGATATGGAGATTTAATTTAAAAGTTATTTTACAGAAGTCATCGAAAGATTTGTTGTATACTTTAATAGTAATTTAGACTATAGTTTTGCAATCTGGTTTGTAGCAAAGCATGCTATCAATGTGGTTTGAAGCGCAAGAGTTTCTATAAACATTTATACAAATAATAGATATATAATCAAGGAAGAAAAATTTTAAATTCACACACAAAACAAGAACGAAAAACCATGCGTCAAGCATAGATTATGTAGCACTTTCCAAAATAATTTTACAAATCATTACCGTTTAATAAGCTGAAAGATGACATCTAAGTAAACAATTTGGAAAACGCATAACATATTTAAAAACGTAATTTCAGGAATTATCAATATATGCAATATTCGGAAAAATATCCGAATACTTTTATGTAGCCCTGTATATGATCTATAGATTTGTATATATACATAGGATGCTAAATTTTAGTTTAGTTAGGAAACGCGTAGCACAGTTTAAATTCTCCTTCTGGAGTTTCTGTCAATAAACGGAAATGTGTTCGCGAACTTTTGTGCTGCCCTGTATAGGATCTACAGAATTTATACACATCACGTAATAGACAAAAAGCTAGTTAAGATTAAAATCGCGTTCAGTAACTTAAAACGCACTTCCAGGAATTATTGTTAACAGACAGTAGAGAATTCTTTTGTGTGTCCCTGTAAATGAACGATGACTGCTATACACACACTATTCTGTAGTAAGCCTCTTGTAATGCACCTTAGTAATATATATATACTTTAATGCGTTTAAAATAGTGGAACATTATTTAAATAAGCCGCAGACGATTTTTCCCCATAGACGTAATGTAACGGAATTATTTTGACTGTCCCTGTAAAGTAACTCTAAGTGCTATACACCTACTATTCCATATTAAGCTTCTTCTAATGCATCTTAGTAATCTACATAAATTTCAATGCGTTTACAATAGTGAAACATTTTTAAAATAAACTGCAAATGATTTTTCCCCATAGACCGCAATGTAACGGAATTCTTTTGAGTGTCCCTGTATGAAAACTATAAGTGCTACACACTTCAGTTGAAATAGGGAACGTGCCATAGATAACGACAATAACATATAAAAATTGCAGAGCAATCCGAGCATATTTACGGGAGTTAGAGCACGGACAGACGGCCAGACGGCCATCCGGCCATCCGGCCAGACAAACCGACGTCATAAGCACTTTTCAACTAGGTTGGAAAGTGCTAAAAAGGTGCAACAATGAAATGAAATTTGCGTTAAGCCACGCTTGATAGAATAATCTATTGTCTGCAAATCCAATTACGTAACTTTAAAAATCTTGGCTTTTAAAAGATCCGGCGGTTTTTTTTTCAAAGTTTTGCGCAATACGCGCTTAAAAAAAGGAGATTCTTTGCCACATGTTAAAAAAAATTATGACAACACAACTGATGAACGGTACTTCTTTTCTATTTTTTAACAGTGTATATGAATTTATGTATAATATTTTGTAATTTTATCATTTAATTTGCTCTTTTTCTTTATATTGTAATTGTTAACCCTATGCTCTCAGCAATATCACTCAGACTAATCCCTTTGAGGGAAGTCCTAGTATTTATATAAGACAATGCAAATTTACGATGTTCAATATTTTTATGTCTAGTAATTTTGAAGACAGTAATATGTGTACAACTGGAAAAAAAATAAGCGTACAGAATGGAAAAAATAATAAGTATAAAATATGAAAAAAAGTAATATGTGTACAGCATTTAAAAAGGAGTCGTAACTTATCCACAAAACACCAAATAAACCTTTCATATACAGGGTGGTACAAAATACAACGTACAATCTTTCAGGGGAAAAGAAAAGAGAAACAGAATCACGCATGAATGCATGACCGGAAACCCTAGCCTGATCTCCTGGAGGATAAAAGAAGATGCAGAAATAGCAAGCCAATAATGTATGCAAAACTCCTTATTTCGCAATAATTTACGCCAAGACAGTACGTCTAAACGTTAAGATTCACAAGAAGTGCTCAAAGTTCTTACCATGCACAGTTATCCACGCTTCAATACCGCGAGGCATTGATTGTCGAACCATATCAAAAGGATCCATAATTTCACGGATGTTTTCAGCTACGACGGAGATTCGTTTGATGAGATCAGGGTCCGAGTCAACTGTGGTATTGTATACCATGATATTCAGCGTCCCGCACAAGAAAAAATGCAGTATAGATAAACCGGGCATTTTTGGTGGCCATGTGACGGGTCCCCGCAACACCAAATACGGCTTTTATATACATGGTGGTTCAAAAATAAACGTTCAAACTTTCGGGAGAGGAAGAAAACACAAAAATAAAAGAGATTACATAGGAATGTATGACCGGACACCCCAAGCTCTTCAGAACGTGGATAAATCGTGGATGCAGAAATGACAAGCCAATAATGGATGTACTCTTTTTTAGCAATATATTAAACTAGGACAATACGTGTACGCGTTACGTTTCACACGAAATACTTAATGTCCTTACCATCCACAGTTATGCACACTTCACGACGGCGAGCATTTATTGTCAGACCGTTTCAAAAATATCCACAATTTCATGGACGTTTGCAGTTGCGACGCTTTCGGTGTGATCGAGATCGGTCTATGCAAAGTCGGCTAGGTCGAGTTCAATGGTGGGCTCGTATAAAATGGTTTTCAGGGTCCCCCACAAGAAGAAATCCAAGATAGTTAAATCGGGCGATCACGGTGTTCATGTGACGGGTCCTCTCGCCCAACCCTTGGTGCGCAAATTTTCTGTTAACGTAATCACGTACGACCCTGTAAAATAAACACGAATCCCATCGAGCTGGAACCACATTGCATACCCAACAGACACAGGAACAATGTCGAGTTATTCCGGCAGTACCTCCTCTTTAAATATGCTATATTTCCGGGTATTCAGACAGTGTTGTAAGAGATATATGTCCCGACTAAATAATTAACAATAAGCCCCACCCGATACATTCACGGAGAACCGTTGTTAGGAAGTGTGTGGGTGCATACTTTGTGGGTTGCCGTGGCTCCTTAAATGAAGAGGGTGTTGATTAAATATCCCTTTACGACAGCAAATGACTTCATCCGTGAACAATATGATGGTTGGAAACGCCGGGTACACATTACATTTGTCCACGTAACGTCGAGGATAATCCTGAAGCTGTAATTGCTGGACCCATTGCAAATGATATGGATGAAAATGCTCCCTGTTTAATGTGCGTCACATACTGAATTGAGATGCTGCAATATGGCAATGGTTCCTGCAATTTTACCAGGAGCTTTTTCTATTAGATCCATTGTCTCCTGTTTTAAGGCAAGTTGCCGTGTCGTTCGTTGCCGCCCTTTATTCTGCCTGCTGTTGCATAATATCCTGTATCCAAACATGTTAAGGTACAATATCCCAAACATTGGGTGATACGTCATGGGGGATACCACCGGCATACAACTGGGCCGTAGTACTTCCATTAAAAAAAAAGAAAAGAAAAACATATATATGAAAGTTAAGCTTATTTGAAGTTAAAATCCAAACAAAGTCTATATAAATGAAAATTTACGTATAAAGCAAGATTATTATTAAATTTTCAAAAACAAATTCATAATAAAAGAAATATTACATTTAATAAAATAAAATATTTTAGGACTTAAAAACACTATAAAAGAGTAGTAAAAATAAATATAGGAAAATCAAATCATAGCTCTAGAGTCATGTTTAAAATTCACCCAACTAAAATTTCTAAAAGAAAAGATACATTTTAAACAGATACAAGTAAAATATTTCTAAAGAGAACATATGTTTTTAAAAGTTTGTATATTATAGGTTGTGTAATGAAAAGTTCTATGTGTAAAAGATATAACTTGAGAAAATATTTTGCAAAATAGATTAATCTTATTTTTTTTAATTTTATCAAATCTATAACTTTTGCTGCAGATACTCTTTTGCTTCAGAATTATTTGTTGAAACTTCTTGTACTTTTTACAAGTAGTATTTAAACAAGTAGTATTACGAAAAGTATTACTTCAAAATATAATTCTTGTTTGTATATCGCGTGATTTTTATGAATATTAATATTACATGAAAACAATATAAAAAGTATGACATAAATATCTATTCTAATAAAAGAAAGTTTCGCTTTGTGTGTATGTCTGTGTGTCTGTGTGTCTGTGTGTCTGTTGGCGATGGCTAGGAAAAGTTAGCCCACCTAGAAGGCTGGAAATTTAGATTTAGGTAGTCCAAACCCTCTACTGGTGCAACATTACTTCAGAATTTTAATATTTTAATTACTTTTTGAAATATTAATTAACATGCACAAAGAACTCTCATCAAAAATACGCTTTTATTCTCTTGGGTTGGTTGGTTTACTGGTTGGTTGCATCGATTCTTCACAGAAGTAATTAAATAAACCAGAGTAGCGATGCATAAATAAGGATTTGTAACTAAATAGTGTCAATATGGAATGAAGAGGAGCCATGCGAATGTCGCGCCACCTGTACATGACAAATTACACATACGTCCCACTGATTGAAATATTTTCCAGGGACATTTTTCTTCATGACAATTAGTCGAGTTTAAGTTTTTTTTTTTTTTTTTTTTTTTTACATGACATTTATTATTATGATGGAGATTGTTAATACAGAAAACTTTATTTAACAGATTCTTTTTTATATTTGCGGGAATGAAGAGGGGCAAGGGTCTAATTACATTTAAGCTTCAAGGTGTATTTCTAGAAAGCAGTTACCTGAATTTCCGAATAATAGTGTAAGCCAAATTTCAAATTAAGTTCCTAGCTTAACCAAATGAATCAATCTTTAAAGATGTATTGTGATCCTCCTAATTAGTTATTTGCTGAAGGCCACTTGAACACCCCCCCCCTCCCGGCCCGTCCTTCAAGGTTTTTTCTCTAACTCTGCTCTGTTTCCATATCTCAGCAACTATCTTTCCAATTTCAACGCAAGTGATTTCAAACATTATAATTAATTTAATAGTCACTCTTTATAACATTAAACTAAATTTATGAGTTGCGGTTACCACTATTTACGATTAACAGTTTAAGCCAAATTTGTAATTAAATTCAAAGCTTAAAGAAACGAACGAATTTTGAAAGATGCATAGTGGTCCTCCTAATTAGTCATTTGCTGAAGGACACTTGAACACTCCCCTCTTGCAAGGATTTTTTTCTAACTATGCTCCGTTTCCATATCTCAGCAACTATTTTTTCCGATGTCAACGCAAGTGGTTCCAAACATTATAATTAACTTAATAGTCACTCTTTATAACATTAAACTAAATTTATGAGTAGCGGTTACCAATATTTCCAAATAATAGTTTAAGCCAAATTTGTAATTACATTCCTAGCTTAAGCAAACGAACGAATTTTGAAATATGCATAGTGATCCTTCTAATTAGTCATTTGCCAAAGGACACTTGAACAACCCCTCCCCCCCCCCCCGGCCCGTCCTTCGAGGTTTTTTCTTGAACTCTGCCCCGTTTCCATATCTCAGCTACTATCTTTCCGATTCCAACACAAGTGATTCCAAACATTGTAATTAACTTAATTGTCACTCTTTGTAACATTAAACTAAAATTATGAGTAGCGGTTACCACTATTTACGAATAATAGTTTAAGCCAAGTTTGTAATTAAGTTCAAAGCTTAAGCAAACGAACAAATTTTGAAATATCCATAGTGGTCCTCCTAATTAGTCATTTGCTGAAGGACACTTGAACACACCCCCCCCCCCCACTACGACCCCTCTTGCAAGGATTTTTCTCTAACTCTGCTCCGTTTCCATATCTCAGCAACTATCTTTCCGATTTCAACACAAGTGATTCCAAACATTATAATTAACTTAATTGTCACTCTTCATAACATTAAACTAAAATTATGAGTAGCGGATACCACTATTTAAGTATAATAGTTTAAGCCAAATTTGTAATTAAGTATAATAGTTTAAGCCAAATTTGTAATTAAGTTCAAAGCTTAAGCAAACGAACGAATTTTGAAAGATGCATAGTGGTCCTCCTAATTAGTCATTTGCTAAAGGACACTTGAACACCCCCCCCCTACGGCCCCTCTTGCAAGGATTTTTCTCTAACTATGCTCCATTCCCATATCTCAGCAACTATCTTTCCGATTTCAACGCAAGTGATTCCAAACATTATAATTAACTTAATAGTCACTCTTTATAACATTAAGCTAAATTTATGAGTAGCGGTTACCACTATTTCCGAATAATTGGGTAAGCCAAATTTGTAATTAAGTTCTTAGCTTAAGCAAACGAACGAATTTCGAAAGATGCATAGTGCTACTCTTAATCAGTCATTTCCTGAAGGGTACTTGAACAACCCTCCCCCCGGCCCCTACTTCAAGGTTTTTCTCTAACTATGCCCCGTTTCTATATATCAGCAACTATCTTTCCGATTTCAACGCAAGTGATTCCAAACATTATATTTAACTTAATAGTCACCCTTTATAACATTAAATTAAATTTATGAGTAGCGGTTACCACTATTTACAAATAAGAGTTTAAGCCAACTTTGTAATAAAGTTCCTAGTTTAACAAAACGAACGAATTTTTATGCATGCATAGTGGGTCTCCTAATTAGTCATTTTCTGAAGGACACTCGAACATCCCCTCCCCTCGGCATCTCACTCAAGGTTATTTTCTCTAACTGTGCCTCATTGCAATAACTGGGCTAATAATGTTCCAATCTTCTCGAAACCAGCTCAATTTTGTAGTGCGCCTACTATAAAGTAACGTAGGCAGCGGGGACCTGTCTCAGAAGTTCGTTCGGAAAGAGGTTTGTTTAGAACAAAATGCTCCCCTGGCGGTGGTAGGGGGAAATAAAAGATTTTCTATAGCGTATGTACATGCCGGGTATACGGTTCCGAAGCCATCGTAGACCGTGGCCAGAGTTCCGTTTTTTAAGAGATTTAAGTTTATTACAAGGGCTCGGGCAACGCCGGGCGGGTCAGCTAGTATAACATAAAAAAACATCTTAACGAATAAGTCGTAAACTATATACAAAATTCTAACTAAGTAATTTATAAAATTAATATCGGATTCCCATTTAACGATATTTTTTACAAATCAAACTAATGTAGGAAAAGGCAACGGAAAAATTTGTTTAATTCACGGACTTTTTTGAGAGTGTAGTTAAAGTTAAATATATTTCAGTACAATACATAACAATACATTACGGTGTATTTAATAGTGATTTAATAGTGAAACACCAGTTAGTAACAGCCACCGTCAGGCAACTGTCGCGAATATTAAGAGGGTTCTATGGTATTTATAGGATGGCTCTAAAACTATCTATTTTACCAACTTTTCACAGCATTTTCACAGAATAATTTAAAAATAATATACTTTAACAAATTTAAACAAAATAATAATCAACTTCTGGAAAAAAACTTAGTCTCCCTAACCCCTCAAGGATGTCCAGAGTATTCACTTTACCTGATACTCTTCTAACGTTTATTAAATGAACATTTTGAATAAAGAATAGCGTTTATTTTTTTAACGCTGAAAAAGTGGGGTTTATTTATATTGACGCTATAAAATTACCACCTCTGTAACATTTTTTAAAACACATGGAAATATAAGATTCATTTAATATTTTGTTCATGCTTCAAGTCTAAGTATATAGGTTATATGAAAAATTTAATTTGACCAGTTTTACATAAAATCACCACATTTGTTTTCCAAAATGAATAGGGAAAGCAACAAGCCTTTTATTTGCGATATCATACAATCATTTAGATTGTTTTTCCAAAATGCAATTTTCTCAAATGAATTATGCATCGTACTTCAGATTTTTTAAAAAAAGGAACAATTTTACTTTTACGAGTTATGAAAAATGGTTTGGTAACAAAGATAATACTGCTGCTGAAAATAAGACATACATAATATAATATTCATGTCTTTTGCATTTTTTGCTGTTTCTGTACTTTGTAATGTTTCACAAAAAGTATATTTCATCTCACGTAAAAGAAATGAAAAAGGCCATCTTAATTTTAAACGAGTATTAGGAAGGTAGTATCTTTTGAACTTTTAATAATTTATAATAAACAAATAATTTGAAAAAAAAACAAGAAATAAAAAACATGTTTGAAGCATACTTTATGAAACACGTTCAAACACTTTCAGCATACTATAACAAAACATCAGGATTAATTAAATTAAAGAGGATGTCTATGGAAACACATTACTAATTTTAAAACCATGTTTCAGCAATTACCATCTATAGCTGGGTAATATCCGAATTTCTTGTTGCAGCCTCCTTGTACACGATTTATAGATTTGTGTATATGCAATAATTGAGTTAGTTATTAAACGCATAACGCAATTGAAAATTCCCTTCAGCAATTTCAGTCAGTGAGAAGAAATATCTGCGAAATCTTTTCTACAGCCCTGTATATGATCTATAGTATTTATAAACCACAAGTAATATGTAAGAAAAATTAATTTAAAACCCATACCGCAATTGAAAACGCACTTTCAGCAATCATTTCTTACAGACAGTACTGTAAACTATTTTTTTTATGTGTTACAATAAAAGAAAGCTAAATATTATGCACAGCATATTCTATAGCAATCATTTTGTTGTACACCTCTGTGAAGTATATAAGTTTTCATTATGTTTGAAAAGTGTATCATCATAATCATTAAAATACGCTGCAAAAGCTTTTTCCCACATGCCATAATGTGAGAGAATGTTTTTGTGTGCCCTTGTACAGGAACTATAAATGCTAAACACTTCATTTTCAATGCCAAATATAACTCGTTATACCTCAATAACATGTATCAATTACATGAAAATTTGAGTATATTTAGTAGAGTTTTAGCACCCCCCCCCCCAAGACCAACAGAATTCATAAACACTTTTCAATTATGTTGGAAAGTGTTGAAAAAAGACTTCAACGGATTGTTCTTTACCATAATGTTTTGTGTGACAATTCTTAATTGTTATCGACATTGGTTTTGTACGAGTCGAGTTATGCCGAACACAGTACGTAACAAGTATATTTAAATATACATTTAATGAAAAACGAATATGAATTTTAAGAAATGATACAAGGTATATAAATAATATAAGGTATTCAAGTTTTAATATACTAGAATAAATATATTATTAATTGTAAAATTAAAAAAAACATATTAATAAACAAATCTCTCTATATTAAAAAAAAATAATAACGATTTTGGAAATGTGCCAAACGATTTGGAAATGGACCAATGAAAATCGGCGTAGATCTTCCAGGCTTTTTTTCTTTCCACTCTTGCGAGGATAAAAGAGAAATAATAAATATTAAAGACACGTGGTTTTAGGCCAATTTTTTTTATTTATTATATTAATTAAATTTTGGTAAAAATATTTATCCACGTGCACATTATTTTTATTAGCGAATAATTCATTTTTATTGTGACGTCTGATTAGTTTTTGGTAAAAATCGCCCGGCAGGTGGCGCTGCTATGCAGCATTTTTCGAGATTTCCTCATTAGTTCTTTCTCAAGAAGTAATGCTCGGAATTTAATAAAACTTTATATTCAGTTAGGCCCTTATATAAATTGGTGCTGATTAATTTTTGGTAAAAATCGCCCGGTAGGTGGCCCTACTATGCATCATTTTATGCCATTTCCGCAATAACTCTATCTCACGAAATAATGCTCGGAATTTAATAAAACTTTATATTCAGTTAGTCTCTGATATAAATTGGTGCTGATTAGTTTTAGGTAAAAATCGCCCAGAAGGGGACGCTGTTATGCAGCATTTTTCGCGATTTCCACAATAGCTCTGTCTCAAGAACTAATGCTCGGAATTTAATAAAACTTTATATTCAGTTAGTCTCTGATATGAATTGGTGCTGATTAGTTTTTGGTAAAAATCGCCCAGCAGGTACCCCTGCTATGCAGCATTTTGTAAGATTTACACAATTTTAGCGATAGTCATATCTCAAGAAATATTGCACGGAATTTAATAAAACTTGAGTTTCAGTTAGGACTTGATATAAATTGGTGCTGATTCTTTTTAGTGTATGCGAAACCTGTGTGAGATAGAAGAAAGTTTTAGGATTGACGCATCCGACTAGTTTAATTATGTGCTGCGTTTCGGAGATCAACTTATTAAGCATTCGAAACTTGTACCCCTTGTTATCAATATTAATTAACTATAAAGAAAAAAAAATTACCCCATCTTCTTTACACAGTTATTTAAATAAGAGTTCAAAAAACATAATGGAATAAGCAACAATTTCATAATTGTTTCCGTCAATTACTATTGATTCAAAACTTTGAACTCAATTTACTCCAAATCGAAATTTTATCACTTGTATCTCTTGGCTTCTGAGATAATCGTATATAATATGGCCCGGCGTTTCCTGTGCCCATGATATAAATACACCTTAAATATTTAGTAAAATGAGCTTGCATGAAGCATTCTTCTTGTTTTTTTTTTCTTTTGTTTTTTTTTTGTGGGGGGGGGGGGGTAAACGTTCACCGACTACCATTAAATTTCATATTAAAAAAAATCTTATTGTTCAAACTTTTAAAAAAAAATATGAGTTATAAATATAATTTTTTCGAACTATGTGTATAATTTGTGTGCTACATATATTTTGCGAGTGTAATTTAGTGGTAAACGGAGTGAAAACATGAGAAAAAGCCACGTAAACATTCATGTTTTAAGCAAGCGATCAGAAACTATCCTGACGTGACCCAGAGACGATTTTCTTGAAAGTACTATTAATACTTCTTAAAATGAAATATTCCTTTTAAAGTTGGATGCTTGCTACTTGAGCATGCATGATTTGATTTTTAGTATTTTGATTAAATGTCTGGATGCGAACGTTAAACATTGCGCAAGAAGAAGAAAGTTTCGGAAAACCTTTTCTTGAAGGGATGATATTAATAATTTTTAAACGGATTGCCGCATTCAAAAACATCCTAAATGTAGATTTTTTTTCTCGTATTTGAATTTTCGGAGCCGATTCCGATTTTAGACATCGTAAGAAAAAAAAATGCGTATCTGACTTTCGAAAACGAACGATTTTAAAACGGTTAATACTGATATTTTTGAAAAAAATTGCGAAATATGCTTAAGGAAAATGAACGTAAATGTAGTTTTGTATATATTTTTTTTTTTTTTTCGAATATTTATTTACAAAGCCGACGCAGACTGTTAAAATTCAAAGAAAAAACAGAACTCGGGAAACTTACTTCCTCAACCGAAATTTTGTCATTGTGTTAACAATCATATTTTTCGAAACGGATTGTGGCATCAGAAAAACAAATGAACGTAGATGGGCTCTGGTGTTTTTAAAGTTTCATATTTCCATCAGAAGCGCGGATGCAGATTCTTAACCAACATTACAACATTATAATACTATGCAACATTACCTTGCCCAATTCGGTTATTTGAAATGGATTGAACATATATGAACATATATAAGGTGTTGCAAAACATATTAAGAACATACAGTTTGATGGTGTTGCAAAACATATTCAGAACATACAGTTTGATGGTGTTGCATTTAGAAAAAAATAGCGAAGTATTTTCAATCGTAGTTGATATAAAATATATTAATTAGTGGAAAACTTCAGCACCTTAACCGAAATTCAAGTTTCATTTAAATTAAACAATACATGGATCGAAAATGAGTACGATACTGCCGTTTTCGGAACTGATTTTTTTAAACACATTTGTTCATCAAACGAAGAAAATCTCTTTATCAGATTCTCTCTTATTCAGAGATTAATCAGTAAAATATTGATCACATGATTCTCTGATCTCCAGATTACAAGTACCGAATGAAATATTGATAGACAATTTATTGGCTCCCTCTTCACAGAAATGACTCCTAGATATTTCCTTCATGCATTATTTCAGAAAAAAACATTTGTGCTGAACAGTCAATTATAATCCCACAAATTGTATTTATATAGTACTTCTATCATATCATAGATAACCCTTTAAATGAAAAAAAAAAGTCTTTGATAGAATTTTAAACACTACCATAAAAAAAGGAAACAACATATGGACCATGATTGAAAGCTGATATTCAAATCTTTGTGTATAGTAGATATATCTTTCACAATCGTGTTAATCTGATATAGATCTTTATCTCATAGCTTTGACTACTCAACGTAGAGTGATATGTTGTATATTAAAACCATTCCTGTAAAAATATCGTACAAACAAAGCAGTTGCCATCAAAATCCGTCCAGTAGAATTTTGTTTTAAAGTCTGATCTTTCATAACCGGGTTATCGAATGTTCCTCCATGCAGAGTAAGAAAATAGAAATACTTTCTTAATCTACAAAAATACAGTGTTTCGTATATAATATTACCACCTATAAATATATACAATAATCTCCTCCGAGTTACACCGATTCTGGAAAGAGTTCGTTAACTTTAGAAACCTCAGAAAACAATATATTTTGGAGATTTAAATACGCATTAATCAAAAAAAAGTTTATTTTGCTGCCGTCGATTTTAGGAAACGTTTCCGAGTAGTTTTAGCTCATAAGCTATCAAAGCCTGTGAGCTAATGTGCCCGCCTGTTCTGTATGTATGTATGTACGTATGTACGTAACGCGATAACTCTTGATTGAAATATCCGTTTTGCTTCAAATTTTGTTTATATGTTCATTGTGATAAAGCGCTTTCCTGATTTGTTTTGGGGGCTCATTGGTTAAGTTTAAAAGGGAGAACGGGTGTAATTCCCCCTTACTTTAGATAAATGGGTGTTTCATGCAGAATTATACGATTTGC
Source organism: Maratus michaelseni (assembly GCA_963931845.1). Lineage (NCBI taxonomy): Eukaryota > Metazoa > Arthropoda > Arachnida > Araneae > Salticidae > Maratus > Maratus michaelseni. The sequence continues at coordinate 82,547,831 of OZ007589.1, forward strand.
TTCAAAGTTTGTATATAGGTTCATTGTGATAAGGCGCCCAACCTGATTAGTTTTGGGGATTCCTTGGTAAAACATAAAGGAGGGGGGATGGGAGCTAATCCCTCCTTAATTTAGATAAATGGGATTTTCAGGCAGAATTATCCGATTTCCTTCAAATTTTATATAGAGATTCATTGTGATAAGGTGGTTCCCTGATTACTTGATGAGGATCATTGGTTAAGTATAAAGGGGGGGGGGTCTGATCCCCCTTAATTAATTGTCGATTTCTTTATTTTTCGAGGGACATTATTCTTTGAAATAGGAGTATAATATGCAATTAGTGTGAATAACTTGCCATGCCATCAGTTTAACTGGGCACTTTTATTTTTATTATAGTGTATTAATCAGTCTTGTCCAATCAGGAAATTATGTTTTAGGATGGTATCAACTTTCAATTAAACAGTCTCTGATGCTTACGTGAATTTATACATGCAAGAATAACGAATTAATATTCAGTTTAATGTTAATGTTAACGCTGTTAAGTTATCAAGTTTTGAACAAAAAAAAAAAAAAAGATTGTAATACATGTTAAACATGAAGTAAGTAAGTGTTTATTTCAGAATTAATAACATCCAAAAAACTTATATACCAGATAGTGAAAATTAATTAATACAGCAGTTTCCGAATATCAGTGACAGCAAAACCAATTTTGTTTTGACAAATGCTCTTTTAAATATCGAAAATATATTGGTTTCTGAGATTTCTAAAGATACAGAACATTTTATAAATCGTGAGTAATTCGGAAGAGGTTATTGTGTTATTTTTGTTTGTGGTTATATTATATTTCCATATATTAAGAAACATCTTCCGTTATATTTTTTAGTGTTTGGTATCTTTACGATAAAATGTACAACTGATTAATTTTGAATTTATGACAAAATTGGTAATTTACCATCCAGAAAGAAAATCTAAATTTGTGTCAAACTGTACATGGGAGAAATGTTTCAGAATACTCCCCTAAAATTTTCATAAATATATACATATTAAACACATTTCATAAAACAATATTCATTCAAAGCCTGTATTATTCTGCTTTTCAATAAACTAAATGTCATATATTTCCAATGGTGCTGAGGAAGCGCAGAAGAGGATATAACCCGGGATCTCATGAACAGGAGTCGAGAGCATTAGCGTAAAAAAGGGCAAGCCAGTTAGTTACTTTCAGCTAGTAACTCGCTTTAAACTGTTCATGTGAGATGAGATCGCTACAGTGCTTTAAAGCGCTTCTTGATAAAACATTGCGAAAATAAAGTAAAAGTGTTACATATTTTACTTTAACAAGTAATATTTTTTCTCAAATCGTAAAATACAAGAAAATATACACAATGGACTTACCTATAAATGTTGATATAATTCACAGCAGAAATTTCATATCGCGCATTACACAAAAGTATGGAGGATAAAATGAGATACATAGTCGGTAAAATATTATTCACAATCGTATTTCGATTCACCATACTGCTAATTCTATCCATCCATGATACAGTAAAATATTTAATATCGGTCCTTATACATAGCGTAGGTATTAGATTAATAAACTATTATTTGTAACAATATTAATCTACTGGAACTTTAAGTACATTCAAATCCAAAAGGGTTAAAAAATACCCCGTTCAGTATATAGAGAAATTCATTGGTACGGTTTCATTACTGATATACTCATAGTAAAGAATTTATCTTGTATTTTGTGACTGAATTTTTACCATCTAATACAAAATGCTAAAAAAAACTCCGCATCAGACAAAATTTTCTCATTCATTTAATTAATCTTTTTAGAAGGAAATTGGTTTCAGGAAGCTTACCCTTCTTCTTTAGGACTGTCTTGAAGAAGATTAATCTTAGAAATCGTGAGTTGGCTGAGATTACTTTCCCCAAGATTTGGTTTGATAAATGTTGGATGTGAATAAATACTATCTATTTTCAAGTGAAAATACAGTTTTGTGACTTGCATGTAAATGGTAAATTATATTACAATCTATATTTTATCACTACGTCTTAATTTCTCTCTAATTTTCATGATATTTATTTATCTTTATGAAATGTAAGAATGAGGTTAAAAGGAAAATTATTATTTTTCCAAAAATACCAAAGAATAAAAAAAAGAGTTTATTTATTATTTTTATTAAATCAAAAGATAAAAGGAATAACTTTGATGTGTAATATTTTTATTGTTACGCTTAGGTTAGTAAAGAGTCAGCAGTATGCAAACTATATAATAAAATTTTAAAGAAAATATCTTGTTGTATTATATCACGATACGCGAAATTAAGTTATTAATTGTGTACTTAGGAGAGAAAAATACATATGAATACATACCAACATTTACTACTATGAGTTTAAACATGTACAAAATCAGATCATAAAAAAAATTATTTAAGGAAATTAAATTTTGGAAAACTGTCTTTAGTTTTTCAAGCATGGCATGGTGTGGTGTTTTTACATTGGTATTTGAATAAAATATTGTGTGAAAAAAAATGTGGAATTTGTGATGATAATGTCACGTGTTTTTATTCTGTCATTTAATTTTTTTTAAATTAAATTTGTTTACAACTATAATGTATATTGCACCTTTTGACATGAATGCTATATTGTTAGTCAAAGTACATATAATCTGTATAGCTCTATATGGTGCTAGATCTTCAGACCTGCTCTGCTCATGCTATTACTGAGTCCAGATAGATAATTCTGTGAATATTTTATAATTTTATCGTTCAATATCCAAAACTTTTCGGTCCTACGTAGAACAATTCGATCTTTTTTAAAAAAAATACAGAAACACCAAAACATGATTTAATTGATTTTAATACCGATTATGCCGAAACATCTACAATGTCATTCGTTTTCCACAACTTTTGGATAGCTCTATACCCATTCGTTCAATACAATAAAAATAATGTGCCTTACAGAAAAATGATTGTTTAGTGGTTAAAACGCTAAGTACAAGTCAAGGAATGTCACGATCGAATCAAGATACAGGCTTTAATGATAATATTTATTATAAATATATTTTAAACAAAAGTCTAGTTCTTATTATCTTTTTTTTCAAATAGATAAGTGTAGAAAATTTATGGTATATCAATTTAACAAAATATTATTGAAAATTTTATCAAGTTATGGTTCAACATTTTACCAACTAATTTTTAAGCTATATACCTTTTTATTCAATTGGAGTACTCAATGTTAAAGAAAGATTTCACCATTTTATGGTGCCAACTGTTTTGACATTACGTTTTGGTGAATTCTTGAACATCGTCATGCTCTACAGTATAAATTATTTTCGTCAAATATCTTTTACGAATTCTAGAACTATCTCATTTACACACTCGTACAATTTACATTCCATTTATTTGATACATTACTTCGTATTTACCGATAGACGTGATTTTCATTCTTCATATTGTTCCATCTTTTATTTATTGAATATTTTGTTTACAAATCTTTATAAAATTCATATGCAAATCATCTATTAACTATCTATAGGGTTCTTTCGTATTTTTATAGTCATTCATATATATTTTATAGTCATTCATATTTTCCATTAGATGGCGCAACATTTAGACATTTTAGAAGGATCCTTCCTTGAGATCTTTAGCTACACGGGCTGTAGTCTCGAATGTTTGGAATTACATAATCTTCGTACACATACAAATATTGCTTCAAATTTCTTCTTTTAACATATATTTTCGTAACTCTATTTCCGAAATCCATACACAAGATGACTTCTTTGTTAAAGATGGTCCACAATACGACACGATCATAGCCGAAAACATCACAGAATGTGTGTGTAGTGAAGTGACAGGGAGTTCAACACAGATTGCTTATGATCTCGATTTCGGGAGAAGTCTTGGATGACCCTAAATTTTTAATAAACAAAGATTAAATATATTAAACATATTTCACTGCATCAATGCCTCAAAATAAAAATATTTTATCTAGATACATTGACTTAACATCGAGTTACATCATCATTTGTAAAACAACGTTTAAATTGTTCTCTAAATTTAATTATAAATTTATGTATTCTCTATATGTTTTCAATCTATCTATGCATTATTGAAATTGGAGAGGTTGGAGAGTAACATGGTCACGATTTTATCGCCAGATAATTCTCTATATTATAAAATAATTTACTCATGCATATTTGTAAAAGGATTGGTGACGAAACAAAACAATTAATTACCAAGATGCATAACCCCCCCCCCCCCCAAAAAAAAAAGGATTTAAGAAAGAGCATATTTAAAACTAAAAATAATTTTGAAAACATAGAAACATACTGTCAAAGCTCCGCGCAAGAAATGTAACTGCAAAAATGCAGTTTCTTCCGAATTTCTCCGCAAAACTTCATAACAGGCTATTTAATTACAAGTAATAAACAATAACATTATGAAAATGGTAGCAAATAAAGATCTGATTATATTACGAAGTTATCGTCATAGGCGATAGCTTTCCAGGTGTAAAATTATAAGTCCCAACCAATCAGTGGCAGCGTGAAGTATACAAGCAATAAACACGCTGATTGGTTGGAAAACCTGTGCCACGTAGATCTGGAGAGACGATTACTACATAATGTAAACGCAGAATTACTGACGTGACCAAAAAATTCCAGTAAAGCCGCCGATAAAGTGTTTTTAGACCAATTGAGCGTTGCCAATTGTGCGTAGCCCCAAGTACCTCAAAAGAGTGGAAATAAAGATATTGCTCTAATTAATGAGCAGTCGAATGACTTACAGATGTGGGCAAAAATTAAGTAATATTTCTTTTCATTTTGTTAATAAAATCATTTTTAAATGAAGTGAAAAATTTATTAAATGTTATTATTTCATTTTTTTTCTATGAAGCTGTAGATAAAAATAAAACATCTAGTGTTAAATAAATTTGAAATTGTTGTTATTTTCAAAGTAGGATAAAAGAAGGATGTTTCTTTTAAAAATACAAAATAAATAACAATATTTTAAAAAGTATCATTTAATGCAAAATGTAACACTTCTTCATTACTTCTTCAAACAAAAATAATTTAATTCTCCCAAATAAATCAAAAAAATTATTAAATCTAATCCATAAAGAAAAGTTGTCAGAATAACCGACATATAGGATACATTTTTAAGTGCAGATTTCTGCATGTTATTTTATAAGTCACTTTATGAGTTGTATTCTGTGTTGTATTTTTAGTTTCATTTCTTTCATTGGGAAATTATATCTTTTAATGTACCCTTTTATGAAATGCTACAATAATGTTATGCATTGAAAAGTACAAGATAATCCTTTTTCCGGCCCACCTTTCACTTAATATACAATTATACAATGAAAATTTATGTAGCAAACTGTATATATTAAGTACATATCAGCTTTCTCAATTAAAAACAGTATTTTCTTTATACTGTAATTAAATAAAAATGATACTAGGCAAATAATACTGGCATGTCCTTATAGATAACGACAATTGTGAAATGAATATATTGTTATCTCATTGCCATTAATATACAAAACATATATTTTTAAAGAAATGACGACAAGGAATATTAATCTTTAAATATCATTCCATCTGCATATTTTTCTGCTACATAATTTCCCAATTTTAAAAAAATAATTCCTAGATACAATAAATTAGTTTTTGCTCGACCTATATGCAGTCTTAATTAAATAACATTGTGCATTGATTCAATCTGAAAATATGTATTCAAGTAGAATCTCTCTACAACATTCTTTCCTTTTTATCGTTTTTTTTTTCGAACAGATGCAGAAAAGGATTTTTCTGGAAGTTTCTTAATTATTAGCAATACGAAAAATCAAATGAAACATTCACTTTGAATATTTTCAGTTTGTAAATCTTTTCTTCGAAGATTTCACAGATTAAAGAAACTTAATAATATTAGTTAATTCTATATATAATTTTATCTTGTAATGCACAATTGTGTGCAATTCAAGGTTAACATAATATATAACACAAAAGACAGAAATAAAACCGTTTACTATAAATAAGATTTACACTTGTTAATACATATATTTAGTTAATTGTACGAGTATATAATAGAGAATATAAATATATTATCTCAATAAAACAAAACCAGTATCGTATTTTTTCCCATATAATTATGTTTCCCGTTAATTACATCTAGAATAAAAGTATTCCATACTATAAAAAACAGCATTCTTATTATTATGTGTATTATCGCATATATGTTCTAAATATAGCTCTACAAATAAAAATGGTATCAGACTAATAATTGAAATAATGTATGTGTAACGAGGTTCGAGAAGGAAATATATTGTTATCCCATTTATTATTTAGATACAAGAAATCTATTTAAACACTCCTGAAAAAAGGATTATTAATCGTTAAATAATATTCCTGAGTTCATTTCATATATTTCCCTTATTTATCTAATTAACTATTTACAGACTAGAAATCAGTTTTAACCCCTTAACAACTGTTTACATTCTTAATTCAATAACATATCGTAGTACATAAATTTGATCTGCACATATATGCATTCATGTAGAATCTGGCTGAAATGATTTTCATGTAGAATCTTGCTAACATTTTTTGCTCTAAAAGGATCAAAGTTATAATAATTTTAGGAAGTTACATCCTTATTGATAATAAGCAACAATTAAATTATACATTCCCCCGACATATACATTTTAATTACTGTAAATATTTATTTCAAGCATTCAAACATTAAAACAATTGAATACAATAACACTAAATCAAGTCCTTCAGCCCTCATCAGATGGGTATGTTGATTTCTTTTCTGTTATTTTGAGTACATACAACAAATTTAATACCAATTAAACAATTTGGTCACTCTAAGTTCGCTATTTTGGCCAAGAAGAGTAATTTGTAGGGATATTTTGTAATCAGATTACTAAATATAATTGAATGAATATGAAGCAATTATAAGAAACATAACATTTTTTTTAAATTATACAGGGTTGTTATAATTAAAGTTCGCCTATTCAGAAAGCTCTAGAGCCGGTTCTATGGCTCCAAACGAAACAAAATTTCACTAGTACGTAGATGAAGAGATGCACTCCGCGAAAATCGAAAAAAAAATAGTTAAAATTTTTGTCAATAGGTGGCGCTGCGCCAATATTTGAGCCGATGTTTGCAGATTCCTTTATTTTGTAAAAACAAAATACAGGAAATTTTATTTCACAGTTGGTAAAAGTAAACTTTTTCAGATTCGTTATAGCAATTTCGGTCAATCCAGAAGAAAAAAACACAAAATTTCACCCAACGCTTGAAAAAGATCATATTTTAGTCAAATTTTCGTTGAATGACGTCAAAGTGACGTCGCAACTTCGAAAACTTGAAATACCCTTCTAACTACCTGACGATTTAAAACTTGCTGATAAATTGTGTCTGTGATTTCTTTGACACTGGAACAGTTGATTGTTTCTGAAAAGCATTTGAATCTACGCTTTGTGGAGAATGGTAATTTTGAAAGAAAAGACACTTGACGTTATTTTATCAAAATAACAGCAACGCAGCTGCAGCTCTTCGAGAATTCCGGAAACTAAAAGATGTTAGACGTGGACTAATGTCGGATCGTGGAGTTTACAAAATGATTAAAAAGTACGAGGAAACAGGAAAACTCGACATTCTGCCTGGCAGAGGACGAAAAAAGGTAGACATTTCTAGCATTGAAGATATTGCTACTGCTGCCGAGGATTTAGCAAGCCAGTCATCATTTGGTAATGCAAGTGTGCCAGCTATTGCGAATGAAGTCGATATGCAGATTTCCACTGTGAGAAAAGTGATGCGTCAAATTTTGCGCTACTATCCATAAAAGATTCAGAGGGTTCAACAACTAATACAGGGTGATACCGAAAGTCGGCTATCATTTTCACTACAGTTTCTTGCACGAAGGAATGAGGACAATTCTTGGCCCTGGAATATTCTATGGAGTGATGAAGCGCATTTTTATTTAAACAGACAAGTGAACACACACAACTGTCGAATTTGGGCGAAAGATAATCCTAATTTTGTCCAAGAAGTTCCATTGCATGCAGCTAAAGTGACGGTGTGGTGCGGTTTCACAGCTACGTTTATGATAGGGCCATATATTTTGAGGAACTAACATCCACAGGACCCATTACATGTTCCGTAAATGGGAGAAGGTATCTCACTATGTTGTCAAATTTTCTGATTCCCGAGCTGCAACAGCGAGGCTGCCTTCAAAATATCATGTTTATGCAAGACGGTGCACCACCGCACATTACTAGAACAGTTCGGACTTTCTTAACAAGCCATTTTACAGAAGACCGCATCATAAGTCGTTATTTTCAAACAGTCTGACCAGCACGATCGCCTGATCTAACACCATGCGATTTTTGGTTGTGAAGATTTTTGAAAGATTCTATGTCTAAAGACAGATGTCAGACAATCTCTGATCTTAAAAACAGTATTAGACTTCATATTCGCTCAATCTCACAGGACAGTTAACGCAATGCTGTAGAAAGCACAATTCTGAGAATGGAATGCGTTATTGAAAATGGTGGTGGATTCATTGAGCATGCGTAATGTTATTCTTCGTTATTTCCTCGCTGCCGAGCGACATGTTTTATTTTTGTTGATCCAGATTACATCACATGAAATTATATTCATTTTTCTGTATTGTTTGGAGTCATAGATCAGGCTCTAGAGCTGTCTGATTAGGTGAACTTTAATTATAACAATTCGCAGTTCATCGAAGTTTGTTGAAACTTTTAAATTTGTGTGCTTCGTCTGGATTGGCTGAAATTGATATAATGAATCTGCAAACATCGCCTTAAATATTGGCGCAGCGCCACCTACTGACGAAAAATGTAACTATTTTTTTTCGATTTTCGCAGAGCGCATCTCTTCAACTACGTACTAGTGAAATTTTGTTTCGTTTGGAGCCATAGAACCGGCTCTAGAGCCTTCTGAATAGGCGAACTTTAATTATAACAACCCTGTATTTTAAAGATCTTCCAAAACCTCCATCATACTTCAGACATTCAAAAGAGTTTCGAAACCTAAATATGCACTGTACGTCAATAGAAATCTTTTAGTATGCGAAGTAAAAACAATATACGTGATTAAAGTACTCATCCAAGATACGTGTGAGATCAATAAAATGTCCCAATAAGATTCGAATTTGTACTTATGTTAGTTAATAAAATTAGTTATTGGAATCTCCGACAATTCCGTGATGACGAATTTTGCATGTTTTAATTATGCTTAACCTTGTAAACGAACTATACGAGCTACATGCTTCATTTACAAACTTATCCAAGATACTTGCAATACGATATCGAAATTATGTTTGTATCGGTTCAATATTTCGGACGTGATCATGATGTTGACATTTGCGTCTCCCTCTCTCTCTCTCTCTCTCTCTCTCTCTCTCTCTATATATATATATATATATATATATATATATATATATATATATACGTATTAATTTATATAAATATTTCATGCTATACAAAAAAGTATATTTATAACTAATAATAAAACTTTTATATACAGTTACAGAGAGAGAGAGAAAGCTGGATCCATAGATAGATTGAATAATATATAAAATAAGTAATTACAATATATTCTAATTTATTTTTTTTTTAAACGTATTATCTTTACAGTGTAGAAAAAATATGAGCTGAGTTTGAAGTATTTTTAGTTATGGTCATTTAGAAATTCAATGTGTTTCAGTATCATGAAACAGAAATGCGAGAAAGTTCTTGTACTTAAATTCCTTACGAGATAATGGTACATAATGTCATATAATCAAACACCCGCATTTCAGAAACAAAACGAGCAGATTAATCTTTGCTTGCAATATTTACGATAGATAGTATAACGTGTCTGACAGAGTTCTCAGTAGTCCGCAGTCATTTGATTTCACCAGATACACGAAACAAAATTTACTGCTACGCATTTTATGCTTAGACAATGAACGACCTGGTGACGCACTTACTCCTTTTTGACGCACTTACTCCTACACTCGGTTGTTTTTAATTGTTGTAATGAATTATTTATTCCTCTTCCAGAAGAACTCGATGCATAAATTATTATTATTGTTTTCTTTTTGTTTTTGTCGCATAATTTCACGTATACGTTTTCCACGAAATTCCACATTCATACGTGATCCAATGTCCTTGCTTTCAAAACATACCCGCTGCATATAGATTTTGCGAAGTGCTTGGTAGTATAAAAATAAACAGGTCTTTCGTAGGAAATTTAAAGCAGCAGCCAAAACAAACTACATTTTGCAGTATTATACACCTTACAGATTAACCCCCTAAATTATTTTAACTAATAAGTGTATTAATAAAATCGCAGGACATTTCTACAGTAGCATATAACGAGAAAAATCAGAGCTAATGCAAGGGGTAAAAAAATGCCGGATGAGTTTAATTAAAAATATAAATATCACTTCACCTTTATTGGATATAATTAAAGCCATATTATTTTTCGAAAAAAGGATTTGAAAAATACCTCACCTAATAATGGTTTCCTAATAAAAAAAAACTATTAAAGAAGGATTACTGCACTGAACAAAGTACAAATAAATATTGTTTTATTCATACACAACATATTCTGTTAACTTCCTTTATTTGTTAGTTTATATTTTAAGAATGAAATTGCTTTTCCACAAAACTAACTAAATTAAATCACAATGCAGTTCAGATTATTATTGCGTATTATAATATATTGAATCTGTATATTGTTTTTGTCTATAGTGTGTCCTTTTGTCGTTAGTTTCTGTAAAAAAAAGAAAAGAAAAATAAACATTTATATGTTTTAATGCGAGTAATTTCTTAAATCTCTGAAAATTTCTTAATATGAAAAGGGTGTAGTAAGAGAATTTTGAAAGAATTGACTAGATATGCTTTATTGTTAGCTACGTTTCTTAAATGTTTCAATATTACATTACAAGTAATTTCTTAAATCTCTAAAAATTTCTTAACATGAAAAGGGTGTAGTAAGAGATTATGAAAGAAGTGACTAGATATGCTTTATTGTTAGCTACGTTTCTTAAATGTTTGAATATTAAAAGTGATCAGAAACAAAAACCAAGAATTTATTACCAACGTTCAGTAACAGTTTAAAAGATTGGAAAATGTAAGAGAATCTCACGCAGTAAGAGAACCTAATAAGAATGCGTTCAAGAATTGTCATTTTCTCGAGCAGTCTACGTATTACATTCATTCTGCTTTTAAGTTATATTTATTAAAACATAGATTACATTATATGCATCATCTTAAAATGATTTAATACTTATAAAATCGATATTATTCTACGATTATTGACAATAATCTCATATTAAGAAAAATAACGGTAAATAAACATCAAGTAGCAGCTCTAGAAGCCGTTAAAAAGTAAGTAAAAAAGTAGCTAAAAAGTTTTAGTTAAAAAAGTAGATAATATAACAAGATAACTGACAGGATGCAGTAACATAAGTTCTCAGATTTTCCAGATTATTTTCATTAATGTGTTAATGCGAAAAGCGATGACAAACCTCAACACTCAGAAATCATCTTCGGTAGTAACCATTAATTAAAAGTAAATAAATATTCATTTGAAGAAACTTTTCAAAACATGGATATGTTATGTTACAGAAATGTGTTTTTAGTGTTCCGTACTTAAAAAGTAAAATCGGAAACATTAAAAGATCACTCCTGAGTCTGTATGTCCGTGTGTTAGAGCTCTTTTTCTCGTGAACTATAAGACATGAAAAGTTCAAACTTATGTTGGGGTTTTTATTAACTCTTATTTCACTTTTTGATGAATTGGATTTTTGTTAAATTACCAACGATTAGATTGGATTTGTGTTAAATTACCAACGATTAGATTGGATCTTGTTAACTTGCACATTACTAGCACACTTTAAAATAAAAAAAAAACATGATTAATAAGGTGAAAACTAAGAAATTTTGACAAGAAGAATTAAGGAACCCAGTACAAAGCAAAATTAAGTATTTAAATTTTGAAAAACTAAAGAATTTATATTTTAGAAAAATAGTTAACAAAATCCTAAATCTACACAAAATCCACGTTCCCCAACAAGGAGCCTGCTGAACTTAAGCATCATCTTAGCATCATATTCATAGGAAGGTTTCAAAAATATGCAATAATTTGGTAAGAAAATAATTTCAAAGGGACACATGAAATCTTTCCAATATGGAAAGAACATAAAAAGGGAAGTAGCAAACAAAATAGATTAATGAGAGAAGAGGTAAATTAAGAATTTTGAATGTACCATGATATTGCTTAAATACAACAGAACTGTCGCTGTAGACGTATATTTGGTCATCTAAATAAACGAAAAAAAAATACTCTGTTTAAGTTTCTTAAAGTTGTGAAAGTTTGTTTCATCAATGGAAGATTATCATACTATTTTAATTTTAATTGCTACAATTGTGTAGTTGCAATAGATCTAGTTACTTATTAAATCAATTATAAGAAAAGTGTATTAAAAATTTTTTTTTCTGTGAAATGAGAAAATAGAAATATCAGATCATAAGATATTGTTAACTTTAAAAAAAATTATTAGATTTTGAGTACCAATACAAACAAATTATTTTTAATATTTATCTTACTCAAAACATTTTCTCAGCAACTAATGTACAGGTTGATTTTTTTAAAGTGAAAGTTGTGAATGTAAAACCCTACAACAAAAGAACCACTGATCCAAATGACCTAAAATTTCACCAGTATGCTTTCAGAGTAATGGTAATTTTTTAAGCGTGGGTAAAAAAACTTAAAATCGCACCAACAGATGGCGCTGTATTTCTTGCACAAGCGTTATTTTGTACGGATAGCATCGCATATTTTTTTTTCAAAACTTTATGTACAATACTGACCGTTAGGTCCAAAGTTCTGGCAATACACCATGCACTGCAGTTTCCCGAACCACTGTTAGATACTTCTTCTAATGCAGTAGCTACGATTTCTACAGCAGTCACATCAACTGGTTTCCTTCTTCTACTGGGCTTTAGGCTCAGCGAAACAGCCTGTTTAAATTTCAAAATCATCTTCCGTAGGCCTTCAGTCGTCATTGGACCTTTTCTTAGATTCTTATGTGTCCTAAATCTCCTAGGAGCAGTTGCTGCGCTGTTATTATTCTGAGAATACAGTTTAAATATCAATAAATACGTCAATGAAGCAGTCATTGCAAGAATATCCGTAGAATAATGAACCCGAGGTGTGCATGCTTCACGTTTTCATCGCCACTGTGCGTGTGTCGTGCGCAATCTCGTCTCTCAACTTTACTGCATATACAGCGCCTTCTGTCGGTGCGATTTTATTTTTTTTAAACTACGCCTAAAAAATCCCCATTGCTTTGGCAGCATACTTGTGAAATGTCAGGTCATTTGGATCAGTGATTCTTTTGTATTACTTTCACAACTTAAAAAAAAAAATTACCCTGTATTTAAAGAAAATCAGGAATTAAGATTAGTTTCATACATCTTATTTAATTAAATTAATGTTTTGTCATTGCAAATTAAGATTAATAAAATGAAGACTTATTGTTATCGCTTATTATTTTTTAAAGGAAACTCTGAAGACATCATCAATTTCAAACACCTTAGTTACTTTAAAAAGGTAAAAAAAAAAAAAAAAAAAAAAAGAGAAAATCAACTTCTGAAGCAGTGATGAATGAAGAAAATCAGAAAAATTAATTAAAATTACATGAATTTATATATATTTTTATTGATCTGTGATAATTTACAACAACTATGGAATAACAGTTTAGACATTTCAACATATGAGATTTAAGAAAATATTTTGAAATAAGTCTTGTATATAAGACAAAATGAATAAATGGAATTTGTAAACATATAAATTCAATAAAATGAAATGGATTACTTACAGGGCTTTTGAAAATATTGACTTTATAACACTATATTACTGTCGTCCTTATACATGTATGCAGGTCAGAAATTAGAGTTGATTGTCGAATGCATGAAAGTCAATTTTTACTAATAGATATAGTTCACTCACAGACAGTTATTTTCAGTTGACAATTCATCACTTCCCAAGGGGGATTTAAAGAAAATCAGGAATTAAGATTAGTTTCATACATCTTATTTAATTAAATTAATGTTTTGTCATTGCAAATTAAGATTAATAAAATGAAGACTTATTGTTATCGCTTATTATTTTTTAAAGGAAACTCTGAAGACATCATCAATTTCAAACACCTTAGTTACTTTAAAAAGGTTAAAAAAAAAAAAAAAAAAAAAAAAAAAAAAAAAGAGAAAATCAACTTCTGAAGCAGTGATGAATGAAGAAAATCAGAAAAATTAATTAAAATTACATGAATTTATATATATTTTTATTGATCTGTGATAATTTACAACAACTATGGAATAACAGTTTAGACATTTCAACATATGAGATTTAAGAAAATATTTTGAAATAAGTCTTGTATATAAGACAAAATGAATAAATGGAATTTGTAAACATATAAATTCAATAAAATGAAATGGATTACTTACATGGCTTTTGAAAATATTGACTTTATAACACTATATTACTGTCGTCCTTATACATGTATGCAGGTCAGAAATTAGAGTTGATTGTCGAATGCATGAAAGTCAATTTTTACTAATAGATATAGTTCACTCACAGACAGTTATTTTCAGTTGACAATTCATCACTTCCCAAGGGGGATTTAAAGAAAATCAGGAATTAAGATTAGTTTCATACATCTAACTTTAGTTTAAGTTAATGTTTTGTCATTGCAAATTAAGATTAATGAAATGAAGACTTATTGTTATCGCTTATTATTTTTTTAAAAAGAAACTCTGAAGACATAATAAATTTCCCAATGGGAATCACTCTAGAAAAGTACTTTGTTTTTATACTATTCCACAACACTTCGTAACAGGCATAATTTTTTTTAGAGATTTGAAACACAATGCTTCCGAAAGTAGACAAGTGATTTCAAATATCAAGTTGGAGGAGATGCAGACGCGGGAAAAATCAAAACGGATGGGCGTATATGGTGCTTTCTCTCCGACACTAAACTTCTCTTCATTAACAGAATTATGTTTTCACGAGATTTACGGTTATTTACAAATTACAGGGGCAATGGGGGTAAAACGACCGGCAGCATACATATTTCAACTGAAATCACTTCACAAAAGTTTCATAAGTTTGAAAAACAGCTGTTAAATGTCCTCGTTTAGATGTGGGTTGTTTGTTTCGATATAAAAGAAAACTTTATGGAAATCGCACAGATTTCTTTTCTAAGTCAGCCACACAAATAAAAGCTTCGCGCACATTTCCTTTCAGAAGAAGAAAATCACGTTTCTCTAAACAAAATGGTGTCATTATTCGACAACTGGTGCATCTGGGTATATAATATACACCCAGAAAAAAGTTTTGTTGAATCAACACAAATTTGGTTGACCCAACAAAACTTTTTGTTTAAATATAGGTCAATAGAAATTTTGTTTGAATCAACAAAAAAAATTATTTTTTTTTGCAATTCCAAAAAAAAAAAAAAAAAAAAAAAAAAAAAAATGCATCGTCAGCAAAAAATGTTTTGTTAATTCAAGTAAAGTGGTTCAATTTTACTTGAATTTTGCTAAAACAACAAAATGTACTCAACAAAACATGTTTTGCAGTTTTAATCAATTACTTTTTCTGGGTGTAGGCACGTTATATTGTTGATCAATATTCGGACGATCTGAGTTCCATCCCACACATCACGGACATCACAATAGGAAGGGCCATAGTTCCTGCAAAGCGCACAGTTCCTCATCCAACGATCTCAAAAGCCACACTTTGCTTACTAGCCTCTTCAAAATCGAAATATATTCTGTGTCTTGCACGATTCTGCATTGAACTTTTACGGCCACGAAAAAGAGGAAAGGTGGAAGAGAATCTCTTCCACCGACTTCACTCTACCACACGAGGATCTAGCCCATACTAACTTCCAGCCTACGCCAACTGTTTTTCCAGGAGAAGCACAAAGGTGGGGGGAAGAATTCTAGTCACTTATTAACTAAGATCCAGGCGGACCCAGCCACTTCTGAAAAGTCGGAGAAACAACTCCAAATTTAGGGGAGAGGGTAATTGAAATCCCCTTAGTAAGCTAAGAGAAGGTGCAAAAACATGTAAACACGATTGTAAATCCTCTATACCCTGCAATCGAAGGCACAATACATTTAAATAAATTTCCCAATCATTCCATCAATGTAAAAATTCGTTACACTTTCTGGCTCTCGGGCAAAAATATGCCTTTATCCAAACGGCCACCCAAATTCATGTGAGAACGCACCGAGAATAATTGTGTAATAAAGGAGGGGTCTAAACTTGACAAAAAGAAAAGCTCCCCAAAGTTCTGTGAATTCATGCGTGACTAAGAATGGCCTCTCTCGTCAATAAGTATCATAAAATACAGGTGCACGTCTTCCTGTGGGAGTTTCATCTTTGTTTATTGGAGGCAAACGTTTCCACAGATAGAAGGAGAGTTTGGGTTTACTCGACGTAATAAGATTTCTAGAAGTAAATTAAATTACATTTACATAAAGAACGACAAAGAGTAGAGGGGTGTTTCCTTTTAGAATTTTGGATTTGTAAATAATATAGTTTAAAAGTCATGTTAAACAAAGAAGGAAATTTACTTGAAGAAGGTATTTAAATAAACAAAAAGTAAGGGGGTTATAAAAATGAATATGCCTAGACAAATGTGAAAGCCTAAATTATTACACTAAAAAACCCCAGATATAACAGTTATAAAGCTTTTTTACCCACATATTTTACAAAATATTAGCTCATCAGTTAGTATGTTTAGAAAAAACTTTGGGACTTTTTAACCGTTCTTTGCATGAGTTTTTCTTTTACAATTGTTTTTTTATACATATATTAAATATTAGACACTAGAAATTTTAAGATAGGTTTTTAACTTTGTTCAGCAACATAGTTCACGGGAAATTTACTACATTAACAGTTCTATATAAATATAGTGGTGGCAAAGAAGTTGATATATTTATTAAAATTTAAATAAACAGTGATGGAAATTTCCATCACAATGCAAAGAAGGGTTAAGTTATTTGAAAAAAAAGTTTTATTTTTGTATATCATGTGGGGTATGGTCAGAAAGATCTCGTAATATAGAACTCAAAAATATATATTTTTTAATTTTTAGTATTAAATTTTCAGAGATATCGTCAAAAATGTACCGCAAAAATATGTTCCGCCCCTCTATTTCCGAATCAACTGAAATTAAAATTATGAAAAAATTAGGGGTAGTAGAAGTTTATTTAAACCTTGGAGGAAAACTATAGCGCTTTTCCTAGGTAACATAGTTTTTGAGAAAAACGCAATTTTCTGTTGCACACAAAAATTTCGGGTAATCAGCGAGCAGACGAAGTATCTATTGATGCAGAATCCTCCAAGGATTTTTTATAATGATTTTCGAAAACAATTGTCGGTAATTAGCCGAGATATTAATTAAGTTACTTGAAGAAAAATTTGCTTTCTATATACTACGTGGGGTATCTCGTATACATTGAACTCAAAAACATTATATTTGTTTTAATTTTAGGTATTATATTTTCAGAGATATCGTCAAAAGTACACTGAGAAAATATATCACCCCCTCCTCCCCGTCCTATTTCCGAATCTATTGAAATTAAAATTATGAAGCAATTAGGAGTAGTAGGAATTTATTAATTAATAAATTTAATGTACCCCTTGAACCTAATGTTACCCTTTGAGCTCGAGTTATACTCGTACTTTATTACACCTAATTACTTGATTTATTTTTATTACATTTAAAAAGTATCAGTATTTTTTAAATTAGTTTATATAGCAGGAGAAATACTTGTTCACATATATTGAAATGTAGGTTACGTTAAATGCAAAATGCAATGATGATATATGCAATTCGCTAAAAAAAATATTTGATATCAAATAGAAAAACTATAATTTTGCCGTTATTATTTATAATATTTATGTAGGAATAAATATAATAATTCATTGTAACAAAATAAAAAGTGCAAATGGTACACAATGTATTACTTTCAATCTGCATATAAGCTATGTTTATGAAAAATAATTATCTTATTTTGTCATCTTAGTATGAACTAATTAGACGCACGTAATAAATAGTCTCTGTGTACGTTGTTTTAACTTAAGTTGAATATTGTAGTGCACTACGACCTCATTAGCATAGAAATAAAAGGTATGAAAAAAAAGTCGTCTCTGGGAATTTGTATTTAAATTCCGCGATAATTTCAACTAATTAAAACCTTATGTCGATAACAAGAGAAATATTAGTTAACAACGGAAAATAATGTAGCAGGTAATTCTATTCAATTATTTTCTTACGTTGAAATGGATTTAAAACAATCTCTTATTTTAATTATCCACTGAAACACAATACTAAAAAATGAACGTTTAGAAAAATATATCAAATATAAAAGTCGTATTTGCGAAATAATAGATTTTATGCAATAAAATTAATATTAATAATATAAGGTTAACATTAATTTTTATAATTTAATTTCAGCATTATAAATTTGGAATAATAAAAAGTATATAAACATATATGTTTCTGTTTCTGAGTGCCGACTTCTGAAATTATATCTGTGCGAAAAGCTATAGGTTCTGGCAGGGTACTTGTACGTTTGAAGTTATGCATCACGAAGGCTTTTGAATTTTTTTTATAGAATTTTTTTTTTCATATAATTGTTTATGCAATTGTTAATTTGTTTTGCGTTTAGTTCCGTTTTCCCATTGTAGTAAATGAATTCGGTTTCAATCTTTTATTCCGATATACTAAATTTTAAATGTTTATACGAAATAAGTTACAGCAATTTTTTAACTTTTCGCAAAATTTGTATGCCATTCTTAGCGGTTTTTTGCGTTTTTAGGAGATTTTTTTAAACATCCTTAAAATAAATTCGGTCTCAGTCTTTTAGTACACTTTAGTAAGTTTTGAACTCCACGATCTCTTCGAACGTTTTGCGAATTTGTATAGGATTTTTAAGGGTGTTTAGCGTTTTGAGACAATTAAACGAAAGCAACGCACTTATAAATAATTGTTTCTGATTTAAATTGTTTCTAAATTAAAGTTTCACTTTGGTGAATAGCAATGGAAAAGACTGTTCTTCAGACTTTATTTTCTATTTACATATTTAAAATAAAATATTAACAGAATATTTCGATAGGACGATTAAAAACCATAATTTCGCTAATGGGCACGTTGACCCATTCAAATCGCCCGCTATCCAATAGTTTGTTTTCTACATTCATAAGCCTATAAAAGACAATAAAATTGCATAATTATGTGTGTTACTGTGGAGGGGCGGTATTAACGAATAGGCAAATAAGACAAATGCCTAGTACCGTAAATCGGAAGAGCCCGGCTTCATAAACAGAAAATTATAATAATAACATTAATATTAAAATTCCATAGCAATATCATTTTTATATATATAAAGTTTAGAACATATCTAAATTCGCATTTTTTTCATTTATTGCTTAAATAGCTGATGAAAAAACTGTGTACTGTAAAATAGACTAGATGACTAGTTCTTTCTCCAGAAACCTAATTATAAAAGTATTCTAGTATTCTATTTGTTTATTGTATTCTCTATTATTAGTAAAAATTGGTAGTCACATTGTATAATACTTCTTTAAAAGCAATTTGCATTAATATGTGTCCCAATTTAAATTTTGTCTAGGTCCTGCTAGAGCTACTGCTTCATAGCTGTTGCCTCATCTATAGCTGCCAGAATGGTTCGTAATTATGTTAGAAAAACAGAGGAAAGTTTTTAGAAGTGGCAATGAAAGTTTCTGTAGTCGAAGTGTAATTGAACAAGACATTAATCCGGGCTGCTGCTAAAATATACGGAATTATACTAAAGACATTAGAAAGGTATTGCAACAACTACCAGGAACATCATTTAATGTATCCACTTCCAGCAGAAACTACAGGCATTTCTACAGTACTGATAACATGTTTAAGACCACATGCTACTTTTGCTGTTTAGAATAAAATTCCCGAAAAGAGTTACGTATCTTGAATGTAGACACATATATGTGATATAATATGAGACGTTAATTTAATTGTAAATGTTATAAAGTATTTTTACCTACAAGTACTAAAATCTTCTAATATTAACAAATGGAAATAAGTTTAGGGCCAGCAGCCTCTCTTAAATTTAACCTAATGAGATGATGTCATGACTGTAGTATTTTATACGGGACTCATGTGTGGAGGGGCGGTATTAACGAATAGGCAAATAAGACAAATGCCTAGTACCGTAAATCGGAAGAGCCCGGCTTCATAAACAGAAAATTATAATAATAACATTAATATTAAAATTCCATAGTAATATCATTTTTATATATATAAAGTTCAGAACTTATCTAAGTTCGCATTTTTTTCATTTATTGCTTAAATAGCTGATGAAAAAACTGTGTACTGTAAAATAGACTTGATGACTAGTTCTTTCTCCAGAAACCTAATTATAAAAGTATTCTAGTATTCTATTTGTTTATTGCATATTGATGCTTATAGATTTAGTAGACGCTAGATTTGAAGTTTTGGAGTATGTAACTGCGGCTTTAACGATGGGTCGTGGGAAATCATTGACTGGAGACAGAAATCAGAAAATCACGGGTTTTCGGATTGCAGACTGAGTGAAAGATAAATTTCCCTAAAAATAAATAAATATAAAACTGTTGTGCCCACTTTTCTTTCTGATCCAATGAGCTATGGGAGAAAAAAAAGGACAGCCTTCAAAACTCTCAGACCATCTAAACGACGCGTTATTCGAATGGTGGTTTAAGGATGGGTCTTTTCTTTTACTGTAAAATCCGCTCTAAAAGTCTTAGTAAAGTTCAGAACTGTTAGAAATGTGTTAAAAAGTACCGAATCACTTATTTATACTAAATGTAAAGCCGAGCCAAAACTACAAAAGCATCACATTGATGCAAGACTAAAAATCGCATCATAGAATGTTTTAAACTGCAGTCTATGGGAGAAATTGGTTTTTACAAGTGAAAGAAAAATCAACATTGATCGACCAGATTGTTTAAGATATTACTCGCGTGATTTACGAAGTGAGCCATATATGCTTTCAAGACGTGTACAAGGTGGTGGCTTAATGATTATTTGGACAAAAGGAAAAACAATTTTGGTTTTCACTCAGACAAAGATGAACTTCTTTGACTATCAAGATATTCTAGGTAATAATTTGGTTCCATTTGGTCCAATTTTGGACTTTACAGCTAAATGTCTTCACCTAAATCCTATAAAAACTTGTGGGGAATCTTGCTTTGTCAAGTTTATGCCAATGAAAAGCAGTTTCATGCGATTTTTTTATTGAAAGCAGCCATTTTCGAAACATGAAGCAAAATACCTATTTCTACATGCAAAAACAAGAACAAAGCCTTTCCAAAGCCTCTTTTGGAAGTCATGTTACTGGAATCAAACAAAGTACTAAAAATTTATGTACAAATATTTTACTGGTGTAATTTAAATATTAAATATACAGGTCCTAAACTGTTTTCCACCATGTTGTGTTACGTAGAAATTGTTTTTGCTTATTTTTTAAACCATATAACTGTAAATTAAAACAAATAACAAAACTTGTCTAACTTTATGTGTATAATTTTGTAATGATATTAGTTTTTCATTAAAATAAATGTTTTACTATTTTTGTTGGTAGTCCTAAACTTTTTTCCAGCACTCTACAACCCAAGTACCACTGAAAACTACAGACATCCCTACATCTAATAACCTGTCATGTGTATCAGCAGACACGGTTCTATCGTCAAATGATGTGAATCGTTGGACTACATTTGGATACTCAAAACCACAGTAAGTAAGGAAATGTTTTGCTTTATTTTTTTATACAGATATTTGTTTTGAAATATCTATAGTTTATACATTATAAATGAAAAGAAAATTAAAAACGTGAATGGATCTAAAAACACCACTACATGTTTTTGAACATTTTGAACCTAAGCAAAATTAAATGATCCAGGATTATCTTTAGAACGCATCCGACATTTAATATGGACTTTGCCCAAAAGAAATGAAAAGATTTTCAGATACATATGCTGCCACGTGTAACAGAAAAATTCCATATTCTTTGATTGAGTGTGAATTGGCTGGATCTGACAGGCTCACCCTGGTTTAAAATAGGCATCCCTAACACTCAGTGCGATCACCTCAAGCCACTAGCATGGCACGTCGCACTAGCTTCAATATGTATAGATTAATTTTAGATAACCATATTAAAATATTAACACGTTTAAATGTGGATTCTGCTAATATTTGTAATATTGACGAGACCGGTATTATTACAACGGTTCAAAAGCCTAACAAAGTTGTAAAGCGAAGGAGCTTTCGCCAATTTGGAAGAATAACATCAGCAGAGAGAGGATCACTTTTAAGAATGGCATTAGCAGTAAATGGAACAGGAAATGACGTGTCCCCTTTTCTCATATTTCCAAAACTGCGCTATCGTCCGCATTTTGTACGAGATGTCCAAATTGGATGCGACGGTCTTGTTTACCCATCTGGATGGATGGCGGAATCTGGTTTTATGGAAATAAGTTTTAATAATTACGTTTTTGTATTTCTGAAGCTAAAACTGTTTATTTGACAGTTTTCGAGTACCATAATCAGTTATAACTGTTTTTGTTTAGTTGGAAGAGAAATACTAGGCCGAGAATCTTGAATTGAAAGAAGTGATCGTAGCTACTCACTTGAAGATTTGTACAATGTTTCTTTACGATAATGTTACGAATCACAGCATGACATTCTATAAGCTTTTACGACTGAAAAGGTTTAAGATTTGTCTATCAGCACTGAGATTAAAGCCTTAACAGAAATATATTTTTAATGCTGCGATTAAATGAAAGTCACGTGATACTTAAGAACTTGAAATGAAAAATGATTTATAGGCATAAATGTTATCGATTTCTAAAATGAACTTGCATCCTGATTTAGAAATAGAAACATATTTAAACAATGAACCACCAGCACTCGGCTAAGCTTGCAGTGCTTGTGCGGGAATACCTGGATCTGATTGGGTCATTTCTAACCCTCGCGGGGGTGTGGGGAAGCGGGATGCTACATAAAAAAAGCGCCATCAAGAGGGTCTGTGACTTCCAAAATACTTGCCGTCTATTGTGTCAAATTAACACAATTATAAGTTTTTTTCGTGATAGTTTCCAGGGTAAAAACTATAGAAAGAGTGAAAATTTTTAGAAAGAAAATTAGAAAAACTTTAGATTTTTTCTGTTTTTTGTGCACGAATTTTGCACCAAATCCCACAAAAAATTGATTATTTCGTAAATAGCTCACCGAGCTTTAGTGAATGACACATTGTAATTTATCCTGAAGTTTTTGAGTGATGCTGCAACAATACACAAGTAGACGTAGTTTTATGTAATGGTATGACATTGCAAACGAGTAAAATAATACTTGACTGTAAATAGAAAATAATGTGACTTTTAACGCTTAAAATGTTGAATAAGTGTTTGTATTTTCTATTTGAAAGGCACGTAAAATGTTTATGTTTCCCACAACTCCTTATTTATTAATTAAATTTATTTTAGCCGTTGAAAAATGGAATATTACTTTTTGTTGCATGGGTTAAACTTGCGTAAGATATATTTTCATTTCATTTTTTTGGAAGTGCTTAAAAATGATTTTTAAATATAAAGTAAATGCTACGCTCTAGATATTGTTTCTTTCAATTTATTAAGTTAATAAATTTTATACTCTAGATTTTTTATCTGATTTTATGTAATTTTAACAAAAATCTTTCAGAAATTGTTTCTTTGTTTTCACAGAATCAATAGATATTTTTGTTAACTTTATATCAGATAGTTTTATTCAATCATTTTCAATAAAGTATTGTACATCTTAAGTTAAATAAAATAAACAAAAAATACGGGAAATAAAAAATAGAAAAATATTTGAAATCATCAACTTGGCAAAAATGGTGTTAATATTATGCATTTCAAATCCACTAATGATAATTTTCAGAATATCATATCGTGACAATAAAAGGCTATATTCAACCTTAAAAAATAATTAAAAAATAAAATAAATAAAACTTTCAATGCAATAGACTGTAGTATTATTTTTTTGTAGTTGCATGGTCAATTGACGTAGTGCATGTCCCAATAAGAAAACTGATCATTTTATGATTCACCGTTTAAAGAAATTAGCATGATAAAGGCATTTTGAAGATTTCCAATTTAATAGAGTGCACTCAGAGCGCATTACACTCAGAGTGCATTACACTAGAATGCATTTCACTCATTACACTAAAACACATTTGAACTTATGTCTGCATCATAATCTGCGAGTTGCGGCTATAATCCATTTACTTTCACTAAGAACAATCTCTGTAGTCCGCTTTTAATGACAAAAATTGACAGTTTTTTCCGTTAAACTCATAATAAATTCAAAGACAATTTTCTTATTTTCAAAGGTGGCAACAGCAGTCTGAAAAGAAATTTCACAAATATCTGTCCCGTTTCGGATGTACTCATCTTAACTTTCATAACTTCACGATTTTTCATTTATAAAAGAAAAATATAAATACTTTCCCATTTATCTGTTATTTTCTTGGAGAAAAAAATGGCTCATTATTGCTACAAAAAATTCAGTATGATATGGCAAAAGAAAATAATTTTTTGTGTCCTATGTTTAAAAAAAATGTCTTGCTTTAAGGAACAAAATAATTTAATTAGAATACAAAATAAAGCGTTAATATTATTTATTTATTATTGACGATTTAATCTCTACCATATATTAGTTACATATTTTAGTTTAGTACATCATGTTATTCTCTTAGTTGTATTAGCAGATAACTTTATTATTTATGTATCATCATTTTATTTCAAAAATATTTTATGTATGAAATGAAGAATATAATATTAGAAAATGTAATTATACATGCATATTTCTTAGATGTACAATTATTGTGCATAAAATCAGAAAATAAATCATGTTGTAAAACATCTGAACTTTTATTTTTCCCCTATTTCTATTTTAAAAGTATCCTCTTCAGAAAAGTATTACTTGAAGGAGGACAGTTTTTTTTCTTATCTCAAACTTTGCTTTTATGGTTAAACTTTTATCTTCTTCTTTCATTACACAAAAGGCAGTTTCGCTTTTTCTCGAAATATCGCCAGCTGTTTTAAAAGAGAACAAATGTTTTTTTACAAAAAATCGTTTTTATACTGTGAAACCTTTTTATAATTGGATTTTTTTATCAAGTGAGTTCAAAATTTTATATTGATAAACGAAAAATAAATTTACTGAAGAAGAAATCAGAATTTTGTGAAACATTTCAATAGGAGCGTGATTATTTATTTGAAATCCAATAACCTATAAATGGCATTGCAAATAAACCATTGCATCAAAATATTTAAAGTACTTTATTTAAAATAAGCATGCTTAATAAAATAAAAGTTTATTCAAAAGTAGATGAAAAAGTGAAAATTCAGTAATTCTAATAATTGAAAAAAATAGAATAATGGGGTATTTCAGAAAAAAGTATATAAAGGCAAGATATATTATTAACTGCGGAAACGTAGAATAGTCTCCTTTTGCCCATAACAAATGGTACTTCAAATGTGTGATTAGATTGTATAATGACACAACATATTTTACAACTTTAAAGACATTCTATGTGACGGCTGTTATTTATGAAACATTCTGCTTAATATTCAAGAACATGTATGTTGTTATTACTATCACATGATGGTCTAAATAACGACAGACTGTATTGGGGGAATAGATATAGTGCTAGTTGTCAGTGAAACATAAAGCAAAATTATTAAAAAAGTTATAAAAAAACCTCTATTACTTCTTAGATTTTTATGTGAACAATTAAATCTGCTCTACTTAGTTTTAAACAAATTAAAGATTTGTCTAGATTTCTTATAGTTCTGGTTAACTTGAAATAAAATCAAGAAAGTAAAACAGTTTTTTTTTTAAATCATAAGGTAACTATACCAGTAAATATACATTTATCAGTTATTTTTAAAGTACTTCTCTTAGTTTTGTTACAACAACAAGGCCAAGTAATCGACATTTCAATCAACACTTTCTGCGTAAAATTCTGTTCCAAAAGTTTTTCCTTTAAATCTTTCCCCGATTTTTTTTTCCGGAGAGCATAAATTGCACCAGGGATGAGCGAATAAAATGCATTAATGGAGAACTTTCTGATCTAGTACATTGTAATTGTTTTATAAAAATGTCAAATAAAAAACGAAATGATATTTTAGAGCATCTTTATATTGATCGTCGTTTTAAGGATAAGAAGCAGAATCCCTAACATTATTGCTCCCTTTGGGACTGGCGATGTACTGAACTCCTCATTACTGATTATGAAAGCTAATAAGGGCTAATCCTATGTCTATGGTTTTGAAGGCAATGGTACCACCCCAAAACCCCTGCACCCCATTCCCTATGGAAAACATATTGTACTGATCTGCAGTAATAAATATAAAGCCTGTTTAAATACATGCGTAACATCTGACTAGCAATGTTTGTATAGAATTGAGAAAAAAATAACTGTAATCATATTAAAACTACCTGAAATAGGTCAAAGTTAATTCTTCATAGCACTTTTTTCGAAAATTTAAAATTTGTCATTAAAGGTTTCGTTAAGTTTTAATTTTTCTTTCGGTATCCGTGTTTAAATAGCTCAACGAAATTTTAAAAAAATCTTAAAATGTGACTCAATTGTTTAAATTAATGAACTATACAATGCATTTTGTAGAGCAATCACCTTAAGGGTGTATTCAAATCCAAACTGCTTATTTTGAGACACATTCTTAAATTCCTTTTTGCTGTAAAATGCATCCAATTGGCAGGTTCTCTTATTCAGAAACTTTAAAATGTCCGTATTGTCTCGATTTTTTGATAAAGACAGAATATATTTTAAAAAATTCTGTCAAAGTGGACATTTTGAACCGAATTTCCCGAAGCGATAGCGCTGGAAACAAAAAAAAATGATCGTACTGTGAAAATAATTGTCTGTAAATCAATTTCTAATTAATTGAACTAAAAATAAAAATATGGGGCCCTTATAAATCTCTTCATAAATCAAGCCACCAAGTTTCATGTTGTTACTTTTAAAAATGAGTCTGAAAATGTGTCTCAAAATTTTGTGTTGTTGAGCGTGGAAAAATATTTTTCTTTTAATACAGCCTTAAGCGATATATATTTTTTATATACTTAAATAATTTAACAACTCCAGTTTAATAAAACGTTTTAAAATAGACATTTCATCAAGTATGGTGAGTCGTGAAAGACTGACTGTTTAGTAAGAAAATATAGAATTACATTATAATGATAGTATCTATATACATAGGACAAACGTGTCCGTACGTAAAGGTGACGTCATTTTGCGAATGGCAACACTTGACGATGAAATTTCGGTTTTGGGATTTTTGTTACTGAATTTTTTTTAATTTCTAAACATTGCATATTTTTAATTTTTACACCGTTATAAAGGGGGGGGGTAGGGGAATCTACTTTCAAATGCAATTTGTTTGAAAACTGTATCGCAATTTACTCATTTATTATAGCATTTAAATAAAATTTCAAGCATGATTTTTTAAAATCTATCTCTATGGCTTGGAGACGATTACAAAATATTAACAAATTTGCACGTTAAAGAACACAAAAAAAAATCAGCTATCGTTTCCAGATAATATTCAATAATGAAATTAAAACATTATTAAGCAATAAATAAAATAATATAAATGAAACACAAATTTAACAGACGTGTAATTGAAATAAGAGCTTAAAATTGCTGAAACTATCAGAATTTAAAAAAAAAAAAAAACAGCTGTATATAACGAAATTTTTAGCCATTCCTTCGGCTATTAACTTCTTGCAAGAAGCCAATAAGAAATTACCGCTTTTAATAAAATTCAGAATTTTATTTGAATATATAATTGACATATTCCATATGAAAATGCTCTTTGGTGTTGTTAGGGAGATATGTAAAATTATTATTAAATATACAACACCTATTAGAGTTTTCAATTTGAAAAATAATAAATGGTTTTCACATATATTCTGTATCCCGGGAAGCCCGGTTTCGATGAAAAAATTTCAAATAAAAAGAAATGGATTTATATAAAGCATATGAAATAAGCGTTTTTTGAAATGCATGAATATAACACTCATGCAATGTTATACATTTATGGACGTCATAATTAAAATATATATTTATTTGAAAATTTTAACAAGTTTCATTTGTGTGCATGAAGGAAAAGTATATATTTTACGAGCATATAGTATAAAACTTAAGTAGTTATTTTATTTAAAAAACAAATTTCAAAACATGATATACAAATATAAATAAACAAAACTGTGAAGCCAAGGAAACAGGAAAAATGTAATCGGTAAAAAAAAATAACACCGAATGAAAATATTATTTTATTCTTGAACCATTATTTCATTAAAATAAGCGTTAAAGAATGGCTCAATATTTTTTTAAAAATTCTTTTATAATTTAAACCATTGGTAGAATAAAATACTAACTATAAATTTTCAAAATATCTGAATTCTGAACACGAGCTTTCGTTTAGTTTATTTTCATTTCAGATTTCAGATTTCAGATTTTATTACAAATGTTCGATTTGGATCATACGTGAAAAAATGGTCCAAATTTAAGACATACACTTTTCTTTGAACTACATTGGGAACAGTTAAAATGTGAGAACAATACGTACCATA
The DNA here is from genome assembly GCA_963931845.1 of Maratus michaelseni. Taxonomy (NCBI): domain Eukaryota; kingdom Metazoa; phylum Arthropoda; class Arachnida; order Araneae; family Salticidae; genus Maratus; species Maratus michaelseni. The sequence continues at coordinate 82,576,588 of OZ007589.1, forward strand.
GAAATTTACAAAAAAGGGAATTTTGGAAAATGCATTTTTGTGTTAACAAATACACACATGTTTCTAATGTTGATTTCAATATGACTGTAGATTGTACAAAATGATTCGAGTGACCTTTATTTAAAAAATCAGAATATATGTATAAAGAATGTATGTAGAGTATATCAAAAAAAGAAGAAAAATAACAAAAACGCAATCTGACGAATGAAGCAAGAATTTGAATTTCTGTTCTAATTAAAGCAAGCAGAAAATAACATATCCATTTTCATTCACACAAAGATTTTTATCTTTATATACTGTTCACTCATGTCAGAAAATGTCAATGTTTTTTTTGTTTTTTTTAAAGTGAAATAAAGATATTTGAACCGGAAATTTTACTTGCAACTTAAAATAAAAGAGGTGCTTCATTTCATTACATAAAAGTAGTCCACATTTTACAATACCGTTTTTGATAAAAAAATTATTTTGCAATATTTAAAGACACGTAGAAGTTGGAAACTATGTTTACTTCGCTTATACAGAAATTGTATATGATAAAATTGAACCTATCATAGTAATATGCCACATGAAATCGAATGAACAGAAAAAAACATAAAAGATTATAAAAGACATAGAAGATTTTCAATACTTAAAAGACAGTATTAATAATGCGAAATACAGGAAAATACAAACCAGTTATATTCACTCAAATTGAATGGAAACGATAAAAGTGTTAGAATATGTCCTAAACAGGTTAGAAAACAAGTATTTTTCCACAAAGAGTAAAAGTCATTCCCAGGGATTAATTCTCATCTTAGTGTTTTGAGGCTACCTTGTATTGTTCTTCGAGATTAGTCTTGAACGTGTCAGGTTATACCAAACCGTCTCTGTGAAGGCTTCCTGAAAACTAACCCAAATCTGACGCACTTTAAACCTAATCGACCCTAAGCCTTTTTTGAAAAAAACATAATCCATATTTTATTCTAATTATGAGAAAATGCTCCGTAATTTTATTTTGAATATCAATTTTATTATTTATTGAGGAAAATAATAATTTGTATAAACTCATTTTTATTTTCAAGTATATCATTTTTCTTTCATTTTAAACAAAATTGTGGACCAAAACACAACAGCAAAAGCCAAATCCTAACCCAAACCTAACCAGAAACCGAAACAATTAGAGTTAACGCTAGTTGAAGTAAAAATTTTGAAACAATGAAACAATGAAAAAAAGGAATTACATCACAATGGAAAATACTGTTATCACGCCGACGAGAGGCAAACCATTTGTTGAAGAACAAATAAAGTGTTATGAAATTTAAATATGATTTTAGAACATTATTTAAACAATTAAAGCTCCTATAATCTAAATCGGATTATCTTGTAATCGGATAATCGTTTCTAATCTATCCGAATTTATTTTAATGAAATAGGAAAATCCTTAATGAATATCTCTTTGTTCATTTGAGATCTAGGTATGAACTTCAATGTTTGTACATGAGGACACCAAAGTAAAAAATAAAAAATAGAACGAAACCAAAAAGGATAGAAAGTAGCATAATGCGGTTTTACAGAATAATACAAATATACAGAAATATATGCAATATTCCGAAAGTTAAATAAAAAAAAAGAACATGCAAGTGCAAGAGTTCGCATTGCAGTGGTCCTAAGTAGAGATGGGCAACATCCTTCCTTTTAAGGAATCGTTCCTAAAAAAGGAACGATTCCGAAATAAAAGGAACGATTCTGAAAAAAGGAACGACTCCAAGAAATATGAACGAATATGAGAAAAAGAAACGTTTTCGAGATAAAAAGGACGATTTCAATATCAAAGGGATGATTTTAAGAAAAAAGGTAGGAATCCGGCAGTATTGGAACGAACATGAAATCCATAATATTAGTAATACTAATTTATTTTCTTACGTATTCGTCTATTTTCTTACGCATCCATCCGCCTTATTTTTAAATTTTTTGGACAGATGATTTTATTTTCAAGAGTTCATTTCTTTGATGAGTGTGTGAAATTAATTAGCAATTATTTCTAATCACCATAATACAAGTATTCTCTGACTTTATAGTTTATGGCATTAAACTCAATTCCTCTTGAAAATTTATCCTTGGGTGACCTTTCATTTACCGCTATAACAAAGAAATTTTATTGTAGCAGTTTGTTTTGGCCATCGGGGTGGCGACCAATTCAATTTTTAGTGTAATCAGGTTTCCTCTTGAAAATATACCAAAGAATGATCCTCCATTTATACTATTAATTATATTATGCAGGAATCTTTATTCTAGTTCTGATGTTTGCCACCAGGACCTATGCAATTTCAAGCCTTAAAATTAGATCCTCCTTCAAAATCCACCCCAAGGTAACCAACCATTCGTTACTGTAAATTAGGTTATTTTATTTTTACTATATAATTTTACTATATACTATATACTTTTTTACTATATGCGTATATGTTAAAACTAGTTTAATTTAATCTTAACATAAATCTATTATACAGAAACAGTATAAAATAGGCAGCTTTACATATATGTCAAAATGTTGAAAAATGTCCAATAATCTATATGTAGCACGTAATTTTTCTTTCCCGTATTCATACTCAAAACGGCCATAAGGGGAGTGAACTGTGGTTAAATTATTTGAATCCAAACCACTACTGTTACTGTTATATTATTATTATTGTTAGACATTTATTTATTTATTTATTTATTTTATTTTTTTCATTATACGAATTTTAAGAAAGAATATAAAATGTCTTGTAAAATTTTTTTATTCAAATAGGTTTTCCTCTATGTATCCACTGTAAGTTGATTAAAACTATCAACGAGAGTTTCGAGATCTTTTGAAAATTTTTGATTAAAAAAATATATTTTCCACTATTATTTAAACAAGCATCTACATTACATTTTTTTTTTTAATCGTCATTTTCAGGAGAGAAAAATAAGACACCAAACTGAGGAAACAAAGTGGTACTCGAGCGCTTGTAAATGGTCTTATTATTATTTTTTTTTTTTGACAAAGAGGATTCTTAAATTGAAATTATGCTTGATGAAAACATATGAAACAGTAAAATATAAACGAAATTGCGTAACCATGCAATCATTAAAATTGATCGAAAATCAGTTCTTTCAGATCAGAATTTCAGTTATTATTAACTGATTAAAATGCAATTGTTTAGTGCATAGCGATGTATTTCTTATATTATTCTAAACAGTTTCTAATCAGATTAAAAAAATATATTTCCCGGTATTACTTAAACAATCATTTACTTTACATTGTTGTTTTTTCTTTCTGATCAATTTGGCACAAGAAGTTTCAATAGTAATGTAATTAAGTCACAGGTGATAAGTACATAGTTAAATAACAGACAATATTTTAACTGATGTCCAATAATATACTTTCATTTATCTTAAAATAAAATTTAAGAGAATGTAATACACAGTTGTAGTTTAATAATCAATCGCCTCCCCCCCTCCAGGCGCGCACTTATCTCTCTTATTATTATTATTATTATTATTATTATTATTATTATTAATCATGTACACATTAGAAGGATTTTTTGGCCAGAAACCCAGCTTTAGCAGAATCAAAATCTGTTATTTTAAAATAAAATAGCGTATTTTAATTTATTAAAACTGGCCAGTCAACACGGACCAATTCCGAGGACTCGGTCCTTTTCGGAGTCTGTATATTTTGGACTGATTCCGAGGAATCGGTCCTTTTCAGAGTCAATAAATTCTGGATCGATTCCGAGGAATCAGTCCTTTTCGGAGTCGGTACATTCTGGATCGATTCCGAGTAATCGGTCTCTTTCGGAGTCGGTACATTTTGGACTCATTACGAGAAATCGTTCCTTTTCGGAATCATTCCAAAAATGACCGATTTATTTTTAAAGACTGGATCGTTCCTTCAATTTTACTGCCTTGACAAGTGACACATCTCTAGTCCAAAGTTCATCACTTTCGCTGTTTAGTCCATCAGGTGACTGGTGGTGTTGCTGTTTTGTTAAGTTTGATTATTTGCGTGAGTAATACAGGCAAAAATACGGGTTATTTTCCGTGGGAGACTTTCTAATAGAACCTATCTGGTATTTACACAGCATTACGCAGGCTCATTTGAAAACCGCGAAAATCCCCGAATTGTTTGTCTGACGAGTGCGACGTAGGATTGAAGACGTCAACTCTCGTCTGTCATCTTTTGGAGAAGAACCTCTCGACATCTGTAGATGCCCATGTGATAGGTATTGCATAGAAAATCCCTTACGATATTCTGAAGAACATCTAGTCACTTTTAAAAGTTATTCTCGCTAATGGTATCCGTGAAATAAAATATTTTTTCTCGTAGTTGCGTTGAATAATAAATTGCATTACTGTTTAAACTGCTGACACAACGGAAACCTATTTATTGGTGAAAAATATAAATTAATCTGGCAATACAAATTATATAGTATACAAAAATCCGCTATATTTCTACACATTAAAGTGAAAATTTAATGTTGCTACAGCCTGGACTTTTCGCATTATTGATATTTTGTTGTTTTTGTAATGTTTGGATCACCCGGTATTTACAGCATATATTACAGAACTGCAGATAAACTTGAGAATGTTAATAATTTCCCCCCAGAGAGTGCAAATGAAATCTAATTACACTATTAATCATTTATAATGATTGTGTTGTTTCAAAAGTTATAGCATGTATATCTGGAAGGTATATACATAACGGTTTATAACAGAAATCGTTGAAAACTTTTTGGACCAGCAAAGAGATAACTTTCAAAAATTCGACGTCTTTGTGAAAAAAAGAAATTTCATGGCGTCTTATGTTATAACTTTGTTTTCTAGAAATGTCTATAAACTTTATGGAAATAGATTAAAACATATCAAATTAATTACAAGATTCGCGATAATTCGAGCTCGGATAATATAACTTTTCATAAAACCAAGCTAATCATAATGTCCCGTAAACCTTTCCTTAAAATGCCCTGTCTCATTATTCAAAATAAATATTTTAATTTTGATAATACAACAGAAAATAAATAAATGAACAACAACAAAATACAAAGTTGGGACATTGATAGAGAACTGTAATCGGTTTCCATTTGTTTACATACAAACATAAAACATAAAATGTTACGTTACTGTCAGGCATGAATTATCTGTACCCTACGTGGAATGCTGTGAAACAAGAAAAATATCAAATCGCTTTCACCACACCTGGTTTTCACATGTGCAAAAACCCTACATTCAGACGATTAAAACAAATGTATAACACAATTGGCCAACTAAAAATCAAATTCATTTATTTTAATATAAATCATATGATAGTGTGATTTCGAAATATAATGAATAAACTACTAAAACGGTTATGCGCAAAAAGGTGGAAAAATGATTTGGTTTATCTCTCTTGGTCAGATGGTGGTCTCACATTCCTTAACGATCTAATGAACATCATAAAGCCTTTTTTTATGTCATGTTTTGGAAAGTCTTCAGCAGATAAAGAACCTGTGCATAGAGTTGTTAATTCGACATAGAAAGATAGACTAGAAAGCACAGAAAAAAATACTTGACCAGTTTTCATTTTCACTGTAAAAATGACAATGATTTTTAATGTTGGGATTATATCAGAAATATAATCTCAGTTAATTGATTTCTGTGACAGCTTATTTACTTTCATTTAAAAACTCATCACGATAAAGAGTTTAACCCAATTTCAAAAGGAAGTGAAATCTATGATGCAACATGAAGTGGTTTTACAAACTCATGAATGTGAACAAGGAAGTAGGAAATAAAAATACGTATGAATGACGTACGTTTAACTTTACGTCATTTCTGACGAATCACAGGCTTGGAAAATGACATCACATAAAAGGGACTAAAAACTCTTGTACATTCTCAAATATAGAACTTTAATAGACTTGCTTTTCTCACGCGTTGGAAATGAAACATGTATATTTCGTTCTCCCTTAAACTCACTTAAATTTAACTAATGATTAAAATTAAAAATATGTAACTGTAAATGTAACTAAAAGTTAATTAAATACTTTACACTTAATAATGATTAATGTATTATTTAATAATAATATTTTTCTATATTCCACATATGGATAAAACTATAGTGTGTGCCGTACACCATCGGATACCATATTTTTTGGATACTTCAAATATATTAAACAACTTATGTAAGTGCAGTGAATAACAAAATGCAGCATACTAATGTTGGATACTCCGTGCTCATTATGGATTAATTAAAAGGATAACCTTGGCGACCTGGCATGCGGGATAATGAGGATGAATGCTGAAAAGGAGGTAAGCAAATTATCTTACCTATGTTTCGTAAATGTACAATTGTTTATTTATATACCCAAATTGCTTTAGAGCGCGCAAATGCTACTGGCTACCTTCAAAATTAACTTACATTTAATCTACGAAAATAAAATATACACACGAATGAAAATATACAGTAACATCTTCCCTGTTACCCATCATTCGGAAAAGTGTTATTTATCATTAGAAACCTCAGAAATGAATATATTTAATATATTTTCGATCTTTATGGAAGCTTTTATAAAAACTAGGTTTCGTTTGGTGCCACTGATTTTCGGAAACATTTCCGAGTAGTTTTTTTTAATAAACTCGTGTTCGTACAAATTGCAACATCATGAATGACTCATTAGAATTGAATGAAACTTATTTCACAAGCAACATGTATCGGGACCAATAATTGATTAAATTTGCAAAGCAATAAAACAATATTACATGTTGAAAATTAGCATTTTGCGCAATAACCAACTGTTACAATAAGTGCTTCTATACGACATGGATGACAGATTTGGAATATGTACCTGAGAAAAAGCATTCCAGAATCATTCTATACGATCCCAAAGTTTATCTGTATCGGCTAAAGGAGGTCGTCATCAGCAAGACACAGAGAAACAAAAATCCAGACAAGTTCAAAAGAAGACACATCCGTCGAAAAGGTAGACCAAGGAAGAAGCTGTATATGTCGTACTGAAAAGAAGGTATAATTTAAGGCCATTCTTAGCAAAATGTGGACAAGCATTCCTTTTTTGAAGTACAGCATCAGGGAGGCGTTGGCGGGCTCAAGGCCGGGATCTGATGTACCAGGTGCTCTTGAGATTACCCATAATTACTTTCTGCTGATATTGTCCATGATACACATAAGGCCTCAAACTATCACGTTGGATGACACACTGTGGAAGTAGGCACTCATTGTTTTAACGTCTAAACCAATTGCGGTTATCTCTGTAACCGAAATTAAACCGGGATTCAAGACAAGTTGTTGCTAATCGGCAAGCTAATGTCTATATGGACAAGCCCATTGTAACCACAGTCGCCAATGGTTTTACAAGAGAGGAATCCTGTACAAATTAAAAATTGCATGCAGTCAACCGTGCAGATGACAGTGACAACATGTTGGAGAGCAGACAGTAACAAACTTGTATCTGTGCTCCAACGTTCTGTTACCCGTAGAGATCAAACTGTATGATCCGTCACTATCATACGGATGGGATGTTCATCATTCTGTGCTCATGTAACATTTCGTCATCGATTGCCGGATTTCCAACTCGTCCCGTTCTATTGAGTTCATTAATACTACACTCGCATCACTGTCGTGACATACGATCTATTATTCCACAATAAGAAAAAAAACCTTTTACGTAGGTCACCATTAATCTCTACTCAAACTCAGTAACTTGGTCAAATTGCACCCTCTGTCGTCGTCGACGTAAAGTGGCTTCTCATGCAACGCTTACCATTAGCAGACAAACATATACTGTTTTCAACGTGCCGCTACAGCTGTCTACTGTATATGGCTACATCAGAATTTCAGAGCGGGCTTGCTGCTCCGCCCATACTTTGAAATTTTAATTATTTGAATACAATACCCTAATTTAAGTTTCCTGTCAGTTTCAGATCACTGGCATGATTCCTTTATGGTGTTGCAATTTTTATAAACAGGAGTTTTTATTAATAAGGTCTCAAAAACTGGAATATCGGTTTTTAGGATGCTATCAATTCTTTAATAAGCATTTCCAGCTGCGTAATTGAATTTATACATCCAATAGTAAGAACAAATGTTAATGTTAATGCTGTTAACTGTCATGGTTCTGCGTAAAACATGTTTATAAAACATGAAAATGTTTTCTTGAGAACTGATAGCATCCAAAAAACAGATATTTTGAAATTTTAATTATTTGAATACAATACCCTAATTTAAGTTTCCTGTGAGTTTCAGACCACTGGCATGATTCCTTTATGATGTCGCAATTTTTATAAACAGGAGTTTTTATTAATAAGGTCTCAAAAACTGGAATATCGGTTTTAGGATGCTATCAATTCTTTAATAAGCATTTCCAGCTGCGTAATTGAATTTATACATCCAATAGTAAGAACAAATGTTATTGTTAATGCTGTTAACTGTCATGGTTCTCCGTAAAACATGTATATAAAACATGAAAATGTTTACTTGAGAATTGATAGCATCCGAAAAACAGATATTTTGATTTGAGAAAACTTAACAGTACACTATAAACACTATTTGGAAACGATTTTCAAAAATGAGGGGCAACAACAAAAAAACTTTGTTTTTATCAATGCTTCTTTAATTCACGAAAATATAATGGTTTCTGTGGCGTCAAAAAATAAAAATAGCGAGCGACAGGGAAGAGTTAATTGTATATTTTTGTTCGTGGTTATATTATATCTTACTAGATTAAAATATATTTTAACTTTTTTACAGTGTTTCAAAACATATATATATATATATATATTGTAACACATTTTATTTCATTAAATATTTCAATTTCTGCTGCTGTATTTCTGTGGTTTTATTACAGTTTATAATGTAGGTCAAATAATTTCGGATTATTTAGCTGACACTATATTAATTATAATTTTACACTACTAATGTTTTCTATGTAAAAAGCTAAATAAACAAATTAGAAAAAGAATAATTTTTCTAATGTTAAAAACGTTTTTTTTTCTTTATTGATTTAATAAAAAAGCATTTTTTTTTTATAATAGAATAATTTGAACATTGGATAACATGATATTTTATCTCTGCCCCACGACTTAGAATTGACAAGTGTTATTGACAAGTATGTGTTACTGGTTTTATTTTTATTTTTTTCAGGTCAGATTTTACTCTTTTATTAGAGGTAAGCAGTTTGTTATTAATTTATACAGGTACCATATAAATTTTCCGGTGTTATATAAAGATATTTTTACAATTACTTTGTCATCAAAATATTACACTATGAACCACTGTACGAAAAAAATATATCTAAATTCTTTATTCATAATATTTGACATTTATATTTATTCACAATTCAAGGAATTTGAATACCTATATCCCGAAATAAATCAAAACTTTGATATTAAAAGAAATATAATTATGAACTTATTTATATATAAACAAAAAATTCATTTGATTTAATTCCAAATTGTTAAGGCAGACTAAAAAAACTAAATATTAAAAGAATTTGCTAAATAAACATACAGGGTGTACATAATTAAACGACACTACTTGAAAGTTGTCTACAGACGAAAGTATTCGTCATAAAGTTGTGAAATTTTGCGAAGGACATAATAAAAGATTGGGAATTTGTTTAAGCGAAAAAAAAAATAGTTCAAAATTTCGCCACCAGATAGCGTTTTTAATGAATTACACATTTAACATACATTTGCGATAGTTTAAAAATTTTATTACAACAAAACATGTTCAACAAAACTTTTTTAACGACATGTTTTTAGCATTTCCCAGAACACACTGCGGTCAACTGTGAAACATGCTATCTTACGACTCCAGATGGTAGCTGAAAATGATGGCCGTCAGTGAAACAGGTTTTGTTGCAATAAAGTATGTAAACCATTGTAAATGTATCCTAAATGTTTAATTCACTAAAAACGCCATCTCGTGGCGAAATTTTTAACTATTTTTTTTTTCGCCTAAACAAATTCTAATTCCTTCATTAAGTCCTTCACAAAATTTCACAACTTTCTGACTAATAGTTTCGTCTGTAGGCAACTTTAAAGTACGGTTGTTTAATTATGGACACCCTGTATATGCACTGGAACAAAAGAAATCTACATTCAATTCTTTTTATATGATGGTAGTTCTAGATATATCATAAAGTTCTTTTTACTTAGACGCCCTTAATTTTTTTAATCATCGGACATTAAAATATATGCTTATTGAACAGCACTGTATAGGGTATTAAATAACATTTTAAAGATCGCTTAAACTATCAGCAACAATTTTGTTTCCTTCGTCTCAACATATACACCATTTCGAAAATTCATTCTCTAAGAGTTTCAGCTATTAATCATTTTAAACTTTGTTAATTATATTTAAATTTACATTTGAGTAGCGATATTGTCTTTCCATTAACTTCCTAGTCACCGAGTAATCATGATTAAAAGCTTTATTTAAAATTACAACATGACAAATTCTTCTAAATATATAATTCCTCATTATTGGAGTGCTTTAAATTAAATAAGAAATCCATATGCCTTAATACAGAAAACAATTAATAATGCATGTATTAAAAGGAATGATGCTATTTAAAGTATCACACAACGCTTAAATAGCATATTTTTCGCAAATATTTCCATTTTATTATTCTATTTGAAAGACGGTACAATTAAGAGATTCAAATCAGTTTCATTTTTTTGACAATATCTGGAAGTATAGTTATAGGTATTTTGTTTCACTTTTCAATTCAGAAATATGAATTTAAATTTCTGGAAATTGATGCTTTTGGTACGGAAGTAGAAAAAAAAATAACTTTTTTCATTGAGATTAATGAAGATACAACATAGATTTCGAACAATTTTCTGAACTTAATATGATATTTCTGATTGATTTTTAGAAAACAAAACTTAATCATTTTTCTGGAAAACACAATTTTTACGAATAGTTAGTTACAAAAGATTCTCTATGTCGAAGAAGTATGGTTATCTGTACTAAAATATAAATAATAAAACTTTGTTTGTATGGGGGGTAATCTCTCGAACAATCTCAAAACTTTTATGGTGTCAAAAGGATGGTAACAGCCTGTACTCCAACATAGGTTTCATTTTAGCTCGAAATCATTAACCCTAAGGGGTCACATGAGCACAGAATGTTTTAAAATTGCGATTAAGGTTATATTAAAGAGGTTAGAAACTTGAAATTTAGGATTGTTGTTACATTTAGGATGTATATGCTAGGTATATATTTTTTCTAAACAATTCGAAATTTAAAGGCGTGAAATGATCGAGAAACATTCTAAAAGGTTCCAGATGAAATTGTTACAGAAATTTAAATTTTGGCATAGATGGTACATTTAAGACGTAAATAGGCTCACATACCACTTAAAAAATTAAATTTAACAGGATTCAGGTGTAAAAATTGTTTATAAAATTGCAATACTGATAGAACCACTCACGCAAAATGTATGCGAGTGTTTGAGAGTAATGAACTAACGGTTTACATTTCTGAGAGATTCCTAAAAATTCAAAGCTATTTTTTATATGTTAACAAACGGAAAATGTAAGAAAAATAGTCAGTGTTAATTTAAAGTGGTATATTGAAATGTAAAAGGTACAAATACAGCAGGTTTAGCAATACACAACTATATATATTACAGAAATATGATACATACTATAAATTATTACTACATTATTATATTATTATTACTTTAATATACTATATATTATAACTATAAAAGGTTTTATGATATATCTTAGATCGTAGTTTTATTATATTCTTGGTACCTTGAATAGCATATTAATTGAAACAAAAATGAGGAATTTTTGTCATTATTTTAGTCATGGGGTCAATTTTTGTAAGTATCAACTGTGGTGTGTTTTTCCTTAAAATTCAGAAATTTAAGTAAATTTTATTAAAATAATTAATTTTACTAACAAATATTTTTGTAAACACATCTTTTAACATAAATTACATGTACACATTAGAATTTTTATATGAAATTTACAAAAAAAAAATAATAATCATAAAACTTAAACACTGTTGAACAATAATTTTTTGAAACTAAAGAGAAACTGACATGTTCATTAGGAGAGTTATTCAATGAAAAAAAAAAAAAAAAGGAGACGTTTCTTCTTGATTCCAGTAATTTAAGAAGCTTCTGCCAACTCAGCTGCTAGGCTCCTTTTGATTTTTTTTTTTTGGTTTTTATTATTTAATAACTCACCCTCCTGGCATTGCCCGCACTCGTCAATCTGTTCCATACGAACATGACTGAAATCTGTAAGCAGAAATGAAATTTAACCACTAAGATATTAGATTTTCTCAAAAGCAATCATACGTCTGGAAACCCGTTTAATTCTGTATGCAAAATAAACAACCATTTTTTGTTTCACATCATTAATAAATAAGAAAATTTCGCTGAAAGCAAACACACTTTTTTAACTTCGAATTATCTGTGCTTGTGTGGAAAAAAAACGAAAATCTGCAGAAAAGAGTTGCGGAAAAGATTTTTTTACTAATGGATAATATTCGAAATTTTTTAAGCCGAAGGCGTCTTTATACACCTGAATGTACTTAATATAAATTCCTTCTGTTGGATTTTGTGTATTTCGATTTTAAAAAAGTCTTGCGACGGAAACGGAAACATTGCCAAAATAGCGGAAATCGTGAAAGTTGTTACGTAAACGAACGGTTTCGAAGAAATAAGTTTAGATATGTTTTAAAACATAAGGATGCGTTTTTAAGAAAATGAACATGGCTATGATCTGGTGTCTTCTGTTAGTCCGTATTCGCATTTTCCTAGTGGATGCCGATTTTTAAACCTGGGCCGAAAAACGAAAATCGCATGAGTGTGTTTTCGAAACAAATCTTTTTCGGAAGATAAAAATTCCAATTTTTCGAAACGAATACAAGATTTTCATAAGCATAGAGACGTAACTTAGGCAGGTTGCTTTTAGTTTTTCGTATCTTGTTTATAAACCCAGATTCGATAAAGATAGGGGAAATTGTTATAAATGCAAAATTAACTTATGGCAAAAAACGTTATTTTTTTTTTTAAACTAAAGTTTTCTGCCTGAACTCGACAGATAGTAGATGTCCTTAGGTGTGTTTGTTTTTTGTTTGATTATTTTAGAAAGCCGATCCGCGATTTTAATCATCGCAGAAAATCGGAATTCGCAAAAATGAGTCCTGCGCGAGAGTTTTGTTTGGAGGTTTACATTCTTCATTTTTGGAAATGATTGTAGATGTCGAAAAGGGAACATACGTAAATATTGTCTACTACTTTTAGTTTTTCGTAACTCGCTCTGAACCGCCGATGCGAATTTTAAAATATCGGCGAAATCGCGAAAATTGTGAAATGACGTACAGAAAATATAGTTTTTCGAAGGGTTAACTTTCGCATTTTTTAAAAACCAAATGTAGCTTTATAAAAGGACATAGTCAGATCTTTAATTTATTGCACTCCGTTTTTTTTTGTATCTCTCGCAGTCCGGCGGATGCGAGGCTCGGGGAACGGGAAAAAATTAAAAAATTAGAATTCGACGCTTCTTGATTTTTTTTTTTTTTTTTTTTTTTTTTTGAAAAGGTTAAATTTAATTATTTTTTTCGAACTGACCGGATCGTTTGAAACGTAAAAGTACTCGAGAATATGTAGACGGTTTTTCCGTATTTCCGGCCGTTCCCCCATTTCGAATTTAGAAAAACGGTAAAAGAAACGGGTGACTCACGCTTTGTTTCTTCTGTTCACGGAAGGTACGGAAACAGGGCCTCTGAGCATGGGCGCGCGGATTTCGGAAGAGTGCTTTTATGTTTGTGATCTTTGATCAGTTTTTAAGAACTACTCTAATTTTCAAAATAGAAAATTTCCCGAGGCTCAGGTGCACTTTGGGAGTCTTTAGACTATCCTCACGTAAATTTTCAGACTTCTAGGTGCGCTAAATTTCGCTAGCTATTGCAAACACAAACACAGAGAGATCGAAACTTTCTTTTGATAATATGAATTTACCTATGTTATTATTTTTGAAGAATAAAATGTGCAATTTGTATTTGATCTGTGATTTTTTTTCTCTTTTCTGTATTAACTGAAAGCATTTAAAGTCTCTAATATTCCTCATTTAGAAAACAATGACTACGGAAAATCCAGTACGGAAAGAAGTCAAACATAAAAGCAACGCAATTTTATAAAACACAATAATGTTTCTTGCAACCATTTTCGGATAAGTAGAACTATCAGAAGTATTGTTTATTTTTAATTAAATGCGAAAGCATTTTTTAAAGTGACTTTTTTCTCCCCGAAAACTGCGGCTTTTTGCCGAAAACCGTGGAAAACAACAATAATAAAATATGTAAATTACTTCTACTAACCTGATCTTTTTATTTATTTTTTAAAAATATCAAATTTTGCAAAAAATCAACAATTTTTTTTTTCATTTAAGTAACATTTTTAATATTTCTCGAGAGATATTTAAAATATGTCTACAACCGTGCACTGTTAAAAATTTTCAGCAAACTGTCCGGTCATTAGACAGTTTTTATAAAAAACTGTACTATAACCGAAATTTAACTCTGATCTGACCATAAAATGAGCGATAATATCGTCAGAATATCGTTAAATTACAATTATTTAACCGTTTTCTACAAAAACGGTCAAATGACTGGACAGTTTGCTGCAAATTTTTAACAGTGTGGTGCTTGAAGGTTCAATTTTATGTATTTAATATAATTTATTTTCATTTATTATTTTTTTATTTTACAATTTTTGTAGATTAAAATTTACAATTTGTTTAAGACATCGAAACTATTTCATTTTAGAAACTTACAAACACCAAACAATTTGAGAAAAATTTTCATATTTACGTAAACGATACTTTTAATGTTAACAAGATATTTTCTGATAATTACGGATTTTAAATTAAAATGATAAATATGACAACTGAAATTATAGCGCAAATATAATTATTATTCATAACTTCCTTATATCTCTCAAAATTAATGATATAAAATCTTTAACTATATAACATATGATGTAATAATTTTTTGGAACGGCTTTGATAAATATCGATTTTATATTTTCTGTCGAGACCTGAAAAAAAAAATCAAATAGATTTTATTCACGTATAATTCAACTTAAGGAGGAATCAGAGGTGAAATCGAAATGCTTTTAGCAATATATTCTGGCATTTAAAATTTTATCACGTTTCTTAGATATCATTATTCAAGAAGTAATATCTTTCAAATAAAAAAAAAAAGGGAAAAGCTGAAATGTAATACGGAGAAAATAAAAATGCATTTTAGTATCATCTAAAAGCATTCAAATACTTAATTTAGGTTTTAGATGAATATTTTGAATATATGATTCTGGGAATTTCTTGTATTTGACAAGACTGATATATTAAACTTAGTGCTATGTATGCATTCAAGGAGTTTCTTAATCTCGCTAAATCCGTTATGTGATAAATTCACTTTAATTCACAATACATCAAATTATTTAAAAAGAATATCTCTTCCGATGTAAAAAGACAAACATTTCGCAGAAATAAAATTGCTAAATTAAAAAATATGAAAAAAAATCCTGAAATTGAAACACACACAAACATACATATATTTTTTATTTACAAGAAACAAAATCTGTTACTTTTAAAAGTATTTTCAAAAATACGCAACATATTTTCACATTTAGCAAATGCCACGCTTTTAAATTTTAAAATGACTCCATAAATGTGTCAGAAGAATTTTCGTAGAGAAATTTTTTTACGGTGCACCTTAATATTTTTTAATTAATATTTTTGTCATACATTTGACTTATTTGATCGGTGTTGTATTTTTTTATCTAGGGTAATGTTCGTTTTTTTTCAAGCAATAATTTTGAATTCGATAGATATTTTATAATGACACATTGAAAAACAGTTCACTGCACTTCATAAAACTTTTGATTTTATGCACGTACCTCTTTAAGTGAATTTATTGATACAACTGAGTGCGGTAATTTGCCAAATATACATTTAAAATAAAAATAATCTGTTCAATAATCTCAGGCATTCAGACGCACTGTGATCGTATTTATATTTTAAATGTACTACGAATTTAAAATAAAATTAAAGTAGCGAATACTATCAGATACTCAGAAGCATATATTATATCTGTCAATAAGGAAGTTTTGTTACCTATTTGCAAAGGCTATTTTCATTCATGAACCCATCTTCTATACGAAATGCGAGGGAAACGCTAAATATCTACCGATTTTATTCATACAGGAATATCTATATTAATAAAAGAAAGTTTCGCTGTATGTGTGTGTCCGTGTGTGTGTCTGTGTGTGTGTCTGTTGGCGATGGCTAGCAAAATCTAGCCCACCTAGAGATCTGGGAATTTAGGTGTGAATAGTCCAAGGACTGGCCATGTGCACCTGAGCCTCAGAATTTTAATATTTTGATAATTACCCAAGATATTAATTAAATTCTCATTAACTATCGCTTCTAAAATGACACCTTTAAATAAAAATGGCGAAAGAACAGAACCGGCGCATTGGATTTGCAAGCGGAAATGAACGAATTCGAAATTATTTTACTAATTAGCGAATTTTAAGAAAACTTATTCAGATATCAATTTGAAAATTTCTGAGAACATGTAAAAAAATATTCTGCATCTGAATATGTGATTTTTGAAAAATTTTGTCGGTAATTTTTTTAATATATTTTACTTCTTATTTTACGAAGTATCAATAATTCATAAGCATTTAACTATCAGCAATATCACTTATAGTTGCATTTAATAGCAACTTTTAAAAAAGGTATCATGGTGCATACTCATAATTGTTAAGTTAAACTGAAAATTTATACAGGAGACAACACGTTATGTGGAACCACTTGATAGTATAATATACAAATACTTACTTTTATGAACATTGTCACTATATTAAATTGAATTTGTTTTCTCTTACAAAACTGGAACTATCGGAAATCAATAGGGTTATTAAAGATCTAATAATGTTTCCGCAGTTGTGAAGCATAATAGTTTCTTATAACCCTCAAACACTATATATTCACCACAATATACTAAGAGTTTCGAACTACTAGTATTCGTTTCTGGTGTCATTGAATTAAAGAACCGCTGTGTTACTTCTAACAGAATGAAATAGAACCTTTTTGATTGATTGATTTTTGCACTGTAACAGTTTTTTTAAATGAGTTTCTGTGATGTTTTTAATATTTTTGCTTTCACATTCAAAAGAACGTGTAAGAAATGTCGTCGCTTAAATAAGCATACACATTTATATATTTCTTTCAACAGACAATTCCATATATTCAATGTTACATTGTTAATGAATTACAAAATTATATTAAAGATGTTTAGCGTACTTATATAAAATAGAGACAAGTTACAATATCAAAGTAGATTTTTTTTCTAAGAGACGCGAATAAGTATGTGTTTTGATTTTGATATCGATTGCTTTGGAAATTCTGAGGTGACAAGCAAGTTGAAATTTTAACACTAACACATGCCTAACTTTGCAATTTGAATGAGTAAATCTCGGGATAAAACAAATAATACACTATAAAAAAAGACAGATGTACCTTAATATAGGAAAATATAATATAACTACGACCAATATACAACACTAAAAAATATTTTTCTTCTTTAGAATCGATATATTTTTGAGATTTAAAGAGGCAATAATCAAAACAAAGTTTATCTTGCTGCCGTGGATTTTCGGAAAAATTTTGTTGTAGTATTTATAGTCAATTAATCCGTTTTGACAAACCAGAATATTAATTTTTAGGAACCTATCAATTTTTCAATTTATCATTTTCGGCTGTGTAACTGAATTCATACAGTCAAAAGTAACAAAATAACATTACTTTTAATGGTAATGTTAATGCTCTTATGTTATCATGTTTGTATGTAAAACATGCGTGTTGAACATAAGAACACGAGATCATGTTTACTTCAAAATTTATAGCATCCGAAAAACCTAAAAACTGATTAATACATTTTAAAAAAGTACTCGGAAGTGTTTCCGAAAATCAGTAGAAGCAAAATAAACTAAGTTTTTAATATATATAGATATTTTTTCAATCAAGAAAATGTTTTCTCTTTTTTAGGTTGCTAAAGATAAAGACGGCATATGGAAAACATGGGTAACTCGGAAGGGGTTATTGTATATTTTCGTTTCTGATAATATTATGTTTTCCTCGATTAAGAAACATTTGTCTATTTTACAGTGTACTGTGGATTATCATAATATTAGGGTCAACTTCACTAATTAATAATGTAATAGAGAATTCCTTCCCTGAAAACGTCAGTGTTTCTCAAATCTGTTTTTAATTCTTCATGTTTTCTCCTTAGTAAGAGACCATGCAGCATAGACTACATATGGGAAAGGACACTTTTTCCAGGTAAAAATAATCAATGTATTTCACGATAAAATCTTTGAAATGCACAAATATATACTAAAACAAGTTATTTAGATACACTTATATGCTTAAGTAATCCCAAAATCTAAAAACAATCATAAATGAACAAGCGATATTTGAGAGTACGAATAGAAAATATCTTCATAATTTTCATGGAGGACAATTTATGAGATCAGCAATATTTCTCATTATATGTCTATAAACGGTAATTATTATTCATTCATTGAAAGAAAACTAAATGTTCAATTAATTATTACTTTCAAAAATGACAAATTATGAATTGTTGAATGTGTCAGTTATAATATGATCGCACGTTGCATATTTACAACGTACCGCCATTTCTCACCAAATGAAATATACTGATTGAGCCACTGTAATTGAGTTCATTTATCATGTAGATTCAAGCATGGTAAATTCCTTTTACGTTTTTTAATGTATCCGATTCTAAAATTCTTCTAGGCATAGTTTTTTGTATATTTGTCCTCTAATCATATTTGTAATGTGAGAAATATAATAATAACCAGGTAAAACAAAGTTTCTGATGTGACGGTCTTCGCGGAAGCTGACAATGCCTAACCTTCTTATGGAAAAATTATACATGAAATTATAAGTACCGTGTTATCCAAAAGTCAGGACGAACTTTAAAAATGAATAATTCGAAAACAACTCAAGATACAAAGATACGGTTTGCACCAAATGGATGGTTTTGCGTGGCAACGAAATAAAAAATAGTTCTGTTGGCGACCAACAGAAGGCGCTGTCGGATTATGCAAAGCAACAAACGATATAAAAAGGAGCAACTGCAGCAGGTAATATTAGTCGAAGCTTATATGCATCGAAATGCTGTCCATAGTTGAGAAAGCCCTCTTAGTTAAACTGTATTGTAAGAATTCGGAAAGTGCCATTGCGGCATGTCGAGCATATCGCTACATGAAGGGTATGTGAGATAGCAAAGGACCAATAACGTCGTCTTCATTGAACAAATGAAGACATTTGAAGCTACAGGTTCTTTGGCGTCACGTCAAAGAAGTGGACGTCCCTCAACAGCCCGCTGCTGTTGAGGGACGTGGAGCAGATGGTACAATCCATGTCGGCGGTTGCTGCACATGGTGAGTGCAGTGCTCGAGAAGTTTCGAGGCAGACAGGAGTGTTGTTCGGGAGTGTCTGGAGAGCACTACGAAAAACTTTTTAACGGTATCACTACAAGTTGCAACATAACCAGGAACTGAAACCTCCTGACTTCGACTCTCGCTGATATTTTGCGAATTCGGTATTGAATAAGATGGAAGAGCAGCACGACTGGCTTCACACTGTGCTATGGACAGATGAAGTGCATTTCACACTCTCTGGCGCTGTTAACACTCACAATTGTCGAGTGTGGACCACAGAAAATCCACATTCATTTGTTGAGGTACCCTTGCAACAGCCTAAAGTGACAGTCTGGTGTAGCTTTACTGCTGATTTCATAATTGGTCCATTTTTTTTTCGAGGAAGTCACACGGACGGGTTTCAAAACAGTTTCTGTCACTGGTCAGCGATATGTAGCACTGTTACAAAACAACATTTTTCCTGAATTGCAAGCGCGACAGACACTCCAAACAGTCACCTTTATGCTAGATGGAATACCACCTCATATTGCTCTGCCTGTGTAACGCCTGATACGGTCAACATTTGGGGAGGATCGCATTATCAGTCGCTACTTTAATCACGCATGGCCTTCAAGATTTTCCGATCTGACATCCTGTGACTTTTGGCTGTGGGGATTCTTGAAGTCAAAAGTGTACCCGGATAAACCGGCATCACTAGCAGCACTGAAAGATGCCATCCGCCAAAATGTGTCTGCCATAACGCAAGGAATGCTGCTAAATGCTGTGAACGGTGTGGTGCCTCGTCTAATAGCTGTACTTCTTTATTATGGGCAGCACATTGAACATTTACTGTAGTACTAATTAACTGTAATTAAGCTGACTTGTAAGTTGTCAACAATTTTACATTTGTAAATCATCTTTTGGTGCAATAAAACACTATAGCGCCATTTGTTGGTCGCCAAAAGAACTATTTTTTATTTCGTTGCGACACAAAACCCGGTTTCTTTTCCATCCGTTTGGTGCAAACCGTATCTTGTATCTTGATTCGTTTTCGAATTATTCATTTCTAAAGTTCGTCTTGACTTTTGGATCACCCGGTATTTTAAAGTTAGCTCGCTTGCGTCCTATGTGCTGTCTTTAATGCAGTATATATAGCAGACATATTTTTTTTTTATTTCTCATAATATTGCTTTTTGACAAGTTTTTAATGAAATCAATGATTCAAAAACGTCATTCAGTAAACAAAATTATTAAAAAAGACATTGAAAAATATAACTTGCCATGCAATACATTAATTATATGATAGTTTCAATATGCAAAGGACTCAATCGGTGCTCACATTTTATGCTAAACATTGGTAGCACTAATTCAGCTCTAGAGAAAAAAAATCTTAAGAACTTATGCAACTATTGTACATTATTATAACATGTAAGTAAATAATGTTAAATTAAAAAAAATATTTCATGAAGTATTACTTTAAAATAATATTTCTTTAAAAACACATAGGAAAATCATACTAAATTATAAGAACATAAATCTAAAAATTTTTAAGAGTTAAAGCATGGGCCTTCAAATTATTCGTTATTTTTTTTTAAAAAAGGAAAGGAAGAGCTTTCTATTTCATTATCATTCACTATTTGATAAATAAGTGATTTTATTTAGTATATTAAGAGCAAAAAGGGGATCTTGTAAATAAATATTATAAATCTGAATTTATAATATTCCGAATTTCTCACATAACCATATGGAAAAAGAAAAATATATATCATAATTTTCCCTAAATTAATTAGAAAACTATTTCTTTGTCTAAAAAAAGCTATATGAAAGGGAATGGACAATATTTATAATACATATGATATAAATATATTTATAATATAATATGATATAAATATATATAATATATATAATATAAATATATATATATATATATATATATATATATATATATATATATAATATATAATACAAAATTTGTAATATAATTATAATAATAATAATAATAATAATGATAATAATAATAATAATAAAAACACTTTGAGCATAAACAGTATAAAATTGGAAAAATAAAAATTATATATGTTAATTTTAGCATCCAGTGTGTTGATTGATATTCAATTTTCGAATTTTTATAATAAATACAACGCAAATTTTCTCTTTTATAAATATATTCGTATTCAACCTTAATTATTTCAACCTGAAACTTTATTATAAATTTATCGATGGGTTAAATATGAGATTGGAAATTTCAACGAAATAAAGAAAATGTTTATGGCTATCTGTAGTTTTTGCTAAGTACAAATTGTAAACCGTTTATAAATTGTTTATTCTCATACATCCATTCAAATAAACCATAATTAGATTCATCAATATAAAAGCTAAATTGGAAAATAAATATTTATATATTAATGTAACAAATAAATATATACATTTAAAATTAAAATTTATTTTGAAACTATTGTATAAAATAAGACAGAATTAACATTTGGCATAGAGATAAAAGCTTTTTCAACTATAATTATTCATTTTCCGCGTTTATTGTTAAAATTATTTTGTTTAAATGTCATCAAGTTATACTTTTCGTAGCTGCCCACATATCTATTATAATAAAATTTAATTAACTTTACTTGAACAATGCAACACTGTATTCCAGAATTTCTATTTAATGTTCTGTAACTATCTCACAAATATAAAAAAAGGAATAATATTAATGTAATCAAAGAATATTTTAGTATTTTCATAATATCCTTTGTTTGAAAACTATTGTATGAAAACACATTACATTTAAAATTCTTGATTATTATTATTATTTTTTTTTTTAAATAAATTACAATCTATAAAGCTGTATTTTAAATTAAATGTGTTATTAAATATATAATTACATTTTCCAATTGTTAATTTAAAAAAGTTTTCTTTGTACACAAATATACATTTCTCATTACTATTAGCAACAACGTTTGTTATAATTATTTTATTACTGTGAGGTTATTGTACTTTATATAGTTGTGATTTAGATTACAATTTTAAAGGTACACTTAATTTTTTCACATAATGTTGTATGTAGTGGTTTAATGTTCTCAGTGTACCATTAAAAAATATTACACTGTATATTTTGAAGATCGTATCATTTTGAATATTGTAGTTGGTAATTTAATTATTTTGCAGAATTTTCATGAATAATAGATAATTTGCGACTTTGCCTTAAGTAAAATTTGACATGCAAAGTATGGGTTACCATACAGACTTCGCTGAATGACATTTCCACCGAACAGATTTAATCTAAAAAACCCTGAAATTATTCTTTGCAGCGCAAATAAATGTTAACATTGAGGTAATAAAAATCAAATCATATGTTTTTTTTTTTTTTTTTTTTTTTTTTTTTTTTAACAATAACTAGACTAAATATTTACTAATAGATAATGAAAGTTACAATTACACATTTAACCCTGTTTCATGCATCGATTTTCTTTTTAAAATCTCATTTTGATTCAAGTCAAGAACTCAACAGGAAAACATTTAAAGTATTTCGAAAAATACTTTACTGCTAATAAAATTCCAGCATCATCATTGCATGCTTTCGTCCGAAATAGCTACAGTTTTTATAAAGTTAAAAAACTACATTTACACTGCAGGTTTATGTACAAGGTTTCGCGAAGTTTTTTAAAGACTTTCGATGAAATTTTAATCTGCAACCTTTAGAACACCTGTGTTAGTCATAACATAGTTTCTGACTAACAGTTAGTTAGTTATAAATTTTAGTCATAACACAGGTTATTTTGGGAGTGTCATAGCACTCGCAAAATGATGTTAATCGCAACATCCTTTGTAAATTTGTTATTTGCATTCCGTTTTTTTTTTTTTTTTTTTTTTTTTTAATTTATTTGTGGGTTGATAACAGATAATTTGGAGTTAGAAAGAGTAATTCGAGATTTTTGGGAAATAGAAAACATTGAGAGAGAATCTGAAGTTTCTAGAAATAAGGAATCAGAAATTTGTGAAGAACATTTTCTGAAAAATTATTCCAGAACTGCAACAGGGCAATACATGGTAAAAATGCCATTTAAGGAAGACCCATCTTGTCTTGGAGAATCAAAGAAAAAGGCTATAAAAGTTTTAAATTCATTATGGAATCGCTTAGTTAGAGAACCTAAATTTAACGATCTTTATAAAGTCTTTATACAAGAATATTTAAGTATGGGTCATATGGAAGAGGTGATAGAATCTGAAGAACCAGATATCATTTATTACATACCCCATCATTGCGTGTTCCGTGCTGAATCAAGTAGCACACCATTAAGAATTGTCTTTAACGCTAGCTCCTTAACTTCTACCGGAAAATCTCTAAATAGTTTGCAGTACAACGGAGGAACAATCCAAGATGAATTATTTAGTATAATGTTGCGATTTCGAAAGCACAAATTTGTTTTTGTAGCAGATATTAAGAAAATGTACCGTATGATATTGATACATCCGGGTCAAAGAGATTTATTGAGAATCTTGTTTAAACCTGAGGTACATGAACCAGTTAAGGTGTATAAATTATGTACGGTGACTTATGGCACAACGAGTGCCCCCTTTTTAGCAACAAGAACCCTTACCCAGCTAGCTAGAGATGAAGGAAAGGAATTTCCTTTAGCTGCAAATGTATTAATTCACGACGTGTATATGGATGATATTTTGACAGGTGCTGATGATCTAGACACAGCTAAAGAGATCCAACAACGACTGATATCCTTGTTAAAGAAGGGAAGCATGGATCTTCACAAATGGTCAGTAAATAATTCTTCTCTTTTGTGTAATAATGCAATATCTGAATATTCATTTTCCAATGAGACAAAAACCCTAGGAATATTGTGGAAGCCGCAACCAGACTGTTTTGGATTTAATTTAATTATAGAGCAAAGTGAAAGGTATACCAAACGCTCAGTATTATCACAAATTGCCAGAATATTTGACCCGTTGGGTTTGATAGGTCCAATAATTACGAAGGCCAAGTTTTTCCTTCAAAAATTATGGTTGCTGAAAATAGATTGGTGTGATTATCTTCCAGTGAAAGAAAATATCGAATGGACAAATTTTCTTACTTCCTTAAAAACTGTAAATATGATCAATATCCCAATATTTGTATTTGTAGAACAATCTAATTGTGTGGAATTGCATGGTTTTTCAGATGCTTCTGAACTTGCTTATGGTGCGGTCGTTTATGTAAAATCTATTATTTTTTATGGTGATTCTGCTATTAAACTGCTCACTAGTAAATCTAGAGTAGCTCCTCTAAAGCATATTACTATCCCTCGTCTAGAACTTTCTGCAGCAGTCCTATTATCTAAGTTGATGCAAAAAGTGTTAAGTGCTCTAAAGCAAGAAGTTTCTAAAACTTGGTTTTGGACAGATAGTACTATTGTACTTGCATGGTTAAAAAAGGTGTCGAATGATCTAAAGACATTTGTCGCAAACAGGGTATCGATTATACAAAGTTTAACTTCGATTGATCAGTGGAATTATGTACCTTCCAAGCAAAATCCTGCAGATCTCATTTCTAGAGGCCTAGATCCCATCAAGATCCAGCAATGTGATTTATGGTGGTTCGGTCCATCATTCCTACAACAGCCTAAGATGGTGGAGTCTCCTGATATTATTTCTGTTGAAACCAGTGAGTTGTTTATCCGTGAATTGAAAGCACCATCAGTAACTCAAGTATGTACATTAGTTAACACTGTTGAGCCTTTAGACATCATTAATAACAGTTCTTCATTCATAAAGCTGCAAAGAGTAGTAGCATGGTGTAATAGATTCATCCATAACTATAGAAATCCCTTGTATCCCAAAGGTGGAACTTTAACCAGCAGTGAACTCTCTCAGTCCTTATTCTGTATAGTAAAAAACATCCAGAAGACTTCATTCGTGAAGGAAATGCAGTATTTGGAAAAGGGTAATGCAATCCCTAATAATAGTAAACTGACAAACTTGTGCCCGTTTTTAGATGTTAATGGTATAATCCGAGTTGGTGGTAGACTGAGAAACAGCAACTTATCCGAGCATAAAAAATATCCAATTGTTATTGCTTCAAAACATAATTTTACTTTTTGTGTAATTAAATATTTTCATAATTTGTATTTTCATGCAGGTGCTGAGACAACTCTTTCTCTCATCCGAAACAAATTTTGGATCTTATCTGCCAGAAATATAGTTCGTAAAAGCCTTTTCAATTGTATGACTTGCAAAAAGATAAATTCTAAGAATTCAGAGCAACAGATGGCTGATTTGCCAGCTTCTAGAGTAACAATGGCCCGAGCATTTATGCGTACTGGATTGGACTACTGTGGTCCCTTTGAAGTGAAAAACTTCGTGGGTAGAAGTAAACAGGTAGAAAAAGTATTTATTTGTGTATTTGTGTGTTTTACTACAAAATCCTTGCATTTTGAAATAGTAAATGATCTAACAAGTGAAGCATTCTTAGCAGCACTTAAACGCTGTATAGCAAGGCGGGGCAAACCTTCTGATATATATAGTGATAATGGTCGAAATTTCGTTGGTGCCAATAAAGAATTAAGAGCAATTCTCAGATCTTTATTTAAAGATAAAAGTGAGGAGGAGATAGAAAATTATTTAGCTAATGAAGGTATTAACTGGCATTTTAACCCCCCTTCAGCTCCTCACTTTGGAGGTTTGTGGGAAGCAAATATCAAATCCCTTAAATACCATTTAAAACGTGTTGTAGGTAAAACTATTTTAAGTTATGAGGAATTCTTGACTCTTATTACTCAAATTGAGACAGTTCTTAATTCTCGGCCACTCTGCCCCCTTTCAAATGATCCAAATGATGTGGAAGCTTTGACACCTGCTCACTTCCTTATTGGTTCCTCTTTAATGGCCTTACCAGAACCAAATTATACAGAAATTCCTATGACTAGGTTGAGCAGATGGCAATTAGTTCAAAAATTAACACAACATATTTGGAAAAAATGGTCATCAGAATATTTGAACAAGCTCTTAAATAGACCTAAATGGTACAAGGGAAGGGTAAAGATAAAAGAGGGATATTTAGTATTAGTAAAAAATTCTGATAATTATTGCCCTTTAAAATGGCATTTGGCCCGAATTATTAAAATTCATCCAGGCCAAGACAATATTATAAGAGTTGTCACCTTGAAAGATAAAAATGGCACATATAAAAGGCCAGTGACAAAAATTGTTGTTTTGCCATATGTGAAGGATGGTTTATTGAGTACTTAAATTCATACATTTGTTTTATTAAACTATATACTTTTCCTGCAGTGTATTACATTCTTGTGTTTATATTTATAAATTTAGTATTTTATTTAGTGTAGTATTTTTGAGAAGAAATTGTGTTTTTTGAGATTGTATTTTTCACTTAGAGATTGTGTTTGAATTATATTGCATTTATATTATTGAATGTTAGCAACATTCAAGTCCCGGCGGTATGTTGCCGCTAGAAGCGCCGTCTATGTAAAATGTTTAAAAAAAAAAAAAAAAAAAAAAAAAAAAACTACAACTTTTTTGTGAGTTGGGTTTGAGATGCCGATCAGTGAAATTCTGTAAATCTCGGCTCTCGACCATTTTTATTGAGTGTTGTGAGATATTAAATGAGATACAGTCCGCAAGTGAGTTTATTTTATTTGAGAGTGTGTGTTTTTTATTTGTAGTGATAAATAATAACTGATCTATCGGCGTAACCACATGTGTAAATGCATGGAACTAACATTAGTGAATACTGCTTTATTATTTTTATTTGGATTCAATTTATTTGTATCTTGTTGCATTTTCGGTTTTCTCTGACCCTGATCATCATTTTGAGTATAAGATTTATCATACTTATTTCTTCTGTTTGGGCAAAATTTTGCTAGGTGTAATGGGGAATTACAAATGTAACAATCACGCGATTTTGAGAAGTGTCTGTTCTCATACGTAACTTGATTTTTGCTTAGTTGTGGGGGCACATATTTAGTATTTTCGTTATTCACTTCACGATAAATAGGTCGTTTCTCAAATTTTGTTTCCTCAAAAGACCTGCCTTTTGCGGTAAAATAAATGTCACAGTCTTTCGATAACTGATCGGGCAAAAGCCAACTTTCCCCCTGCTTGACTGCAATGTGCGTTTCGAGCTCATTATCCAAAATTTCAAAAATTTTATCAGATATTATTAAATTAATAGTGAGTCGAAATCTTTAACATTTCGAATTCTGCAATAATTTAATAAACATGATCTTAATCGGGAACCGAACTGTTAATGGGTTTCACCAGGTAATCTTTTAGCGTTTCTAAAATTTTGTAAACAGGTAAATAGGGACGGTTCATATTCTTTCAAAATTAAAGATTTAATTTTATCATAATCGGCTAATTCTTCATCATCAATATAAAAAAGAACATTTCCTGCTTTCTCACCTACTAATTTTAGTAAAATTTCCGATTTATATTCCTTAGGAACATTTTTGTGCTTAAACGCTCTTTCTAAAGAATCAAAAAAGAGATTCCATGTTTCATTTTTCTTGGGCACTGGAATTACTAAAACTTGAACTGCTTTAATTAATTTATCTAGTAATAATGACGTACTATTTTCCCCTTCGTTATGGGTTAATTCTCGCTTCTGATTTGTTGTTGTAAACGCAATCTATTAACTTCCTCGCCATTTTTTATTTCTGGAACTGTAGTCGATAAAAATTCAGTTACGAAATCTTTATCCTTTATGTATTCTTTAGATTTCAATAACAAATCTTTTAATTCGGGTACTCTCTTACTCGCATCAGCTTCTTCGTCTATTTCTCGCAAAACAATAAGTAAATATGCTTTAGTTACGTTTTTAAACATGTTTGAATAAAGTTAACAGTATCTCACTACACAATCAAATGATAAATAAATAGCTCACCTCTATTTTGTAATCCAACACTGCGATTCAAAGCACATACTTTATTATTTTAAATCGTAGAAATAACTCTTGTTCTCGTACGGAGAGCGGGCTGTAATATCATGACAGCCGAATGACGCACTGATTCTTCTTTTTAAAATTTAAATACAGAGTTTATTAAGAATGAGAGCTGGTATTTACTATAATATACACTATATACATTTTCACTATTATTCATAACAATTCAACCAAAACCACATTACTTCTTAAAATAACCAAAATATACTCGGATGTATTCCCACATCCTACTCCTCCGAACAAACCACCATTCCTTCTGTCTTCTCTTCACTTCTGTTTACTTTTTTAAAAAAAGGGTTGGAAGGATGTTGGTTGCATGACAATATGGTTATGTGAGAAATTCGGAATATTATAAATTCAGATTTATATTATTTATTTACTAGATCCCCTTTTTGTTCTTAATATTCTAAATAAAATCACTTATTTATCAAATAGTGAATGATAATGAAATAGAAAGCTCTTCCTTTCCCTTTTTTTTAAAAAAAATAACAATTAAATTGAAGGCCCATGCTTTAACTCTTAAAAATTTTTAGATTTATGTTCTTATAATTTAGTATGATTTTCATAAAAGATAACATCTAGTAACAAACCGCGGAATATATCGCTATGGAATTTCTGCGTGCGTGTGAGATAATTCTGTAACTTTTGGGTCACAATAGAGCAAGTACATCTAACGTACTTAATATTTTGTGTTTACGTTTGCCAATCATTCGTTTAAGGATTTTTCCCACTTACTGTAGTCTATCATCTGGAATCTTTGCTCCTTGATAAATTTCAGATCACTGTTTATATCAAAACGGGCACAGACAAATGTCTTGTTGAAATACAGCTAAAATGCAAGGCACTGCATTTTTGGAGTTCATCTAAACAATATAGTGCGGTGAATTTTGTATTCTAAATGTAAAAACAAATTATCAAGTTTTCGTGCATTTAGAAGTGTCATGTATGATTCATTTAGAATTTTTGTCATAAAGCATTTTATGTCTTTACCTGATTACCTACTGTATTGTGAAAAGGCTAAACACATATTATAATTAAAAATAATTCTAATATATAATGTGAAATTTTGCACAGAATTAAAAGAATACCTAGTGTTGCCGCTAGAAGCGCCGTCTATGTAAAATGTTAAAAAAAAACTTTTGATTGTGAGTTGGGTTCGAGATGCCGATCAGAGAAGTTGTGTAAATCTCGGCTCTCGACCATTTTTATTTAGTGTTGTGAGAAATTAAAAGAGTTACAGTCCGCTAGTAAGTTATTTTATTGAGATTGTGTGTTTTTCTTTTGTAGTGATAATTATTAACTGAGTTATCGGCGAATTCATAGTATTGGTCTCCTCTCGCCGGAGAAAGAATAAAAGGAATTTTTCGATGTTTATGTTTTTTGTAATCGTTTTCAGAAGATAAAATGGTGTTTGGAATTATATCAAGTAATTAGAATGAGTAAGTCTAAAATTAAATCATCGTATTACTTTTATTGAAGTACAAAATATTGCGATTCAGAATTCCGATGAAGTTTTTTCTTTATTCCAGAAGAAAATTAATTTCGATTAACCTTGAGAATTTCGTAATACAAAAAAATAAACTGTGAATGTGTTTACGCAGAGAAGAACTGGTATTCTTTATTATTGAACTAATTTGAGAATAGAAAAAGTGGATTACATCTTTTCAATGTGGAATTATCAGATTTGGAGATTTATTAAAAAAAAAAAGGTACGTCAGTTTTATTTATTTTATTGTGAATTGTATTTATAATACAATGTTTAAAGGTGCAAAAAAGGAAGATTATCAGTGAATTGCTGCTGAATTAGACATAAATATATAAGATTCCAAATTAACTATTTATGATTTAATAAATTTAATAAAGGAAAGTTCGAAGTATAAAGCAGATAATAAACTGGTTGAGGACATAGCAAGCAGTTTTATTGAGGAAAGAAAAAATGAGGAATCAAAATTACTAGATCTTGAGAAATTAAAAATTGAACATGCAAAGTTAGAAATTCAGTTGGCTAAGGCCCGTGCAGAAACCAAAAATGATAATTTAAGTGATCTCGAAAAAAATATATAGTATAGAATCTTTAGACTCTCTGATTAAATGTGTACGAACGTTAACGATTAAAATTCCATCTAGACCAGAAGGTTGGGGTTATTTTTTACATCGATAGAAAGAACTTTCATTTCTAAAAGTGTCCCAGAAAAATATAAATCGGAAATTCTACTAAATCTGTTAGGAGAAAGGGCAACAAACGTTATTACATACATTAAAGATGGGGAATTAAAAGATTATTCAAAATTAAAGGCTATAGTACTTAGAGAATTTGAGCCAACCCCCCAGACTTGTTTAGAACATTTTAGGAAAGCACAATGTCAGCCTAATGAAACATATGTACAATTTGCATCCCGATTAACAACGAGTTGAGATTATTATTTAAAATTTAGAAATGTGACAGATTTCGAAACTTTAAAACAGTTAATAGTAGTTTCTGATAAGATTTGTCAAACGCTTGATAAAGATGTCATGTATTTTATAAATGTTAGACAAGCAGAATCGTGTTTTTCTCCCATTGAATTATATCGAGAAATTGATTTATATTATACGTCAAAGAGAAAACCCGTGGTTGACGATTCGAGAGCGAGTAATAAAAATACTTATTATCGAAATGATTCTAAAGTTTTTCTAACTGACGTAAAAAATTCTAAATGTATTTTGTCATGTAGTGAAAATCATCCTTTGCATAAATGTCCTATTTATAAAAAAACGTCAGTGGGTAATAGAGTTGAGCTTGTAAAATCCAAAAATCTTCGTTTTAATTGTCTTATGAATCATAAAGTGATTGATTGTAAATCTAAATTTTCTTGCATTATTTGCAAGAAAAGGCACCATGTGACTCTGCATTTCCCTCGTGAACAAAAAATAAATAAAGTTGAAAATCCAGAGATAATTTCACAGGAAATGAGTTCTAAAAACGAAGTCGGCAATAAATTTAATTTGGATGCTTCGGCTCCAGTATTCCAGCCTTTCCAAGCTAATAACCAAAGCAATTTATTTTCAACGATATGTAATTTCTCTAACGAGTTAAAAGCTGTGTTACTTAGCACATTTATTTGTTTAATAAAATATGAATATGGTAATTTTCATGAAGATCGTGGTTTATTAGATGTCGGTGCAAACTCTAATTTTATGAGTAAAAGGTTAGTAGATAAACTAAATTTGAAAGGCGAAAAGACTAATATTTCTATTTCAGGAATAAATAATTTGTCCTTTAATGTTAGATCTAGAGTTAACACAACTATTTCGAATAGAGATAAAGATTTTTATTTAAATTAGATTTTTTAGTCGTTCCGAAAATTACGGAATTTACGCCCTCTAGACCGCTTGAGACTTGTATTTCATCGTTAAATAACATCAAATTAGCTGATGAAAAGTTTAATGTGCCATGCTCTATTGATTTGCTTTTGGGTGCAGAAAATTTCTATGAAATTTTAAGGCCAGATCAAATTTACCCCCAACCACTAAATACTACAATAGTGTTACAAAACAGTGTTTTCGGTTATATTGTTAGCGGAATCCTTCCGGCTAAGGGTGAAAGTAATATACATTGTGGGTTGATAACAGATAATTTGGAGTTAGAAAGGGTAATTAGAGATTTTTGGGAAATAGAAAACATAGAGAGAGAGTCTGAAATTTCTAGAAATAAGGAATCAGAAATTTGGGAAGAACATTTTCTGAAAATTATTCCAGAATTGCAACAGGGCAATACATGGTAAAAATGCCATTTAAGCAAGACCCATCTTGTCTTGGTTAATCAAAAAAAAAGGCTATGAAAGTTTTAAATTCATTATGGAATTGCTTAGTTAGAGAACCTAAATTTAATTATCTTTATAAAGTCTTTATGCAAGAATATTTATGTATTGGTCATATGGAAGAGGTGATAGAATCTGAAGAACCAGATATCACTTTTTACATACCCCATCATTGCGTATTCCGTGCTGAATCAAGTAGCAAACCATTAAGAGTTGTCTTTAACGCTAGCTCCTTAACTTCTACCGGAAAATCTTTAAATAGTTTGCAGTATAACGGAGGAACAATCCAAGATAAGTTATTTAATATAATGTTGCGATTTCGAAACCGTATGATGTTGATACATCCGAGTCAAAGAGATTTATTGAGAATCTTGTTTAAACCTGAGGTACATGAACCAGTTAAGGTGTATAAATTATGTACGGTGACTTATGGTACAACGAGTGCCCCTTTTGTAGCAACAAGAACCCTTACTCAGCTAGCTAGAGATGAAGGAAAGGAATTTCCTTTAGCTGCAAATGTATTATTTCAAGACTTATATATGGATGATATTTTGACAGGTGCTGATGATCTAGACACAGCTAAAGAGATCCAACAACGACTGATATCCTTGTTAAAGAAGGGAAGCATGGATCTTCACAAATGGTCAGTAAATAATTCTTCTCTTTTGTGTAATAATGCAATATCTGAATATTCATTTTCCAATGAGACAAAAACTTTAGGAATATTGTGGAAGCCGCAACCAGACTGTTTTGGATTTAATTTAATTATAGGTCAAAGTTGAAAGGTATACCAAACGCTCAGTATTATCGCAAATTGCTAGAATATTTGACCCGTTGGGTTTGATAGGTCCAATAATTACGATGGCCAAGGTTTTCCTCCAATAAACTTTTTTACCAAAAATAGAACCGACTTCAAAAACTACTAAAAAGCGAAAAATAAGTTTTTTAACCAAAAATAGAACCGACTTCAAAAACTACTACAAAGTACAAAATAATTTTTTTAGGTAATAGTTAATAAAAAATTAAATTAAGAGCATTGTATTTACCATGCATATTATTATATTTATGTACATTAATTTGATTTTTTGGAGTCGGTGCCAGCCAAGCCAAGTTAAAGCCATGTTACCATTTTTAAACATTTCATCTGATGTTATAAATGTGTATTTTCAAATGAGATTAGCAACTATATGTCGACAAACATTGCTTTGGAAATTAGTTAATCATTTAAATCATTGTATTTTCTACCGTTTGATGAGTTATATGTATTTTTTTTTATTGTCTCGTATTTATGTAGACATAACTTATACGTGTGTTACGATTTATATTGGATATTTTGTTTTGAATTTTGTACTTGGCTTGGCTGGCACCGACTCCAAAAAATCAAATTAATGTACATAAATATAATAATATGCATGGTAAATACAATGCTCTTAATTTAATTTTTTATTAACTATTACCTAAAAAAAAATATTTTTTTTTACTGTGTAGTAGTTTTTGAAGTCGGTTCTATTTTTGGTTAAAAAATTTATTTTTCGCTTTTTAGTAGTTTTTGAAGTCGGTTCTATTTTTGGTAAAATAGTTTATTTTTCGCTTTTTAGTAGTTTTTGAAGTCGGTTCAATTTTTGGTTAAAAAGTTTATTTTTCGCTTTTTAGTAGTTTTTGAAGTATGTTTTTTTTTGGTTAAAAAGTTTATTTATTTATTTATTACTTTAGTGATATCCATATTTACATTAAACCATATTGTTGCTAATATCTTTTTTTTTTCACGTTAACTGGGCAGTAGACTCGAGTATCGAAGATTAGAAAATTTATCTTTATTCTCATCTAATGTCTTTAAAGCCTTTAATGATATATATATTAACATTAAACCATAATGTTGCTAATATATTTTTATTTCACGCTAACCTTGGCAGTAGACTCGATTATGGAAGATTAGAAATTTTATCATTATTCTCACCTAATCGTCTTGGATATTGTGTCATAATAGGGCTGTATACTACAATTTTGATAACTGTGTAACTCACTGATTTCGGTGCTTATGCTTAATGTGTACTGATTTTTACGATCCGTAGAAGGTAAATACACTGCGCCAACAATGTCGCCTATAATACTATTCGGAATAACCCCTTTCTTTCTATATTGGCACTCTATAGTTAATATTATGTAGTAGAAATATTAAAAGACAATTGCAGAAGCATTTATATACAACTGTATTGTATAATATAATATAGATATTGGATATTTTAAAGGCAGTTTCCAACTAGTGCGCCACAGGTGATAAATCGCCAAATATTTTCTGTAACTCGTACATTTATATGGGATTTGAAACAACAATGTATTTAATTATGCGCCAATAAACGCTCATCAAAATATGCCAAACCGCTGTGAAACTGCAACAATGGAGCTTTTAAAAGATTCAAAAGTAGATTTGTTGTGGCATAATTTATGGTTTTTATCCGTACGTTGTATTATATTTATCCAATTCACAATTTTATGTAATTTTGCTTTTCACATTTAGCAACACTCAAAACTTTTTGTTTAGATCTTAAAAAGTTTGTTCTATGAAAATAAATCCGACAAGTTAAAGCTGATTTAAATATGTCAGTCTTTTTATTATTTGCAAATTCACGTCATAGAATATTTTATGATATGAAATGAAAGTCGTCTGTCCAACAAATTAACTATTTTTAAAATGCTTATTTTTTTTCGTTTTTATTGAATTACTGAAAAAGTACTGAACCAATTTTCATAAAATTTAAATGGGACCAATTCGAAAGTATTCTCTTTCAAATAATAAAAAAAAAATCACATAAATACGACGCAAAGTTCCTGAGTAATCGGTGAACATACATAAAAGATTTTAAAAGATTCAAAAGTAGATTTGTTGTAGTATAATTTATAGTTTTTATTTGTACGTTGTATTATATTTATCCAATTCACAATTTTATGTAATTTTGCTTTTCAAATTTGGCAACACTCAAAAGCCAACAAATTAACTATTTTTAAAATGTTTATTTTTTTTCGTTTTTGTTGAATTTCTGAAAAAGTATTGAACCAATTTTGATAAAATTTAATGGGACCAATTCGAGAGT
The DNA here is from genome assembly GCA_963931845.1 of Maratus michaelseni. NCBI lineage: Eukaryota > Metazoa > Arthropoda > Arachnida > Araneae > Salticidae > Maratus > Maratus michaelseni. The sequence goes on from OZ007589.1 coordinate 82,611,902, forward strand.
ATTCTCTTTCGAATAAAACAAAAATCACATAAATAGGACACATAGTTCCGGAGTAATCGGTGTACATACATAAAAAAAAATACACACACGTCGAATTGATAACCTCCTCCTTTTTTGAGTCGGTTAAAAATTATGGTTGCTGAAAATAGATTGGTGTGATTATCTTCCAGTGAAAGAAAATATCGAATGGACTAATTTTCTTATTTCCTTAAAAACTGTAAATATGATCAATATTACAAGATTTGTATTTGTAGAACAATCTAATTGTGTGGAATTGCATGGTTTTTCAGATGTTTTTGAACTTGCTTATGGTGCGGTCGTTTATGTAAAATCTATTAATTCTTATGGTGATTCTGCTATCAAACTGCTCACTAGTAAATCTAGAGTGGCTCCTCTAAAGCATATTACTATCCCTCGCCTAGAACTTTCTGCCGCAGTCCTATTATCTAAGTTGATGCAAAAAGTGTTAAATGCTCTAAAGCAAGAAGTTTCTAAAACTTGTTTTGAACAGATAGTACAATTGTACTTGCATGGTTAAAAAAAGAGTCGAGTGATCTAAAGACATTTGTCGCAAATAGAGTATCGATTATACAAAGTTTACCTTCGATTGATCAGTGGAATTACGTACCTTCCAAGCAAAATCCAGCAGATCTCATTTCTAGAGTCCTAGATCTCATCAAGATCCAGCAATGTGATTTATGGTGTTTCGGTCCATCATTCCTACAACAGCCTGAGATGGTGGAGTCTCCTGATGTTATTTCTGTTGAAACCAGTGAGTTGTTTATCCGTGAATTGAAAGCACCATCAGTAACTCAAGTATGTACCTTAGTTAACACTGTTGAGCCTTTAGGCATCATTAATAACAGTTCTTCATTCATAAAACTACGAAGAGTAGTAGCATGGTGTAATAGATTCATCCATAACTGTAAAAATCCCTTGTATCCAAAAGGTGGAACTTTAACCAGCAGTGAACTCTCTCAGTTCTTATTATGTATTGTAAAGAACATCCAGAGGACTTCATTCGTGAAGGAAATGCAGTAGTTAGAAAAGGGTACTGCAATCCCTAACAGTAGTAAACTGACAAACTTGTGCCCGTTTTTAGATGATAATGGTGTAATCCGAGTTGGTGGTAGACTGAGAAACAGCAACTTAACTGAGCATCAAAAATATCCAATGATTATTCCTTCAAACCATAATTTTACTTTTTGTGTTATTAAATGTTTTCATAAATTGTATTTCCATGCTGAGACAACTCTTTCTCTCATCCGAAACAAATTTTGGATCTTATCTGCCAGAAATATAGTTCGTAAAAGCCTTTTCAATTGTATGACTTGCAAAAAGATAAATTCTAAGAATTCAGAGCAACAGATGGCTGATTTGCCAGCTTCTAGAGTAACAATCGCCAGAGCATTTATGCGTACTGGATTGGACTACTGTGGTCCCTTTGAAGTTAAAAACTTCGTAGGTAAAACTATTTTAAGTTATGAGGAACTCTTGACTCTTATTACTCAAATTGAGGCAGTTCTTAATTCTCGGCCACTCTGCCCCCTTTCAAATGATCCAAATGATGTTGAAGCTTTGACACCTGCTCACTTCCATATTGGTTCCTCTTTAATGGCCTTACCAGAACCAAATTATACGGAAATTCCTATGAATAGATTGAGCAGATGGCAATTAGTTCAAAAATTAACACAACATTTTTGGAAAAAATGGTCATCAGAATATTTGAACAAGCTCTTAAATAGACCTAAATAGTACAACGGAAGGGTAGAGATAAAATAGGGAGATTTAGTATTAGTCAAAAATTCTGATAATTATTGCCCTTTTGAAATGGCATTTGGCACGAATTATTAAAATTCATCCAGGCCAAGACAATATTATAAGAGTTGTCACCTTGAAAGATAAAAATAGCACATATAAAAGGCCAGTCACAAAAATTGTTGTTTTGCCATATGTGAGTGATGGTTTATTAACTACTTAAGTTCATACATTTGTTTTATTAAACTATATATTTTCCTGAAGTGTTTTACATTCTTGTGTTTATATTTGTAAATTCAGTATTTTATTTAGTGTAGCATTTTTGAGAAGAAATTGTGTTTTTTTTTTTAGATTGTATTTTTCATTTAGAGATTGTGTTTGAATTATATTGCATTTATATTATTGAATGTTAGCAACATTCAAGGCCCGGCGGTGTGTTGCCGCTAGAAGCGCCGTCTATGTAAAAAAAAATTGTGATTGTGAGTTGGGTTCGAGATGCCGATCAGAGAAGTTGTGTAAATCTCGGCTCTCGACCATTTTTATTTAGTGTTGTGAGAAATTAAAAGAGTTACAGTCCGCAAATAAGTTATTTTATTGAGATTGTGTGTTTTTCTTTTGTAGTGATAAATATTAACTGAGTTATCGGCGAATTCAACTAGTAAACCGATTCATTAGAAAGAAAGATGTTTTTACAAAAAATGTTTATCAAATTATGAAGTTTCTTATGCTTAAGGGATAGTGTTCCATTAAATATAATGACTATGCCTTAATAAATGTGAATATTGTTAATAGAGGAAAAAATATATATATAAATTGTTTTTACTATTATATTATATATATATATATATATATATATATATATTTAGACAAGTATTGCTACTTTAGTTTGAAACACAATCTTCAAATCAATATAGAAAACCATTGAAAGGTAATTAAAGTTAACTATAGTATATTACAGTTTAATAAATGGATTTCGTAAATATTATTGAATCTAAAAATAATGTAGGAAATTTCAGAGTTTTCTTTTTTCAACTTTTCGCTTTTTCTTCCTATAGATAAAAATTTTATATATATTATAAAAGTTGATGAGTATCTATGTAAAATGATTAAATAGTAAATGGAATGGCAAACATTATTTGACACATATTTCCATTTGACATTATCTAACAACTATTCTATCTGAAAAATATATTTTTATGTATGCCCATTTTTAAGATATTTTGAATGATTCTTATGTTAACCTGTAAGGGATCGACTACTCTCGTCACGTGAGTAGGCGATGTTTGAATGAGATCGTAATTTTTTGTCCAATAACCGGCCATGTGCGTAAAAGATTTAGCAATGCTCTCTTTCTCTAACTTTCGAGGGATGTCTGAATCTCGGAAATTGTGAGTCGCCGTTTTCTTTCAGTTATGCAAATTTTCTGGAGCTGGTCGATCGATACTGTGAAGTATATAAGCAGCGAATTTTCATTTCAGAACGGAGCTCAGGGGAGCTAGAGCAGACTTAGCTTGGGAGATTTAATATTGAGATTTAGATTGAGACTTAGATAGATTTAGGTTTAGCCTTGTGACCTCGCATCCAGTCTCAAAATTAATAATTGGCCTTAGCATTTCTATAATGAAGTTCTATGCTGTTGTAAAGCTGATTTGAGCCTGCATCAGTGCTTATTTAATTTGAAATATAAAATTATTGGATCGTGAATTTGCTTCTGAATAGATTAAGTTTAATTATCATATAGTTTTAATTTCTATACAGCTACGAGTCATTAGCAAAAGCCTTTCGTTTTATTAATTTTTAGGAAAATCAAGTGGAGCTCGCTCAACTTCCCTCCGGTTTTGTTTTAATAAACCGTTTTGGGTTTTAAAAATAGACTTGTTATTTATCTCTGCTCTACCGAACGGCCTGACATCAGAGATGGCCGTCACAAATGGCGCCCAACTTAGTGGATTAGGTAGCCTTGTCAGTCCTACTGACGGTGCCTTCAATGAATGCCCACATCCGAGAGAGATCGTTCCCCGAGTTTACTTCTCCGGAAACACTGATGTCACCGAATTTCTTAACAAATTACTGGATTACATTTCTTTCAACAATATCCCGGATAAAAACAAGTATTTAGTACTAAAATGTTCTCTAAAGGGGGAAGCCTTGCTTTGGCTAGAGAACATAGGACGTTTTCTGGTGACTGATGATGCTAAAAGATTTGAGCAAACCTGCTCGGAGTTAACTAAAGCATTTCTTAATGAGCGTAATGCAAATGAACTCAGGCGTGAATTTTATTGCAAACAACAATCTATATATGGAAAAGCATCCTGAATTCTTCCTACGAAAGCTAGAAATAAAAAACAAGTTAGCTCTGGATCTTACTCATACGGAACTGTTAGACATTATTCTTCCTCTCTTTTTGGTGACAATCCAGGACTATGTAGAACTTCGTGCCCCAGCAAATACGGATGAACTCTATCAATTTTTAATAAAATATGAGGCGCGACATGAGGCGGTTCACCATAGACTGAGAACCACACTAGATTTCAATGAGGGGGATAGGTTTGTCAATAGGTCAAGAAATTATGGTAACGAGTATAATGGTCGTAACGAAAGGTTTGAAAATGGTCGTGGTCAAGCTAATTATGGGGATAGGCAAAATTTTCAAAGAGTTAATGGTGAATTAAGCAATTATGGTCAAAATTATAATAATGGTTCAAGAAGAAATGAGGGGGTGAACAGTCGCAACAGAAATGGTTTGGATAGAAGGAACGAGGTTAACCCAAGGCAGACTAGTTCATCCAGAGTTAGACAGTTAATAGTTGATGAAAATGTCGTTAAACGTAAAGAGGGAAAGTCTTGTGGTATTAGAAATCGTCAGCAGGGGTTAAACTGGTAGGTGGCTGTTACACGGAAGGTCAGCAGTCACAGGTTAACTCTTCAAAGCCTTCTGTGATAAATTTAAATACGGTAGCAGTTAACCCAGTGGAATTACCTGAGTTGCTAATAGTTTTGAGTGGTATAGTGGTATAAAGTGTTCTGGATACGGGTGCGGACAAGAGTTTTATATTGTTTGAGGTGTTTAAGAAATATTTTTCGTATAAAAAGTTGCGACATGTTAATTTAGTGGTTTAGTCGGCTCAAGGCATACAATGCAGTATAAAAGGTCTGGTGGATTTGGATGTAGAAATACGGTCATTTAAAGCGAGGTGGCAATTTCTAGTATTAGATGGATTAAAAGCATTGTATTGTTGCAGTTGATTTCTTGAAAGATAGAGAGATGAGCCTGGATTTCTTTACACGGACATTAGAAGTAAATAATGATGAGAAAACTTGTACAAACGAGTCCTCATCACTTTCAATTGATTTAACTGAATCTGGTTTAACAAAGGGGGTGATAAGCAAATTTAATAAATTTTTAGATGATTTCAGGGAAGTATTTTCAGACAAACCGGGGCTAACACACGTCTCCTGGCATGAGATTAATACCGGTTCACATGCGCCAGTAGCAAGCAAACTATACCGTTATGATACAGTTAAACAGAAAATTATTAATTATTACATTCAAAAAATGCTCCGCGATGACATTATCATGCCCATTGAGTCCACCAGTAGTATTATGTCGGAAAAACAATTTAAAAAGCATTGAGGATCCTGAGGCGTGGAGATTCGCTATAGATTATCGAAAACTAAATTCAATAACCCAATATCCACAATATCCAATTCTTGTAATAGATGATATTTTAGCCAATATCCATAGCACTAAATTTATTTCTACACTTGATGTAACTTCCGGGTATTTTCAAATAGGCATGAAACAGGAAGACATACTTAAAACAGCATTTATAACGAATAATGGGTGTTTTGCGTCTAAACGCATGAGTTTTGGATTATCGGGGGCTCCAGCCACGTTCCAGAAGGCGATGGTATGACAAAGACATTTGTCATATATCTTGCTTTCAGTTCAACTACCCCCCTCAAAATTTAACAAGTTAACATAAACTTTTCCATTCATCTTCCAAAATCTAACAAATTACTATTCATTTCAGGCTTCCCCTTCTCCTTCCCCCCCCAAAATAGAGATAAATAATAAATTCATAAATATTCATTCAACCACAAAAAATTAAAAAAATAAATAAAATAAAATAAATATTTATAAGAATAAAATAAATATAGTTTTTAGATTTTTACCCCATTCAACCCCAAAAAAATGAAAAAATAAATAAAATAAAATAAATAATTATAAGAATAAATAAATATAGTTTTTAGATTTTAAATGTTCTGTAATCCCCCCCCCCCAATTCAATATGTTAACTAAATCCGTTTCTGATTCTATTTAGATAACGAATATGATTTTCTTTTCTCTAAAATACAAGTCATTATTCGCAGACATCAGAAAGTTTTACAATCTTTGCGGTTATGTTAAAAGTCATAAGTGTTCACACGTTTCTAACCCAACCGTTTTCTTCTCATGAAATGAAAAGTGCATCTGCCTTGAAACTTAGACAAAATATATATGCAGCTGTGCTCCACTAGTTTAAATTAAAGTAACGTATAGCTGACAATCTTTTTGCATGCATTGGCACTTCTCATCCGCTCTCAAAATAATTAATTAAAAGGATTGCATTCCCACATGTAAATTGTAATATGCAAGCGCATATTTTTCACACCCTGTTATTATATTCGAGCCACAAGTAACTGTTAAAATCCAGCTGCCCTTTTGGCAAAACAAGCGACAATCCTCAAAAATTATTACTTTTCTTTTTCTTCTCCATATAAGAATCTTTACAACCCCCCACTCTCAAACGAATGCATAATCATAGACAGAAACTTGCATTTATCGCTTTTTCCCACATGCTTCCAACATTATTCTTCAAAAGCTCTCTCGCCAAGTACTGGCGATTTTATCATGTTTTCCGCACCAACACCCGTACATGTAACTTTTCGAACTTTATCACTTCTGCCTTTTACACCGACCAGGGAAGTTGTGCTTAAGTTTCTCTCGTTTTTGAAGGGTTCCTCCCCTTGCTTCTTTGACTATCTTGCTTCTTTTTTTATGATGCCTGTTCACGAAATAAATAGTTTTCTCATCTAACCGTATGCTTCTTCACTTCACCGAGTCAACTGCCTCTGTTTATGTTATCTGCGTCTCATAAAGAGTCAACTAATTTTTTATTCGTGGATATCAGACTTCAACGATTAATAAAAGAATCTTCAGTATAGATGGATACCATTCTGAAACCCCTTCTTGGTTTCGCAGTTCTGGTATACCTTGATGATAATATCATCATGTCTGAAACATTCGAAGAGCATATAAATTTATTACGTAAAGTCTTCACATTACTCAGAAATGCGGGTCTCACTGTCAAATTAGAAAAGTGTAAATTTATTCGTAAATAGTTAAAATATCTTGGCGTTCGAATCACAAGAGAGGGCATACAAACAGACAAGCAAAAAACAGATGCAATTGCATCAATGGCACCTCCAAAGAATTCAAAACAAGTAGCGACATTTTTGGGTATGGGGGCTTGGTTTCAAAAATTTATACCACATTTTTCGGAGATATGTGAACCATTATACGCTTTAAAGCGAAAGAGAGTTAAATTTGTTTGGTCGAAAGCGGCTCAAAATGCTTTCGAACATTTAAAAAATTATTTAATTTCTTCACCGGTTTTGGCTCATCCAGATTACTCTTCACAATTCGAACTATATTGTGACGCTAGCGCAGTTGAAATTGGTGCGATGTTAGCTCAGAAAGGTCGCCCCATAGCGTTTGCGTCCAGAATTTTAAATACAGCGGAGCGTAATTATTCAATTACGGAACGCGAATGTCTTGCGGTAATTTGGGCGTTAAACAAATTTAGATGTTTCTTCTGTTCAATCCCGGTCAAAGTGGTTACGGATCACTCTGCTTTAACAAAGTTAACGCACGGAAAAGGTTTATCTTCTAGAATAGTTCGATGGTGCTTAAAGTTAGCAGAGTTTAACATTGTAATTGAGCATAGAGCAGGAAAGGACAATGCAGTAGCAGATGCTTTATCGAGAAATCCTCAGGAAGGTGTTGAAATGGTTGAGGAGGTTAAGGTTTGTGTTTTATCGTCATTGGTTTTGAAATAGAGAGAGCAACTCATAGATGAACAGAAAAAGGATGAGGAATTTGGTCAGCTGTATAAATATTTAACAGATGCTGAAATGGTACAAAGCGCGAACGCGCACATGTTCCAAAACTGGTCCCAGAATTTCAAAATTATCGATGGCCTTTTATTTTATTCAACAACTGTCAATTCTCGTGGTGAGCTAAGAGTTTACATTCCAGCTTCTCTTCGTAAGGCCATATTGCATGAATTTCACGATAATCCATTAGCAGGTCACCTAGGTGTAAGGAAAACGTACGCTAGATTATGTGACTCCTGCTACTTCCCTAAAATGCGGGAAGCAGTGCGCGCTTATGTCTCCAGCTGTGACACGTGGCAAAAATATAATTATAAAAATATAAGACCAGCTGGCAAATTAATTTCAATTAAAAAGTCCTTTCCCCTAGACTGTATCAGAGTTGATTTAATTGGTCCTTATCCCTTAACTGGCAATAGATTTAGATTTGTACTTGTAATTGTAGATTATTTTAGTAAATGGGTTGAGTTCATCCCCCTCAGAAAAGCTCCAGGCAAAATTGTAGCGATTGCTTTATTTAACGGCTTTATTTCAAAATATAGTGCACCATCCCAAGTAATTAGTGATCACGGTCCCTGTTTTATACCGAATTTTTTCAGGAATTGTGCACACAGCTGGAGATATCTCATTCTTTTACAGTTCCATACCGGCCACAGTCCAATATGGCTGAAAGGGTCAATAGAACTCTCATTCAAATGATTTCTTCTTTTATTGGCACTCAACATTCAAAAAGGGATCAGTTCTTGCAGCATTTTGCCTATGCTTTGCGTACGGCAGTACACGAGTCCACTGGGAAAACCCCTGCAGAATTGTTTTTGGGTCGTAAGATTATAACTCCTTTTCAATAGTTAATTAGAATCTCGGGTAATGAAAACGAATATATGATTCAGGATATTGATAAGTTGGTTAAGGAAGCACAAATAAAAATGGGAAATGCTCAGAAAAAACAAGCGTTGTATTATAATATGCGTCGGAGGGAATTGGAGATTAGAGTTGGTGATTTTGTGTTGTTGGAAAAGCATTGGTTAAGTTCTAGTCGGCAAAAACGAGTTGCTAAGTTTGGACCTAAGTTTGAGGGACCGTATAAAGTGTTGGAAGTTAAAGGTAACAATTTAATTATTGATGTTGACGGTTGTCATACCACGGTAAACTTGGATCAGGTCAGAGTTTATAAGTTTAGGGACAATAGCTCAAATGGTTCTCAAACGTCAGACGGTGAATCCTCTATGCCTCAGTCAAAGACCTCTCATTCTCTTGACGTCAGTCAATCTTCTCATGCAAATAATTCTTCTAATAATAATAGTGATAACATACGCACGAAATATGAAGCGTAAATTTCTTCAAGTTAACCGAGACAGGGTTAACCAGCCAGCTGAACAGACATTACCTAAAGTGGTTCATAAACACGGCAAAAGACAGCACCCGCATTCGATCTCGACAAGTAGTTCTAAGCCTCCAGACAAGAAGTTCATGCAGAACCCTTCTACGTCACATCGACCACAACACAAGAGACGGTTGTCAAATTCATCGACAGACATTCCTGCCAAAAGAGGACGGAACGGCAATCCATCAACAGATCTCGACGAATCTACCGATAGTCAACCATCTCAGAAGTCATCATATCGACAGTTCCGAAGTAGCGCACAAAAACGCATCACGGACGATCTTCTTCCAACAACTAAACGACACCGGAGAATTGGCAGAAAGAGAACTTTGCATTCCACTTCACTATCGGGAGCCTCCCGGAAAAGCCAGCCTTTTGATCAGACAGTCTTCGATCCTAGCCATCATCGAGACCCGCCTAGCAATCATCAAATGGACAAATCAGTAAGCGCGCCTAGCAATCGTCGAGTGGAATCTATTAGCAATCGTCGAGTGGACCCTACTAGCAATCGTCGAGTGGACACTACACAAGGTCCACCCAAAGGACATCGCCATGGTTACAACACCCGGCTGCAGGCACGACAAGCGACAGTGGCCTCTCCTTACCAGTCTGAATCAGAACGGAGTTTCGTCCAAGGATTTTGGGGACGCCGTTCTTCGATGAGCCTGCAAGCTTCTAGTTCTTCATTATGAAATCAGGTGACGACGTTCCATTTTTTATTCTTTTTTAACGTGCCTATGTAAATGTCAACAAGTTCTATTGACTGGACAAAGCAGCTGAACTGTTATAGTTACCTTTCGACCATTGTTTGATTTTGTATATCGGCTTCACAAGTTGTGCATTTAACTTCTGTTCAAACATTTTTGTCAAAATTTAAGTTATGATGTCAGAGAACATCTTTTGAGTTTCACTGCTTTCATGTTCAAGAGATTGTTAAACTACTGTTTGTATAATTGTTGTATGGTTGTTCTATTAATATTTTATGTATATATTATGTGTATATTATTGTATTGTTCTACGTGTTGCAATTTAGGTATGCATTGATAGTTTATGGGTTTTTACACGCGCTGCGGCTAGGCGTACACGTGTTTGGCGGTCAGGGGTTGCCCTTGACATGCGTGTTCTATCTGATACTTTACTAACATTGTTAATAAGTTTAACTTTCTTCCTTCAGTCGTTGTTCATGTCCGTGTTCGGTTTAGTTTTTCGTGTTGGGCTTTCGTAAGTTATGAAGTTTTGACGGTGTTACTTGTATTTCACAGTTATGATGTAAAGTTTATGTACTGTAAAATATATGTAGCTAATAAAGTTTGTTCCAGGAGGTAAAAGCATCTTAATTCAGGTAATATATTTATATAAGTTTTTTTATTTTAGTTACCAAGAAGAAGAGTTATGTCTTGAAGATTTTGTAATGTATATTTCCAATTTTATATTTTATAGAAATTGTTTTACTTTCACAGCTGTTTATAGCTGTTAGTATGTGTCCCCTGTAACCGAACGAGTATCTACACTGCATTTTGGGGATGTTAGTTTTTGGCATGATTGATAATGGTAAGTTTAAGAAAGGTACTTTATTTGATAGGCAGTTTAGTAATGAGGTTTTACTATTTCAATTTGCACTTTTTTCGGCACTTTGCGGAATTGTTTGAGGTAAAACTGCGTATTGATTTTGGCAATCTTTGAATTTCTTGAGGAAAATTTTGTGAGATCATTTTGATGATACTTCGTATTTAAAGGAGGTTATGCTGAAAGTTTCTTGTATCGATTTGACCAGTTTTTTGTGTGATGGGTTAAAAGTACAAAATTTTACATTTCGATTCTAAAATTTAATTTACCTGTCACATGTGCTTATTTTTGACTCGAAAATTTTCAAAGAAAAAGACGCTGGTCTGCATTCAACCACCGCTTTTTCTTTCACAATTCCCGAGAGGGGTTGTAAGGGATCGACTACTCTCGTCACGTGAGTAGGCGATGTTTGAATGAGATCGTAATTTTTTGTTCAATAACCGGCCATTTGCGTAAAAGATTTAGCAATGCTCTCTTTCTCTAACTTTCGAGGGATGTCTGAATCTCGGAAATTGTGAGTCGCCGTTTTCTTTCAGTTATGCAAATTTTCTGGAGCTGGTCGATCGATACTGTGAAGTATATAAGCAGCGAATTTTCATTTCAGAACGGAGCTCAGGGGAGCTAGAGCAGACTTAGCTTGGGAGATTTAATATTGAGATTTAGATTGAGACTTAGATATATTTAGATTTAGCCTTGAGACCTCGCATCGCGTCTCAAGACTAATAATTGGCCTTAGCATTTCTATAGTGAAGTTCTATGCTGTTGTAAAGCTGATTTGAGCCTGCATCAGTGCTTATTTAATTTGAAATATAAAATTATTGGATCGTGAATTTGCTTCTGAATAGTTTAAGTTTAATTATCATATAGTTTTAATTTCTATACAGCTACGAGTCGTTAGCAAAAGCCTTTCGTTTTATTATTTTTTTAGGAAAATCAAGTGGAGATCGCTCAACATCCCTACCGTTTTGTTTTATTAAACCGTTTTTGGTTTTAAAAATAGACTTGTTATTTGTCTCTGCTCTACCGCACGGCCTGACATCAGAGATGGCCGTCACAAACCTTATATGTCTTAAACTACAATGCAGATTTTTGAATAAAAATTTCATAAAAGAATTAAAGTGGCGCTTTTTTAAAGTAGTTATTGGTTTTTTTTCCAATTTTTAAATAAAAATTTATGTAACTATTTAATTTGTAGATTATTTAACATATACATTTTGAAAATAAAACAAAATAATCAGCACACATTTTTTTTTCAATAAATGTTTCATTAATTTCCGAGAACACAGTTGTATTCGAAAACAAAATTGTGTAATATGATATCGTAGATATTGAAGACAAAAATTATTTGCTAAATCATTGATTTAAAATACAAAAACAAATAATTTAAAAGAGTATATATATTTGAATGTGTATTAGGTGTAGATATCTTTGAAAATTGATTTTAACTTCACTGATTGTTTACAGGAATTAACTTATTTTAATCAAAGGTAAAGAACCTTTTTATGGATAATGTCGTTAGTTACTCTTATATGCATCATGTGATATTAATTTTGTTTATATACACTTATGCATTGTTAAATAACCATTACTATTTTTTCTGATTCACATAGACAGACGTACCTTAATACCATTTCGCAATGGGTTTTTCAACAGCATTTTCGTTATATCCAGATAAAACAGCGAAAGCACATAATTTCTATAAGGTGTAGCATAGATTGACTTTATAAATTAAAAAAAAAACATTAGAAATTATTCAGTTATCAAAATTTAATCAAATATATTTTTCTTAATATTTAAATTAACTGAAAAATAAAAGAAATTCCATTTCGTGATAAACATTAAAACGACATTAACTATTAAAAATCATTTCTAAATATATTTATTTTATTTTATTTTTTGAGACATAATTAATTATATATATATTTTATTATTATTTAAAATGTAAAAAAAAAAAAAACTTAAATTGTTATTTTCTAGTTTCAATATTCAGTTTTTTAATTACGTTCATAATTTCTAAATGATAACAATATGTAAAAAATAATATAAATTGTAAACTCATGTGATTTTTTTTTCGGGATAAAATAATCAGACTAATTTACTTCTATTACCACAATGTACATTGTAAGTAAAATGAGTATTTAAAATTGATAATAAATTTTCAATAATAAACTTTGCAAAAGTAAATAAATGAATAAATAAAAAAATTAATAATTATGTAAAAAAAATGCATAGACGGGGACTAGGGACAAAAAGGAATGGATATAAAATACATCATATTTGAGAATAATATGTGTAAAAATGTCAGTTATATTAAAATTGATATTTTTACAATAATTATAAAACATTAAAATATTTTACTCATGCGACATTTCCCTTGCGATTCTACTTATTATCGAATTATAAGTTTGAAAGTACCATTTTCTAAAAATACGTTTAAATTATTAATTACTTTTTAAAGTTACACATGCACTTTATTATTATTATTATTATTATTATTATTATTATTATTATTATTTGATCAATAACAAATGAGCTAGAAAAAAGTAAATTATCTTTTAATAAAGTGTCATGTTAATTTTAAATGAAAACATATGCATTATTAGAAATAATTGTTATTTTTACAAATGCGTCAAATTTACGATTTAATGTTGCTTTTTGTGTTTAAATAATACGAAATACTTGATATATCTACACTGAAGATTGCATATAGGGTAAATGTACCAATAGTCGGCCACTTAACTGTTTTTTTGTATATAAACCATAACGTAGAATTTTTAAAAAACGACACAACATTTTTAACAGTGATATATGTTAAAACATACGATTCTTATTATGTTTCAGCAATTATTTTTAAAAAACACGGTAATAGTTTTTTTTTAGACAAAGTTAAGTTCAAAAAGGGCAAGTTCTCCAATAGTCGGCCACTTAAAAGCTAATGTTCGGCCATCACTGCACCAATAGTCGGCCACTTCAAAATTTTGTCACTTTCTTCTATCTTTACAAGAAGAAAGTATTGGATTCATGAAAATTTTCGACTTCTGGTTTTCGACGGATTTATACGTTTTAGAAGGTCCTGAACACGATTTGACTGTTTTTAGAAAATGTCTGTCTGTGACTCTGTCTGTGTGTCTGTCTGTATGTGACAACAATTTTGTGGGCGCTCTATCTCAAGAACTAATACTTGGAATTTAATAAAACTTTAGATTCAGTTAGTCCCTGATATAAATTGGTGCTGATTAGTTTTTGGTAAAAATCGCCCGGCAGGTGGCGCTGCTATGCAGCATTTTTCGCGATTTCCGCAATAGCTCTGTCTCAAGATCTAATTCTCGGAATTTAATAAAACCTTATATTCAGTGAGTCCCTTATATAAATGGGTGCTGATTAGTTTTTGGTAAATATCGCCCGGCAGGTGGCGCTGCCATGCGGCATTTTTCGCGATTTCCGCAATAGCTCTATCTCAAGAACTAATGCTCGGAATTTGATAAAACTTTAGATTCAGTTAGTCCCTGATATAAATTGGTGCTGATTAGTTTTGGGTAAAAATCGCCCGGCAGGTGGCGCTGCTATGCAGCATTTTTCGCGATTTCCGCAATAGCTCTATCTCAAGATCTAATTCTCGGAATTTAATAAAACTTTATATTCAGTTAGTCCGTGATATAAGTTGGTGCTGATTAGTTTTTGGTAAAAATCGCCCAGCAGGTGGCGCTGCTATGCGGCATTTTTCGCGATTTCCGCAATAGCTCTATCTCAAGAACTAATGCTCGGAATTTAATAAAATTTTAGATTCAGTTTGTCCCTGATATAAGTTGTTACTGATTAGTTTTTGGTAAAAATCGCCCGGCAGGTGGCGCTGCTATGCAGCATTTTTCGTGATTTCCGCAATAGCTCTATCTCAAGCTCTAATTCTCGGAATTTAATAAAACTTTATATTCAGTTAGTCCTTGATATAAATGGTGCTGATTAGTTTATGGTAAATATCGCCCGGCAGGTGGCGCTGCTATGCGGCATTTTTCGCGATTTCCGCAATAGCTCTATCTCAAGAACTAATGCTCGGAATTTGATAAAACTTTAGATTCAGTTAGTCCCTGATATAAATTGGTGCTGATTAGTTTTTGGTAAAAATCGCCCGGCAGGTGGCGCTGCTATGCAGCATTTTTCGCGATTTCCGCAATAGCTCTATCTCAAGATCTAATCCTCGGAATTTAATAAAACTTTATATTCAGTTAGTCCGTGATATAAGTTGGTGCTGATTAGTTTTTGGTAAAGATTGCCCAGCAGGTGGCGCTGCTATGAGGCATTTTTCGCGATTTCCGCAATATCTCTATCTCAAGAACTAATGCTCGGAATTTAATAAAACTTTAGATTCAGTTAGTCCCTGATATAAATTGGTGCTGATTAGTTTTTGGTAAAAATCGCCCGGCAGGTGGCGCTGCTATGCAGCATTTTTCGCGATTTCCGCAAAAGCTCTATCTCACGAAGTAATACTCGGAATTTAGTAAAACCTTATATTTAGTTAGTCCCTGATATAAATTGTGCTGATTAGTTTTTGGTAAAAATTGCCCAGCAGGTGGTGCTGCTATGAGGCATTTTTCGCGATTTCCGCAATAGCTCTATCTCAAGAGCTAATGCTCGGAATTTAATAAAACTTTAGATTCAGTTAGCCCCTGATATAAATTGGTGCTGATTAGTTTGTGGTAAAAATAGCCCGGCAGGTGGCGCTGCTATGCAGCATTTTTCGCGATTTCCGCAATAGCTCTATCTTAAGAACTAATGCTCGGAATTTAATAAAACTTTAGATTCAGTTAGTCCCCGATATAAATTGATGCTGATTAGTTTTTGGTAAAAATCGCCCGGCAAGTGGCGCTGCTATGCAGCATTTTTCGCGATTTCCGCAATAGCTCTATCTCAAGAGCTAATGCTCGGAATTTAATAAAACTTTAGATTCAGTTAGCCCCTGATATAAATTGGTGCTGATTAGTTTGTGGTAAAAATAGCCCGGCAGGTGGCGCTGCTATGCAGCATTTTTCGCGATTTCCGCAATAGCTCTATCTTAAGAACTAATGCTCGGAATTTAATAAAACTTTAGATTCAGTTAGTCCCCGATATAAATTGATGCTGATTAGTTTTTGGTAAAAATCGCCCGGCAAGTGGCGCTGCTATGCAGCATTTTTCGCGATTTCCGCAATAGCTCTATCTCAAGATCTAATCCTCTGAATTTAATAAAACTTTATATTCAGTTAGTCCGTGATATAAGTTGGTGCTGATTAGTTTTTGGTAAAAATCAACCAGCAGGTGGCGCTGTCATGCAGCATTTTTCGCGATTTCCGCAATAGCTCTATCTCACGAACTAATACTCGGAATTTAGTAAAACCTTATATTCAGTTAGTCTCTAATGTAAATTGGTGCTGATTAGTTTTTGGTACAAATCGACTAGCAGGTGGCGCTGCTATGGAGCATTTTGCAGGATTTACACGATTTTAGCGATAGTCATATATCAAGAAATAATGCGCAGAATTTAATAAAACTTGAGCTTCAGTTAAACCTTGATATAAATTGGTGCTGATTCATTTTAGTGTATGCGAAACCTGTGTGAGATAGAAGAAAGTTTTGGGATTGACACATCCAACTAGTTTTACCTGGAAAACGACGCTAACAAATTTTACTGAATTTTGCATTCTACCATTTTCGGTTATAAGAAGGTGATTGAGCTATCTCACACGTTCGAGAAAATTATATTAGTGTGTCATTTAGGGTCACTGCGGGTAAAGCTAATTTTATTTTATCTGCTAAATGGCTTTAACGATTTTGACTAAGTTTTTATCCTACATTTTTGGGATACAATAAGACCATTGGACTGGGTCGCATGTTCGAGAAAATTTCATTAGTAGATCATATGATATGGGGGTCACTATGGTTTAAATAAATTTTATCTAAAAAACGGCTCTAACGATTTTGACTAAATTTTGCATCCTACCGTTTTGGGGTACGAAAAGACCATTGGTTAGGTCACATGTTTGAGAAAATTCGATTAGTGGGTCATTTTAGGGTCACTACGGGTCAAACTAATTTTATCTAAAAACGACAAACGATTTTGACTAAATTTTGTATCCTACCGATTTGGTGTACGAAAAGACTAATGGGCTGGGTCACAAGTTAAGGGTCACATGTGAAAGGTTAAGGGTCCAAGGTAATTTTATCTTATCTAATAAATGTTTTTAACGATTTTGACTACGTTTTGTGTCCTAACTTTTTGGGATACAAGAAAACCATTTGGCTGGGTCACATTTTCGAGAAAATTCGATTAGTGGGTCATTTGGCGGTCACTATGGGTCAAAGAAATTGCATTTAAAAACGGTTTAAGCGATTTTGACTAAATTTTGTATGCTACAGTCGACTGCAAAAAAAAAATAATAATAATAAATAAATATAAATAAACGCTGGTACCCCTTCTGGTCGCGCTCAAATTGAAGTTAGATTAAAGTGGGTTTTGAATCGAGTTATGCATTTTGAATCCCGCAGTGGAAAAGCGAAGGGAGGGGCAGTCCCAACTGCCGCAATCCAATCTAGTTGTTTTAACACTTTTCAACAGAATTGAAAAGCAAATAATGGGGGTACCAACTGCCGCATCTAATCGAGTTGCTTTTAACGCTTTTCAACATAGTTGAAAAGCAAATATGCATACATTCGTGCATCAGCGAAGGGGCGATCCCAATTGCCGCATCACGGCATTCCGATCTAGTTGTTTTAACACTTTTAAGCATTTTAAGCATGAAATATATTTAGTATGTAGTTTATTAGTATACGAGTTCATTTTGAACCCCTCAGTGGAAAAGCGTAGGGAGGGGCGGTCCCAACTGCCGCATTCCAATCTAGTTGTTTTAATACTTTTCAACAGACTTGAAAAGCAAATAATGAGGGTACCAACTGCCGCATATAATCTAGTTTAAGAAAAAGCTACTGTGTACGAGCATTTGCGACTTTAAAGTAACCCCGATATCGAATATCAGTTTTGTATCCCTATTAATTCTAAATAAATCGTAATTTAGAATGATAAACAACAATTACTGATAATTTCAATTTTTTAAATTTCGAATTTTATAGAAACCATTCTTTGCGAGAGCTTACATCTTAAAAGAAACCCCCATGCAAAATTTGAAGTTTCAAAGCCACAGAAATTGCAATTTAAAAAATTTTTTAGTTGCTTTTAAATTTCTAATTTTTTAGAAACTGTTCGGCTACGGTCAGACCACTTACGTATGGAAAAGGTTATCCATGTCTAATTTCAAGTTTCTACTCTAAACTTTATTAAAAAAACATAATTCAGAACATTTTCCTCTCATTTCAGCATTCTAAATTTCCAAATTTTTAGAAGCCTTTCTGAGCCGGTTGTTTATGTCTTAAAATGGACCACCATGCCAAATTTTAAGTTTCCAGCAACAAAACTATCACAGATTTTGAAACTTTAGAACGTTTATTTGGTTCTGTATCCTTTGAAATTCCGTTTTTATAAGAAACTATTTCGTACCAGCGTTTACATATTAAAAATGACAGAATTAGGAAATTTTAAATTTCTCTCCCTAGTAATTCCATATAAATCGTAATTTAGAATGTTTTTAGAATATTCCCTGTTTTTTTCATTTTCTAAAATTACCCCTTTTTTTAATTGCCTTGATCCAGAATTTACCTCTTAAAAGTAACAGACATGTTAAATTTCAAGTTTATATTCCTAACAATTCTACATGAATTGTAATTTAGAACTTTTTCCACTCATTTCACACTTTTAAATTTCGAATTTTTTAGAAAACAAAAACCATGCCAACTTTCAAGAGGGCAAAAAGAGCACCTTTGGAATGTTTTTTGCTCATCCATCTACTTACGAAAAGTGGCCCTGACGTAAAATATAGTCTATGTCGGAGCAGAGACTGCCACCTTTACTTTTGAAATTATTTCAGTAGTTCTAGTAGTTTCCCGTACAAACAAACAAACAAGCACGTAAAAAAAGATTTCTTTTATATAAAATTATTTTAAATGTAGAGATAAAGTTATATCTACCAAACAATTAAAAAAAAGTGGCACTCCGGGAGTGCCGACAGAAGTGAAAACTTGAACAATTACGTGTGTATTTTTTTATTCGTCAGGAAATGTTTTATTGTGCAGGAAATACTTTTAAATCAAGTGTTTTTTTATTCATTATTATAAACTACTACTACAAAAATTATATTACAATTTTCATTTAATGCGCTATTGTACATGAAAAATCATGCATATTATTTTACATACAAAAATTTCGGGAACCAGACTTCAGTCGCACTATACCGCTCACATTTTTCTGCGTTATTATACCGCTTACTATACCGCTTACATTTTTCTGCGTTACTATACCGCGTACATTTTTCTGCGGTACTATACCACTTTCTATACCACTTACATTTTTTTCTGTGTTACTATACCGCTTATTATGTCGCATACATTTTTCTGCGTTACTATACCGCTTACATTTTTCTGCTCTTACTATACCGCTTACATTTTTCTGCGTTTACTATACCGCTTACATTTTTTCTGTGTTACTATACCGCTGACATTTTTCTGTGTTAATATACCGCTTACTATACCGCTTCTATACCATTTACTACACAGCTTACTATACCGCTTACTATAACACTTACTATACCGCTTACTATACCGTTTACATTTTTTCTCCGTTACTATACCGCTTACTATACCGCGTACTATCCCGCTTACATTTTTCTGCGCTTATTCTACCGCTTACATTTTTCTGCGTTTACTATACCGCTTACTATACCACTTACATTTTTTCTGTGTTACTATACCGCTTACTATAAAGCTTACTATACCGGTTACTATGCCGCTTACATTTTTCTGCGTTACTATACCGCTTACTTTTTTCTGCGTTACTATACCGCTTACATTTTTCTGCGTTACTATACCGCTTACATTTTTCTGCTCTTACTATACCGCTTACATTTTTCTGCGTTTACTATACCGCTTACATTTTTTATGTGTTACTATACCGCTGACATTTTTCTGTGTTACTATACCGCTTCTATACCACTTACTATACAGCTTACTATACCGCTTACGATAACGCTTACTATACCGCTTACATTTTTCTGCATTTACTATACCGCTTACTATACTGCTTACATTTTTCTGCGCTTCCTATACCTTACTATACCTCTTACATTTTTCTACGTTTACTATACCGCTTACTATACCGATTACATTTTTCTGCGTTTACTATACCGCTTACTATACCACTGACATTTTTTCTGTGTTACTATACCGCTTACTATACAGCTTACTATACCACTTACTATGCCGCTTACATTTTTCGCGTTACTATACTGCTTACTATACCGCTTACATTTTTCTGCTCTTAGTATACCGCTTACATTTTTCTGCGTTTACTATAGCGCTTACCTTTTTTTTCTGTGTTACTATACCGCTGACATTTTTCTGTGTTACTATACCGCTTAATATACCGCTTCTAAAGCACTTACTATACAGCTTACTATACCGCTTACTATAACGCTTACTATACCGCTTACATTTTTCTGCGCTTACTATACCGCTTACTATACTGCTTACATTTTTCTGCGCTTCCTATACCTTACTATACCTTTTACATTTTTCTACGTTTACTATACCGCTAACTATACCACTTACATTTTTCTGCGTTTACTATACCGCTTACTATACCACTTACATTTTTTCTGTGTTACTATACCGCTTACTATACAGCTTACTATACCGCTTTCTATGCCGCTTACATTTTTCTGCGTTACTATACCGCTTACTATACAGCTTACTATACCGCTTACTATACCACTTACATTTTTCTGCGTTTACTATACCGCTTACATTTTTTCTGTTTTACTATACCGCTTACATTTTTCTGCGCTTACTATACCGCTTCTACAGCATTTACTATACAGCTTACTATTCCGCTTACTATAACGCTTACATTTTTCTGCGTTACTATACCGCGTACTATACCGCTTACAATTTTCTGCGCTTGCTATACCGCTTACTATACTGCTTACATTTTTCTGAGCTTCCTATACCTTACTATAGCGCTTACATTTTTCTACGTTTACTATACCGCTAACTATACCACTTACATTTTTCTGCGTTTACTATACCGCTTACTATACAACTTACATTTTTTCTGTGTTACTATACCGCTTACTATACAGCTTACTATACCGCTTACTATGCCGCTTACATTTTTCTGCGTTACTATACCGCTTACTATACAGCTTACAATACCGCTTACTATACCACTTACATTTTTCTGCGTTTACTATACCGCTTACATTTTTTCTGTTTTACTATACCGCTTACATTTTTCTGCGCTTACTATACCGCTTCTACAGCATTTACTATACAGCTTACTATTCCGCTTACTATAACGCTTACTATAACGCTTACTATAACGCTTACATTTTTCTGCGTTACTATACCGCGTACTATACCGCTTACAATTTTCTGCGCTTACTATACCGCTTACTATACTGCTTACATTTTTCTGCGCTTCCTATACCTTACTATACCGCTTACATTTTCTACGTTATTATACCACTTACATATTTCTGCTTTACTATACCGCTTACTATGTCGCGTACTATACCGCTTACATTTTTCTGCGTTACTATACCGCTTACTATGTCGCGTACTATACCGCTTACATTTTTCTGCGTTACTATACCGCGTACTATACCGCTTACATTTTTCTGCGCTTACTATACCGCTTACTATGCCGCTTACATTTTTCTGAGCTTCCTATACCTTACTATAGCGCTTACATTTTTCTACGTTTACTATACCGCTAACTATACCACTTACATTTTTCTGCGTTTACTATACCGCTTACTATACAACTTACATTTTTTCTGTGTTACTATACCGCTTACTATACAGCTTACTATACCGCTTACTATGCCGCTTACATTTTTCTGCGTTACTATACCGCTTACTATACAGCTTACAATACCGCTTACTATACCACTTACATTTTTCTGCGTTTACTATACCGCTTACATTTTTTCTGTTTTACTATACCGCTTACATTTTTCTGCGCTTACTATACCGCTTCTACAGCATTTACTATACAGCTTACTATTCCGCTTACTATAACGCTTACTATAACGCTTACTATAACGCTTACATTTTTCTGCGTTACTATACCGCGTACTATACCGCTTACAATTTTCTGCGCTTACTATACCGCTTACTATACTGCTTACATTTTTCTGCGCTTCCTATACCTTACTATACCGCTTACATTTTCTACGTTATTATACCACTTACATATTTCTGCTTTACTATACCGCTTACATTTTTCTGCGTTACTATACCGCTTACTATGTCGCGTACTATATCGCTTACATTTTTCTGCGTTACTATACCGCGTACTATACCGCTTACATTTTTCTGCGCTTACTATACCGCTTACTATGCCGCTTACATTTTTCTGAGCTTTCTATACCGCTTACATTTTTCTGCGCTTACTATACCGCTTACATTTTTCTGCGTTTACTATACCGCTTCCTATACCACTTGCATTTTTTTGCGTTTACTATACCGCTTGCACTTTTTCTGTGTTACTATACCGCTTACATTTTTCTGCGCTTAACATACCACTTCTATACCGCTTACTATACAGCTTACTATACCGCTTATATTTTTCTGTGCTTACTATACCACTTACATTTTTCTGCGCTTACTATAACGCTTATTATACCGCGGTGCAATAGCGCACAGGCAAGCTTGCGCTGCGCCCGTCCCGCCCTAGATCATACCTAACTATACACAATACATGCACATACTTATATACAGAGGTGTCGGTTACAGTAACAGTGTCGCGAGTTCAATGGTTTTTTCCCATCTCAAAAAAAGCCCAACGCGCCTAAAGAAGTTTTCACTTCAATAAACTCAAAAAAGTACAATAAGTTATGTATTCATTATTCAGCTCCTGGTGGCCGACTTTTGGATATGTAAGTAAAATTAATACCCAATGGTCGGCCACATTAAAATTAATTAAAAGCAACAAATTTATTTACTTTTTATAATCAAACACATTAGTTTATTTACCCTGCTAATATTCTAGCCTTATAATTTTAGAAAAAAATAAAAAATTAATTAATACTTGCCTTTTAAAATAATTGCCATCTGTTAACAAAACAAGAACGAAAAATCATGCATCAAGCATAGATTATGTAACACTTTCCAACGTTTCCAAAATAATTTTACGAATCATACTCTTTAATAAGCTAAAAGATAACATCTAAGTAATCCGAATACTTTTATTCAGCCCTGTATAGGATCTATAGATTTGTATATATACTACATAGGATGCTAAATTTTAGTTCAGTTAGGGAACACGTAGCACAGTTTAAAATTCTCCGTCTGGAGTTAAATAATACGGAAATGTGTTCCCGAACTTTTGTGCTTCCCTGTATAGGATCTACAGAATTTATACACACCACGTAATATACAAAAAGCGATTTAAAATTAAAATCGCATTCAGTAACTTAAAACGCACTTCCAAGAATTATTGTTAACATACAGTAGAGAATTCTTTTGTGTGTCCCTGTAAATGAACGATGACTGCTATACACACAATATTCTGTAGTAAGTCTCTTGTAATGAACCTTATATAAATTTCAATGCGTTTAAAATAGTGAAACATTATTTAAATAAACCGCAGACGATTTTTCTCCATAGACGTAATGTAACGGAATTCTTTTGACTGTCCCTGTAAAGTAAGTATAAGTGCTATGCACACCCTATTCCATATTAAGCTTCTTCTAATGCACCTTAGTGATATATATAAATTTCAATGCGTTTAAAATAGTGAAACATTATTTAAATAAACCGCAAATGATTTTTCCTCATAGACCGCAATGTAACGGAATTCTTTTGAGTGTCCCTGTAAAAAAACTATAAGTGCTACACACTTCCGTTGAAATAGGGAACATGCTATAGATAACGATTATAACATATAAAAATTGCAGGGCAATCCGAGCATATTTACGGGAGTTAGAGCACGGCCAGACGGCAGACGGCCAGACGGCCAGACGGCAGACGGCCAGACGGCCAGACGGCAGACGGCCAGACGGCCAGACAAACCGAAGTCATAAACACTTTTCAACTAGGTTGGAAAGTGTTAAAAATAGGGAAAATGGCGATTTGACCTCAATCTTGAAAAAAATGGCTGATTACAAATTCAATAAAAGTACCCATAATTCTTTGGTGATGGTTTATGACTTATGAAAGATGGTTGCATGTAACCAAATTGTAATATTTCATTTAGAACCAAAAATAAGCTATGCGTAAGGCATTTTATATCAATGTGGCCGACTATTGGGGGGTGGCCGACTATTGGTACATTTACCCTATTGTATTTCTAAAAGATGGATTAACAAATTCTGATCTATAAAAAAAGTCTCCACAACTATCCCCTAAAAACTTTGTTTGATTTATGCTTTGTTAATTCTGATGCATTTTTTTTCAAATTTTGAAGGGCGTGTGAAGGAATGGAACTGAGCCACGTAAAAAGCATGTTATAAAACATAACTAAAATCTTTATACATGTGAATGTGTTTGAATGAAGTTGATAGAATTTTTTTTTTTGTTCTTGATATCAATTCTAAAATTAGTGGTTCTTTAATTAATTCCTTGAGACACACAGATATTTTTTTACAAAGAAATGAAGAAAGAATTTAATTATTATCTTTATTTAAATTACATTAAGATATATTTTTAGAATAGTTTTTAATACTATTTAATGTTTCTGAAAAAACTAATCAGATATAAAAAAAAAACTATAGTAATTAATTTTTGTTTCTAAAACAAAAATAATTTTTATAATGATTTAATAAATGATACAAAAACTTTTACTATCGATATAAAAACACTAAATCAGATTTGTTTCCAATTCAATTATTTTTTTCTTTTAATAAAAGTCTTAATTTTATGACTGATAAAAAAACTTCATTATCAGTTTAAAATCAAGTTAAAAAAAATTAAAACGAATTATCTACAAGAAAAATGCAGAATAGAAATAAATGACTTTTGCATCGAATTATTTTTAAGTCGTAAAATCATCAATCATTTCTAAAATGCATCAATAAAAAATCAGTTCATTATGAAAATATTATGAAAAGGAAGCTTTATTTCGAAAAAACAATATTTATTTATTTTTTTTTATTTTTTTTAGGATGGTCAACACAAATTATTTTCCATTGATATATACATGAGAAAATTAAGCTATAGTAGTAAAAAGTAAAATTACTGTAACATGATAAATAAATCCTACAACGAAATTGTATTTTTAAAATTTTTATTCGTTATTTGTCTTTAAAATATTGAGTAACATCATTCAGAAAAATGTATATCAACATGAAAGGCATTGAAATATAGAATATTCATTATTTAATAATTATTTTTAAATGCAAAGATTTCTGTGTTATTCTTTAAACACGCAGTAAATATGCGCGGTGTTTCTACAGCATTTTAAAGAACAATCGAGAACAGAATATAAAGTTACCCTTTTCTTTCAACATTCTAAAATAACAGTAAACAAATTTTTCTCTTCATAAATTGGATTGTGTATCTGACTTAAGCAAAGAAATAAATTCTTTTTTGTCTTAGGAATCTACTAAATAACTTCAATCACAAAGAATATTTTCTTCTAAAACTGCAAATGTTTGTTTTAAGAGATTTATATAATATTTTTCTAGTGTAACACGAAGATTATTATGAAATTTTATTACTGAGCTCATTACAGAGATAAATAAGTATCAGGAAAATTGTTTATCTTTTATGACCCGAAGGTGTTTTAAAGAAACATAACAAAATTTCTTATAAAATTCATTTAACAAATCGAGTGTTATAGATACTTTAATTTATCATCTTCTAAAAGCACAATTCATTGCTAAAAACAAAAAAAAATATATCAAACAAAAATTTTCTTCTTTATCTATAACAGATAAGCTTCTCGTTGCTGAAATAATCAGAGTGAAATGTTTAAGCTCTGAAAAATATCTATAATTTCACAAAATACTATTAAATTTTTACAAATTCTACAAAAAATAAACGCAACTAAGAAATTATGTGAGAAGATATGAAATATCTCACAAAACCATAAATAAATTGAATATAATAAAATATCACTATAGTATTATGAACGACTTTATACAACGACAATATGAAGCAAATTTAATTAAAAACTATAAATCGCATCACTGAAAATTAAGTTAATTAGAACACGTGCAACTGTAAAATTTAGAGACTGGAGCTTCCTAGTCCTTGTTAAATGTACTCGAGATCTATGCATTGAATTTTAATTGTTGAATATCGTTGTACTGAACATGGAAAGAACATTCTCTCCACCAAATTGGGAAAACGTGCTAGCCAAACACGTAAAACTTTGCAGCAAGTTTACGGTAATGACGCATTATAACGTTCTTACATTTTTGAATAGTTTCGACGTATTCGTGATGCACCCCATGAAGCATTTTTTTAAAACAAAGCATGGCATCATACAGTTAAATCACTTTTCATACTTTTCAGTCATGGCACCCGCAGACTCTTTCTTGTTTCCCAAACTGAAAACATCACTAAAGGGAACAACATTGCTGGATATTGATAAGAACAAGGTAAACGTGACGTCCAAAATTAAGAGGATTCCAAACATGACTTTGCAAGTTGTTTTAAACAATTCCACAGCCGCGCTCAAAAGTGTGTTACGTCAGACGGAACTAACTTCGACAAATATTAAGCAGTTATGTACTGTAGATTCATATTTCAGAAGTTATTTTACCAGTAGTCGTGGAAACTAATAGCCACGCCTTGTAGATGTTGCGTATCATGTAGTTGCATTTCATATAACATGACAATATCGTATTTACTAACATTCGCAGAATGCAAACTAGGTCAATATCACACGATTTCGGGAAAAGCCATTAAACAATTTTGGCAGAGATATTTAAGCTTTATGCATGTGACACAAGATAAAGCCGCTGGGGAGATTTCTAATTGAACATTGAGTAATACGGCATTTAAAACATAAATCATTATATATATATATATATATATATATATATCTTAATATTTCCGAGAAGATTTTTTCTTGAAACCCCATAAGGGGCCGTCAACAAATTGAAGAAAAACGAATATCTTTTGGATAACCCTGTAAAAACTATCACAAAAGCGTTGAAACGGTATCACACGCTTAGGAGGCTTATTGTAATAATTTGGGTTCATTTTTATGAAGATAGCATGTATACTCGAAGAGAAATTCAGGTTTTTATAAAAACGGTCCCAAATTTTACGACGTTTTTTGCTTATAATGTGCAGAGTTTTTAATATAAAAACAAGTTATTTTCAGAAAATATGACAAACAAAATTATACACAATACCCTGTAATCAGAATTAAAAAATAATAATAATTGCATGAAAAATGAGCAGGTTTACTAAATATTTTTTCACTGCGCATGCGCGAATTCAATCAAAATATACTGTGCATAATATATTAGCTAAATATATAGACCAACTTTTATGAAAGTCTCAAAAACATAGCATGGAAATTCTGATAGTGATTGTCGATAGAATAAGCTCGAAATTCGCTGTTTCCAAAAGGAAGCAAAAAGATGAGGGGTTGTATCAAATATAGAATGAGAGACGCTTCATTCTTATTATGTCAACTTTCCAAAGCTAGTATATTTGGATACAACCCCTCATCTTTTTGCCTCCTTTTGGAAACAGCGAATTTTGAGCTTATTCTATCGACGGTCACTATCAAAATTTTCAAGCTATGTTTTTGAGACTTTAATAAAAGTTGGTCTATATATTTAGCTAATATATTATGCACAGTATATTTTGATTGAATTCGCGCATGCGCAGTGAAAAAATATTTAGTAAACCTGCTCATTTTTCATGAATTTGTTATTATTTTTTAATTCTGATTGCAGGGTATTGTGTATAATTTTGTTTGTCATATTTTCTGAAAATAACTTGTTTTTATATTAAAAACTCTGCAAATTATAAGCAAAAAACTTCGTAAAATTTGGGACTGTTTTTATAAACACCTGAATTTCTCTTCGAGTATACATGCTATCTTCATAAAAATGAACCCAAATTATTACAATAAGCCTCCTAAGCGTGTGATACCGTTTCAACGCTTTTGTGATATTGGTTTTTACAGGGTTATCGGAAACGTATTCGTTTTTCTTCAATTTGTTGACAGCCCCTTATGGGGTTTCAAGAAAAAATCTTCTCGGAAATATATGACGTTGATCATGTTGTTTACACTCCTAAAGTTTCAAGATAATTCCTCATGTATCTTTCCAGATATTTAACAAATTATAATAAAAACAACTGCCCGCTTATGTTTTAAATTATGAAAATATACACATAAATAACAGGGTTTACACATTTCTATTATAATTGTTTAACATATTTCTTTGTCTTATTTAAGTGCAGTAAAATACTGCCAATTCCATGAACCAACAAGATGGTTGCAAATTCTCTATAATAAAAATAAAAAAAATAAATTTTCTTTTTATTAATAATGTTGTTATATTCATTGCAAATTACAAGGAGTGTTGGAACATTGAAATTTAATAAATGGAATTCTCTGAGGAGTCGATTACTACAACATTATAGAGTTTTAAAAAATAAAATATAAAGTGATATTTGTTTTTTATAAATATTATATAATTATAGATAATATTATATAATATATTTTATATATTATATTATATAATAACATTATATAGTTTATGTTCTAGTTTAATATTATGGACATATTAGTAAATTCTGTATTATTACATTCATTTTATTAAATGAAAAATAATCATTTATCAAAGCTTTTATCCTATTAAATGAAACTAAGAAATAATAGATCTTAAACCTATAATCGCCAAATAGAAAAAAATAATTATATAACCTTTCTTGTCATTCGTGTATTATCAAGATTCCAAAAATTATTTCCTATAATTCAAAAATTTCCAAGTTAACGTAAACGGCGAAAATAATGAAAATTAATGAACAATGTCTTTGAAAATATTGAATGTTTTTATCAAAAGAAGTTGTATTTTATTCAGAATTTCCTTTTCTTCTTCAAAGAAAATAAAATCTATTTTTCAAGTACCATTTCGTATGTTGCAGTTAACTAAATTATTTGTTTTTTATATTCGTCGTTTTTTTTAAAAAATGAATCATATAAAATACATCTGAAAATGGGATATTTAAGCACGGGTCGATCGAATTCTTCTGCAGTCCTTTCTATATTTCATACAGTACAAATAGAGTACATTCATTCACTGAATTTTTTTTATATGTTAAACGAAGTTATGTAATGTACTTCAGATTTTTTCCAGATAAAGCCGTCCTTTCCGGAAATAATTTCTATTTACTATCTACAAATAAGTTTCATTTTGAGAATAAAGAATTTCGACAAATTTAAGTAATTTCAATATCAATATTTGCTAAAATAATTTAGAAGTATTTGCATAATGAGAATCAAGTGTACTTGTTTTGATAATCCATTCTGCAAGAATTGATGTCTGAGTTTTTCGTTTTTGAAATATCAAAATTTATTAAATAAGATTGTAAAGAACAGTAATGAGCGATGATAAATATTTGTGCATGCATTTATAAATATTATTTTTTCTCACACACTTAGTATTTAGCATTCCAACTAGCGAAAAAAACAATGTAAGAAATACATATTGTTCGTGTCATTTGGACTGATGAATGAATATATAATCTTGGATTCATGGAACCCTTCTCCTCTTCTCTTTAACACGTTTAAGAAGAAGTTGCATTTTTTAGCCGAGATTTACAATGCGATTTTCAGTGTTTATGGGGTTGGTTCAAAGTGATAGGTGCAATGTCAAGATAGATGCAATGTTTGTTAATTTTATAAGAAGTCTTGATTTTATACAATTTTCATTCAAAATTATCGAATTTTAGTTATTTTTACATATTGCATGCTGAACTGAAATCTTAAACTTGGCAGTGGGGCCACGGAATTCTTTTTTAAATAGATAGAAATAAATTATTAATAGTACTGTTTCATAGCAATAAATTGTCTTGAATAAAATGTTGATGGCGCACGTTTTCGTGTGGTATGCATAGAGAAGAGAAAGAAGTGAAGAGAGCTTTGGTAACCCTAAAATGGATCCGAATTACAGTCTCGTGACTATAATAGTCACTTGCTATGTTCTTTTCTTTTCTTGTATTATTTTCATTGACGAAACGAAAGTACGAAATTTGGCATCTGATTTTATCGTAAATGGATAGCATATAATTGTAACAGCAAAATAAACATATTACAGTATCTTTAAATTAAAGTTAAAAGCATCTTTTACTATATTAAATAGATTTTAAGTCGTTTTGTTTTACTCCCATTATATTTTTGCGTTAGTTTACTCCACAGTTTCATTTAGTATATTTTTAATTTATATTGTTAATAAAGGAAAAATGAAATTATTTTCGCTGGTCTATAAATTATGAAATGAAAATGATAAACGCGTTTTAAATATTGCATATTTCCATTCTTCCCTGAATTCTACAAACAGAGGATTTTCTTATTTTTACGTGTTAAAGATTCCATCTATTACAGCTACTGCAGTAATCACATATATCTTGAGCAATATAATTTAAAAAAACCATATTGTGAAAAATGATTAAATAATTGAATCTAGCAGTTGTTAATTTTATATAAAATTTAATTAATGCCCAACACTGGCTAAAAAATGAAATTGTATTTATATATCACATACTTAAATTAGGCTTATGTTGACAGTAGTATATGTATTAGTAAATAATAAAAAGAAATGAACAAATTATTGCATAATTTTTGTAATTTTTTTGCATTTCACTTGCGTAATCTGGACTTTGACTATTTTTATAATTTTTTTCACGACCGGCAACAAGCGATATTGCCAAGCAAGCGATAAAGTGCCAAATCTGGAAACCTTTACATGAGTAGGACCGGTCATGTTGATGCCACTTTTCAAGGAAATCCTCTATGGAAAGCGCATTCTACCCTTATCTCTTCCCTATGGTGGTATGGCACTGTGGAAATACATCTGGCACACACATTTTGTGTGCCATGGCGGTCAGTGTGTTAAATGAAACGACGATAAAGTCGACAAATCACATATTTTTTTCTGATCAAATGCCTTTCCCAGGAATGATAATATTTAGTTTTTTTTACGAAATATCAGTTTCATCACATGGTTTCTTAAACATTACAATAAAATAAAAACATTTCACATGAGGCGTAAAATATATCCATTTATAAAGCCAAATAATTGTGGTGTAACTAAATTATCTCTATCTCTATAAAAGAGTAAGTGTCTGTCTGCCTGCCTTCCACCCTTATAGTAAAATATATCCATTTATAAAGCCAAATAATTGTGGTGTAACTAAATTATCTCTATCTCTATAAAAGAGTAAGTGTCTGTCTGCCTGCCTTCCCCCCGGATTTCTCCGTAATTATATCACCTAGGACTCTAAAATTTTTGTCATGTGTAGATGTTGTCACCGGACAGTATACCTCGGGGCCGGATTTTTAAATTTTAATTTATATATATTTTTAAAATTAAAACGTGTATATGGAATTTTGGGTTCGAGGCTATTTCAAGCCCTCCCAGCGAAGCGACAGACCATATCCAGCGACCAGTGCATATGACATTCTGGTTTGAGGCTATTTACAATCCGCCAATGCGAGCAGGCGAAAGGTCTGTCCATAGCCCCAAACATTCACTGCTCGGAGCTTATCCGCCAATGAGAGCAGGCGAAACGTCTGTCCATAGCCCCAAACATTCACTGCTCGGAGCTTTTAGCCTGGCTAACAAGATCAAACAGCAGTTTTTACTGTTGAGCTATAGTTTTCTATTTTTAAACATTTTAGAATTGTAAAATATATTTTTTACTAATTTAAATTCCCGTAAGTTAGTTTCTTTAGTTTCTGTTCCTTTTTATATATTTATTTTAAGTTTCCGTAAGTTATAGTTTATTTACTTTCTGTTCAGTGAAGTGTAAGATGAAATAGGCCTAAACCCAGTGACAGAACTATTTTCGTGTGTCTGCAACGCTAATAATATTTCAAAAATAGTTTGAAATATGCAATATATATCATATTAAGTTCCCGATAGTTAGTTTTGTCACTGGGGTTTAGGCCTATTTCATCTTACACTTCACTGAACAGAAAGTATATCTTCATGTATCTGCAACGCTTATAATATTTAAAAAAACTATTCTTGACTGTATTTTTAGTTAGTTTGTTTCATTTTTTAACATTTTTAGTATGAAAATATTCAGTAAATAATTTGTGCAATGCTTAAAATATTTAAAAAAAACTGTTTTTGACTGTATTTTTAGTTAGTTTGTTTCATTTTTTAACATTTTTAGTATAAAAATATTCAGTAAATAATTTGAGTTTTTGGGCGGTTAGGAATCCATTGTGATTTATTTTTTACGTCATACTTACAAATTAAATATTTTTGATGGAAAGAAACAATTTACATTAAATTTTTGAGTATTTATTTATTGTTTACAATTTTTTCCTG
Source organism: Maratus michaelseni (assembly GCA_963931845.1). NCBI lineage: Eukaryota > Metazoa > Arthropoda > Arachnida > Araneae > Salticidae > Maratus > Maratus michaelseni. The sequence continues at coordinate 82,644,374 of OZ007589.1, forward strand.
TAATTGTTTTGGACTACATTTTTAGTTCCCGAGAATGGTGAATTCATAACATGCGATAAATTGTTAAGATGTATGTTCTCATTAAGATTTGTTATTGAACTCCATTTAAGAACCATTTTTAACTCCATTTAAGAAGTTTCATTTAAGAACTTTTTTAGTCGCCCAAGAATCTAATGTTTTTCTTGAACTTTATTTAGAATAAAATGAAAACATTCAGTAAATAATTATTAAATTGTTTTGATGAACTGATTGGAAATTCCAAATTCGTGAAATATTTAGGATTTGCATTTTGTGACATGAGTTTCATAAAAATCACACATGAATGGACTCTTAATCACCTGAGAACGGAAATTATTTGCTGAATGTTTTCATTTTTTTGGAAGTAAAGTTCAAAAAAAGCAGTTGATTCTTGGGCGACTGAAAACATCCTTTAATGAAACAGATTTGCTGAGCTGTTTCTATGTATTCATTATTTTTTTGTTGGGACGTTTTTGAGTGATGTTTATGACTTCATAGATAGAAACAATATTTACTTAATGTTTTACTTTTTGATAAAATTAACATATAGGACAAAATTAGCACTCGCCAATCGGCGAATAATACTGAAAATTTGTCGATTGACTGTTTTGCCACCACTGGCAATCTTATTAGTCACACTCGCCAATTTTTTTCCCCTGCTATCTTTTGATGTATTTCAAAACCATTTGGTAAATTTCACATATCCCCCCCCCCAAAAAAAAAATATATATATATATATATTTGACAAATTTTGATTTTTTTTTCGAAACCATTTGATTTTTTTTCCCCTGAGACCATTTGATGAATTTTGAGATTTTTCAATTATCAAATGATGAATTTTGCAATTTTTCAACTATCGACCCAGCTAAAAATGAACTGCAGTTTTTCTACAGAAGTGAAGTATTTTTAAAGTTTTTCTACAGGCAACTGTAGATTTTCTGTAGTACAATCTTGACTGTAAAAATACTTCAGTTATTTTGCAGTTAATGTGAAGTAATTTTGCAGTAATTTATTTCAAAAATACTGTGAGCTTTTATCTGCAAAAATACTGCAGTTTACGTGAATTTATGTTATAATCATAAATTAAAAAAATAATGAGACTTTACATCTGTAGTAAAACTGTAGTAAATTTGAAGTATTTTTGCAGTCATTATTTCAGTATTATATTTTCTGATGTATCTGCAGTATAACTGCAGTTAATTTAAGGTAATTTTACAGAACTTAATTTTAGTAAGTTTGTGAGATATTTTCTGCAATTTATCTGCAGTTTTAAAAGCTAAGCAATATTAAAGTCTTTCAGTTTTTGACAATATTGCGTATTTACTTTGTTATTAATAATTAACACTGTTTTCAAGCCTTTTAGTTTAATGGGACACTAAATTGAACAAAATTAAAAATCCTCGGGTGTTGGGGGGGGTGGGGGGGTGGGGGGGAACACTGCTTTGAACCACCCATTTTGAGATAAATTTTTAACACATAAATATATATATAAAAAAAAACTTTCATGGGGAATTTAAGGGGGAAAGTCTGCCCTTCGCCCCAACGGGAAATTTGTACTTTCTCTTAGTGTTTAATTACTTTAAATTACTAGAAAAAAGAATAAATTTACTGTTTTACAAAATCGGTCAAAATAAAAAATTAAATAAAATTTCAAAATCCAGGGAGGGTTAATGACGCCCCCCCCCTCCAACGGAAAATTCTTAGTTCCTCTTTTAAGTTACTCTAAAAGAACCAATTTTATTATGCTGTTCAAAATCGGAGAAAACGTAATTTTAGTTACTTAAACTTTAAAATTCAGGAAGAAAGTAGTAATTGAACACCCGCCCCACACACACACACACCCTACACACAACGAAAAAATCTTAGTTTTTTTATTTTAAGTTTATTATTATTATTATTATTATTATTTATTTTGGTTATTTTAATTATTTAGTTATTTAAATTTCAAAATTGAGGGAGGAGTAAATTGCCTTTCCACTTATTAACTACAGGCATGATGATTTCCAGTTTTTAAGAAAATTTTACTTCAAAAAACAAGTGAAAAATGTAAATCTCCTTTTGAACATTTGATTTTTTTTTTCGTAACTGACTATGTGAAGAAACGCTACATCTCAACTCAACTCCGATTCTGATCGTTCTGTTTACATTTTGACGGCGACGGCACGGCGGTAAGCGGTAAGTGCAAGCGTTTGTATATTATTTTCTGTAATTCGCTAGCTTTGTTAATATAATAATTAATGCCGCAATTTTTTAAATGTTTATATATAGCCATAAAATGGCTAAAAATATGTACCGACAGACACTTCTACAAATCTAGATCGATTAAAAAATTGGATACATTCAACGTATTTATAAAGTACCACGTTGTCTTGCCAAAAAAAATTATTTCGGAGGAGATTTGTACTGTCAATGTGTCGTCCATATTATGTTATTTTAGACTTTTTTTTAATACTGTAATAGCGATGGAGTTAATTTAAAGTTTGTTGCCCCTACAATTTACGATTATGCCAAGGTTGCAGCTATGATTTTATCAAAATCATCGCCAAGCTTACATATGCATCGTATATATGAATATATATATATATATATATATTACACACCAAACACTCATATTAATGCTATATACGTCATTTTATATATATTATTTGCATCATATGACTATAACTTTCGGCCACATAAATCACGAAATGTTGAACACATATAGTATTATTATAATGTCATATATGCTTTATAATTTGATAAATTTTGGTCACTAGATGTTTTTTCTTATATTAATTTTACATTATTTTGTAATACAAAATGCAAAAAATGAATCCTGAAATGTGTTTTATGGTGTTGAATGGATAAATAAGTTAAAAAAAATTATTTTCTTTAAATCCAAAGTTTTTATTATTACAAACAAGTAACAGCATCCAAAATTTTAAAATAAGCTATCAAGCTGGGGTGTAAAAATCTAGGAGTCAATGGTCCAATTCTCACCACTAAATTTTATTAGTATTCTTCGGCTAATTTTTATTATTATACTTCACCTAAATTTTATCAGTATTCTTATTAGTCGAAGAATATTAAAAATTTAGTGGTAGTAATCTACCCATTGGCGACTGGATTTTTACACCCCTGGTGTCAAGTATAAAAATATAGCAACAAATATTTTGCTATTAATTGAAAAATGTTAACTGACACCTGTAACATACCAATTTGGCAAACTATCTTGGAAAAATGGGAAAAAGCTTTTAATCACATTCCATGTAACATATCATCATTCAAGAGGACAATATTTAAAATAGCATTACTTTAAATTATAATTTTTATAAAGTTATTTTCCTCCTGGTACATTATTTGTAAACTTTGATTAAAAGCAATTGAAAATATATGTAAAAACCTTGAGAAACCATTAATTGGATTGACACTAATATTGACACACAGGCTAAGTACATTCAAGATCAACCCAAACAATATTATAAATTTCATTGTAACGATAAACGGCTCAAATATTTCATTAATTTTGTAATAAATATGAGTTATTTGAATTCACAATAACAAACTCTAAATTAACTCCATAACTATTAAAGAAAAGTTTAAAATAAGATAATATGAACAAAACTTTGAAAATACAAATATCCTATGAAATATTTTTTCTAGTAAGGCTTTTATATATACGTTGAATCTATCTAATTTTTTTAAGAGAAACCAGTTTTGAAGAAGTGTCTGTCGGTACATATTTTTAGCTATCTTATGGCTATGTATAAACATTTAAAAAATTAATTAAGGTGTTAATTATTATATTAACAACGTTAGCGAATTACGGAAAATAATGGACGAACGCTGTCACTTATTGCTCAATGCCGAGAGTCGCATGTAAAACGTAAACGGGTTTAGAGTTTAGCTATAGGTGAAAATTAACAGTGGCTATATTCACCACATAGCGATTAAAGTTGTAAAACGGCAATTAAAACATTTGTCATTGTTTACCACCTCTGCTTTCAGGTAACACATTCCATGGCAATCCTTGAGCGACTAATTTTGCATTCCCCCCCCACAAACGGGTGAAGAATTTCATGATCCCCCCCCCCCACGAAGACCAGGGCAAGGTCGTAGACGGGCAACAACGCCCAATGAAGATCGGTATTTAGCGTTAACAGCTCGGAGACACCGAAACATGAACGCTACTCTTCTCCAACAACACCTTCGCTCGGCTACAGGCACCACGATTTCAACTCAGACTGTCCGAAACCGGCTCCATGCTGTAGGTCTGTATGCTCGCCGACCGATGGTATGTGTTAGATTAACATCAAGGCATCGTCGCGACCGCAGGGAGTGGGCAACCGAGCATGTCAATTGGAGGAGAAATGAATGGAGCAATATTCTGTTTTCTGACGAGTCCCGTTTTTCTGTGCATCCGGATAATATGCGTATTTTTATCTGGAGGGACCGTGGCAGTAGGAATAATCCTGCGTTCGTGCACGAAAGTGTCAGATTTGGCGGTGGAGGAGTGTTGGTGTATGGTGGCATCTCCATTGACGGGCGCACTGACCTCTACATCATTCGAGATGGAGCTCTGACTGGTCGCCGATATAGGGATGAGATCCGCAGACCTATTGTAGTCTCTTACGCTGCAGCAATCGGAGATAACTTCATTTTAATGGACGATAACTGCAGGCCACATCGTGCAAACCTGGTGGAGGATTTCCTTTTCGAGGAAGGAATCGTTCGAATGGAATGGCCAGCGTGTTCTCCAGACATGAATCCAATCGAGCACGTTTGGGACGCTCTAGGAAGACGAGTTTCTGGCCGCCAACAACCCCCACAAACTCTCCAAAAACTGGAAAGAGCTCTTCTGGAAGAGTGGGGCAGAATACCCCAACTCGTCATTAATAGCCTCATTGAGTCCATGCGTCAAAGGTGTTCAACGTTGCTGGCCGCCCGTGGAAACCATACCCCCTACTGAAAATGATTTTCTTTGAAGAAAACACCTTTTCTTATTTTTTTTTCTCATATGCACAAATTGTGTTTTTTTTCCTTTTGTACACAAATGCGCAATAAAATGCATTTTTTCTGCCAAACATGTGTAATTTATTCTCATGTAACCTACTATGTCTGTCGACCATGTATCAATCAGCTAAAAAGTTTCCCAGATGCAAAATCCACCTAAAACTGCAATATCCTTTAATTGTTTTGAGCAGTGTATTATACAATACAGTTGTATATAAATGCTTCTGCAATTGTCTTTTAATATTTCTACTACATAATATTAACTATAGAGTGACAATATAGAAAGAAAGAAAGAAAGGGGTTACTCCAAATAGTATTATAGGCGACATTGTTGGCGCAGTGTATTTACCTTGTACGGATTGTAAAAATCAGTACACATTAAGCATAAGTACCAAAAATCAGTGAGTTACAGCCCGATTATGACACATTATCCACGACGATTAGGTGAGAATAATGATAAAATTTCTAATCTTCCGTAATCGAGTCTACTGCCAAGGTTAGCGTGAAATAAAAAATATATTAGCAACAATATGGTTTAATATAAATATATATATCATTAAAGGCTTTAGACATTAGATGAGAATAATGATAAATTTTCTAATCTTCCGTAATCAAGTCTACTGCCAAGGTTAGTGTGAAATAAAAAACATATTAGCAACAATATGGTTTAATATAAATATACGTATCATTAAAGGCTTTAGACATTAGATGAGAATAATGATAAATTTTCTAATCTTCTGTAATACTGCCAAGGTTAGCGTGAAATAAAAAATATATTAGCAACAATATAGTTTAATGTTAATATAGATATCATTAAAGGCTTTAAAGACATTAGATGAGAATAAAGATAAATTTTCTAATCTTCCGTACTCGAGTCTACTGTTGTAAATATAGATATCATTAAAGGCTTTAAAGACATTAGATGAGAATAATGATAAATTTTCTAATCTTCGATACTCGAGTCTACTGCTCAGGTTAACGTGAACTAAAAAAGATATTAGCAACAATATGATTTAATGTAAATATGGATATCACTAAAGTAATAAATAAATAAATAAACTTTCTAACCGAAAAAAAAGAACCGACTTCAAAAACTACTAAAAAGCGAAAAATAAACTTTTTAACCAAAAATTGAACTGACTTCAAAAACTACTAAAAAGCGAAAAATAAACTTTTTAACCAAAAATAGAACCGACTTCAAAAACTACTAAAAAGTGAAAAATTAATTTTTTAACCAAAAATAGAACCGACTTCAAGGACTACTACAAAGTAAAAAATAATTTTTTTTAGATAATAGTTAATAAGAAATTAAATTAAGAGCATTGTATTTACCATGCATATTATTATATTTATGTACATTAATTTGATTTTTTGGAGTTGGTGCCAGCCAAGCCAAGTACAAAATTCAAAACAAAATATCCAATATAAATCGTAACACGCGTATAAATTATATCTACATAAAAACGAGACAAAATAAAAATACATATAACTCATCAAATGGTAGAAAATACAATGATTTAAATGATTAACTAATTTCCAAAGCAATGTCTGTCGACATATAGTTGCTAATCTCATTTGAAAATATACATGTATAACGTCAGATGAAATATTTAAAAATGGTAATATGGCTTTAACTTGGCTTGGCTGGCACCGACTCCAAAAAATCAAATTAATGTACATAAATATAATAATATGCATGGTAAATACAATGCTCTTAATTTAATTTCTTATTAACTATTATCTAAAAAAAATTATTTTTTACTTTGTAGTAGTCCTTGAAGTCGGTTCTATTTTTGGTTAAAAAATTTATTACGTAGCCAATCGACAAAATACATGATTTTTACACACCGATCGATAAAATTCATGATTTTTATGCACTGGGTCGCTAAAAATCATGATTTTTACACGCCCGATCGACGAGATTCGTGATTTTTATGCATTTGATCGATGAAATTCAGGATTTTTACACTCCCGAATGGCGAAGTTTTTTTACGTAGCCGAACGACAAAATTCATTAATTTTTCTGAGCACGATTGAGAAAATTCATGATTTTACACGCACTATCGATGAAATTCAGGATTTTTGCACTCTTGAATGGTGAAATTTGCAATTTTTCTTCCGAAATTCAATTTGTGGGTTTTTTTTTTTCGGTTAATAAGCGTGAAGTGTACATATATATATAAGTTACTAACCGTTGTTTGAAGGAATTTCATGCATTCTAGAGATTGCTGCATTGTGAGTTTCGTGCATCCAGGAGTGTTTTTTTTTGGGGGGGGGGGGATTATTGTTGACGAAGCCTACATATATATATATATATATGTTACTAACTGCTGTTTGAATGAATTTCATGCATTCTCAAGATTGCTGCATGGTGAGTTTCATACATCCACGTTTTATTTTTCAGTTAATGTATGCGATGCATACATATATATGTTACTAACTGCTGTTTGAATGAATTTTATGCATTCTAGAGATTGCTGCATGGTGAGTTTCATGCATCCAGGATTTTTTTTCAGTTAATGTATGCGGAGTTAATGTTCGGTTAATGTACCTGCTTAATCCGGTAACGGATAATTGCATACCCCGCTTATATAAGTGTTTTCGCTGTCTCCTCTGATAATGGGATCCAGGATAATGGATATTCAGGGCCATGTTGCCTGCAAGTTTGTTGTAAATGTATCACTTGTACGTGCCACTATTCGAAAGAAGCTAAATTCTGCAATGTGAGAAGATGTGTGAAGAAATGTGAGAAGAATTTGTAAATACATTTGGTATTTAAATACGATGTAAATTATAAAGCATAAACATCAAATGTTAATAAAATGGTTTTTTTAAAATTTAAACCTTATTTTCACCATAATTGTATACAAGATAAAATTGGAAGAATCAGGACGCAACGTGGACAAATCAGGACGCAGGTAAGAGTAATTTTTGTAAATTTTAGCATTTTTTTTAGAAAAACAGAAAAGCATATATTTGTTTTGCTTTTAATATGAATTTTATGCAGTTATTTTTTATTAGCTGTAACATATGTAATATATTTTATTTCATAGTAAATGGTATATAATTTAGAAATTTACATATATATATATGTATCCTTTCATATAATTTATTTTATATATTCAAAATTATATAAATATTCAATGCACCTATAGATACTTTCTTTAAGAGATGCAAAAATATTCAAATTTGAAATTCACATTGTGGAAAAATTAGTTGCAATTAAAATTAATTTTTGCATTTAAATTTCGTGTACCGGTACACACTGGACCTACGGACACAGTGGACCACCCCTAATATTTTATTTATTTAAACTTTTTAAAAGCTTCTCTTATATCCTAATAGACAACAGCACTGCACTGATTATTTATAGCCTTCAGTTATGTTTAGCTCAGATTGAACTATTTTATCCTTATTGGTTGTTTTGAGCTTCTAAAAGTAAAATTTTTCATCATATTTCAATTTTTTTAGTAATTAAAGGTTGTAGATAAATAAGATAAAACAGCTTTTTTGTAAAGCTAAGATACTTGTTTTTATTTAACTTTAAAGTTAATATGTTTAAAAGGAAGCTATAAACAATATTAATACGATTATTTATTGAACTTCAACATGGGTCACAGTGGACCACCCACTCCTGGGGCACAGTGGTCCACAATCCACTCTGCTCCTGTAATGCAGAATGTTCAAAATGTTTAATAATTGCTTATTTACTATAAAGAAATATTGTTTAAAAGTAGTTATTTAACTGTAAAATAAAGTAAACAAAGAAAAATGACAATTTATTTAATATAGTAAGAAATATTAAACGCTAAAATTATTAAATAAAAAATATTATTATATTATTTTGTTTTGTATTTACTGCCTTTGATAAATGTAACTGTAGTCTAAATTGGTGATTATTCTATTCAAGTAAGATTCATGAGATGCAAATTGAATGGAAATCAGTTTATTTTTCCCGAAACTGTAGATGAATCTATTGTTGATGTCAATGATTTCATAATATTGCTCCCAGACCCAAAAGTATTTCAGGAAAGTTCCAGGCTCAATCATACTCATAAGTATTTTGGAATTTCATTTGCAAATTTTAATGTGCGCTGATTGTTTTGTACTTAAGTAATAACTTCAACTAAATTGCAATTGTTCCTGTATTAATCTGTTACTATTTTCAAAATATAATTCATTTTGTTTTTGTTCCAAAATGTTACTCGTAAATTTATATTACTATGTTATTTTGTGGGTAAAGGAAAAATAAAAAAGACTTAGATTAATGAAAAATAGACTTATATTGTATATTTCAGATAATACCTAATAGTGGTCCACTGTAGTCCACTTTACGGATGCATATAAAAAAAATTGAAAAATATATTGAAAACTATGTTATGATAAATGTATAAAGGTTTAAGGAATATTCAAAAATATTTTTATGCAGATCGGTTTGTCCATTAAAGAGAAAAATGTTTTTAACTGAAAAAGTGGTCCACTGTGTACTAGTCTCCCCTACATTTAATATTTAAAATTATCATCTAAATCTGCCACAATAGACTTCATTATGAATTGCTTATGAGATTAAAAATTTGTAATCCCTTTCGCACAATATATATATTCTCACAAGCTTTGTAATATATATTCTCACAAGCTACAAAGAAAATCTTTTTTTTTTTTGGGGGGGGGGAGGCAGTAAGTACATATTGAATAATCAAACAGTTACAGCAATTAAAAAAACAAGGATATTTTATAAAAATGTTTAAATGCTTGGGTAACAAAATTACAATGGACAAAGAAAATGTTATGTCCACTCTGATTTAAATTATTGTGCATCTATTTGCTTTATCAATTTGAAATTTCTGTAGAGGATTGAAAAGATATGCCATTATATAAAATATTATAATTTATTTTTTTAAAATTCATATACAATTATTTTTAATTGCAATTTTTATTGTTGCAATGGAATTACTAAATACACATTATCAATTTTCTTCTTCACATTGAATTTATTTATAAAATTGCACTTTTTATTACAAAATTTTAAAAGTAAGATTTTAATTTTTAGCCAATAACCATGTGTCCTTGATTTCAAAGAAATTGTCCAGTAATGAAACTATTGAAAAAATAAAAACAATTCAATACCATAAAAAAATCATTGCTTGAAGATTGAAGTACTATGATTATTATGAATACTTCACTCATCTTTCAATATTATTATTTTGAGTAAAGTCGTTCATACAATTTCTTGAATTCTTTCATTTTTCAAAATGTAACCATAATAATTGAAAAAGTCAGCCATGATCAAAAAATATTTTTCAGTGATGATTAATCGTTGTATGCATGATATATTTTATGCACAAATTGCATATAAATTGAGATATGAAAAAAAATATTTAATTAGATTTTAGTGCTGATTTTTTCATACAGAAGATTTAATATTTTATATATATACATATTTTGTAATAAATTTCTAAAAGGCTGCAGTGAAACTGCAAAAAAATGCAGTTGAAAGACCGCAGTGATTTGTCACAAATCATTGCAGTTTTTTTGAAGTCGACATAACTACACATTTACTGCAGTAAATACTTTTTTACATTAAAAACTTACTTATTATTATTGCTTACTTTTTTACATTAAAAAATTTTTCAATTTCATATGTTCAAATGATTTATTGTAGTACTTATTCCGGCTAGAATTACTGGAAAAATACAAAGGGCCGAGCGAGCTTGGACGGCGTAGCTGTCTCAATGTGAATTGCTCTGCAATTCACAGGGGGTTGGCAAGCGTTAGCAAGTAGGGGGACTGAGCCCCTAGTAAACATTGATTACACCAAGGGTGTCTGTAAAAACAGTAGAATTATTCAGGTCACCAAAAAGAAACAAGAGGTTCTCTATTTTAATGAACTACGGAAAGTTTGCAAAAAAAAAAAAAAAATGCAGTTGGGGAAACTACAGAAAATCTGCAGAAAAAATGCTGTTGGGAAACTACAGAAAAAATGCAGTTGGGAAACTGCGGTGATTTGGCCGATTCCACTACAGAATTTTTGAGGTTGATACAACTACAAAATTACTGCAGAATTTTTGAGGTTGATACAACTACAAAATTACTGCAGAATTTTTGAAGTCTATTCAACTGCAAAATTACTGCAGTAATTTAGCAGTTGTATCGACTTAAAAAAAACTGTAGTCGAATCGGCCAAATCACCGCAGTTTCTCAACTGCATTTTTTTTGCAGATTTTCTACAGTTCATTTTTAGCTGGGGATTGATGATTTTTGTTATTTTTCTGCTATCAATTGGTGAATTTTGCGATTTTTCTGCTATCAGTTGATGAATTTTGTGATTTTTCTGCTATCAGTTGATGAATTTTTTGATTTTTCCACTATCGGTTGATGAATTTTGTGATTTTTCCACTATCGGTTGATGAATTTTGATTTTTTCGCTATTAGTTGATGAATTTTTTTATTTTTCCGCTATCGATTGATGATTTTTGTTATTTATCGACTCTTTATTAACGAATTTCAAGCTTTTTTTTCCATGAACGTTCAACAAATCACACACGTTCTTTCCGCTGACGTTCGAATTGCGCACTTTATTTCCACTGTCCTTCGACGAATTTTGCAATTCTGTTCTGCAATTATTAGATGAATTTTGCAATTTTTCTCACGTGATTATTTGATGAATTTTGATATTTTTTTCTGAGACTATATGATGGATTTCTCAATTTTTTTTTCGCTATATTTTTCAAGATTGCTTGACAAATTCTGCTATTTATTTCCATGATTCCTTGACAATTTTTTTTTGTGGTCATTTCATGAATTTTGTGATTTTGCCTCAACTGACAAATTTTGCGATTTATTAACCGAGACAACTTGCAGAGTTCTATCACAGGGGTTTAGGCCTATTTCAATTAAGCGAAATTTTTGAGTATTTATTGTAATTTACAAAAAAGTAAATAAACAACATGAAGAAAATCCGGCTATTTTTTCCCCCTTGCCAATAAATAAATACTCAAAAATTTAATGTAAGATGTATGTTTTCATCAAAACAAAACTATTTAATTTGTAAGTATGAGGTAAAAAATGAATCACAATGGACTCCTAATCGCCCAAGAACTCAAATTATTATGAATGTTTATATAATTGAATGTTTTCCTTTTATAGAAAGTAAATTTCAAGAAAATCATTTGATTCTTGGGTGACTAAAAATGAAACAAACTGTCTAAAAATACAGTCAAAAACAGTAATAGGAAGACAGATTGTAAATGACAATGAATAAATACTCAAAAATTTTGTGGAAGATTTATGTTTTTATCAAAATAAAATAACATACAAAATGAAATAGCTTCTATTATTTTTAAAAAGAAAATAAAAATAAGTAAATAATAGTTTGATATAAATAAATATTGATACACGTTATTAGCATTGCAGACACATGAAGATAGTTCTGTCACAGGGGTTTAGGCCTATTTCAATTAAGCGAAAATTTTGAGTATTTAATGTTATTTACAAAAAAGTAAATAAACAACGGGTTCCATGTAACACGTAAATACTGATGTCATAATTAATTAGCACTACAACTGTAGCAATAATAGATTTATAGGATATATATATTGCGTATTTCAGACCATTTTTGAAATATTATTAGCGCTGCAGATACATGAAGATATACTTTCTGTTCAGTGAAGTGTAAGATGAAATTAGCCTAAACCCCAGTGACAGAACTAACTAATGGGAACTTAATATGATATATATTGCATATTTCAAACTTTTTTGAAATATTATTTCAATTGTGAGTTGCAGACACACGAAGATAGTTCTGTCACTAGGTTTAGGCCTATTTCATCTTACACTTCACTGAACAGGAAGTAAATAAACTAACTTACGGAAACTTAAATTAATAAAAACAATAAATTTCACAATATATGGAATGATACATTTAGTTAGCGCAGGAAAAAATTTTTTAATGCCTAAAAGAAAGGCTTTTGGTTTATGGCTAAAACATAAAATAAATATTTGATCCTTTGGCGAAATTTGCGTTTTCCCCGCGATCCTTTGATGAAATTCGCATTTTTCCGTGATCCTTTGACGAAATTTGCTTTTATAATGATCCTTTTACAATATTCGTGTTTTCTCTGCTGCCTTTTGATGAGATTCATGTCTTTTTAGCGATCCTTTTACAAAATTCGTGTTTTGTCAGCAATAATTTGATGAAATTCGTGTTTTTCTTGCGAACCTTTGACGAAATTCGCGTTTGCCAGCGATTCTTTGATAAAACATACTTTTTTCTACTATGATAGGGAAAAGCGGATTAGAATAGTTAGATAGGGAATAGATAAAGGGGGGGGGAAGGAATGACTTTTTATTTAATATCGTATTTATTCTACATCAACATCCTCTCACCACCAGGGACGCTTTGATATCTGTTTCTATGGGCTGGATCACGACGGGGTATGGCTCTTTCCACTCGACATCAATAGAGATTACCGATTTTAGTTCGGATTTTCACCACAGGGGTGCTTTCATATCTCTGGTTCTATGGGCTGGATCACGACGGGGTATGCCTCATTCGACTCGACATCGACAACCTTAATGATTTCAGTTATGTTCGTATAGAACATATTGTGCCCCTTGGCAGTGGAAGGTGTAACTAAAGGATTTTGCAGCTAACTCTGGTTCTATGGGTCACATCACGACACGGTTTGCCTCATTCGACTCGACATCAATAGAGCTTACTGATTTTAGTTCCAAGTTTCACCACCAAGGCGCACTTTTGTATCTCTAGTTCTATGGGCTGGATCATGACGGGGTATGCCTCATTCGACTCGACATCGATAACCTTAATTATTTCAGTTATGTTCGTATAGAACATATTGGGCCCGCTGGTGGTGGAAGGTGTAACTAAAGGATTTTGCAGCTAACTCGGGTTCTATGGGTCACATCACGACATGGTTTGGCTCATTCGACACAACATCAATAGAGCTTACCTATTTTAGTTCTGAGCTTCACCACAAGGGGCGCTTTCCTATCTCTGTTTCTATGAGCTGGATCACAATGGGGTATGGCTCTTTCCACTTGACATCGATAGAGCTAACTGATTTTAGTTCGGATTTTCACCATTAGGGGTGCTTTCCTATATCTGGTTCTATGGGCTGGATCACGACGGGGTATGGCTCATTCAACTCGACATAGATAGAGCTTATCGATTTTCACCACCAGGGGCGCTTTTCTATCTCTGATTCTATGGGCTGGATCATGAAGAGTATGGCTCTTTCCATTCAACTTACAGTAATGTATGGGAGTGTGTATGGTACGCCCAGTGTTTGCTGTCTAAGATAGCGGGGCCTCCAACATTGGATTTGTTTAAAAATAAAAAAATTGTTCAACACTGATTTCAGGTACATTTAAGGTTGTTGGCACGGGCAACGCCGGGCGGGTAAGCTAGTAGAATATAAATAACAAGAACGAAAATCATACGCCAAGCATAGATTATGAAACACTTTCCTACACTTCCAGAATACTTTAAGAAAAAACTTTACCGATTAATAAGGTGAAAGTTGATGTCTAAGTAAACAATTTGAAAAACGCATAACAAATTTCAAAACTCAATTTCAGAAATTGTCATCAGTAGTCGGAAGAATTATTTTGTTGAGCTCTGTACATGATCTATAGATTTGTATATATATATCGTAGGCTAATTGCGATATCCGGCTCTTTGCAAAGAGCCAACGCTGTTTGGAAAAAGCCGGGCTAATTGTAGAAACATATTCCTTTTTGCAATCAGCCTGATGATTTTCAGGCTTATTGCAAAGAGCCTATAGGCTAATTTAAATGACCACTTCTTTCAAAGTCAACCATTTTTTGACCAGCTGTTTGTTCAAATATCATGTTGAACCCAACCCGAACATGAAAATACCTTTTGAAATCAAACCGCAATTCGATCCGAATTTGACAAGAAAAATCCATCAAACCGTAACCCTATGCGAACAGGACAAAATAATTTCCGTCAACACGCCACAAAAACTCGAACATGAAAATTCAATTTGAAGTCAACCCGAAACCAAAAACATCCATCGAACCGGAAACTAATCCGAAAAGGACAAAATTATTTCCGTAGACATGCAACCCAACTCCAACCTAAATATTCAACCTGAAAATTCCATATGAAATCAACCCGAACCCCCAAACAATTCCATCGAACCGTAACCCGATCTGAACAGGGCAAAATAACTTCTATGGACACGCAACTCATCATGAACATGAAATTTTCATTTGAAGACCAACCGAACCCAAAAGAAGTTCCATCGAAGCAAAAACCGATACGAACACGACAAAATAATTTCCGTCGACAAGCAATCCAACCACAACCTGAAAATTCCATTTGAAGTCAACCCGAACTCAAAAAAATGTTCATCGAACCTTATTCTAATACGGACAGGACAAAGTAATTCCCGTCAACACGCAGTCCAACCCAAAAACAGAAAATTCCATTCGAAATCAACCCAAACCCCTAAATTGTTCCACTGAACTGAAAACCAATCTGAGCAAGACAAAATAATTTTCGTCGACAAGCAACAAAACCCGAACGTGAAAATTTCTTTTGAAGTCAACCCTAACCCCAAAAATGTTCCATCGAACCAAAAACGGATTCGAACAGGACACAATAATTTCCGTCGACACGCAACCCAACCCAGATTTATGTTTCTGCAAGTCGGGACATTTGGATTTTCACAAAGAAATTAACGAAATTAAGCAGAACTATGTTTCAGATGACTTAAAGTATAGTGTTTTAAGTTTTTTAAACGTTTGCTATAATTAACATTTTAAAATTATTCTTATATATTTCTAAATACTTTTTAATTATTAAAAAATATATTTTCCAATATTAAATGAATGACTCCGAGGCTCTCCTGAAACATTAATCTAATGCTACTAATTTACTAATTTTATTTTAAATAAAGTTTTCTTTCATAATATGTAAACAAACTAAAATTAGTTTAATTTTACTTCGGGTTCGGAAGTAGGTGTGTCGATTTCGGGTAGGGCTGCGGTTTGATAGAATTTTTGTGTCGTGTTCTAGTCGGATTGCGTGTTGACAGAAATTGTTTTACCGTGTTCGGAACTGTTTGCGGTTCGATGGAACTTTTCTGATGTTCGGGTTGATTTCAAATGAAATTTTTAGGTTTGGTTCGGGTTGCATATCGACGGAAATTATTTTGCCGTCTTCGTAACGTTTTAAGGTTCAATAGATTTTTTTTTTTTTTTTTTTTGGGGGGGGGGGGGGGGTTCAGATTGACTTCAAATGGAATATTCAGGTTCAGGCAGAGTTGCTTGTCGATGGAAGCTATTTTGTAATTTTCGAATCGGTTTTCGGTTCAAAGGAACATTTTGGGGTTCGGATTGATTTCAATAGCAATTTTCAAGTTCGGATCAGGTTTCATGTCAGCGGAAATTAGTTTGCCCTTTTTAGACCAGGTTGCGGTTCGATGAAATTTTTTTGTCGTGTTCGGATCGAGTTACGAGTGGACTTCAAACTGAATTTTAAAGTTCGGGTCAAATTGGTGTCGACGGAAATTATTTTGCGGGGTTCAGATCGGGTTTTTCTCGTAAGGTTAGGTTCGGTTTGCCTGTTAATTTCAATCGGAATTTTAAAGTTCGAATAGGATTGCTTGTCGACAGAAAGTATTTTGTGCTTTTCGGATTGATTTGCTGTTCGATGGAATTTTTTGGGGGGATCGGGTTGATTTCCAATGGAATTTTCAAGTTCGGGTCGGATTGCAAATTGAAGGAATTTATTTTGTCCATTTCGGATCGGGTTGCTGTTCGATGATTTTTTTTTTGTTGCTGTTGGGTTTGGGTCTGGTTTCCGGTTGACCTCAAACGGAATTTTCAATTTCAGGTCGGGTTACAGGTAGACGGAAATTATTTTGTCGGATTCGGATCGTGTTACGGTTTTATGTATATTTTTCTAAGTTTCAGGTCGGGTTGCATGTCGACGAAAATTATTTTATCGGAATCGGGTCGGGTTACTGTTTGATGTATTGTTTGATTTGCCTGTTCATTTTAATAAGAAGTTTCACTTTTGAGTCAGGTACAACATGATATTTGGACAAACATCTGATTAAAATCAGGTTGACTGTGAAACAAATGGTCATTTTTCAATCAGCCTAACGCTATCTAGGCTCTTTGTAATAAGCCTAAAAATATCAGGCTGATTGAGAAATAAATGACCCTATACCAATTAACCTAACGTTCTCTATGCTATTTGAAGTAAGCCTGAAAAACAACAGGATGATTGGAGAAAGTGAGATGATTTTCCAAATATCCTAGGCTCTTTGCAAAGAGCCTGATTTCGCAATTAGTCTACGGCATATATGTACTACATAGTACTCTAAAATTTAGTTCAGTTATTTAAATCCACTGCACAGTTACAAATTTCTACTCAACATATTCCGTCAATAAACCGAAATGTATTCGATATGTTTTGTGTTGCACTGTATATCATCTATAGCAATTATACACAGCAAGTAATATGAAAAAAATGTGTTAAATTTAAAAAAGCGTAACACAACTGAAAACGCCTTTCCAGCAATTATTGTTTATACACAGCACTGTATCCGAACACTTGTATGTATCCCTGTATATGAAGGATAAATGTCAGGCACAATATATTCAATATTAAGGATCTTATTGTGCACCTATATGATATATAACACTTTGAATATGTTTGAAATAAATAGTATAATATTATTAAAATACACTGCAAACGATTTTTCCCCATATACCGTAATGCAACGGAATTCGTATGAGTCCCTGTAACTGAACTATAAATGCTACACATTTCTTTTTCAATACCAAAAATGCCATAGTAAACCTCAATAACATATATCAATCGCCTGGAAATTTCGGTATATTTACCCGAATAAGAACATTTACCGACACACAAACCAAACACTTTTCAACTATATTGGAAACTGTTAATATCAATATTAGTATAATAACAGTATCATGGAAATGTATTTATAAAGTCATAAACCTGTAAAAAAAAATTCATTTTTTTATAAAAAAAAAGAACTAAATAGTTATTTTCTTAGGTTATCGGAAACAGTTCTTAATAAACGTAATGGAATGTAATTAGTGAGACATTTTACTGAAGCAAAACAAGTTTTGTAAAAAATGTTAACATCAAATGAAATATTATACGGAGTACTTACTCTACGTTTGGTTATTTTATTTTTGAAAACTCAAAATTCGAAATTACACTGATACGTACGACGAAACCGTCGCGGTTGTAGACATATGTATTAAATACCGCGTATGCTATGGTTTGGCATTGTTTAGATGCCTGTTTCTTAATGAATCTAAAAACATTCTGGTGTGCCGTAAGACTTGGGGATTACCTAAGAAATTCCGATCAATGGCACAGGAAGTATTTATCTCAAAAAATGCCGCATCCCCTTTTCAGTTGAACTCTCACAGAACGGAAAAATTTAAAAGACATATATGTTAATTAAAAACATGAGAAATTAAGGGTCGATTAGTTTTTTTTTTAATTTTGCCGTCTAAACAGCAGCATCTTTGACCCCACTCATTAATTTCGAACCACAAGTAATCAGCATTAACTCGGTTGCACCAATCCCCAAACAAGAAAGGCTACAATGACCCCCCCCCCTTTCCCCTCATTAGGAAATTCCACCAGATATTTTTAGAGAAATATTCATTATGTAAATTTATTTAAATATGCTTAAAACAAAGGGGGGCTGAGAGGATCGATACAAATAGTCAAATAGCAAATGATTTTTGCGGGAAAAATTATAGTTTGGCTTAAAAAGTTATTTGGAGTTTTATTTTTCATTTATACACATATTTTGAACGATACTGTATAAAAAGTAATATATATATATATATATATATAATATCCTTGACATATTTTTCATTCAACATGTATAGTATTCTTTGACATAATAACAATTAAGTAAACATTATGTCAATATATATAAAAAATGTCGACAAAAATAAACAAATATACATCATTTTACTTAATAGGTGTACGGATGCGAAATGATGACATAGATATATATACGACAATAAATAATTGTGTAACAAAATTGCTTTGAAAGGCGTAAACAAGAATAAAAATGATATATTATGGCTTTCTAAATTCCCAGACGCCATCTGATTTCTTTTGTCTTTCTTCATATAAAAACTAGAAGAGAAAAAAATAAGAATATATTGCAAGCGTATTGCAAAAGTTCTCAAAATAAGAAGCTACGAAATGTTGTGTACATGAAATAAACAAATTTATTTTTAAGGCACGAATGATTAATTAAGGTAATAATGAAATTCACTTTTTAATTAAATTATCTTATAAAAATATTGAAATGCATATTATGTTTACGTTTAATAAAAAAAAAAAATAACCAAAATTTTTGTTTCAATTTAATGGTTATTAACCGTAAATACAACATGCAATTTTTAGCAGTTGAAAAAATATATATATTTCATGCTGCTTTATATATATATATATATATAAATATATATATAATACAATGTTTGTTTTAGCCCTATGAAGGTAAAATAAAATCGTAAAAATTATTCTACTAAAATGGTAAAAAAATTTTTTTTTTCAATTCAACTGTAAGAAAAATAAATTTATATATCTTACACTTGGATTAAAATCTGCTGTCTTTAGAACGTGCGTATTTATTTAACTCTAGAAAAAAATGTACTAAAGCAAACACGCACGAAGGAAAATGACAATTCCTGTGTTATGTTTGGAAACTCACTTAATTTAAAATTTTCAAATATAAGAATTATTTTATAGAAGAAAATACAGAAGATAATATTGCGTAAATATTTATGTCAAATCTCCGTGTTAGAAAAGTTGATTAAAAAAACTTGAGAATACACTAAGGATTTGTTATTTTTTTAAGAATCCAATTTTTTATATACTACTTTTATAATGTTTATAATTTTTATTCCAAATATTTGTGTTTTAATGCTTTCCACTTACATGTAAATTCTACTTACTTATCACAATTAATTTACACACAATTAATTTATCACAATCAATTACTTATCAATTATGAAGTATTAAAAATATATGTGGTTACATAGTGAACATACTTATCATTAATGTTTTCTATGTTATTTTTTGTTTGTTTGCTTTTTTTTTTTTTTTTTCGTGTTCAGTTTGTTTAAAAGGTTTAGAAATAATTAGTTTTGTTGCACTTATCTTAAGTTAACGATGTTAAAAATTCATTTTATTAAATTATATTTAATGTGTAAATAACCTTTTTTTTAATTTAAGGAATAACTACAATATTGAAATCAATAACTTCCCATCATAGAAAATAATTCTAATTGGTTGGAACACATTTGTTTTCAAATGAATCATTGTTATATATTCAATCAATAAACATAAAACGGTAATCGATTTACTGAGGAAAATTATCACTTTTTTCATGTACTTCACTACATAGTGTAAAACAAAGTCGCTTTTTCTGTCCCTATATCCCTATGTACGCTTAAATCTTTAAAACTACGCAACGGATTTTGATGCGGTTTTTTTTAATAGATAGAGTGATTCAAGAGGAAGGTTTATATGTATAATAACCATATGTTTTGCTTTGTAATTTCAGATAAATCACTACATAGTATAAAACAAAGTCGCTTTTTCTGTCCGTATATCCCTATGTACGCTTAAATCTTTAAAACTACGCAACGGATTTTGATGCGGTTTTTTTTAATAGATAGAGTGATTCAATAGGAAGGTTTATATGTATATCCATTAAATAGCGGAGAAATACTGTTATTTTTGAGGTTTTTAATGTGATGTCGTAAATAATTTCATTTTTTCCGCTTATACATTGCAAACGCAGGCTGAACCCTACAAGATTTATCAAAATAATGTACTAATTATTGTACACATTAAAAAGGTTTACAGAAAACACAAAGAGATGAAGGTTTTCAAGGTTAACCCGAAGCAAAGCGAGGGAGGGCCGCTAGTTATTTATATATCGTTCTTCGCAGATATTCAATATTACATTCCACAAAAAGTATAGAAATAGTTGCAAATAGATACAAAATCAGAATTTTCTATAGTTGAAAAATAATATTACTAAAATAAATTTTTATGTTTAAAAATTTTTACATGTTCAGGTATTTAATAGGCTTCATCCCATGAAATGAGTAATATGAGAGAAAAATATTACGATTAGACTGAAAAGATTTAATTATATAAATGTGATTGAAACGTAAAATCTATGAAAGTTGTGAAAAAAAGTTGTATTTTATTTGATTCTTAATCATTTGAAATTTGAATGATGAATGGTTGATGAATCTTACTTATAAAAAGTATGTCTAGCATTTATTTATCAGTCCTATAGTATTTCTGACATAAAAGGAATAACAAGCTCTTTTTATTTGAAACACAAGCACTTAAAGGGGATTTCGAAAATTCGATATTTTTTAATTATCTACAATCTCTCGCATTTGCCATATAATACTATTCATAAACTTTTGAGACAATGAAAATTATGTTATATAAAATCAAATTTGTGTATAGATATACAGAAACTATTGATAATATTTTAGAAAACAATGTTTTAGCGTATTAGAGTAATTAGTCAAAAATAAAATATGAACAACAAAATGTTATTTTTCTGCAACTGAAAAACGTGAAATCTAATTGTAACATTATGTCTATTCTACCATCCACACTTTCTCGCATTTGTAAAATGTTATTGTTCATAACACTTGTTAAAAACAAAATATAATTGATATCATTTTACGGTATTGTTTTTCTATAGAATACAAACTAAAAAACTTAAAGAAATATTGCATAAAATAACATTCTTATTTGAATGCAAGATAATAAGTCTTAAGTTTGGAAACGTTCAGCATATTAAAATAAATTACATATCCTTAAAGTTAGAGCTATAGAAGTTTTTGTAGAACGGAAATTATTTTCCTCTTTTTTCAACTGCAATCTTCTTGAATGATATGAGATGAAATGTCATTTGCATCACAAAGGAGAGGAAAGTTACAAAGCAATTTTTGCGTAAAAAGTTTTCCATCTGACAGCGGTATGAAGTTTGGAAGTACTCATTAAAAGTTTAAAAATGCAGACATTATTATTTATGTTAATTTAGATTTTCAAGAATCAGCAAATGTCAAATTAATTCTAGCACGTTTCACATTTTGTAAAAAGTTTTATAGTTATGTAGTTCATAAAAATTTAAATTTAAATGTTATAAGCTAAAATTAATAATATTGGTGTAGAATCAAATAAAATTATCAACTACATACAGCAAATAACAAATGACAATGTTAGGAATGTACATGACAATGCCAGGAATTCAAATTTCAATCATATGGATAAATATCCTTTAATACTGAATTACAAACTTGAATTAGATGATGGAATGCTAAATATGTTTGAAAATTGCTGTAGTGCAGATTACAATTTCAAATTGCATTTGCTATGAATATATACAGCGCGATTCTATAAACGCTGGATATGGAAGTTTTGACACATCGTGAGAATATATTTTTTTTTAAAAATGGGACGCTACATCGCATTTGGGGAATGAAAATATGAAGGCGTGGTTTAATATCATTATGAAGAAGTATCTATTGCATGCAGGGGATTCATGCATTGTTTTCATACTGCCTTGAAAGATATACAACGGCAGTTTGAAATGGACAACGTACAGCTTTTCGTCCGTAAAGAGTGTGCGGGACCGAACAGCATTGAAGTAACAAGGTGCATATACTTTTACTACAAATATTTAATAGAATATTTTATCTTATTTAATTGCAGAAAAATATTACAATATTTGCAATGAAACAAGGTTAATACAATGTTTGTTATATAATTTTGTTGGACATAAGAATATGCATCTGGCCTCTCAATATATTTTAATTATAATTAATATAGTATTATTTAATTATTATTTAATTATAATTAATTATAGTAGTTTTAAAATTGTTTATAAGAAAACGCCTCGTAATTAAATAAATTTTACTATTCCTAAAACTTTTCAAATCTGTATGAAATTATTGTTATAGAAAATCCTTATAATTTTATTGTTATAAATACTATCAACACGTACATCGGTAAAAATCACAGCGTTCAATCCCTTTTCTTAATTGTATGCTAGAATGTCGTCCTTTTTATGCTAATATGTCGTCTAAAGAAATGTTTCGTATTTTTAAATAAATTTCACAGCCGTAAAGGAATAGAAAAGAATTTGCTCTTCATTCAACTAGCTTCTTTTTGAATGAAATAAGTTGAAATTTTGCTTTCATTACTAAAGATAATAATGATTTAAACTTTTGTTCTTGAATTATCGATGAAAAGTATCAAAACTCATAGGCTATTTTTATGTCAATTTATTTTTTAATGAATATGTTGCTATCAGCTTGTTTCAACAAATCTCAAATTTTAAAAAAAATTATGGTATTAGGAATTTAAACCATGAAGTTCTAAATTTAAATTTGTGAAATTCAACTAATATTTATAAAAAATTTATAAAATGTAATTTAGGATTTTTACGTTTCCCACTACATACATAAGAAACTAAGTAGTAATTGTTGTAAAATTCCAGTTATCCACATCAATATCATTAAAGGAAAAATATGAAATTTGGAATAAGAGAAAAATGCTCATATTATACAAATATAGATGGAAAATAAAGATTCCAAAAACAAAAACAAAAAAAATATTTGATTATATCTGTTTTTAAAGTAAATGTATTTTTTAATAGGGAATGATTGATAATAATTGTTTCTTAAATGTCTAAATATTTATTTTCAGTATAAGTTTGCTTTAAATAAAATAGAAATAACAAACAATTGTTTAATTTAAAAAAAAAAAAACAATTTGAATGATAATTCAAATTTACACATTTTCTAAACATCTACAACTCCTTACAGCTGTTGAAATGATTTCTAAAACATTGCTAAAAACTATATCAAATTATATGTCATAGAATGTCCATATTATCTTATATGATCTATATAATGAACTCAAATTAAATGAAAAATCACAAATTTTAAAGAAAAAAAAGCACAAATTATACAAATATAGACGATTACGAAAATTTAGACACAAATTTAATAAACATTTAATATCAAACATTCCCTATTAAAAATTACACTTACTTTAAAAGCAATTATAACAAAATATTATTTCTCCTTTTTGTTTGTAGAATCCTGTGTATTTTGATTTATTTGTTAAATCACAGCGTAAAAGGATGTTTTAAATTTAATAGTAGATTGTAGTCATAAAAACAAAAAAACAATATGAAACGCTTAGCATTTTAAAATAAATTACATATCCTGAAAGTTTGAGCAATAAAAGTTTTTAAGGAGCGGGTATAAAATTTCCTCTTCTTTCAGCTAGAATACCTTTGAATTAAATCAGATGAAATGTCATTTGCATTACAAAAGCTAGAAAAGTTTTTAAGTGTTTTTACGTGAAAAATTTTAGTCCTGATAGAAGTCTAGAAGTACATATGAAAAGCATGAAAAAGCTTACATTATTATTTAAATCAATTTATTTTTCTTATGTATAAATTCTTGTGAAAATACTTAAATCAAAATTGCGCTATTTATAAAAAAAATGCACATTTATAGAGTCTTAAACTAAATAATGTCTAAATCTTTTTAAATACTAAATTTAAACTTTTGTAATCCCAAATTACTATTGTTTGTCCCAAAATGAACCAAAATGATAAATGTGAAGACATCTGTTTCACAGTCTGAACAAAGTTTCGCTTTCTGTTACATTTTATCGTTAGGGTTACATTATGGAAAAACACATAACCGGACATTACGTCGAAATTATCTCATGCGCCAAGCATAGATTTTAAAACACTTTCCAGCATTTCCAGAACACTTTAAAAAATCTTCGCCACTATTGTTCAAGTTATAAAATAAAGTCAGAGTTCGACGTTTAATGCAATATCTGTATTTTTGGACAGAATAAATGGATTACGTCGACGGTTTCCTGAACAAATATGATTTTCCTTGACGCCTATTATGAAATAATTTCCATTAGCTTAGAAACACACTGCATGAACACATTTCATGGTTATTGATTTAGCGATAACTATTAACTTCAGGTGTATCGTATTAAAAAAAAAATGCAGAAATATTGGTAAAAAATATACCAAAGTATAAAACATATAATATATTTTAAAACTATATTTCAGGAATTACGTTTAATAGGTACTCCAACTCTTTTGTGCAGCCCTATGTATGATGTATAGAATTTTAAATCTTTTACATTATGCTAAAATTTAGTTGGAAAAAGTATGAAAATGTAGAAAACTCAGCTTCAGCAACATCTACTATCAGAAAGAAAGGTACTTGACTTCTTTTGTACAGCCCGGTATATTATGTCCAGATTTTTTATGCTCGTCTCTTATTAAATTTAATTGAGGCGAAAACACGCTTCAAATTACAGAAATCAAACTTCTAGAAATAACAATGAATTACAATGAATGTAACGAGTTCTTTGCAAAGCCCTGTATATGATTTTATTTATTACAAACCACTCTTAGTATACTAAATATAGTTGTGTTTAAAAAAACATAGCTCAATTTCAAAACACCAAGCAATACACCCTTATGCTCATTAATGCTTACGAATTATTTGTGTAGCTCTGTATATGATCTATAGAATTTATACACACCGCGTAGTATGCATAAATTTTGTTAAACTTATAAACGCATACCATAACTAAAAATGCGCTTCAAGCTAATAGGGAATACTTAACCGAGGTGCTGTAACCGAATAATAATAAATAGGTGCTGTAACCGAAATATTCTGTGCCTCCCTGTATATGAACGTTCAATGATATGCACATCATATTTTACAGCAATCATGTTGTAATAACGCCAATATCAATTCCATCATGCTTTAAAAAGTGCAACATAATTAAAATATCCAAAAAACATTTTTTCCCGTCGACCATTATATATCCGAATTCGTTTATGTGACACTGTTCTTGAATGATACATGCTTTGCACTCTATATTCAACAGAAACATGATTTAGTATTTACTTAGAAATTTATATAATTTTTAATATGTTTGTACCAGTCAAATATCATTGAAATCCACCACAAATGATTTTACCCCACATACTTATAACATAACGGAATTATTTTGAACGCTCTTGTAAATGAACTGTAAGTGCTACACATAACATATTTTATAGTAAACATCTTGCGGTTCACCTCAAGAACGTATATAAATTTCATTTTGTTTGAAATAGTATAACACCATTAAAATACACTGCAAATGGTTATTCCTAATGGACTATAATGTAACGAAAATTTTTTAGTACCACTGTATATGTACTAAAGAGCCTACACTCTTCATTTTCAATACCGAACATGTCATTGTAAACATCAATAACGTATATAAATTACATGGCAATCAGTGTACATTTATGCGAGTCAGAGCATGGACACACAGACGGCTAGGTAAATCAAATTTATAAACAATTTTCAACTGTGTTTGAAAATTTTTAAAATGTACTTTCAAAATAATAAAAGCTTTTAATTGATGTGCCTTAATAAACAATTTCCTTAAATTGGCTTACACCTTAATATTAACTTTGCATCGCAATATGTAGTTTGACAATGTTATGTCGTGTTCTACACACACACACACACATATTTTGAAAGCTACATATAGTAAAACTCAAGTTATCCAAACATCACTCAACCTTTTTGGGATACAAAATTAAATTTGAGTCTTAAAAACAACAGAAAGAATGTAGAACACAGTTGTGATAATTGGTGAATGTTTCCAGTGCAACGTAGATGCAATAACCGAAACAACGAAAAACAACTACTCCTTTTCACAGACATGGGGTATTCCAATTATGAAAAAATTTAGTGATGATGAACTTATTGAAAGGTTGGTGCTCGAATTTCAACAGCAAAATTCAGAAATTTGGTCTTGAAATTCGACTTTGTGTCATTGCATTATATAAAATTATTAAATATTCGTAATTCAAATGTTTAATATTACTATGTTAGAGGGTCAGATTGACTACAACCATATATAGATTGTTTTTTTCCAATTGTTAACGAGGCCTGACTGTATCACGGTAAGTGTCTACTGCCGAGAAATTAACTTTGTTGCATTAACTTTTCTATTAATTGCACAGCTTGGACTGGACCTGAAACTTTTACTGGATTGTGTCCTTTCAGAAAATAGACTTACAGATAATAAAGTATTAGTAAGCGTATATATGATATTACAGGACGAAGTTGTAGTGCGATGTTATGTAAAACAAACATTTTCAATAAATCAGTATATATTGTTAACTATTTATGTATTTAATTTTTTTTTCTAAGTATTTAAATTTTAAGGTTTTTTTGTTCGTATATATATCTATACTAATAAAATAAAGTGCATGTGTGTGTGTGTGTGCGATGGCTAGTGAAATGTACCAACCGTAAAAGTCTACACTTTTGATTGAATGTAGTGCAAGACATGTCCTGATGCATCTGTGATTCACAATTTTAATATTGTGATAATTAACTGTGGTATTAATAAAAGCTAATTAAACATCGCTAAAATGCGATCTTTTTATCTGAAAATCGCACTAAAGAAATAAATGGTTTGATAATCGCAGACGATCAATTTTTTTTTTCATTTTCTCTTACGGCCGAATATTAAGAAAACTATCATAGGTATCGATTCGAAAATCACATCATTTTTTTTATCTACTTAATCGGCGCATATCTACTTATCAAAGATACTTAGCATGGTTTAACGTTTTTAAAATTAAATATCGCATTAATAATCACTGATTTTGGTTTCACTATTGTTTATTCATAACAGTATTATTTCAGAGATAAGTTAATCTGAATTCTTGCTAAGTTTTCCTTTCCAAGTCTTCCCCTTTCCACTCTCCCCTCTTCTCTCTACCCCCAAATCATAACTTTCTTAAAATTGGTCCGAACCAAGTGAAATATTTTCTAACATTCTTCTCACATCCCCCAGGTACTAAATAATCTTCGGAATCATTTATTCAGCTCCTTTGCTGCCATCATTTCTGAATATTAATCTCCATTTCAGATTTATTTTCTCGGGTTGTATGGCCGATTTCAACGGAAACTGGTTCACTCAACGTAACTCGAAATAATTAAGATTTAGGTTTGGTGGTGGAAATGGGAACTAAAAGATTTTTTGCGCGTTCTCAGCCTTCTTGCTGACCTGAGCCGTAGGCAGCTGGAACATTTTAGGATTTTCGTTCAGAAAGAGGTTTTTTAGAACAGAGATCGTACCGTAGTGGTTGAAAGTGGAACTAAAAGATTTTGCAGCAGCAAGTCTGCTATATGGTGCCCAAGCAGTGATGACCGCGCCGGATGTTCGCCAGATTAGGCGAAGTTAATACCATCTTAATATCACATTCACCTGGCGGTGGAAGGTGGAACTGAATGGTTTTGCAGCGTATGCACAGCATGCCTGCTATACGGTAGTGTAGGCAGCGGGGTGCCGTGCCAGAGGTTCGTTCAGAAAGATATTTGTTTAGAACAGAATGTGTTCCATGGCGGTGGAAGTTTTATTTTAAGTGATTTTCTAGAGCATACCGAACACGTCCGGTATACGGTGCCAGAGGCAGTGGGTATCCGGGCCAGAGTTTCGTTTTTTAAGATATTTAAGGTTATTACATGAGCCCGGGGGAACGCTACTATGTATATATTATGTGACAACTAGTATATATACATATACACACACACACACATATATATATATATATATATATATATATATATATATATATATATATATATATATATATATATATATATATATATATATATCACCTGTTTAGAAATACACTTAGAGGTAATAATATAATAATAGTTTTTATTTTTAACATTTGTATAAAAATTCAATGATTTAACATTTTACGAGCAATAATTTAAATAACGTGCATTTTAACAAATAATGCCGAAAAAGGTTTAAAGTAAAATTATAATATAAACAATAAAATTGTAACAAACAAAAAGTTTAATACCACATATTTATCCCCACCTAACGTATTAAATTCAATCCTTCACATGCAGCCTGTTTTCTTTTGAACTAATTGTGTAAAGCTCAAATTTGTGCATATATATCTAAAAATGTCTATTTTTTATTTATTTATTTAAAAGAGGGAATAAGTAATGTACGGAAAGTAATATTTTTTATGTAAATTTTCCTTAATTTTTTTAAAATTCTTTAATTACGTAAGTATTTTACAAAAACAACTAAAGCAAGAGCTTATACTTGAAATAATGTTTATCACAAATAAATTTGCATGCTAGTAACTAAACTTGGCATCTTTAGAACTCTACTATTTATTTTCTTCTTTGATTTTTTAAACGTTTCACGCACTAAACCTTTATTTAATGCTTATATAAATACTTTATTTAATACTTATTGGTAACATTTAATGAATAAAAATTTTAAAACGTATGTAAAAAAGTAAAACTTCTAGACAGCGTGAGAAAGTTTCTGCATATAAAACATTTTATAAAATGCCAAAATATTTTTAATACTACACTGTAAAAAAAAATTCTCAGGTTACTAAAATTTTTTTAGTATATTTGAATTCCACAGATTTTTTTAGTAACCGGTACTAAAAATCGGTACTAAAAGACAAAAAAAAATTTGTATTCTTACTCAGTTACAAGAAAATCTGTAAGAATTACTAGAAAACAGATAGCAATGATTCCGATTTTTATACAAATATACTAAAATTTTTTTAGTAATTTCCAAAGATCAGTTAGAAAAACTAAACTTTTTTTAGTAGATCGACCCATTTTTTTTACAGTGTAGCACATATATTTATCATGTACATACAACACCCAAATTATGTATCTGGTATTAACAGAATAAGATTCAACACGGGTTTTCAACGATTAAATTGGATAAGGATTTTTGTTTTAAATTACTTGAGCTAAAAATCGTATAAGCGATGCTCGTCGCGAATAGTTAAAAAATATATACTTAAAATAATTTTAGAGCAAATTCTTTTACCATTTTTATTAGCATTACAGGAAATTCATTAAATAGATTTTTTTATATTCTTTCATAAAAATATTTTATAGAAATATAAACCCGTGCATGAAATTTGAAAATATATACTTAAAAAAGTATTGAGAAATTTCGAATCTTTCAGAATATATTTTGTTGTATTTGTTACAAACAAAT
The DNA here is from genome assembly GCA_963931845.1 of Maratus michaelseni. NCBI lineage: Eukaryota > Metazoa > Arthropoda > Arachnida > Araneae > Salticidae > Maratus > Maratus michaelseni. Next base: position 82,674,594 of record OZ007589.1, read on the forward strand.
TCATTTAACTTTGAAAATACCGATACATAAATGTAAGGAAAAGAAGCTAAATATCTAAAAAGTATAATTTGGTATGGATCCAGTCACGCAATTTAAAAAAAAATCGTTGAACGTTATTGGAATATTAAATTTATGTATGAAATCCATTGTTACGCGTAATTTAACGTGAGAGTATTATAAAAATATTCCCTACATGCAGATCTTAAACTTTTTATTTATTTATTTATTTATTTTTGTCACAGGGAATGTAAGTTTCAAAGGTGAAATTACTAGTCAAACAGTTTATACATCACTATGTGAAAATCTGTAATATTTTCGCTTGTAATATTTCGAAAAGTAAAGTTTTCTACATTATTTCAGCTTCGTTTTACAATAGTTAAAAATAAATTCATTAGCAATCATATTCAATAACAACAGACAAATAATATTAGTTTGCGCACTTTTAATGGTAATACAATGGAAAAAAGACGGAATTTTGATTTTATGCTGCAAAGTTTTAGATTTATTTACATCTGAAAATATGTTCAGAATCGAAAAAAATGATATATAGAACACATACATACACAATGGTTCTACAATAATGAAAGATTTTGACCTCTCTTGATATACCTCGCCAGACCTTAACCGTTTGAGTGCTGCTAATTCGACCTATATTCCGCGGAACAAACAATTGTGTTTCAACCCAGAAATTTTATCTTATAAAATGTAACTCACTAGTTTTCTGTAAATACTTCAACTGCTGAATAAAAATTAAATGATTTCAATTATTGAATAAAATTTCTGCGTTGAAACAAAATTTGTTTGATCCGCAGATACATTGTAGCGCTATCGCGCTTCATAGCACTCAAACGGTTAATATTCCATGTCTTTAACCGAAAAACATAATAGTTTCAGATTAAATGCAATATTTTTACTGTCACATTTTTTTTCTAAAGCTTTCCGTTTAATACATGTTAAGGTTTTTTGCCAGCGACATTGTTTTCTTTATGTTATTATTATTATTAAAATAATTATCATTATTTTTATTTTGGCATTGAAATTTCCACTCACAATAGAGACATGATTAAATTTTGAAAACATCAGTTTTTTTATAAACATATTTTACATTTTGTGTTTTAAACATTATTTTCTTTATTAAAATTAATTTAATGCATGTTAGTATAATACTATACAAAACACTTTTTACATCACCTATCTGTTTTCAGACATGTTGGTATAATTTTATCAAATACTCATTTTGAAGACATGTTAGTATACACATCATGGTCAAAACTCCGTCTTGAAGATTATTTCTAACATCATTTCATTTTCTCAAAAAAAAAAAAAAAAAAAAAAAAAAAAAAAAAAAACCTTTTTATGAATTTTCAATTATTTTGATTATACAGAAATATTTTCACTTTCTACATTTAATGATAACACCTAATTCAAATTAAATTAATTTGAAAAGAAAAAATGCATAATCATATTATAATATCACTAATTATCATTAAAATACATATATAACTGTTTCTTATTAACTTTATTTCTAATCTGTTATCCGTGAATCAATGGAAATCTATATGCGTATCATATGCAATGAATCAGCTTATTTTGAATTACATAAAATTTGAGACGAGGTGTTTTTCAATTTAAAAACAAACAATAAGAAACAATTAATTTCCCGTTTACAGTTGACTCGTTTTAAAACGTGCTTTTGTTACACATATGATCTCGTGATTTATGTTTTTCAAGTTTATTTTCAGTATTTTTGCAAAAATAGTTTGTTTATCGTGTAGATCTGCTTAATGGTTCCGTTTGTCCGTTTCAAACATGTCGATCATTATATTAAAATATTTTAATAGACTTTTTGCGTTCTATTTTCAACACTTAAGCATATATATCTGTATTTAAAGAAAACAAGTGTTCATGTACAATGTTAAACGTATCTGATAGATTTAATTAATGATCTTTTTAAAATTTATAACGAAGTAGGCTGCAACGAAAGTCTTCTAAAAAACATTGGATACTGTGAATAGTTTTTAAATAAAATATTTCGAAATATAAAAATATAAGAGAAATTTTGTCAGACATGTGTATAATGTTGGATAATTTTCAACTGGATAAATCTATATCGTTTGTACATTTCAACACCAAATAATGATATTATGAGGAACATCAACAATAAGTATTCAATTAACAAAAGAATAATATTGGTAAATAAATTTCAGAGGTACAAACTTTAGTTAAACATGATTGATTTTCCGTATTTTAAACTTTTATTAATTTTATGATACATACGAATTCTCCAAATTTACTGATGTTTAAAAAAAGTCTTTATCAGCGGAGAAATAAAATACACAATTTTTACAGTATATTTTAACAGCATATGTTAATACTTTGTATCTAGAAAAATATTATTAGTTTTTTTATATTAATATTCAGCATTAAATGCAAGACTGCTACTGGAAACTATTTTTTTAATTATTACTTTGTCTACTAATATTCAAAAACTAAAATTTTCGGGTTAAATTTGTATTAATCTTCCAGGCAGACATTTATTTAGAAATAGTAATTTAAAAAATAATAATAATAGTCCTTCCGGCCTGTACCGTTAGGAAAAGGTAGCTTTCCTATATCTTCGTATTAAAATTTTAGCTAATATTACTCTAAACAGCAATCTAAAATGCAAAGAACACGATTACATAAGATTCGTTAATACTGAATTTGAATAAGAAATTTGCCAAATTAGTCAACTATAGCCAAGTTGGCTTCATTTATGAAAACTTATTTTTGGTCGCAAAATTTGGCGATTTTGTGCCAAGTATGGCGATAATTTGGCGCTAACGGATATGAATATATAGTTTTATGCGTATGACTGGGAAAATGATTACAACAATGAAAAATAATAATTTGCGAGAAATCGCGTTCACTAAAACTCATAAATCAATCGTTGGATTTTTGTAATGTGCTATCTTGTTTCAAAATGTCTGCCACCCTAGAATTTCAAACTGCTGTATTTCAGCCATGTTTTAAGATAGAGGTAAAACAAAAAATGCTCCTGAATCCTTGTATCAAGGCCTAACACTTAAGCAAAAAATAAATTAGAATTTTTAACTTTTTAGTATATTTATTTTACTTTTAAATCTTTAAGTGGCCGCCATTTATTTCAAAATGGCGGGCCAAGCTGGCCAACGAACTCGGTCGAGACATTGGTGAGCTTAATACACACAATTAGTTTCTTTCTTCCAAAAAAATTATAAACACGAGTGTTATCGTATGAAATAGATCAGATATCTATCTATCTATCTCTCTCTCTCTCTTTCTCTCTCTCTCTCTCTCTCTCTCTCTCTCTCTCTCTTTATATATATATATATATATATATATATATATATATACATCAACATTTGAACGGAGGGTGGCTTTGTGGTCTGAGCGTCATGATCGGGTAAAATATATCGAAATTTTCCGGAATTGCTTTCCTCCGAACGGCTGCAATATGTAGCTTTATAATTTTTTTGCATTGAAAGCTACCGAAAAGTTTCCATTGACCGCCCTGCAATGAAACTTTCCTAAGAAATAAGTATAATGACTAAAAATACCTTTAAAATAGACTTTGAAATGCATCGAATATATTTCGATAAAAACTGTGAAATAAAGCATTTAATTTCTCAATTTAAAAAAAAAAGTTAATAAAATTTAAATAAAATCAATTTCAGCTAATTCATTAAAAAAAAGGAAAAAATAATCTCACGAACAAAAGAATTTTTTTACACTCAAGGAGAAGATCTTTCCAGAAGAGCATTTTCGCTATTCGAAAGTTAAGTGATTTATCGTTTTATTAAATATATATAAAAGATTCAAAGACTAAATTCTGAATTAGCTAAGTGGATAATGCAAGTGTCAAAGTGAGAATTCTTTGTTTTGAAACGAAATATTGAATATAAATCTTTCGTACTTAAGACAATCAAGATACAGCATTTTCATTTCCATTAAAGCTCTTTTGCATTTGAATGTGTTTACGCAAGTAATTGAAAAAATAGGGAAAATTTGAAGAACTTGAAGCATTGCATTATTGTCCCTACATTTTCAATTATCGGCAGTGCAAAACAATTATTTACTAAAGTAAAAGCATTTTGAGAACACTTTACAGGAAATTATAATAAAATGTATGCATTTTTTGTAATAAAACATTTTCACTGAAATTAGAGCACATTACCACACTTGCCAAATATCCTAGGGTTTTACCAAAAAAAAAAAAAAAAACTTACTTTAAATGTATCTAATTAAATGCATTTTGCTTCTATGTGGTAATTATTTAAAATCAACCTTCATTACATTCAATAAATATAATTTATGTTTCAAATGTTGAAACATATATGTCAATAGGAAGAGGAAGCTTCAAATATGTTTATTTGAAGTATGTATCATAATTCTAGAAAGTACTTCTCTCAAAATATATTTTCCTATTTTGTTCTATACCGGTCTTCAATCAAAAAGTATTGTGAACATTTGGTAAAAAAGAAGAAGAAGAAATAACAAAAAACAACAATACTTATTAACGATTAATTGCTGATGAAAGTGACAAGTACGAATAAAAAATTACGAAACATGCCAATTCGTTTGAATGAAACGCGAATGTTTATAGAAGAATTTCGTCGTTTCTGCTTTTAGGGGGAAAGTAAACAAATTATTTTTTTCATTAGATTATTGTTCTGTTACTGTTAAACTGTTCAAAAGTAGTTTCATAAGAATTTAAAATTATATTTTTTGTGATACTTTCGTTATATTTTTCAAAATAGATTGAGATTATTTAAAAAAAAATAATTTCGTTATAATATATTACTAGTTCAAAAAATATTTATTTAAAAGCATTAATGTATTTTCTAAGAGTAAAATAATTCTTTGATAAACTTGTTTTTTGAATTTGGGGCAGCAACGTATTCGGGAAAAATAATACAAAAAAAATTTCAAGAACAAAGATATTTTTTACACTCAATGAGAAGATCTTTCCAAATGAAAATTTTCGTAATTCGAAACGTGTTTTTTTTTAAATCGTTTTATTAAATATAAATAAAAATTCAAAGACTAAATTCTCACTTATGAATCCTGTGTGATTCATAAGTAAGTCTACAATTTGAGAGCATTATATAACAGTAACAAAATAAAAAATCTTATGTTACAAAAAATGTAGGTGAAGTGTAGGGGGATGTTTCGAAGTTTTATTGAAGCCGTCACAGATGTTCTAAGTGTTTATGTGTCCTTAGACACATGGCACATATTGAACCGGCAATCCATTTCTATTCAAATGCAAGTTAAGGTATCTGAGGCAAGTTGCAGTCCAATTAATAGAAACCATTTGTACTTAAAACATGCCTTGTAATAAGTATCGAAATGTACAGTCACGATAAAAAATATTATTTCCCATTTCACATCCATTTATTTTGATCCTGGATTCTGAATTTTCGAAATACATATCATATTTACTTTCTTTTCTTTGTTATAATATGCCGTTTTTCTGTAATTATTGATATCGACTTACATAAACTCAGAATTTATTCTGTTTCACGACGATATGAGCATTGTGCTTACTGTCATTTGAATGACATTATTGGCTGTATATGCCGATAACTATATGTTATCTGTATCAAATGATACATGATAAGAAGCATATTGTTAGAAGACAATAGATCTGCCGATATTTTTATTTTAGCATAGCTTCCCCGGTTTTACCTGTATAGATTAATTGGCAATTCTACAAATAAATATATTAGGTTTAATAGTAAAATAAGTAAAAGAAAAGATGGATAACTGTCTGTAGTTCGGAATGAAAATTAACAATCTTTTATTTATTTTTATAATCTATGTATATAATATTTGTAAATGCATGAATACATATTAACATCATACCTACAGCTCAATGTCTTTGTCTACATAATAAAAACGTTTTCGCCCAAAAAGTGTTTCCGTTCCAAACCACACTTTTCTACGACATTTACCTTATTGTTCATTGCTTTTTATACTGTGTTTAAGGTATGTAATAAGCTTCTCTACATATTATTTCTAAAGGTTGTTTATTAATTACTGAAACACGCACTTTTATAACAATAATAATCTGAATTATGATACAATTGCACAGTTAAAAATGTCTATACATCAGAATACTTATGCAAAGACTTAGAACAAATATCTCAGGTACATTTGTTAAGTAGTTAACCTTCCCATACTAATTTGCTTTAAGCATTTTCAGTATATACTCTTTAATAAAAAGCTACGCGTTGCTGACGACTGGGATTTTCGCTAATCGTTGTCACAGATTAATCTCGTAAAATGAAACATTTGAAGTTACTAAAAAAATTAATAGCTCTAAAAGTATTTTTCAAAAATTTGTTAAACAAACTGCATTAGAAAGGTAAAAATTTGTATTTTTCTTGATATAAATTTCAAATCTAATGATTATGCCGTTTTCAAATATTGAATTTCAAAAATTATCAAATTTCAGAATGGAGTACCATAGCGAAACCTTCACGGGTAAAAAGATAATGATAACGGCAAAGTGTCTAGACTGGCTATAGCACGAGTCACAAATTATGGTAGCCTTATTATTCTGTTAAATAATAAGGTTGAATTATGATGTCACGAGTGCATGATTTTTATTTAATTTCATATAAAAATGATTTTTTGTTTAGTGGGTAATCAATATATATATATACATACATATTAAATGTAAAAAATCTGTTAGAATTTTCAATTAAAAGAATGTATTTTATCTATATTTTGTAACACGGGAAGCCTGGGTCCAACAATAAATATACATTTACAATTTATTTCGATATATATCACGGAAGAAAAATATTCAATATTTTTTTATTAACAAAATTATGTAGTTAACAGAGTAAACAAATTGAAACTATTATCATAAAATTATTTCTTTTTTAAATACACATTTACCTTTCCGAGATTCAGTTTACTATTTCTGCTTTATAGGTGCACAATAAATGCGCTGTAACACAAGGTAAATATTGAACTACTTCTCATGAATTTATTTTGACATTTTATAAAGATATAAATTTATTTGGAAGAGATGAATGTAAATATTAAAATAACGTTGTGTTTTTAACTATATAAAAGTTAAATACATATTTACATATGGTAGTAGAATGTACGGCTTTTTTTCATGCATTCGGCAAAGTATCAAATGATAAAGTTCCTTGAATGTATAAAAAATAAAGTGCATTAGCTATAAGTAATATTTCATAATATGAATTCGACACTGCAAGAACAAATTTTATTAAAAAGGCAGATTTTTTTTGTTGTTAATAATATTCATAGAATATCTATCCGAACTCTACGATAAATAAAAAAATATTTGTATTTGTGTTATATGAAAGATTATCAAATGAAAAAAAAAAAAAAAAAACATTACTTATTTTTGTGTGTGTGGAGTAAAATATAAAATATGTTATGTTAAGAATATGGGGACATAACGAAGTTATTTAGGTCATATACAAAAATATCATATAGATTACTTTTTAAATATTATATTTATTATTAGAAATTCTCATTGAATTACCGATTGAGATTACAATTTGTTGTGTCCGGTAATAATAATTTTACTTCAAACTTAATATTCAAAGAATTAAATTACAGAGATAATATATATATATATATATATATTTCAAAAAACGTACAAATGACAGAACATTTTATTTACACATAATATTATTTTTTTACGAAATTATGTCATATTTGTCACAGAAATATTCTTTATTTTTTACAAGCTAGTAAATAACTTCAGTCCTTAAATAAGCTTAAACTAAAAACCAGTACACTAATGCAGACAATAAAAATTATAAAGTTCAAAAGAATAATTATTTATTAAAAACAGCATTATACGTTTATCGTCTTCCAAATATCCACAAACAAGGTTATCCACTGAGACCCATCATAAATTTTACAAATTCTCCTGTTTATAATCTTTCGAAATATCTAGCGTCTCGTCTCAAACCTTTAACAGTGTAGTCTCAATATAGCCTGATTTCCCCACTCACTTTTCCTGGAAGATCTTAGAAAATTTGCATCCCCTGCTAATAATGTAATGGCCTCCTTAGATCTTGTATTTCTGTTTACTTATATCCCAATAGACTTTGCATGTTCGGTTATTGACGAACACTGATTAGATAATAACCCCGATTCTAATATTGATAAAGGAACTGTGGTGAAGCTCTTTACATTCTGCATGACGTCGAATTGTTTTACTTTCAATGATCAATTGTTTTTAAACATCACTTTAAAAAAAGTGTAAATTCACGGGCATTCTCCGAGAATTCTTGCCGTAATTTTACGAGAAATGACCGTTTTTCAAAGTAAACGATGATTTCCGTAACTTTCATGTGTTTACGGGCAAACACTATCTATGTAAGAACAAAGCTCGTTTATCTAGGGACAAAACCCGTTTTCTTATGGACTTTGCCTAGAATTTCTGCTTCAGTAATGTTACTGCAGCAAATTTTTACAGTGAAGTTAATCGGACAGCGATGGGATCGCCACTCTCCCTCACTATTGTTGAATTCGTAAAGCGGTTTATTGAATAAAAGTATGAACGAATTAGGTCCGACCATAAAGCTTTGCCTTCGCTATGTGAATGACGTATTCATAATTTCAAAAATCAATATATAAATTTCCCCGATATACATATTAAAAGAAATGATGACTCCATCAGTCAAAATATCAACACCTCCGTATATCGGAAGAGCTCCTCATCTGAACAATATCTAAATTTAAAATCGGAATGTTTGGTTTCTCACAAGATTGTAGTTGTTAAAGTCTTACTACTAAGAGACCCTCGCTATTGTAGTAGCGAAGAACTTTTTGAGATGGAAAAGAAAATGATTTAATGATTTAATACAGAATGGATATCTTTCATTTTGGTGTTACAGAATATTTTCTGAAATCATACGTACCTATACATATACAGTGACTCCTCTCTTATTTCAGAGAAATACCGTCAGTCAATCTGTGTCCATACCATGTTACAGAAACTTAGCGGAAATAATCTCGCGTATTTTTAAACCAATTGGTATATCTACATTTTTTGTCTCACAAAAAATCTTTAGAATCTCTCTGTAATTTCAAATACAAGTAAATATATATATATATATATATATATATATATATATATATATATATATATATATATGTATATATATATATATATATATATGTATGCATATCTATATATATGTATATATATATATATATATATATATGTATATATATATATATATATATATATATATATATATGTATATATATATAAATCAAAAACTGAACGGAAGGTGGTTTGGGGGTCTGGGGGTCATGATCAGTGAAACGTCTGCAATAGGTAGCTTTTTGTAATGAAAGCTACCTAATTAAGGGAAATACCAGGAATATTTCAGAGTTTTTAAAAAGTTTTTTAAAAGTTTTTTAAAATTATATCTTCAGTTCTCATGTTCAGTTTATGTCATAAACAGAGGCTATATAAAACAGAGCGCTCCAGAGAACATAATGTTCAGTTTCACACAATTCTTTTTCGACGGCGATTTGTGATTAAATGATTGATCTGTGCTTTGTTGAAATATGCAATTTACTGCGCTGTTTACTAGTTATTTATGTTTCAAATTGAAATATTTAAATTTTATTTCTCGGAATATACACATCTAATAAATTGAAATCACTAAATTGAAACCAGCCATTTCAATTACACATATATTTTAACAAGTAGGAAATCGTCAATTTTTGAACAATTTAGTAAAATATTTAACAGTTTTATCATCTCTGCAATATGATGTGATTTCATAAAAAGTTTGAAGTAAACAATAACTTTGCTAGGAACACCATATTTTCTGTCAAACGAATTCCCATATTTGGAGAAACCCCTGAAGGGTATTTTGAAAACAGAAGGTGGTCTCTTTTAGTACAGGTTCTTATGGTACGAGATTTTGCAGAATGCCACTAACTTTATAGACAATATCGCTACATTTAAAAAAAAATTTTATTGCAGTTATAAACGAAGGATTAATTTTTAGCTTAGAGTACTCATTGTAAGAAAATCTAGTTGTATATTTGATTTATAAGATGATTTCGACTTTTTTATTACTGTAATAGATCACACTACATACATAATGTTGTGCAAGTACATATTTGCAAATTACCTGCGAATTGACAGATTAAATTAAATGGATCTGTACGAAGCTTTAGATAAAAAAATTATATACAGTGTATCCTATCTTATCGTTCACCGATAGAATATTCCTAAATCTTTAGATTTAGAAAAATATTTATTGTGCAAAAATGTTTCAAACATTGGTTTTCATCATGTAAAAATCCAATTACATCAAAAATGTTTTTGGTTCTTTAAATCACAAAATTAATTTTTTATTATGTCCTTGGGTGTAATTTAGACTTAGGAAAATTTTCGCAATATTGCATCTAGTACAGCAATAAAAATCTAATTTTATACGACCAAAAAGTTACGAATTATAATATTTTGAATTCCTCTAATGTATTGTTACTTAAAAACTAAGAAAAGAAAAACGAATTTTTGCTGTAATTTTCTTTGACAACATTTTCTATCATAATGATGACGTATCTATCCCAGGCATTTCTTCATATGGGCGAAAATTTATGCATTTATTTAAGACAATGACGACAATAACTTCAGAAGAAATAGAAGATAGATACGATAATTCAAAAGTGGAGCAGAATGACACAGAAACAGATATTGATAAAGAAGAATTAAACAAAGTACACAAGAAACAAATTAAATGAATAATTGGTTCAGGAAAAATCCACATATGCCCTGAAATAGAAACATTCCATGTATTTGGTTAATGGGACATCTAGGATTCATATTAATGTAGGCCAAATTACCTTATTTGATGGCATTGTGTACTAAATCCACCACCAACTTCATTGCCCAGTGTCGCGTGGGAAATCTGTTTTCCAGCAGTGAAGTATATATTTGTATATTTCTTACAAGGAAGGTCACCTTAAAGCGCATACTCAGAATATTTTGAAAAAAATGCTAATGAATCTACACATGTATGTAATAAAGGAACAGTGAAATTTAGCTGCGGAATTCCAGTAGAAAATCTGTACAAAAATAAAATATTTTCGAGTATTTGGCGCAACAACACACGATTTGGCTAGCAACATTTTTCCTTTGCCAAACACAGACGATTTTATTGCATTTTAAATTGCTTATAAAATGATTATTCGAATGCGCAATATTTAGTGAATTTAAACTTAAACGATGAAATATTTATTATTTTTTGTATAATATATACAAGCTGCTTGTTGTTGCAATTACTTAATTTTACCATTGAAAAAATATGTTCAATGTTTTGGAAGCTGCAAATATCTATTTTATGTTATAGCGAAGCTGACATTTAAGTTATGTGTATTATTGAATTATTGAATCTGTATGTTTATTTTTAGTTTTAGTTAACAATCGAAATTAAAAAAAATATATGAATCTGAAAGGCATATTAAAGCAAGCGAAGAGTTTGGAGAAATTCTTGTTATGAGACCTGTCTATGAGATTCTTGTAAAATTTAAAAGCGTAAAATTGTCATAAACTTAAAAAATTATACGAATGGGTTAATTCCATAGCTCATGATACCATACCCTCTTGTTCAGAATCGTTTGCATTTTGCGTTCAACATTTTCAACTCTCTGTACGTTTGCAATAATATTAATTTAAAATATATTTTTAATTCAGATTAAGTAAACCTTTCACGCTATTTCTCCATTTATTACCGATTGAATGAAATTTCGCCTATTGTCTTATCCTCCATTCCACGCATTTTTCTAATTTAAATGGCTTCAACGGTTGTACAAGTAATTTTTAAATGTATTTTAAAAGGAAAAGCCCGATGACAAACGGATTCGGTATACATTTATATATCGAAGAAGTTGTTGTTTCTATAGCAAAAAAACTTTCTTGAATTGACAATGTTCAGAATCGGGCTTATTTTTGAACTTGAAACAATTTTAATCAAAATTTTGTTTTAAATCGTAGAATACAATCGTTAAATTCCACTATATATACATATACACAAAATTGTAGTTATAAAAAAATATTTATTATGTAAGTTAAACATGCATAAATAAGTTCAGTATGAAAAAGTTTTTCCTTAAAGAGTATTCGTCATAAAAGCGTATTTTTTAACCCCTTGAAGGGCGGTGGGATATAATATATCCCACTTAATTTTAATTCCCAAATGCCACAATGACATCGGAATTTTGGAATCAAATTTTAATTTTATAATATACGTGAAGAAAATATTTTACTTATTTGGAAATAAATTTGTTTTTAAATCCCGGTGTGACTCACTGATTTCAACATTTTAGAAACATAAGTACTTTGCCCTGATATGGTTAATTTCATTCCGTCGCCAACCAGCGATAAATCGCCAAATAAACAAAAGTTTCATATTTTTCTACGGACGTTATATCGAGGTTCCGCAGAATTTTTTTTTAGACGTATATGTCCTCATGAAAAGAACATTCTGTAATTTTTTCAAAATTTTCTGAGTATGCGCTTATGGAGACCTTCCTTGTTAGTTTTTTGTCATTCAAGGCCACACTGCCCCGTATCGCGTGAGGATTTTTCCAAGGCAAGCAAAGTGTTTGTACACCTTCTCTACCTCATTTTTTTTATGTACACCTTAATAAAGGAATCTGAGAGGGACATTATATTCTACGGATTTGGTTTCCTCGTCTGTGCTGTTCTTCTTAGGCTATCAAATCAAATCAAATCAAATCAAACTATACATAGCTTCCTGTTTATCTACTTTTTGTGAATATGTAAGTATTTTTCTTATATCTGGTTAGTATTATTTATAATATTTTCTGCTTTAATATATATATATAGACATTTTCAATTATTACGATTATCGGGAGTTACAGGTAGCTAAAATCTATTACATAAATTTATCGTTTCTTAAAAATAAATAAATGGTATTTTAACAACTTATGGTGATAAAATGGAGTAAGAATAAGTTTAGTCAAAATATTTTCTATCTATTGATGATATACTTATAACAAAAGATTAAATAAATATATTTATTTTATTAAATAAGTTAAGAAAACCACTAGTATGAAACGTGTTATAAATTCTGCATTTTTTTGTAATATAAGTACTTTTGAAGTAATGTACTTCACAATTTAAAAATTAAATATAGTTAAAATTTCCATGACCATATGACTTCGTTAACGAAGAATGGGTACGTATATTTTATGAAATATTATTCCATACTTCTAATTCTATTACTTTGGTATTGTACACTCTCATTCAATTACTGAAACTGTATAAAATTTTGTACTTTGAAAATAATAATTGAGTAATTTTATTTTAGTTAATGTACTTTATCTTATTAAAAAAAGGATAAGGAGTTAATCTAACGAAGTAGAAAACTAAAATAATTTAAAAGAAATGGCATATAATTCATATTTTGTGTTTTAAGGAACATGTGAATGCATGTTTGTTAAATACGTCATTTTTAAATTCAGATTTTAAAGAATTATAAATGCGTTTTTCAATACAATATTTTGCAAAACAGGTTTTTCGTAAATTTCATTTTATACAAAATTTTACAATTACGAAATGCCATATTCCTTTTATTTGTTTTATAATCCCAATAAATATCATATTGTAATGTATTATTTTGATTATTTAACTAAAAAATTATTTTGTATTAAATAGATATTTATTTTACTGTTAAATGATATATTTTCATTGGATGCATAATATATAAACTTTCGAAAAAATACAAAATTAATAGAAATAACAAACGTCATAATTGTATCACGCTGTGTCAAAAACGTCCACAGAAGCGAAGAAAATAAATACACAGATGTAGTTTCAGATGACAGATATACTGATATGAATGATTATATATATATATATTTATATATATAATAAATATATTTCTACAAAAATTGTTTTGAAACGCATAAACAAAAAACCATTTTTCGTCCAGTTGGAAAATTACAACTTGTATAAAAATAAAAGGCATATACACTTATTTGTGTTATTATTATTTTTTAATCTTAGATGCTATTTATCTTATATGCTATTTACTTTTTTTTAGCTACACTCTTCTTTTGTTTATCCTTCCATGGCCAATGTACAATAAATAGCAGTACAAGAAAGGTTAAAGAAAACCTTGCAAATGACGTGTAAAGTAAAAGCATAAAATATGTCCAAATACTAAATAAATATAACACAGTATAGAACATATTTATATTAATCTTTCTAAATAGCTGCGTAATGAGATGTCGCAAATACAATTTTAATAATTTCTACTCATAGGAATGTTTTTAAAATTTTACGTACTGTCATGAATTAGTAGAAGAATGATTAAATATTATTGAAAATTTAAAATTAATGACTGAAAAAATACCATGGAATACACCATAACTATAGGAAATATTCAAAACATAAACAAAATATATGTTTACTAACATTTATTTTTAATATTTAGTATCTAAGTCATATTTGTTTATGTTCAGAGTAAAAAATAAAAGAAATATATAGGTGAAAAAAAAATGATATATGAACACGTACATTTCATTTAATTAACAAAAGTTACAAATCTTTAAAAAATTGTGAATAGTTGATATGATTAATATAAACTACAGATAATGTTTTAAATATTTTATGCATTGTTAAGTGGATAAAATGAAAGTTGCCTATATGAGCCCCGTTCCCCTGACAGTAAAAAGTCTGCATTTTTCCTTGAACATGCCTATATTTTATTCCAACAGATAGAAAATTAACATTTATATAAATCAATGTATATTTATAATATTTATCATTTTCATGGGCGGAACTTTTGAAGAAAATTATTCTGTGTACAACATAAAAATAAATAATATGTGTACAGCATAAAACAACGCGTCGTAAATCATCCACAAATTACTGACTTAGGCTTTTACATACTTAAGAATGGTTTCTCATTTTAAGGTCTTTTTACTAATAAACTAAGGTATAATGTTTCCATATCATTTCAAAATACTTTTAATTCATAACTCATGATATACTTCTATATCCGCAAGATTTTGTTTTTATTATTGTAAAATAAAATAATGTGAATTAAAGAAAATTCATTTTTTTTTCTATTCTCCATTTTTATGTTCCGTTCTTTTAAATAAAATGAATATTACATAAACAACAACATACAAAAAAAAATTAATCGTAAAATTACAATGTAAAAAAAAAAAACAAGCTGCGACATATTCATAAGACGCCAACTAATGAATTTATTGGATTAATATTGTATACCAATTTAAAGATATATTGAGGAGACTAATATATTATTTTCTCCATATCATTACAATCTACACACAAAACACAACTCATAATTTATTTTAATTGTATGCCAGTCTAAAAAGAAAGTTTAAAACATATTTTGTTTCGATTGAATACAAAAATTGCTTCTCACTAATACTAAGTTTTGGTTTTAGTTTATCATTTTGTCTGTGTATTTATCCTCCCGTCGTAGTTTGTATATTTAAATAACTAATTTTTGCCTAGATGCTCCAAATTCCAAAATTTTTAATTGTATTGCGATTGATATTTTTTTTAGCTAAAATAAGATAGTACAAACGCTACATGTAATTGAACTTGGCAATTTTTAATAAAATAAAATTATGTAAATGAAAATTGACATTTGCTGATGCAATAATATTATTAAATATTCAAAACAAATTCATAATTAACGGCAATTTATCTTTAATAAGATAAAACATTTTCGGATATCAAAGAGATAAGACAAATGAGATAGTGAAGTGTAAATATTTGCGTTTCTACTCAAATAAACTTAATTGAATTTAAGATTCTTTATCATTTTCAATTATACAACATAAATAAAAATTTTATCCATTGAATATTATTTGTGTTATTCTGCATTTTCTTTTTCAGTTTAAGACAACTTGAAATTTAATTATTTTAATTTAAGTTGTTTTATAGTTTTATTTATGTATGTAAAATAGTATTATTATAAGTGTTTAAACGCATAGAAGTAAGATTCTTCAGACGCAATTCTCGAAATTATAAAATTACAATGCATTTAGATAAGAGTACATTTTGTCTGTAAAAGCCTAATTATATGTACGCTATACATTTAATTATTTTAGAAGAAACACGTTACTTATAATGGAATGTCATATATAAAATAATTAAATAATTAAATAAATTATTAAATATCAGTTTATATAAAATATTTTGTGCAGATTTGTAAAATTAATATTTTAAATTTATATTTCATTAATATTTTTTTTATGAATGAAATGAAATGGCAAAGTTAAATTTGCAACAAATGTATCTAAATATTACAATTATGACCAATCCAATTATCCGAGACTAATTACATGAGCAATCAAATTACTATGAATCCAATTACTCGAAATCTACTAATTAATTCACACACTCTCTATATATACAAGTGTTTTTAATATTAAAAAAATGTAGATGTCTAAATTATTTAAAATACATTCTTAATATGAAACTGTGACTTTCAAGTTTTTAAATTTTTGATTTTCATAGGTTTCATAGTTTCTCTCTTATTTAATTTTACAAAAATGAAGATGCCATAATACATTATACGATGAACATGTGTAGTAATTTCTCTAAAAAACAATGTTTAAATAGCTAAATTACATTGTACAATGTGTGAAATGTTTCATTCTTAAAATTGCTTGTTTTAAGAATACACGTTGTATTCAATTTTCATGAAAGCCTTTAAACATTTATTAACTTTTTTACTAGACTAGGTTGTGAAACATAAAAAATGCACTTTACATTTTCATCTGTTTTAAATAATGGTAAAAAGATGGTAATTTAATACTATCTAGATAAAGTAAAACTCACTTTCCAGCGTTAAAAAATAAACGCAAATCCTCATTCAAAGTCTTCATTAAATTTGCACTGTTTTTCTTAAAATCAGCACATTTCGTTTCCATAAGAAAATAGTGAAAGAAACAAAAGTTTCTTTTATTTGCGATATCATACAATCATTTTGATTATTTTTCTAAAATGCAATTTCTTCTCATGAATTATTCATCGTGTTTCACATTTAAATAAAAAATAAACAATTTTACTTTTATGAATTCTCAACAATGCTTCTCTAGCGAAGATAATACTGCTGCTGAAAATAACACGTGCATGATAAATATTTGTGTAATTTACATTTTTGCGCTATTTATTTAATTTGTAAAGTGTACAAAATAAGAATATTGCATGTCACTTAAATATATATATATGTTACGGTCAATATGATTATACCGGTCATTATTAGTAATGTACGGACATAATGACAGGTTATTATTAATAATAACCGCTTTCATTATTAATAATACCCGGTTAATAAAATAAAACATAAACTTTTCTAATATATTCAATACTGTAAATCAACCAATTACAAGGCAATTAAATACAAAAATGTGTATAGAATAACATAATAAATGTAACTTATTCGATTTTTTTCCAACGCAAGAATAAATTAAAATATCAAAATACTCAAAAAGACTCTTACAAGATTTCATCTAGCAAAATTATATTTTCAGCTATGGTTCAATGTATTATAAAATCGTAAAAATCGTTAAAAAAAATGGGGGCATTGAAGAGAAGTGTATAAGAAAAGGTAATTAAAGTTGGAAAGTCATTATAAAAAATTTCAAAGACTTTTCTTAAAAATAATTAAAGACTTTTTCGTTAAATGTTTCTTAATTCTGTTATATCATTGGCATCGTTTAGCAGTAAAAATAAATTAATTCGTGATAATAAAAGCAATTTTTCTAAGAAAATTAGAGCACGTTAAGAAATTTCATAATTCAAAGAAATTTTCATAAGAACATGTAAACTCTGAGTAACAGATTTTACTATTTAAAGAAAACTGAAAAAAAAGGAACATTACTTTCATAAAAATCACCATTATATTTGTTTCCAATTTGCAGCATTGCTATATTCTACACTGTAAAAAATGACCAATGTTTCTTATTTTATGAAAATATACTTTAACCACGAACGAAAATATAATATAATCTTCTAAATTACCCGAAATTCCGATTAGCGTGTTCCATTGTCTATTGAATTCCCAGAAACCAATGCATTTTCAAAATGTAAAGAATTATTTATAAAAACAAAGTATTTTTCGTTGCCCGTATTTTTCAGAAACGTTTCCGAAGGTTTTTTACAGTGTATTAATTAGTATCCTCAGCCTGGAATACCTGTTTTTCGTATGTCATCCATTCTCAAGTAAACGTTTTCAGCTGCATAAGTTAATTTATACATGAAAGAGTAAAGCAGTAATCTTCATTTTAATGTTATTGTTAATGCTCTTAATTTTGCATGTTTGTCTGTTAAACATAATTTTTGAGCATGAAAATGTTTACTTGAGAATTGATAGCATTCGAAAAAACAGGTATTCCAGGCTGAGGCCACTAATTAATACACTATAAAAACCCTTCGGAAACGTTTCTGAAAAATACGGGCTGCGAAAAATACTTTGTTTTTATAAATAATTCTTTACATTTTGGAAATGTATTGGTTTCTGGGTCTTCAAAAGACAATGGAACACGCTATTCGGAATTTCGGATAACTCAGAAGATTATATTATATTTTCGTTCATGGTTATAGTACATTTCTATAAAATAAGAAACATTGGTAATTTTTTACAGAGTATGTTTTTCTGTCCGTATATAGGGTGAAACCCCAGTTACTGACACCGAACCAGTTACTGACACCGAACCAGTAACTGACACTGCATCAGAAATCTAACTCAAATAAACATTTTCTTGTAAAAATTCTGCAAAGTAATGCCATCTAGTGGTAACTTATTTGTCTTAACTGTTTTAACTTATTTTTCAGCTATTGGTTTTTCAAATAAAGGGATTTTGTCAGTTACTCGAGATATTGACAATATTTACGACAAAAATAGATTTTTAGTTGTAAAAAGTATAGTTTTTCAAAATTTTGTCAACAGTAATTTTTTAATGTATCTTTACTACACTTTCAAAAACAAAGATAAGTATAAAATAGATTTAAAAATGTGTAACAGTGATTTGAACAATAAAAAAAAGCCTTAACGTGTCAGTTACTGGGGATTTCACCCTAATACAGTAAATATAGAGTGTCACACTGAGTGTACTAATTTTATTTTATTTTTCTGGGTTTTTTTTAATTATTATTATTGAAGAAATATAATAAGTGTTGCATTTTTTTACGGATTTCAATTTTAATCTAAATGTTAATTTATAAATGAATTAAGTAAGAAACAAATTACTTCAACGAATAGATCGGACTGTAATTTGTCAATAAGTTGTCAATTATGTTTTGTTATTAAATTATAATTTGTCAGTTATATTTGTTACTAGCTGATCCACGCGGCGTTGCCGGGACCTGTGATTAACTTAACCTTGTCTTAACTATACTTGAAAGAAGTAATAAGTAACATAATCATATAATAAGATCTCGAATTATAATTCATATATAAATAAAAGTAATTCAGTGATACAAAGAGAACACAAAGAGGTTTATAAAAATCTTTTAATTCAAAGATCGACATGTTTCAATGCTCAAACGACGCCATTATCAAGATCGGCAGTGATAAAAAAAAACTATTCTCGGATATATTTAAAAAAATAAACAAGAAAAACATAAATCACAAGATAATATAATGTAATAAAAGCTGGTGCTTAAAATAGTCAATTGTAAACGCGAAAAGTAATATACCCTTATTGCTTTTTTAAAATTTAAAAATACCTCCTGCCAAATTTTATAGCAAATATATCAAATATGATAGAAGTACTACAGAGTTGGTAAAGACTGCATAGAACCGAGATATTAAAAATTGATTTTAAAAAGAGTAAAATAATTTATCCATCAAAACTTTAACTCCCATAGTTATCCGTGAAACAATAAAAATCTATATGCGTAACGAAAACATTTGCAATGAATCAGCCTCGTTTGAATTACCTAAACTATGGCACAAGGTGTTTTTCAATAAAAAAAAAAACAATAAGGAAATATCAGTTTTCACGTTTACAGTTGACTATGTTAAACACCTGCTTTTATTACACACATGATCTCGTGATTTATTTTTTTCAAGTTTCTTTTCAAAAATTTTCCAAAAATAGTTTGTTTATCGTTTAGATCTTCATAATGGCGTCGTTTGATCGTTGAAACATATTGATCTTTGTTGTAAATTTCCAACTGGACGAAAAATATCCGGGCCAGGATTCGAACCTGGGATCGCTTGGCTGAAGCCGCCACGCTCTACCACTGAGCTATCCCGGTCGAATCTGGAGGGCATAATTCATCCGGTTAACCTTATTGATCAAAGCATCTGGTCTGATATTTTAATCAGCTCAACAGAAAAGATCGCAGGTAAAGGAACTCCAGAAAACGCTGGATACGTGAATACCTGTTTATAAAGATTTAATATAAAGATCAATAATCTAGTATATTGATCTTTATATTAAAAGGTTTCTATAAGCTTACCGGTGTTCTTTTTGTATCACTTAAGCATTTATCTATATTTTACGTATTGGGTGATTTTTTATTTTTAAACGAAAATGTATGTAAAAATGGCTTGCGCAAAGAGGTTGCTTCTGCCTCAGTTTTTTTTTTTTTTAACACCGACTACCAGCAATTTTTATTTAAACTTAAAAAGAAAAAAATATAATATTTTTTACGGTCCATCAGAAAAAAAAATCCTTGAAGTAACTTCAAGAAACGAATTTTTTTGAAGGCTTAATATAAATAATTCATCAAAGACATCTTCTTAAAGTTGAATGTACGCTTGTGAAGAGTGGGTGGATTTGAGTAGTATATATAAAAAAAAAAATCTGGATACAGAACGTTAAAAATTGCGAAAAAAGGAGTAATTTCCGAAAGTGGGTGGTTTCGGAAAGCAGTTTTTTTTCTGTAAAGGTTAATATTGATAATTTTTAAAAAGAATTAAGACCGTCTAAAGAAAAATGAATATAAATGTGGTGTGATATGTTTCGTTGGTATATTTTGATTCTCGAAGCCAATGCTGGTTTTTAAATATCTTACAAACGAAAACGAAAATTGAATAAGTGATTTTCGTAAACGAATGTTTCTGTAATGGTAATTTTAATATTTTTTAAACGGATTGCGACATTCGAAAATAATATATTTAAAATTATAAGTAATTTGGTATGTCCTTTTTTTTACACCTACTACCAGCAAATTTTATTTAAACTTAAAAAGAAAAAATATATAATATTTTTTATTGTCCATCAGAAAAAAATCCTTGAAGTAACTTCAAGAAACGGATTTTTTTAAAGGCTTAATATAAATAATTCATCAAAGACATCTTAAAGTTGAATGTACGCTTGCGAAGAGTGGGTGGATTTGAGTAGTATTTAGAAGAAAAAAAAATCTGGATACAGAACGTTAAAAATTGCGAAAAAGGAGAAATTTCCAAGAGTGAGTTTCGGAAAATAGTTTTTTTTTTCTGTAAAGGTTAATATTGATAATTTTTAAAAAGAATTACGGCCGTCTAAAGAAAAATGAATATAAATGTGGTGTGATATGTTTCGTCGGTATATTTTGATTCTCGAAGCCCATGCTGGTTTTTAAATATCTTACAAACGAAAACGGAAATTGAATAAGTGATTTTCGTAAACGAATGTTTATGTAACGTTAATATTAATGTTTTGTAAACGGATTGCGACATTCGAAAAGAATATATGTGAAATTATATGTAATTTGGTATGTTTGTTTTTTTAAGGAGGGGGGGGGGGGGGTATTTTGATTTACAAGGCCGAGGCAGAATGTTAAACGTAAAAGAAAAAAAATCTCAAAGGTGAGTTTTGCAAACGACATTTTTATCAAGGATTCTTTTTAAGATTTAATATCCGATCGAAACCGATTCGAAACGCATTATGGCATAAAAAAGGAAAATAATCGTAGGTACGGCTGCTGTTTTTTATTTATTTTTATTTATTTATTTATTTTTTCGGATTTTGATCAGAAGTGCGGATACAGATTCACAACTATTGCAGAAAGCGCAGAAAACAACGAAACCACTCATTGGAACCATTTTTTACTTCCTTCTATAATAAAAATACAATTATAGATATAGTTCTATCTATAATAGAGAAAAGTATTGTGATCGAAATTTTTTTCGACTTCCGGTATTCGACGGATTTACATGTTTTAGGGGCCATAGATTCCGAGAAACTTGTTTTTACAAAAGTCTGTCTGTCCCCATATTATCATCGAAAAGTATATGAAATTATGCTTCAAATTGAACAACATTTTTTTTAATGTTTTTGTGTATAGCCAGCAGGTACCATTTGAATTTGGTGATAATTCGACGAAAGGGGACGCTGCCATAGCGATTTTTGTATTATATCATCGAAAAGTCCATGATGTTATGCCGATAATTCAACCAAATTTTTTATATATGTTTTTGAATATGGACTGCAGGTTTCAGTTGAATTTCAAAATATTGCGACTGGAGAGGTCGCTGTGATAGCTAATTAAAGATTTCAAATTTCAAAAGATGTAGAAAAAAGAATTTATTTTTACTTTAAATGTTTGGCCAGGATAAGATTACAGGAGCATTTTTTTTTATTTTGTCTCTATCTTAAAATTTGGCTGAGATATAGCAGTTTGAAATTTTAGTTTGGTTGACATTTTGAAACAATACAGCACGATTCCTCCATAAACGGGATTAATTTATCAGTTTTAGTGAACATAGATTCAACAAATTCTCTTTCATTGTTGTAACCATCGTTCAATTCTTACTTGCTTAACATTACATATTTATGTCCATCAACGTTTAAATTCTCGCTAAGCTTGGCGACATTTGGCGAAAAATGGCGAAAAATTGCCATATATGAAGCCAACTTGGCTACGTCTGTCTAATTTGTGGATATTCTCACTGAAATTCAATATTGACGAGAGCTGAGCGACTCATCTGAAATCGGTTTCCACGAATTTTAGCTTTGTGTTTTTCAGTAAAATTAGCTGAAATCTTAAAACCAAGCAACAGGGAGACTATCTTTTCCTGCCGGTACAGGCCAGAAGGACTTTTTTGTAGTTTAGTATAATACATCGACTAATCGCATCCAGATAACCCGACGATTCGCAAGCAGCTAACGTACAACAGAATGCCGAAAAATATAGATTTTTTTTTTTTTAACGGTATGATAGCCGATTTTAAAGTATTAACATGTATGAGATTGAAAAATGTTTTGGGATTGGCATACCCGACAAGTTTTAAAGTTTTAACATTCATATTTCTTAAACGTATTCCGAAGTTTAAACGTAAACATATAATATATTTAAATTAGTGTAATCGTTTTTCCGAATTTCGGTTAGTTAAGCGCATGTGGGCTTTGAAAGTTGGCGAGAAACACGAATTCTAAGTTTCATAATTATTATTTTGAAATGGTTAACTTTTGAGTTTTTTCAAAGAATTTCTCTGTTAGAAAACTTAAGGATCGTAGATACAGTTTGGTGTCTTTTGTGTTTCTATATTTCGAACGGATCTGTTAACGCGAATACAGGAATCCTCCGCGGTGACACCATTGGCACTTTCTTGATCTTCCCTGCTTCGGATTCTCCGGAACGCCATTCCTGCCGTTTGACTGGGTGTTTTCGCGGAATTTTGCGGAATACATAATAGTTTACAATTATTATCCCAGTTAACTAAGAAAATAAAATTTGAGTATCAGATGCGTAAGGAATACCCTCATCCAAATTTGCAGTCCTCTGCAATTTTTCTAGCCATTGCACACAGGCAGACAAAAATCTTTCTTTTATTAGTATAAAGTCAATTGGCATACTACATAAGTAAAAAAATCACTGACGGCTCGGACAACAAGCACAGGTAGATTTCCAAGACTCAGACCGTGGGGTGCCTGTTTGTTGGGAATTGCGGAAGAAATGACCTTTTTGCCATGATGCGGCATTTGGAAACGTCCACTTCGAAACCAAACTTGTTTGCAGGCGGAGCCGGCACGGATTGTTTTTGTTTTTATTTATTTTTAATTTTTTGCTGTAAGGGTTGGTCGCATAAAAAACTTGTCAATATAAAAGTTTTAGATAATAGTAAATGGGTTTATAATAAATTTAAGCGGATTTGATATCTTCTGAATTGTCGAAGTATAATTTTTTTTCTTCTAACCCCCCTCTCCCCCACCTTTGGGGCCATTTTTAATGATGTCAAAAATCTGTTATACATACATTTTCGTCCCTTTGCCTAGAAGTAATAATTAAACGGATTCGATAAGTATCATAATTAAGAAATTATGGGATTTTTGCTGTTTTCACAAAAAGCTCCCCCATTTCCCCCCTCTTTGGTTCGATTTTATCCATTAACGAACTTGTCCGAGATTTTATGTCCCTTGATTTTATGTATCAGTTTGGAAGAGATTTTTGCCGAATTATGGGAGTTATCGTGTCCATAAAAAAGTGACATAGATAGATAGATAGATAAAGTTTTGAACTAGGGGGTGATTTTGGGTTCTGGGAGTCATGATCGGCGTAGATCTGCATTTTTTTTTTAAATTCCAACTTAGGGGAGAATGTAATAGGTAGTATTTCTTACGAAATCTACCTAAAATTCAGTCTTAAAAATAATAATCCACTGTAGCGACAACAATTGTAACACACTAATCATTTTATGCAAAAAGCAATATTGTTAGCTTTACCACCGTGTCAGAAATGTCATTTGTATAGGAGAAAAGGCTTTGAATAAGCCTATTTTGAAAATACAAATTTTATTTTTAAAAAGGATTTATGAAACCTATAATGGGTAACAGTATTTTGTGATTTACTTTTGTTAAGTAAACTTCAATGAACAAATTGCATCTAAAAAGTATGTAGTTTTAGGTAAATTAAAATGTATTTAAATTAAAAAATCTTAATTTTCTCAAATTCTAATTTTAGAAGTTTTTTTTCCAGTAGTTAACTTAAAAATAAGTCCTTTACACGCAAGTTAGTGTTTTTAAGTTAATTGCGTGAAGTTCTATTTTATGTTAAAGTATCTTTATATATTAAATCTATATACTTTATTATTATTTTTTTTTAACAGGTTGAAGTAAGATATCTGAAAACTAATGACGTTTCCTGCAAATTTGATAAAACAGAATTTAATGAATTATTTATTTTGTTTCAGAAAAAATCTAAAATAAAATATTAACTAGTAGTATTGAACTATCGCGTGCTTTATCGGAAAGAAATTTATACTATTAAATTCAAATAACTTCATTAGCACTCCATGATATCATATCATGTTTAATATACTTTTTAAATGAATTTCAATTTGGAGAATTTTATTTAGAAGCTTTAGTTTTTTGATAAATTTTAAAAAGATAAGAAATCTGAAATGTATTGTGCAAATAAATACATTTTTTTAAATAAATTACTAATATAAAAAATTATATATTTTTTTATGGTTTAGTGATATTTAAAAAAAATTGCAAGATATTTATTTGTCCTTGTGCACTGTAAAAACATTTATACTCGATTGAACCAAATTTTGCTACTGCAGTAAGTTGGGGAAATCTCGTTCCAACAATTGTAGCTCCGTCCCAGCACAATTTTTTTAAAAGTGTAAATATTTGAATTTTAGCTATTTATATAAACGATATTCCCAAATGCAATTAAAAAACTGAACAGTGTTAATAACTGGATTTTAGCTATTGATATAAACGATGTTCCCAAAGGCAATTAAAAAAAAATACAGTGTAAATAATTGAATTTTAGCTATTTATATAAACGATGTTCCCAAAGTCAATTAAAACTAGTCGGATGTGCCAATCTCAAAACTTTCTTCTATCTCAGTCATGTTAATACTTCAAAATTCGCTATCACATCGCCAATAAAATCAATATTTTTCGTCATTCTGTTGTACGTCAGCTGCTTGCGAATCGTCGGGTTACAGGGATGTGAACAATCGATATATACTAAACTACGAAAATTCCTTCTGGCTTGAACGACAGGAATAGATAGCCTCCCTATTCCTTTGTTTTACGATTTTAGCTAATTTTACTGGAAAACACGAAGGTAAAATGCGTGGAATCTAAATAAAGAAGACTCAATCCCAGTTCTCGTCAACATTGAATTTGAATGAGAATATCGCCAAATTATTCCTCTACAGCCAAGTTGGCTTCATTAAAGGAAACTTACTTTGGTCGCCAAATTTGTCGATATTCCGCAAACTGTCACCAAGTTTGGCGATAATTTGACGTTGGCGAATATAAATATATAGTGATAAGCATATAATAGGATTAATGGTTACAACAATGAAAGAAAATTTGCCGACGCCATGTTAACTAAAACTCATAAATTAAACCCGTTTATGGATGAATTCTGCTGTCTTGTTTGAAAATGTCAGCCATCCTAAAATTTCAAACCGCTCTATCTCAGCCATTTTTTTAAGATAGAAGCAAAACAAAAACTGCTCCGGATTCTCCGGATCAAGTCCGAACATTTAACGAAAAAAAGTTTTAGGATTTCTAATTTTTTTTAATTTGCACATCTTTTTGAATTTTAAATCTTTAAATGGCTATCACAGCGCCCCCTTTCGTCGAAATATCCTCAAATTGTAATAGAACCTACTTACTATAGCCAAAAACAGAGAAAAAAAATGTGGTTCAATTTGAAGCATAACTTCATACACTTTTCGATGATACAATAGTTAAAATGGAACAAAATATCGATCACAGCGTCCCTTTTCATCAAAATATCCCCAAATTCTGACAGAACCTGCTTGCCATAGCCAAAAACATAGAAAAAAAAATTGGTTCAATTTAAAGCATAACATCATGCACTTTTAGATGGTACAATAGTGAAAATGGAACAAAAATATCGATCACAGCGCCCCCTTTCGTCGAAATATCCCCAAATTCTGATAGAACCTGCTTGCCATAGCCAAAAACATAGAAAAAAAATTGGTTCAATTTAAAGCATAACATCATACACTTTTTGATGGTACAATAGTTAAAATGGAACAAAATATCGATCACAGCGTCCCTTTTCATCAAAATATCCCCAAATTCTGACAGAACCTGCTTGCCATAGCCAAAAACATAGAAAAAAAATTTGGTTCAATTTGAAGCATAACATCATACACTTTTAGATGGTACAATGAAGACACACAGACGGACAGACGAACAGACGGACGGACGGACAGACCGACAGACGGACAGACAGACATTTTGTAAAAACATGTTTTTCGGAATCTCTGACCTCTAAAACGTGTAAATCCGTTGAAAACCGGAAGTCGAAAAAAATTTCGATTACAATACTTTCTTCTATTATAGATAGAAGAAAGTAAAAAAATAACAGTGTAAATAATGAAATTTTAGCTATTTACATAAACGATATTCTCAAAGGCAATTAAAAAAACAGTGTAAATAAATGAATTTTGGCTATTTATATAAACGATGTTCCCAAAGGAAATTAAAAAAATAATAAAAACAGTGTAAATAATTCAATTTTAGCTATTTATATAAACGATATTCCCAAAGGCAATTAAAAACAAATAGCAATGTAAATAATTGAATTTTATCTATTTCTATAAACGATATTCCCAAAGGCAATTTAAAAAAATTAACAGTGTAAATAATGAAATTTTAGCTATTTACATAAACGATATTCTCAAAGGCAATAATAATAAAAAAAAACAGAGTAAATAAAAGAATTTTGGCTATTTATATAAAAGATGTTCCCAAAGGAAATTAAAAAAATAATAATAACAGTGTAAATAATTCAATTTTAGCTATTTATATAAACGATATTCCCAAAGGCAATTAAAAAAAATATTTTAACAGTGTAAATAATTGAATTTTAGCTGTTTATGTAAACGAGTTCCCAAAGGCAATTAAAAAAAATATATATATGACCAAGAAATAAACATTTCGCTTGTGGGGGCACATTTTATACGAATAATTATACTTATAAAGGTACTTTTTTCTAATTGAATATGTTCTTATTTATACACATTTGTCTTATTTTCTAATTCAATTATGATCTTTCAATCATACTTTCAAACTGCTTTAAATATTAATTTGGTAATTAGATGGGTCATTCTCAAATAAAGTTACAAAAAGTATCCTGCAACATAATTAAATTTCCTGTTAAAAACAGAATATATTATTCTTATTTTATACGAATATATGCAACTTTTTGAAGATAATATAATATCTGTTGAATAATATTTTCTTAAAAAAATTAAGTATTTTCAGTTTATTATGCTAAATTTTTGGAAAAATTGTCTGTCCGCAATGAGAATTTTTTAAAAGAAAGCCTTGAAAGTACAAGATACATAATGGAAATGTACTTAAATTATACATCATTTCAAAATTAGATACCTTATCTTCATATATATCTTTGAATATGTTATATTTATATAAGTTATATAAGTTATATAAGTTATTTATATAGTTATATAAGTTTGATAATAAATTAGATATAGCTTGTGCATTTGAAAGATGGTTCTTGCAAATTTAAACCTTTAATTGCAGCATTAGACAGTTGTTCTAGCTCACATTTATTGAGTGCTTATGAAGAAAATGTGTTAGGATTGCGTAAACAAAGAAACCCTCGGGCATTGGTCCCTGGACTTCATCAGGCATTTTCCGCATAATAAACTAACCTGCTAAGCCGGACTAGTTGAGCTTAAGCCAAAAAGTAGGTCTCCCCGTCCGGTTTGACCTTGAGTGAAATCACGACAAAACGATTCATTTGGGGAGGAAAAGAACGATGAAAATAGCGAAATGGTGAGAGTTGATTTTTTTTCATTTTCATTCATATTTCTGACTGAGAGAGGTTGCTTAATATGTTCAATCGTACTATTTACAACACTCTATATATCTGGTGATAATCTACTGCATTTCGGCGCATTTCAACTTTAAAAAAATCATTGAAATTCTCAATTTTTCGTTCAGAAAATCTGCTTTTGTCCTACAAAATACAAAAAGTCCAACAGCTTTATAACGTTTTTCAATTTTTGAAACTTTTCTGCGTATTAATTTACTTTATTAACAATCAATCATCACAATCCCCTTTTCGTAAATCACCACTCCCCATTTTAACGTTCCCAACCCCAATCGATCGCCCACAGTTTCAATTCTTTGTATCTCTGCGATTTACGTTTTTCTGTCTTGTTAGTCCTTAATAAAATAAATAAATAAATAAATAAATATTTAAGTAACCCTCTTCCTCTAAAATTCCCACTTTTTCTATGATGCCCAGCTCTTAATTTTTTTTAATCTTCCAAACTGTTTAATTTTTATTTTTTTCAACAGTTTCTTTTTTGAAACAATAAATAAAAAATTATATATATTTCTTGCGCTCACCCTCAAAATATCCAACAATTTATTTTGCGCTCCCCCCACTTTCCCTTCCTGAGCTTAAAATCTTTATAATTCTTTATTTTTTATTTTTTCTGTCATATTTGTTATGTTCTAGTAATCTAGTCAATCAACTCGAATAACTCTTTTAAATGTTTAATCCCAACCAATAAATGTGGATTTATAGATATTTGTGAGGTATAACAATTTTTGTTTTCTTTTTTTAAGTTTGACCTAATCGCACCTACTTTTAGAGGTGCATTTGTGAACACCAATTCATTTTAGCATTCGCTAAAGCTGCAAAAGTTGTTCCTCATGAGGTGTCAAGACATCAAATGCCAAGCCTTATTACAAATTGCGATTGAAGATCTAGAGATAATAGAACGTATTTAGAATAAATGTTTCAGGACGAATCTATTTAGAAAATAGTTGATTCTATTTGGCTACTGTTTCATTTTGCTGATTTGACAAATTATTAAGGTTGGTAAAAATCAGTAACTGTTGTCCTAGCTGTTGTCCGTGACGTCTTTCACGTGACATTAAAAGAAGAATAAATAAATTAATTAATCAAAACATTTCACTCCCGAAAATTAGCGACATATTTAATTAACTAAATCTTTATCAAATTTTATAGGAGAAAATACGGTATTTCTTAGTTATAGGGGCCTTGACATAACGCAGTTTTATAAAAATGAAATTTTCTGTCAAGTATAAACAATCGCGAAAATTAAAACACAGCCAATGAAAAAAGAAGTCAGAGGTGAGCGAAGAAATAATTATCTAGAATACTATTAAGTGCGCCATGCAAAAAACAAACAGACAGGATACAGAAATGTATTTACTTTTACGCCAAATTTTGCTCGCTAGAAAAAGCACATTGGGTAAGCTCCCGATTTCAGAGCCTAACCTTCCTATTCTCGGCTATTTTCTACCTACATAAGGTAACGCCAGGAGAGATCGCGCAGTCGGAGAGATTGCGCACATGGAGGTTGGGGGGGGGGGGGTAAGGAGTAGTGTGAGCGCGCACGACTCCACGTAGTTGTACAACAGCAGTAGTGTTGTGTCTGCTTGAAAGTGTACGTTGATTGTGTTGAGCGTCTAAGATAAAGCATTGCTATTTTGTTTTGTTTTCCCAAAGTAAGTGCTTGAATTTTCATAGCTATTCATAACAATTTCTATACAATGGCAGTAGTACAAAATATTTTTAACTTAAACGATTTATCATATCCTACTAATCTAGACTAACAATGTGAACATCAACGATTCGATTTAGTAGCGGCCATGTTTAAGAAAAAGGCCGCGCAATCTCTCCTACCGAAATTGGAGAGTTTGCATCTGCTACTTAGGAGAGATGGCGCATTGTTCCCATTATTTTCCTTGCTAGGAGAGATTACGCAGCTTATTGGTAAATAAGCTTGCTTAACATTACATATTTATGTCCGTCAACGTTTAAATTCTCGCTAAGCTTGGCGACATTTGGCGAAAAATGGCGAAAAATTGCCATATATGAAGCCAACTAGGCTACGTCTGTCTAATTTGTGGATATTCTCACTGAAATTCAATATTGACGAGAGCTGAGCGACTCATCTGAAATCGGTTTCCACGAATTTTAGCTTTGTGTTTTTCAGTAAAATTAGCTGAAATCTTAAAACCAAGCAACAGGGAGACTATCTTTTCCTGCCGGTACAGGCCAGAAGGACTTTTTTGTAGTTTAGTATAATACATCGACTAATCGCATCCAGATAACCCGACGATTCGCAAGCAGCTGACGTACAACAGAATGCCGAAAAATATAGATTTTTTTTTTTTTTTAACGGTATGATAGCCGATTTTAAAGTATTAACATGTATGAGATTGAAAAATGTTTTGGGATTGGCATACCCGACAAGTTTTAAAGTTTTAACATTCATATTTCTTAAACGTATTGCGAAGTTTAAACGTAAACATATAATATATTTAAATTAGTGTAATCGTTTTTCCGAATTTCGGTTAGTTAAGCGCATGTTGGCTTTGAAAGTTGGCGAGAAACACGAATTCTAAGTTTCATAATTATTATTTTGAAATGGTTAACTTTTGAGTTTTTTCAAAGAATTTCTCTGTTAGAAAACTTAAGGATCGTAGATACAGTTTGGTGTCTTTTGTGTTTCTATATTTCGAACGGATCTGTTAACGCGAATAAAGGAATCCTCCGCGGTGACACCATTGGCACTTTCTTGACCTTCCCTGCTTCGGATTCTCCGGAACGCCATTCCTGCCGTTTGACTGGGTGTTTTCGCGGAATTTTGCGGAATACATAATAGTTTACAATTATTATCCCAGTTAACTAAGAAAATAAAATTTGAGTATCAGATGCGTAAGGAATACCCTCATCCAAATTTGCAGTCCTCTGCGATTTTTCTAGCCATTGCACACAGGCAGACAAAAATCTTTCTTTTATTAGTATAAAGTCAATTGGCATACTACATAAGTAAAACAAATCACTGACGGCTCGGACAACAAGCACTGGTAGATTTCCAAGACTCAGACCGTGGGGTGCCTGTTTGTTGGGAATTCCAGAAGAAATGAACTTTTTGCCATGATGCGGCATTTGGAAACGTCCACTTCGAAACCAAACTTGTTTGCATGCGGAGCCGGCACGGATTGTTTTTGTTTTTATTTATTTATTTTTTTTTTGCTGTAAGGGTTGGTCGCATAAAAAACTTGTCAATATAAAAGTTTTAGATAATAGTAAATGGGTTTATAATAAATTTAAGCGGATTTGATATCTTCTGAATTGTCGAAGTTATAATTTTTTTTCTTCTAACCCCACTCTCCCCCACCTTTGGGGCCATTTTTAATGATGTCAAAAATCTGTTATACATAAATTTTCCTCCCTTTGCCTAGAAGTAATAATTAAACGGATTCGATAAGTATCATAATTAAGAAATTATGGGATTTTTGCTGTTTTCAGAAAAAGCTCCCCCATTTCCCCCCTCCTTGGTTCGATTTTATCCATTAACGAACTTGTCCGAGATTTTATGTCCCTTGATTTTATGTATCAGTTTGGAAGAGATTTTTGCCGAATTATGGGAGTTATCGTGTCCATAAAAAAGTGACATAGATAGATAGATAGATAAAGTTTTGAACTAGGGGGTGATTTTGGGTTCTGGGAGTCATGATCGGCGTAGATCTGCATTTTTTTTTTAATTTCCAACTTAGGGGAGAATGTAATAGGTAGTATTTCTTACGAAATCTACCTAAAATTCAGTCTTAAAAATAATAATCCACTGTAGCGACAACAATTGTAACACACTAATCATTTTATGCAAAAAGCAATATTGTTAGCTTTACCACCGTGTCAGAAATGTCATTTGTATAGGAGAAAAGGCTTTGAATAAGCCTATTTTGAAAATACAAATTTTATTTTTAAAAAGGATTTATGAAACCTATAATGGGTAACAGTATTTTGTGATTTACTTTTGTTAAGTAAACTTCAATGAACAAATTGCATCTAAAAAGTATGTAGTTTTAGGTAAATTAAAATGTATTTAAATTAAAAAATCTTAATTTTCTCAAATTCTAATTTTAGAAGTTTTTTTTTCCAGTAGTTAACTTAAAAATAAGTCCTTTACACGCAAGTTAGTGCTTTTAAGTTAATTGCGTGAAGTTCTATTTTATGTTAAAGTATCTTTATATATTAAATCTATATACTTTATTATTATTATTTTTTTACCAGGTTGAAGTAAGATATCTGAAATCTAATGACGTTTCCTGCAAATTTTATAAAACAGAATTTAATGAATTATTTATTTTGTTTCAGAAAAAATCTAAAATAAAATAATAACTAGTAGTATTGAACTATCGCGTGCTTTATCGGAAAGAAATTTATACTCTTAAATTCAAATAACTTCATTAGCACTCCATGATATCATATCATGTTTAATATATTTTTTAAATGAATTTCAGTTTGGAGAATTTTATTTAGAAGCTTTAGTGTTTTGATAAATTTTAAAAAGATAAGAAATCTGAAATGTATTGTGCAAATAAATAAATTTTTTTAAATAAATTACTAATATAAAAAATTATATATTTTTTTATGGTTTAGTGATATTTAAAAAAAATTGCAAGATATTTATTTGTCCTTGTGCACTGTAAAAACATTTATACTCGATTGAACCAAATTTTGCTACTGCAGTAAGTTGGGGAAATCTCGTTCCAACAATTGTAGCTCCGTCCCAGCACAATTTTTTTAAAAGCGTAAATATTTGAATTTTAGCTATTTATATAAACGATATTCCCAAATGCAATTAAAAAACTGAACAGTGTTAATAACTGGATTTTAGCTATTGATATAAACGATGTTCCCAAAGGCAATTAAAAAAAAAATACAGTGTAAATAATTGAATTTTAGCTATTTATATAAACGATGTTCCCAAAGGCAATTAAAACTAGTCGGATGTGCCAATCCCAAAACTTTCTTCTATCTCAGTCATGTTAATACTTCAAAATTCGCTATCACATCGCCAATAAAATCAATATTTTTCGTCATTCTGTTGTACGTCAGATGCTTGCGAATCGTCGGGTTACAGGGATGTGAACAATCGATGTATACTAAACTACGAAAATTCCTTCTGGCTTGAACGACAGGAATAGATAGCCTCCCTATTCCTTTGTTTTACGATTTTAGCTAATTTTACTGGAAAACACGAAGGTAAAATGCGTGGAATCTAAATAAAGAAGACTCAATCCCAGTTCTCGTCAACATTGAATTTGAATGAGAATATCGCCAAATTATTCCTCTACAGCCAAGTTGGCTTCATTAAAGGAAACTTACTTTGGTCGCCAAATTTGTCGATATTCCGCAAACTGTCACCAAGTTTGGCGATAATTTGACGTTGGCGAATATAAATATATAGTGATAAGCATATAATAGGATTAATGGTTACAACAATGAAAGAAAATTTGCCGACGCCATGTTAACTAAAACTCATAAATTAAACCCGTTTATGGATGAATTCTGCTGTCTTGTTTGAAAATGTCAGCCATCCTAAAATTTCAAACCGCTCTATCTCAGCCATTTTTTTAAGATAGAAGCAAAACAAAAACTGCTCCGGATTCTCCGGATCAAGTCCGAACATTTAACGAAAA
Organism: Maratus michaelseni; assembly: GCA_963931845.1. NCBI lineage: Eukaryota > Metazoa > Arthropoda > Arachnida > Araneae > Salticidae > Maratus > Maratus michaelseni. Next base: position 82,709,082 of record OZ007589.1, read on the forward strand.
AAAAGTTTTAGGATTTCTAATTTTTTTTAATTTGCACATCTTTTTGAATTTTAAATCTTTAAATGGCTATCACATCGCCCCCTTTCGTCGAAATATCCTCAAATTGTAATAGAACCTACTTACTATAGCCAAAAACAGAGAAAAAAAATGTGGTTCAATTTGAAGCATAACTTCATACACTTTTCGATGATACAATAGTTAAAATGGAACAACATATCGATCACAGCGTCCCTTTTCATCAAAATATCCCCAAATTCTGACAGAACCTGCTTGCCATAGCCAAAAACATAGAAAAAAAAATTGGTTCAATTTAAAGCATAACATCATGCACTTTTAGATGGTACAATAGTTAAAATGGAACAAAATATCGATCACAGCGTCCCTTTTCATCAAAATATCCCCAAATTCTGACAGAACCTGCTTGCCATAGCCAAAAACATAGAAAAAAAATTTGGTTCAATTTGAAGCATAACATCATACACTTTTAGATGGTACAATGAAGACACACAGACGGACAGACGGACAGACGGACGGACGGACAGACCGACAGACGGACAAACAGACATTTTGTAAAAACATGTGTTTCGGAATCTCTGACCTCTAAAACGTGTAAATCCGTTGAAAACCGGAAGTCGAAAAAAATTTCGATTACAATACTTTCTTCTATTATAGATAGAAGAAAGTAAAAAAATAACAGTGTAAATAATGAAATTTTAGCTATTTACATAAACTATATTCTCAAAGGCAATTAAAAAAACAGTGTAAATAAATGAATTTTGGCTATTTATATAAACGATGTTCCCAAAGGAAATTAAAAAAATAATAAAAACAGTGTAAATAATTCAATTTTAGCTATTTATATAAACGATATTCCCAAAGGCAATTAAAAACAAATAGCAATGTAAATAATTGAATTTTAGCTATTTCTATAAACGATATTCCCAAAGGCAATTTAAAAAAATTAACAGTGTAAATAATGAAATTTTAGCTATTTACATAAACGATATTCTCAAAGGCAATAATAATAAAAAAAAAACAGAGTAAATAAATGAATTTTGGCTATTTATATAAAAGATGTTCCCAAAGGAAATTAAAAAAATAATAATAACAGTGTAAATAATTCAATTTTAGCTATTTATATAAACGATATTCCCAAAGGCAATTAAAAAAAAATATTTTAACAGTGTAAATAATTGAATTTTAGCTGTTTATGTAAACGAGTTCCCAAAGGCAATTAAAAAAAAATATATATGAGCAAGAAATAAACATTTCGCTTGTGGGGGCACATTTTATACGAATAATTATACTTATAAAGGTACTTTTTTCTAATTGAATATGTTCTTATTTATACACATTTGTCTTATTTTCTAATTCCATTATGATCTTTCAATCATACTTTCACACTGCTTTAAATATTAATTTGGTAATTAGATGGGTCATTCTCAAATAAAGTTACAAAAAGTATCCTGCAACATAATTAAATTTCCTGTTAAAAACAGAATATATTATTCTTATTTTATACGAATATATGCAACTTTTTGAAGATAATATAATATCTGTTGAATAATATTTTCTTAAAAAAATTAAGTATTTTCAGTTTATTATGCTAAATTTTTGGAAAAATTGTCTGTCCGCAATGAGAATTTTTTAAAAGAAAGCCTTGAAAGTACAAGATACATAATGGAAATGTACTTAAATTATACATCATTTCAAAATTAGATACCTTATCTTCATATATATCTTTGAATATGTTATATTTATATAAGTTATATAAGTTATATAAGTTATTTATATAGTTATATAAGTTTGATAATAAATTAGATATAGCTTGTGCATTTGAAAGATGGTTCTTGCAAATTTAAACCTTTAATTGCAGCATTAGACAGTTGTTCTAGCTCACATTTATTGAGTGCTTATGAAGAAAATGTGTTAGGATTGCGTAAACAAAGAAACCCTCGGGCATTGGTCCCTGGACTTCATCAGGCATTTTCCGCATAATAAACTAACCTGCTAAGCCGGACTAGTTGAGCTTAAGCCAAAAAGTAGGTCTCCCCGTCCGGTTTGACCTTGAGTGAAATCACGACAAAACGATTCATTTGGGGAGGAAAAGAACGATGAAAATAGCGAAATGGTGAGAGTTGATTTTTTTTCATTTTCATTCATATTTCTGACTGAGAGAGGTTGCTTAATATGTTCAATCGTACTATTTACAACACTCTATATATCTGGTGATAATCTACTGCATTTCGGCGCATTTCAACTTTAAAAAAATCATTGAAATTCTCAATTTTTCGTTCAGAAAATCTGCTTTTGTCCTACAAAATACAAAAAGTCCAAAAGCTTTATAATGTTTTTCAATTTTTGAAACTTTTCTGCGTATTAATTTACTTTATTAACAATCAATCATCACAATCCCCTTTTCGTAAATCACCACTCCCCATTTTGACGTTCCCAACCCCATTCGATCGCCCACAGTTTCAATTCTTTGTATCTCTGCGATTTACGTTTTTCTGTCTTGTTAGTCCTTAATAAAATAAATAAATAAATAAATAAATATTTAAGTAACCCTCTTCCTCTAAAATTCCCACTTTTTCTATGATGCCCAGCTCTTAATTTTTTTTAATCTTCCAAACTGTTTAATTTTTATTTTTTTCAACAGTTTCTTTTTTGAAACAATAAATAAAAAATTATATATATTTCTTGCGCTCACCCTCAAAATATCCAACAATTTATTTTGCGCTCCCCCCACTTTTCCTTCCTGAGCTTAAAATCTTTATAATTCTTTATTTTTTATTTTTTCTGTCATATTTGTTATGTTCTAGTAATCTAGTCAATCATCTCGAATAACTCTTTTAAATATTTAATCCCAACCAATAAATGTGGATTTATAGATATTTGTGAGGTATAACAATTTTTGTTTTCTTTTTTAAGGTTGACCTAATCGCACCTATTTTTAGAGGTGCATTTTAGCATTCGCTAAAGCTGCAAAAGTTGTTCCTCATGAGGTGTCTCGACATCAGTTGCCAAGCCTTATTAGAAAGTGCGATTTAAGATCTAGAGATAATAGAACGTATTTAGAATAAATGTTTCAGGACGAATCTATTTAGAAAATAGTTGATTCTATTTGGCTACTGTTTCTTTTTGCTGATTTGACAAATTATTAAGGTTGGTCAAAAATCAGTAACTGTTGTCCTAGCTGTTGTCCGTGACGTCTTTCACGTAACATTAAAAGAAGAATAAATTAATTAATTAATAAAAACATTTCACTCCCGAAAATTAGCGACATATTTAATGAACTAAATATTATAGGAGAAAATACGGTATATATTAGTTATAGGGGCCTTGACATAACGCAGTTTTTATAAAAATGAAATTTTTTGTCAAGTATAAACAATCGCGAAAATTAAAACACAGCCAATGAAAAAAGAAGTCAGAGGTGAGCGAAGAAATAATTATCTAGAATACTATTAAGTGCGCGATGCAAAAAACAAACAGACAGGATACAGAAATGTATTTACTTTTACGCCAAATTGTGCTCGCTAGAAAAAGCACATTGGGTATGCGCCCGATTTCAGAGCCTAACCTTCCTATTCTCGGCTATTTTCTACCTACATAACGCCAGGAGAGATGGCGCAGTCAGAGAGATTGCGCACATGGTGGCTCGGGGGGAAGGAGTGGTGTGAGCACGCAGCGACTCCACGTAGTTGTACAACAACAGTAGTGTTGTGTCTACTTGAAAGTGTACGTTGATAGTTTTGAGCGTCTAAGATAAAGCATTGCTATTTTGTTTTGTTTTCCCAAAGTAAGTGCTTGAATTTTCATAGCTATTCATAACAATTTCTATACAATGGCAGTAGTATAAAATATTTTTAACTTAAACGATTTCTCATATGCTACTAATCTAGACTAACAATGTGAACATCAACGATTCGTTTTAGTAGTGGCCATGTTTAATAAAAAGGCCGAGCAATCTCTCCTACCGAAATTGGAGAGTTTGCGCATCTGTTACTTAGGAGAGATGGCGCATTGTTCCCATTATTTTCCATGCTAGGAGAGATTACGCAGCTTATTGGTAAATTTGCATAAAAAAATGAAAAATGCAAATGGACTAATTTTAAGTTAAACGTGTTATCAAGTAACTTAATGTTATTTTGTAATCTTATCTGGACTTGCTTTTTCTGATTCTTAATTTTTTCTTCCTTTAATTAAAATTTTTTAATGGTTTTTTAAATTATTTTCTTTTTTTATTATTTTTTAATCATTAGGTTGAAATATTCACTCCTAATACAATAATATTTGTTCACAGAAACCTTACAACAATGTCATTTAAGAGTAATTGTTATTGTTAACAATTTATTTGTGGTTATTAATAGTAAGAATCTCTCCTACCCATGTGCGGAATCACACCAACCCTGTAAGGACAGATTGCGCAAAATAACTTTCTTGGTTTTATTACAACTGTTCTATTAAATTGCTACATAACAACAAAATAGCAATGGAAATGCATAAAAAACAAATAAAGTAAAAATTATTCATGGATAGTTTAGCAAAAAATCAATATTTAGATTTTTTATTGTTATTCTTTTGAATTGTGCGCAGACTCTCCTAGCTTTACCTTATAGGAAGACATGTCTACTATATACAACACGCTTTCACATTTATAATATTAGGAATTAGCTTATTTTGATGAATTGATAAGATCGGCTTATTTATAATTATTCAAGGTCTCTGTCTAATGCAATTTGACTTGAAGGAAGTTTCATTATTTTTCTATTTTTCCTTTCTCTTGCACTATGCGAATTTCTCGATAAATTTGATTTTTGTTACGATATCATTTTTTTTTCTGTTTAAGCTTTAAAAACATTGTGCATTTATTTTAACATTGCATTAAAGCCTGTGCTTTTTTTCTCATACTATAAGAATTTACACAAATATATTTAATAAACGTGAAAAAATCTATTTTTACAAATAACGCCAAATTTTTGCTCTTTTAGAGCTAAAATAAATTATTAATTAAAATCCTATTGCCAAACAACGAATTACAAACGTGTATTGTGTGTACGAATATAATTCAAGCACTCCTCGAGCCATAATTTTAATATTGAAAGAAGGAAAATGATGGTACTTTGAGGCAATCATATTAAATATTTATGTTTTATGAAAACAAATTGCAACTTTCTTTTTACAAATAAAGTCATTTTTATTCATATTTTCTGAGATACGGCTTAAAGATTTAACACTCATCATAAATTGTTTTTTTTTTTTTTTTTTTTTCAGGCAATCGAGTTATTCTTTTAGGTTTTGATGAATGAAAATAACTATTTAACTCTAACCGTGCCATCATTTTCGACATGGATAATTTTGTTGTGCATATTATTGACAACTGCTATCCAGTTTACTTTCAAAAATTTTTTAAACCTTTTAAAAATGTAAATTAATTATTCCTTTTTTTTAGCTGCGAGCAGACGATAAACCGCCAAGTATTGTTCCCATCGCTTTCATCGTTTGGGATTCATTTCATTTCAAATACATAAATTTAATTTAAACCACTTACATTTAAAATACATGTATTACATACATTTAAAATACACTCATTCCATGTGAATTTTAAAATAAAAAAAAAGAAAGAAAAGACAATAATAGCATAACCCACGATCATTTTATTTCAAATCTTAGATATAAATAAAGCATCATTTGATGGTTGTAAATGGAACTTTTACGATAAGAAATTATTATTATTTAAACAACTCCATTCCTAATTGAGCATATTTCAATGAAATCCGTATCGTGCTGAAATATCTATTATATGAATTATTATTTATTTTTTCTTTTTCTGTTTTTTTTTAATCTAAATATTCTACATAGCATTTCAAAAATAAACATTTGTCTCTTCCGTAGATAATCATCCATAAAAAACTTCCATACAAATCATCCATATAAATCATTCATAGAAAACAAAACGTGACTAACGAGAAAGCTGCAAAAATACAGGGTGTTTCTAAATGAATGTCGGGGTTTTAACGCTTTGTAGTATCTGTTATATAAAACTTAAAATTATACTTAATACATAAAATGAAATAGCAACTCAAACAGTTTGTTTGTACCTGTACTTGCGCATGCGCACACAATGTTTCTTCCGTCATCTGTTAGAAAGCGCTAGTAGTAAAAATGGCGACTAGTGAATAGAAAGCATTTTGTGTTCTGCAGTTTGCAAAGTACAGAATCTGTAAAGACAGGATCTGTAGGAGGTTTGTAAAGACAGAATCTATATTTACTGTGCAACGTGCGTTCCAGATAAAGTTCAGATGTGATCCCCAAATTGCGGTAGCTGTTGCAACAATAACCCACAAACACTAATTAATTTTTGGGAAGAACTGAGCTATCAACTTCATGTGTGCCGTGTGACGAAAGATGTTCACATTGAACACTTGTAAGCTTGTAGGTAAAACTGTTTGAGTTGCTCTTTCATTTTATGTATTAATTATAATTTTAAGTTTTATGTAATAAATGCTACCAAGAGTTAAAACCCCGATATTCATTTAGAAACACCCTGTATATTACTTAATAAAATGAAAAATTGAAATAAACGTCAACATTTAAATATTAAGTGGTCCTAATTTAACAGTTTTTAAAAAAACTATGCAGTTTGATTAAATTTAGTATGTTTTTGATACTGATGGAAAATATTTCAAATTGGTTTCTTTTAGACATAAAATGAATACAAAGCAGCTTCTGAAGTTAATCATTAGCAAATATTTAATATATTCCAACTAAAATATACGATGCGTTACACTTTGTATGGCATGCGACTGAAGTAAATACATGAAGCATTGTTATTGATATAATTGTCAGCGATATGTGGATTGCGTGACATGATTAGGATTAATAACTAAGTCAATGTGTTTTAAGAACCCTTATACGAGCTCGAGCAGAGTGAATCAAGAAGATTAATCATGATATTAATTTATCCGATATATATGAGTATTCCACACTTACAAGAATATGTGAACATACTGTGGATCGTATTCATAGGATAAATGTACCTTAAGAATAACTTTGTAAAAAATATATATTTATTTCATTTCCCTAATCCAAAAATATTTTCACGCGAATATTTAATAGAGAGAATTATCATTTTAGTTTCAATTTTAAATTCGTCTGAAACGTAGATTTTATACTTCAAAGTTGTGTTTCTCTATTAAAATAAGATAAAATAATCAGGAACAACTAAGAATAAAAAATATCATCATGAAAATATCCGTAACATATTTTTTTTAATAATATATTCAAAATTCTTAGGAAACTTACATTATATTTTATCAGAAATAAAAACGTATTAATATAAAACTTTCAGTGATAAATTACCTACATTATCGAAAAACAAAACACACCACTATGTGTCATTTTGAATACGGATATGGTAGAATAAATATAAAATTATTAATCCCCAGAAAATAAAATCTACGTATTAAACCCAATATTCTAGAAGCCCGCCGTATGAAGATTCTATTTTTTCCTACTACAAATTTCACACAATTATGTATCCGCATTTCCAGCAATTCTGTTTCATTAAAACTTAATTTGTTTTAGATCAATGAGCATTTTAAAATAATAGTTCATATTACGATAAGATATATAAGTATTTAGTACTGGAAAAAGATTACACTTTTATTTTTACATTTTCTATGAATGTAAGATATTATGTCGAATAATGCAAAAACATTCGTTTGTGATTGGATGCAAGAACACAACTCATATAACACCATCAACGAAAATTGTGTATGAAAAAGTATCTTTAAAAAAATATTTTAAACATAAATGCTTATGGGTTTGTTTATGAGATTATTTTTTTTGAAAAGTTAAAACATTATTTGCATGAATTGATCATCTTTTTATGATATTTTATTCATATTATAAAGTTCTCTATTATTGCCGAAACGTCAATTGAGGCTTACTGTGGAGACCCGAAAAGTTTTTGGTTTCTGTCTGTCTGTCTGGCTGTATGTTTGTCTGTCTGTCTGTCTGTCTGTCTGTTCCGTGATAACTTCCGCAAAAATGATCCGATTAGTTTGATTTTTTGTAGGTATGGTGGTGAGGTACCCGGAATTAGGTGTATAGTTTTTAGTTACGTTTGGTTAATTCATTCGGAAAGTATAAAACATTTCTTTTTAGGTCATAATGCTTTCCTATGGGAATTCAGACGATTTTGGAAATTTTCATCCATTGAAATAAAATGGCGCATTTGATTAATGTATTTAATGTGTAAATTATGATGGCTAAAATTTATCAAGTCAGGTCTTAAATTATTCAAATTAATTTGAAATTTTTTTAATACATTAGTCAGATTTTTTAAATTAGGTGTACAATGTTTGGTGCAATTTTATATATCTGTTATAATAACATAATACATTTTATTCTATCATTTTTTGCAAATTTTAAAATGTTTTTATTTTTATTTTTCTCTTTAATTTAATCGTAACCTAGCAACTACATTTTAAAGCATACCAAAATAATAAAATTCAAATAACTCAAACTATTTTGCTACAATATTTTATTCGCAAAATAAAATAGTTTTGAGTGATTTTAATATTTTATTGAAATAAATGAGAATTTATTTTGAAACAAGTTACCTTTTAACTACTATAGAATGATAACCGAAGCATTTTTCCATGATATATTCATTTTCTGCAAGAGATATGGATTTTTCGTGGTTCAAAATTAGTATTACTTTTAAAATAGGATATAATATCTCGAACAACGAGATGGTTAATCTAAAGAAATTAGCTTAGTAAAACGCATCCATACAGCCTGAAATAGCACTATTACTGGGAACTGAGATAATACAAAGTTATCACAAAAAATACTTTATAGCGCCAAACCACGGTTGCTATTTAGTGATTTGGCAGTGGGCACGATTATGACTGATTACCCAATAAGTTTAAAAGTTTCTGAATAAGCCTATTTTGGGGAGATTTTAGTATGCTATTGCCATCGAGTTAGATCAGAATGTACTTAGGTAAAAGAAATATTATAGAATGACCATCAAAACTGTTTTCCGAAACAAAAGTTGCAATAGCACTAGATTTCTGAAATAGATATAAGTGAAAAGATTCAGTTTACATTTCCATAAGTTGCTTTTGTACTCGAGATATTATTCAACCTATTTATCAGATGCGAGTGTTTCGTGGTTAGCAGGTAAGTAAATATTGCTATTTAGGCATTAGGATAACATGAAATTATTTTCGAAATTTTTGCTTATTCTAATAAAACCACTGTATAGAACGAAATCCAAGATATAATAGAATCATTCACACAATCAGTAGTAAATCTCGAATATAAATTTGTTAAGATTAGGGGGGTTCAGGGGGGCTCGGCCTCCTGAAGAAATGTATTTTTTAAATCTAAAACATAGAATAAGAAGTTCATAAGAATGTCATAATATTATTGCATAAACCGTGTTTAATTAAACGTTTCTAATTTCTGAAACCTTCAGATTATTTTAAAAGCGTATAAATATGTATGTAGTAATTTAAAAAATTTAATTTGCGGATTGTAAGATGCGAAATATTATGAAAAGTGAGATAAAAAAAACCATTGACTTTCAGAGCTGACGTTGAGGCTCCTGATCTGTAGATTTACTAGTTTAAAAGGTGTAAAAAAAAACACAAAAATAAATTTTATTGCCGAAACGTCAGTTGAGGATCACTGTAGGAGACGCGAAAAGTTTTTCCGTCTGTCTGTCTGTTCCGCGAAAACTGTCTATAAAATCGTTCTTTTAAGTTGATTTTTGGTGGGTAGGTTGGTGAAGTACCCGGAATTATCTGTATAGTTTTTAGTTACATTTGGTTCATTCGTTCGAAAAATATAGAACATTTCTTTTTAGGTTATAATGCTTTCCTATGGGAATGCAGTCGATTTTCAAATTCCATTTTTAACGGAAATGTAAATCGCATAGTTGAATAATGGATTTAAATGTAAAATTATGGATACAAAATTGTCGATATGGAGGTCTTAAATATATGCAATAGCTTTGCAAATTTGCCGATACATCTATTAGACATTAGAAATTAATTGTTTAAATTTTTGGAAAATTTTTTGCAACTGATCAGGAAATATAAAACATTTTATTTCCTATTTTTTTTACAAATTTTAAAATGCATTTATTTTTTTCTTCTTTATTTTATTAGTTGCTTAGCAACCCTATTTCAAAGAATATCAAAGAAAGAAATGCCCTTTTTTTATCTAAAAAATTACAAGAATAAGAAGTTCATAAGAATTTCAGAATATCATTGCATAAATCGTGTTTAATTTAACGCTTCTAGATTCTGAAACCTCCGAAGTATTTTATATGCCTATAAATATGTATGTAACATAAAAAAATTAAATTGCGAATTGTCAGATGCTAAATAATATAAAAAATGAGATTTAAAAACAATGACTATAACAGCTGACGTTGAGGCTCCTGATCTGCAGATTAGTTAAACTATTCGTTTGTGTTTACATGAGATAGTGCGAGAAGGAGTATAATTCTTAAAAGCTTAAATTCCCGTCAATTGTTACAAATCAATAAAACACATTTCTTTATAGCAACCCTATCATAAATTATACAAATGTAAAATCAGTCATCCTAATTTTACTTTACGGAGTTACACATGACTTATTTCCATCAAACTTCACCGAGCATAAAATCTACCAGACGGATTGTATAAAATGATTTCTTCTCTAAAGGTTTCATCAAAAATCTTGAATGAAATGCATCAGATACTTCAAAGCAGTTCAAATAATAGTCACAAACGAGTTTATAATTTGATTTTTACGTGACATACAGAAATGTTTTAATTAAATAATAATAAATTTGTTCGATAACCTTTATGAATGTCGCATGCATAATTTTAAAAAAATTAAAATTTCTGTTGCAAACTTATAAATATAATTTCATAAACTAAGATACAGGTATCCTCGCTTACTGCGGTTCCAGTTAGTGCAATATATTTTTTTAGATGCTCCTTCGATTAGTGCGTATCAAATTTATTTTACTGTGCAAAACACAAAATAGGTAATCCTTATTTTCCAAGAAGTTCGCTTCAATTTTTTTTTAATAAAATTTGCAGAAAACGCTGAAAAATGAAATAACATTAAAAAAATTCTAAAAAAAAAAATAAAAGCTGGTTGTCAGGGGATGGAATTTGCTAGATATAGACCCGTACATCAGTAGAAATATGGAAGTTCACCTAGGATCGGTAAATCAAATTTTGTAAATTAATTAATATTTAATTAATTACTATAAATTAACTTGTAAATAAATTAAAGTGCATGTAAATTTGAAGTCAATCCAATTGTATTACAATAAATTTTAAATGAAATTATAAATATATTTTTAATTTAATGTTAAGTAACTTAATAAAAATAACTTAAAGTACTGTAGTAATGTAAAATTAAAATTAAAATTCATTTTTCACTATTTCTCGAATATCACTTATTTAATTTGATCTATGATTATGTAGATGGAGGTTCATGAAAATTATATAAACTTTTCTTGAAGTTCTAAATCAAGCTGTACTATGTACTTTCTAACAATAATTCATGTAAAAAAATATCGCAGTACATTATTACACTGTATATTAATGTCTATTGTGTTTTTGAGAATGTTGGTGTTGAGAAAGTTGGTTTGAGTATGTTTGAGGATATAAAACACCCGTAATTGTGTAGGAAAAAAACGATTTCAGGCCTGTATTTTATTTTTTTCTGAAGCGAAAATTAAATATAACTTAGCAATTGCTGCCTAGTTCAATTGTTCTCCAAAGTACTATTTCAAAAAACACTTCAAAAAGAAGTTTAAATTATTTTTTTTTATTTGACGAATGCTCTCTATCGATGTTAAAACGGATATTTTGACATTAATCCTGATGCGTGTCATTGATAATTAATGAATCCAATATTTTTATAACACTACTATTCAACATGTACTTTACACTGCCGTCTTAGCAAAATAGAGTTAAATAAAAAAAAAAAAAAAAACAAGAAAATGAATAAATATAAATATGTCCCACAACAAATACTTGCTATTTATTAGGTTTCAGACACTTTGGAGAAATATAAATGACATGATATTAATGACATCTTAAAACGCTGCATATAAAATGTTTTTTAAGACAATAAGACAATTTCAATAACATAAATTATCTTAGAAAGTTTCTCATTAAAAAATTTGTAAACAATAAAAATTCGAAACATTTATTTTCTTTATTTTGAATTTTTGTTGCATACTAAAATGCATTACATTAAATTTTCGATGACTGATCACCACAAATTCATGTCGAACTTGACCGTATTAAATACGGAATTTCCAGATACATATTTACTTTCAATTGTTTACAGTGATGTAAAAAAATAAATAAATAAACGTGATATTTTGATGAATAAAACTATATACAGAATATGATATATACAGAATATTGAATTTAAAACACTTCAAAAAATAGGAAGTGACGTAATATTTAAAAACATAATTATTACAATCCGAAATGTCTTTTGTAAAATGTTATAGAGATTTTGTTGGTTATATATATATTTTTTTTTTTAATTTTCCGGAGTCAGTAGTTGCACTTATTATTTTCTAAAACTTGAGTGAACAAAGTTATGAGCTAGTGTTGAATATTTACGAATAAATTACATGAAATAGAAATGATCTTTTAAGTAATTGATATTAATAACGATATTAGAATTAAATACATATAAAAGAAATTTTAGTATACAATATAAAAGCATAAAAAGCTTCTTAAAAACACCATACCAACAACGAATGCGCTAAGCCTTTCAAAAGAACTTCGCGTTTTTTCGTCAGCCGCAAAGAAGACGTGCAACTACTTTGAAAGCAGGAGCAAGACTCAAAGGAAACGGGTGGGAAAGAGGGACAAGTTAAGGGAACAGTCAATTGGAAAGCAGGAGGCATCTGCCAATCACAGAAGAGAATTAGAAGAAGAATGCAGAACATCAGGAAAATTATGAAAAGAAAATGCATAAAAATGCAAGTAAAATGGGGTTTAAATATACAAATTATAAACAAACATGAAAGATAATACAAAATGAATACAAAAATTTATTTATTATTATTATTATTATCATTATTATATGGTTGAGCTGAACAATTTTTTCCAAGCTGCAGAGAGCATGGTGGAATCGGATTTTCCATTAACTGTAATTAAGATAAATAGCTAATTTTTCAAGAAAATCCAATTCAGAGAGGCTATTGGCATTAAAGATAATTTTAGCATTTAAAAACTGAAAACTATGGCCGGAATCCCAAGAATGCTTGGCAATAAAACATTTTGAAATTTCCTGGTTAGTGACATAACGGGGGTGTTCTTTTAAGCGGGTTTCAAAATTTATATTAGTTTGACATATTTAAGAAAAATGAGCCCCTGTGCAAGGAGCATTATAGATTCTCCATTTTCAAAGATGATGAGCGGCAGACTTAGTGGAGGGAAATTAAAATTTATCGACAGGATTAAAGACAATTCTAAAGTTGAAGCGTTTTAAAACTTTAGCTAATTTATAACATAAAGGAGGATAAAAAGTCAGAACAATTAAATTATTAGATTTAATTTTAACATATTTAGAAAGGGTAGATTTACTAGAAGGTTTATTGAATTTATTAGCAGCATTATCGGTAACAGAAGCGTTGAAACCTCTTTTGACAGCAACACATTTTATATAACTAATTTCATCATTACGAGAAAAAGAATCAGAAAAAATTTTGAGGGCACGGTTTACATAAGTGTAAAATACACCGATTTTCTGGTTGGTTGGATGATTTGAGAGACATGGATTAGAGACAGAAAAATATTTTCTATAAACACATGTTTTGAAAACAGAACCACATCTGGTAAGAAAAATATCAAGTAAGGGCAGTGTATTACAATTTTCTAATTCAAAAGTAAACTGAATATGTGGGTCGATAAAATTGACAGTTTTAAGAGTGGTGTGTATATCAAAAGGATTATCAACTAAAACAAAAGTATCGTCAACGTAACGCATCCAACATTTAAAATTTAACAGATTCAATAACATTTATTCAAAATAATGCATGTAAATGTCACAGATAATAGGTGATAAAGAATTTCGCATTCTTAAGCCATCAGTTTTTTTGTAAGATTTACTATTAAATTCGAAATTAGTTTGTGTAATGCAAAGTTTGTTTAAATTAATAAATTCTTTAACGTGAGTATCAGAATAATGAAATTCGCGTAATCTAGTTTCTAAACTCGAATAACCACCTTCAATTGACGCAGAAAGACAAAGTTCTTTTGAAAGTTTAACGAAAGGTGCGAAAAAAAATGTACCTTTCAAGAAGGTACGTTTTTGAAAGGTATGCATTCCTTAATTTCATGATGCTTTTAAAAAGTTTTTTTATGTTTTTACTGTATCACACCAGTTTATTCAATACTTTAATTTAGTATATTGATTTTTTAAAATTTCAAATTCACATGAAAGTCCTATTCGTCCCCCTAATATTTGTTAGTGCAATAAAATACACTAACAAATATTTTCCAAAAAATAAATAATTAAGTAGTTAAATGAAAGATAGGTTTATATATTGATCTTATTTGTGGAACATCACATAAAGTTTTGCTATGACACTATTAGCATACAAAAAAAAAAAAAAAAAAAAAAAAAAAAAGAAGAATTCCTCTCGAAAAGTATTGATAATTCGCAAGTTTTACGGCATTTACGTTGTACTTTCTGTAAATATAATGTTTTCTCCGTGAATATCGATAAATGTATGTAATATACAAGAAACAAATTTACTTTTATCTAAAATCTATACTTTTCAAAACATCCATATAGATACACTGTTTAAAAACAACCGTTCAACAGTATTGGTTTATTAAATTTATATTCTAGGTGCACCTAGAAATACAATAAAAAATTCCTTCGGAGATATATCTAGATAAGTCATGCATTTTGAATTTAATAAGAACTTTTTCATTTTGTTTTTCTCACATGAGAAGTAATTTTAATAAGCAAATAACCGGAAAAACAGCTTAGAATATTTTATAAATTTAGTATTTTGTATATTTCATATTTATATACATTGATACATTATTTTAGTTCCTTTTTAGAATTATTTTAAATAACTTTCAGAGAAATGATGTACAGTTTATTTATTACCAAATAGTATATAATGTAATTATACCCAATTTTTTATGAGTTATTGCATTATTCATAATACAATGCTAATTTAAACATTTATAAGCGAAAATCACATTGAGTTATAAGATAGATAATAGCTATTTAAGCAAAACATATTTTTACCAAGGAAGCAATTTTAATATTTTTGAACCTATAGTTCTGATAAAATACAATTCTGTAAGTAATTGAATTGTACAAAAACAATTTATATGACGTAGGTCTTTCATCAGAAAGTTCTTCAGTGAATAAGCAATTAAGCGTTTTTCAGAGCTTTCTGAAGGAAATTTGAAACATGGTGATATTTTCTGTATATATATATATATAATGGTTAATTTTTGCAATAAGTTTATATATATATATATATATATATATATATATATTGAAAATAAGTTATGAATTATCCAGCTGAAAGAATTAATAGTATTTTTCGCTGCATTTGAAATAAAAAAAATATAAATAAAGGATTAAAAAGAAAATCTACTCTAACTCATTTCTTCTATAACATTTTTGCATGGCATTTATTATTTTCCAACGTTATTACATTAATTTACATATGTGCAGAGAAAAGAATTCTTTAGATGTCCTTTTTTCACGTAAATAAAAGTTGGTAATAAAATTCATTAAGCGGCAATTGTTTTAGTTAGGAGAACATTTCCATATAGAATATAATATTAAAAACTTTTTCTGGCCGTTAAAAAGAAAGAAATATAACGCTAAAATTCTAAGAAAAAATAGTGTATCACATGACGCATATGCAAAAGAAAATACTATTATATGAAAAAAACTTTTTTATTATTTTTTCAACTGATGAAATATATTCATGAAAATAATTCATGAAAGGACTGCAATATCCAAATTCATTTATTGTTATATTATATATAAATATTTTGTATGATGTTAACGAAACTAGCTGATCTAACACGGGTTTCCGGACTACGAAACATAAGCGAAAAAAAATATTCTTGTTTAAACTCTGGTAGATTTTTTTTTTTTTTTTTTTTTTTTGCATTTATTGTATGTTTATAGATTGCCAATTAAGAACACAAAAAACATTTTTATATGAAAAATATCAAAAATATTTTCAAATAAAGCTTTCAAATTTATTAAAAGCAATACTTTCGTATTGGCTGCATATCAGGAATTAATTGCCAATAAATTATCAAAGATTTTGCTACTTACAGCAGCCTATTTTGTGTCTGGTTATTTCAGTGATTAAAGCGCATATTTTGAACAAATGTATGTTAAATTTAAGTATTATTTATATTATTTTATTTATTTATTTACATAGTGATGAAGTTTTATTTTTATTATGGAATATTAGCCGGAACCCAATGCTGGACTATTTATATTTTTTTACGTGCAACAGATTATTCTTTGGTAATCGGACTGCACCCGATATATATATATATATATATATATATATATATATATATATATATATATATATATATATATATATATATATATATATATATATATATATATATTATGATGCTCTAAAAATATATTACAAATCATAAAAAAAACAGTAAATCGAGATACAGTTTTCAAACAAATGACATTAGGAAGAACATATATTACTTACCCATCATGCGTAGTATAGGGTAAGTCTTGTAATCGTTTTGGAAATCGAAAATTTTTTTTGACGGATTTACACGTTTCAGACACTGGAGATTCCGAAAAACATACTTTTAGAAAAAAAATTTTGCCGTCCGTCTGTGTGTCTGTGTGTGTGTCTGTGTGTGTGTCTGTGTGTCTGTAAACGCTCTATCTCCCGAAAAAATTGAGATAGAGACTTGCAATTTGGTATGTACTTAGTATGTAATAATGGGAAGAAGCCTATTTCATTTCAATAACCTCGATTAACCGGAACATTTTTTTTCGGACTCCCGAAATATTCGTTCTGATGAAAGGTATATAAAATTTTTCGAAATTGTTTATTTTAAGAAATGAACATAAAAGACAATAAAAAAACATAAATTTTGCATAAAGCATGAAGTTGATCGGATAATTAGTTGCCGAGATATTTGGAATTCTATTTTCCACACTCTTCGATTTTTCATGACCCTGTATTTTATACAAATTTCACTTCAAAGATATATTTTAATTGGAAATTTGACGCTTAATTAGATGCAATAAACTGCTAGTTAATAGGATTATTATTTTTGGAGTTATAAGGATGTTTCTTTCAAGCAATTCAGTAATCGAGACTTTAAAGTTTGTGACGTCATCATGCCACGATTTTATTTGAATTGCAATGCACTTTATAAGTAGTTTACACATTTTTATTTTAATATTTTACATTATGCATATCCATGATGGGTAAGTATTACGGTGGCCCCCAACGACTAGTTTTCCTATTCGACGGTGCAAAAATTGTGAGAGGTTTAGAATTTAAATATTTTGAAATAAAAAGACATTTATTGGTGAGGTGTTGTACCGTAAAAATGACATCAGAAATACTCAGCGACATGTTTTTGCTTTGTAATATAGATGTTATGTAGAAAAATTCAGGCAACTTAGTTAATGATATGCCCAGTACACTAAAATTTTCAAATGTGTGGCTACCTCTCTTTTAATTCATTTTCTTCACTTTCCATCACCCTTTCTCTCCTCGTCCACACTGGCGCAGCGCTTCTGACTGGTTTCCTCCGTCACATGGGACTCCTGACTCCGTTGTCTTTAAACACTCATCGCCATTCCATGTTGGCCGCGTGCGGAGAAGCAAGCATACTTATATGGCCTAAACTTTTAAATCTGTTTTTAATCTTTTTAACTTTGGCAATAATGATGGAGTTTTAGAGGCTCCGAAACAGCTGTTTGCTACTTTATATGCATTTTCTTTGTGCTATTGTTTACGTTGATCATTTATTTTAATATATATACAAATATTTATAAATACTTAATATCAATTCTAGAAATAAGAACCATTACTTGTTTGCTACAAAGCGGAGAGAAAATTTCTCGATATCTATATATTTAAAACGCTAAGCGATTTCTTTCGACAATCCTCGAGAACAAACTACTGCATCAAATTACATCATTCTTTTTTTAAATGAAAGATATTTGCACACAGATTTGTTATCGTGCATTCGTTTGTTCGAAAATTAAATTAATTAGCCGTATTTTTCAATTAAACTTTTACGTCGGCTAATGACGTCATAATCGGATAACGCCTACTGTTCCGAAGCACAGAGTTCATTTTCTAAACTCTGTGGTTGAATAAAAGAGAAATAATAAATATTAAAAGCACGCGGTTTTAAGGCCGAATTTGTTAATTTGCAAGTTAAATTTCGGTAAAAATACTTATAAGCGTGTTTATAAGCGAATAAAAATTCATATTTATTGTGACGTTACGGGAATATTGTTCATTGGGTTTATTTTATCATTATGCATTATAACTTTGTTGATGCCATTTTTTCATTAATATTAAATACAAAATATATTTATATTTGTGTGCATGGTGTTTAAGCATTAATGTAAGGTATATGAAGTGTGAAAAGTTTGCGCCGGTGAAAATGACGTTATGCTTGAAGTGCATTTTAACATTGATAAATCTAAAGAGAAAAATGTATATGATTGTGTTAACATGACATAATTTTACTGATTTTTGCATTCATAATTATAAAGATTAGAATTGGAGCCGTCATTGATTTCTTCATCTTGATTGCACACCTTGATTACATGTTACCAATTGCTTTTTTTTAAATTATAGGATAGAAGATTTCCTTTTTTAATTAAAAAAAATCACAAAAGTAAAGGATTTCAGGAAATTTAAAGTTATTAAAAATAGTGTTATGGTAGAAAAAAATCTTGAAATAATTATTGTATTTTTAGCTAGAATAAACAATGTAAGACTAATATTTCATAGGAATTATTTTGGTAGATTTATTATAAGTTCATTTAACAGTTCCTTATTAGCGCAAAGTCCTATTTCTTTCACTGTGAATTTCTCTTTCGATGTCAAAAAATGTTTTTCTACTTTTGAACGCCAACCAAAATACAGTGGCAATTTTTAGAAATGTACAACAGTTGTGACAACAAAGGTGCTATCGCCTTAGCTTTCATCGCGCTTACATCACTTCGAAATATTACAAATTTCTATTTTTTACTACATTTTACAATTTCAATTCTTACATCATCAATTAGAAAAAAAGTTAGCTTTCGATTAAAATTTATTTGAAAACTGCCGATTAATTTAACGACTTTTTAAATAATTTTCAAGCATGAAAAGTTTTTCAATTCTATTTTATCAATGACCACCAGTTTACTTCAATAATGTAAAATAGCCCCTGGGAAAGTTGCCACAATTGAAAATGGATTTCCCTAACCATCATAAAAAGTGAATAATATATTTTTTTTTTAAGTGATAAACCATAAGATAGAACATTTTGGCGCTAAACAAAAATCTGTCAGGGAAAAAAAAAAAAAAAAGACTGTTTTTAGTTTATGTTGAACATAAAATTGATATGTTGAATTCGTTGATGAATATGTTCCATCAGATATCAGGATATGCTAGGAATTAGATTTTTTTTTTTTTTTTTTTTTTTTTTTTTTTTACATTTGCCAACTGTATAAGAGGAAAAATATCCCCGACTGTGATGGAAAAGGGATAATCATCCTGATTATGTCAAGGAACAGAAGAAACCATACAAATAAATTACACTTGAAAATATTAAAAATCTCCCTCATCTGCAGAAAGATTTATTACTGTAAAAAACTTCTTAATCTTTGCATAAAAATTTATTAGCTTAAAACAATGGATGCGTTTTAGAAGATATGGATTTGAAACGAACAATGATTAAAGAGGACATTTTAAAACTTTTAATTTAATCATATTAAAACTTTTTTAACGTCGAATTTCGACGGTGCTTTTGGGCAGCACATGCGCATAGGCACATGCGCATAGGAGCTCATTCGGTTGCATTATCACAGGGGGGGGGAGATGTGTGCTTTATTTACTATGTTCAGTTATTTACTGAATATGATATGAACGTAGGAATATACTATTTGTATATACTTCATAGGTCCAAGAATTTTTTTTCTTGCCGTGGGGAATATGGTGGTAATGTCAAACTGATTTGCACACAGTTATTTACGGATTGTTTGTTTGGAGTTTGCATCGGAAATAGTACTGTATTTGACGGGGGGAAAATTTAAATAAAATATTTGAAAGACTGTTTTATACGCGTCCCTTCATAAATAATAAAGAAGCTTATTTTACTGATATTGTTATAGTATTTTTTGCGTCAAGCTTTGACTGGTTCCATCTAGTAAATTATTTAAAATCAGAAATATTTTTCTTTTCTAAGAAAGGATTCCTGAAATATTATTCGAGAATTTACAAGACAAAATATAAGTGCCAGATAAAAAGTTTAAGAATAGAAATATCACCACAAAATGCAATAGTGTTCCTTTATATCAGATATGGAGATTTGCAAGTGTGATAAAATAAGTCTCAGGGGACACGTTTGAGAAAATGTTATCATTTTTTAGATTAAATGATTGTTATGTATGTTACGAATTCTATATATATATATATATATATATATATATTACTGATGTAATCCATACTTTTGTTTGTCAAATGTTTTTTTTAAGTATTTTTGTGAATCATATTTTACACAGTGATAAATTACAGACCTTCTTAGAGAATTGAACTGAGTAAATGATCGTATCACTCACGTTAAAGGGCACTCAATCATTGAAATCATTTTCAACCCACACTAATTAATATGTTATTATCTCATTACTATTAAGGTGCAATGCCTCTATATTAAACACCTGACGACAAGGAATATTAATCTTTAAATACCATTACTTCAACATCTTTTTCAGCTACATATTCTCCTCTTTTTTAAATTAATTCCTAGACACAAGAAATCTCCTTTTTCTTGACCTATATTCAGTCGTAGTTAAATAACACGCTGCATTGATTTAATCTGCAAATATGTATTCAAGTAGAATCTCTCTAAAACATTATCTATTTTTCATCTTTTCCTCCTAACAGATTAAGAAACGATTTTTCAGGAAATTACTTAATTATTTTCAATTATCAAAATTAAATGAAACATTCAGATTGATCGAATCAAAGCTATGTCTTTTATTCGAATAATTCAAAGATTCGGGAAACTTAATAATATTAGTTATTTCGGTGTACAATTACATCGTTTAATGCAACATTATCTAGAATTTATAGTTAACATAATATATAACAACCAATACTCAAATAAAACCGTTCACTCTTAATAAGATTTACAGTTATATTAATATTATATTATATTTATATATTTATATTAATATAGGTATGTAATAAATTGTATATACTAGGACATACAAATTCTCTCAATAAAACAACACTAGTATCGTCTTTTTCCATGTAATGATGTTTCCTATTAATTATATCTAGGAAAGAAGCATATCATGCTATACAAAAAGTACATTTAATATTATGTGCATTATCGTTTATATATTCCAAATATAGCTCTGCAGATAAAAATGGTATCAGACTAATAATTGAAATATTATATGTGTAACGAGGTTTGAGAAAGAAAGAAACGGTTATCCCATTTACTACTCAGATACAAGAAAATGTATTTATAAACCCCTGAGAACAAGAATTATTAATCTTTAAGTAACTTTTCTTGAGTCCATTACATATACTTCCCTCATTTATCTAATTAACTATTTACAAACTACAAATCAGTTTTTTTCTCCTTGACGTCTGTATACTTTCTTAATTAAATAACATAGCGTATTATACATCGATTTAATCTGCACATAGGAATTCATTTAGAATCTGGCTGAAATTATGATCATATATAATCTCGCTAAACTTTTTTGCCATAAAAGGTTCAGAGTTATGATTTTTTTATGAAGTTACTTCCTTATTGACAATAAGCAACAATTATATAAAGCATATCGATATATAAATTTTCATTTCCTTAAATCTTTATTTTAAGCATTCCAACATTAAAACAATTTAATACAACAACACTAAATCAAGTTATTCTGGCCTAATCATATATTTAATGTAATTTATTTTATTTTAAGTTCATGACATACATAAACTTACACATACATAAAATAGTACATAAAATAGGGTTAATACCAATTAAACAAATTTGTGTCTCGCCTTCTAAGTTCGTTATTTTGGCATGAAAAGTGACACATTACAGAAGTTAAACATACAAAGGACGATATTATATATATATATATATATATATATATATATATATATATATTATATAAATTATCAATGTCGCGTCTTTCTAATTCCTTTATAACTTCAAAATGCATATTTTATAACATATAATTGGAAGTTCTGTTAATGCCATATCTGTAGAACTCTGTAGTATTGCAATTTTTTTTTATGTTAGACATAATGTAGCTTAGGTAAATATAGTAACAATGAGATTGTTACATTTAGATAATGAAGTTAGTGGATTTTATTTTAACAGACAATGTAAATATGTAAAGACATTTTGTAATTTATTGCTCAAATATTTTAGCTTTTGATTTCAAGTTAGGTATTCTATATATTAAATAATTACATGTCATCTTTAAATTAAAGATTTAGTCGTACATAAATGGATATCGTACATAAATGTCACATAATCAAACGCCTGCATTTCGGGAACAAACGCGAAATACGTTACTGCAATTAAACAGTTTCTCAAAGGATAATTTCGCGCTGCAGTGTACATTGTTAATTATAAAACTCCAACAAGAGTTACTAAATGCTTGGAATAATGCAATATCGAAATATCCATTTAATTTTTTATGTTTATGTCAAATAAACACATCGGCGTCGCGGCTTTAAAGGTTTGTCTCATCTACAGCAGTGGTTGCCAACCTTTTCTTTTAGCAACGTCCCACCAAAGCATCTCTAAATTGATGATACTCCCTCCCCCCCTCCTCCTATAAAACAACAAAAATGAACTCTTATGCACTTGGAGGTATTATAAAAGGGCATTAACAGATAAGAAGACTCCACAGATTTTGAAGTTCATAAAATAGCTAATAATCTTCTCACAAATCTGTTTTTATTATAAATTTATAAATGAAACAAAGTCAATTCATCTTCGTATTTTATATATAAGAGTTGTTTTGTATTACTTTACCACGGTGTGAAACAAAAGTATTGTATTAAAGTAAAAATAAAATACAACGTTAAAACACCAGTGTAATTGAATCTACAGCATACCGGTTTCGGTAGCATATAGCATACCCTCCTCAGTGCTGAAGAAAATGGAAATTTGCTCATATATATAGAAATGATAGAGGATTCAAGTGACAAGATTATTAACCAATAGGAAAACGGAGGGTTCCAGGCAAACAGCCAATAGGAAAATAGGCCAATAGGCAAACAGCCAATAGGAAAACGGAGGGTTCTAGAACCCTCCGTTTTCCTATTGGCTAATAAATCTGTCACTTGAATTCTCTATTTTCCTATTGGCTGTTTGCCTGGAACACTCCGTTTTCCTATTGGTTAATAAACTTGTCACATGAATCATCTATCATTTCTATATATATGAGCAAATTTCCTAGAACCCTCCGTTTTTCTATTAGCTAATAAATCTGTCACTTGAATCCTCTATTTTCCTATTGGCTGTTTACCAGGAACCCTCCGTTATCCTATTGGTTAATAAACTTGTCACTTGAATCCTCTATCATTTCTATATATATGAGCAAATTTCCATTTTCTTCAGCACTGAGGAGGGTATGCTATATGCTACCGAAACCGGTATGCTGTAGATTCAATTACACTGGTGTTTTAACGTTGTATTTTATTTTTACTTTAATTATATCGCACCAAGCTCCAAATTAATATTTAAAAGTATTGTATTTTAATGTTGACAAAATATCTTGAAGAAACTATCATATTAAGCATTAAATAAGATTGCATTCATATATGTTATGATTAATTTAGTACCTCATTAATAACATTTGAAAATTGTTTGAGTACTCTCTTTGAATAACACAATTAAAGCTAATAACTACCAATTTATTCTAAAAAGGTCGATTTAACTTTGTGCCGTTAGATTAAAAATAAATGAAAAACCTGAAACAGCATAAATATTAGTAAATAAAATGGCAAACAACTGTTTAGGATCCCCTAAAGCTCCATCATCAGTGCCAATTCAAAAGATTAAAACCAATTTAAAGTTTAAGCAATGTAAATAGGCTTGCGTTTCACCGCACGCGCCAAGATTGAATGGAGGCGACCATTAAACGTTCTGAAATTGCTAACCATTGTTGGTCTGAAAATCACAGTTTTAATTTTTCAGAGGTTTCAATTATTCAGACGTGCTCATCTACTTACGACCTTGATTTTTGGGAGGCTTATCATATGTAGAAGAATTCAGGCAACTTTGTTAATGATATGTCCAGTACACCAAATTTTTCAAATGTCTGTCTACCTTTCATTTAATCCATTCTCTTCGTCCCCCATCCTTTTTCTCCTCCTTACTTAAACTCTCCCGGTCTGGCAGGGCGCTCCTATTGGTATCTGCGTCACACGTGTTTCCTGACTCCGCTGTTGTTTTTGAAAAGGTCGCCGCCATTCAATCTTAACGCGTGCGGTGCACGTAAGCATATTTACATGGCTTAAACGTTTAAATTGGTTTTAATCTTTTCAATTAGCACTGGTGATGGAGCTTTAGGGGATCCGAAACAGCTGTTTACCATTTTATATATTTTTATTTGTGCTATTTCACGTTGTTCATTTATTTTTAATACCAATTTATTGCCACCACTTTCTTTAAGATACTTTGTTATATTTTATCACACAATTCATCGATTTAAAAGGAGATTCCAATTCTTAATTACTAGTCAGAGAAATTGTAGCCGTTGTCAGCTATGAACACAATACTGAAAAATCATTTTTCGATTCGCATATTTATATTTTTTAAGTAGTTTTTCCTTTCCTTCATAACACGCTTTTTTGCGTTTGCACTCTATCTCTACTTCATTATTGCCAGTTTACTGTTGTATAAAATTTTAAAACGTATAAGTCATGATTAATAGGATAAGTATATAAGCCATGATATGTATAAGACTTCATGTATATATACTGCGTATGAGACCTGCAACAAAGCAATACGAAATTTACAATTAAAATCTTCTTTGTTGCCATTTTTTGATGTACTTAATTAAAATAGTACAACCTTTCAACCTTTTTCGCCTTCATCACAGATTTTTTTTTAACGAAGTGAGGATGAATATCCAGGAAAATAACATAGATGATATAGCAGAATAAATCAAAACTTTATAGAATAAATGTTAATCTGTAGCATACATTTTATTAATGAGGTATAATTGTCATATTTATCAGAAGGTGAAATATTCTTATAATGATTTTGTTAATGGAAAGAAAAATGTATACTCACCCCTTCTTTTATGGCATTGTGCACTTTTTCTAATTGTTTTCTATGCAACAATTAATATTAATCTATTATCATGTATATTAGCGTCTGGTGTAAACTAAATTTATAACTTTTCAATTGGAAATCTCAATGTTTTTGTTGACTAAATTTATATATTACAAATCAGAGAGAAGTTCTCGATCTATGTCAAAATCATACGTAATAGAAATTCTTTAATATTTTTTTGCCCAAAGTGAGCATAACAAATACATAAGAAAAATTCCTTCATTTGAAAAAAAAAAGTTTCTTCTCAGGCTGAGCTCATCTGTTTTTAAGCTTGAAATAAATACATTAACATTTGCTTTTGTCATTTTTAATCCCGACAGTAATTAGAAACAGTAATTAGAAATTGTGAACTACGGCAATTACAGCTTCTCTTGGATATTAAATAAATCCTCTTCTTTCATAACAGTTAGTATAAGTAAGGAAATTTCTCATACCTGTTAAGTGCACAGCGAACATCAGTTATCCAGTTCATAAAGGAGTAATGAGTAATCCATTTTATATGTTTCGAAATGTCCATAAATACCAGTGTATTTCACTAACTGAATGAAAACACAATTCTATAGGAGCACACTAAATTTAATGAAGAGAAGAAAAAAGAATGATTAAATTTGCATTAAATTATTATTAGTTAGAATAATTAATATGCAGAGAGTTTTTCTGCAATTCTTCACTTAAAGCGAGCAAGATAGAGACTGTTTTTATTTAGTTCTAAGATGAGAAACATCAAAGTCAAGTATGACGTCACTGAACCTTGAACTTTAGAGTTCCCATAAAGTCATCAGTTTTTAACGAGTATTTCACAGTTATGTAGAAAAACACTTTTCCCGGCACACGTGTTCAATTTCATTTCCTCGTTGCAATCACTTTTTATTTTATTGGAGGATAATTCGGTTGACTCATGATAAAATGTTTATATTTCTGAAATTACTTTTCTATCAATAAATACCACATGAAAAACACTTTAAAAGTAAAATGAAAGGCCTTATAATTTGTAATTAAACATATAATATTATTTCTGAAACAATATATATGTATATATATATATATATATATATATATATATATATATATATATATATATATATATATATAGGAGTGCCCTAGACATCTTCAGATGTTTAAAAACAGAAACGTAATATCGCCCATTACACAACAAAAAGTAAGAAAAATTAGATACATAGGCGGGACATTAGCCTCATAAAACATAAATGCCATTTCCAAATTTTCATAGAACCCTCAAATTTTCCTAGCGTGGTCCGAAGCTAAATGGTCGAAAATATGCTATTTTGTTATATTTCACTTAAGTTTTAAAAATATATTTTTTTATGTAATAAAAATGAATTATTTTACGCAATCTCATTACTTTTATTACTTTTCTTCTTTTTATGAAATTGCTAGTAGAGAAAATGCTTAATGGAGCACCTAAATATCTTACAAGTTAAACAAGCTGTCGATGATGCTAAATCTGGTTGACTGACATACTGACAGGCACATATGAAATATGATATTCTTCCATCAAGAATACGTGGTCAAATAAAAGGAGAACTTTTGGAGGCAGCCACTATAGCTTATCTGGTAAAATGCTAATTGAAGAATCTAATGATATTATGAAGTTTAACAAATACGGCATGGTTGAGTATGAGAGTGAATATTTTAGGTACTATTTTTACTATACAGAAGTCGAAGTAAGTACTCTGGAAATATGTTAAACAAAATGTTCATAAAATGCTTTATTTTAATTAGGTACTTTGTACATCTCATTTAGAATTTAGTTATTGTAAATGGGCCAAAATGGACCTAAAATATAACAATGATATACTTTATCTAGTATTGGACTTAATAATTGAATTCATGAAAAAAAAATCAGTTTTCACATAAAGGCATTTTTTATATTTAAAAATGCGATATGTACTTGAAAATGGACAAAAATGTGAGAAATTGCATTGCATTTAAGCACAATGACATTATATTTTATTTCATTCATAAAAAAGTACTTTCAATTACATTATTTTTCGAGACAGTCTTTTCAACTGTATTAATGTTCTTGGAGTCTTTATGAATTTTACGCTTTCCATTCCTTCAAATTGCTTTTTTAAAAGACATTTTGGAATGGAAAATTTAAGTTGTCTTCTTAGCTTAGCCCGGGATTTACATATTAAATCCGTCTTTGTTCTTGACTTAAAAAATGATCTTGTTTATTAAAGTTTTTTCTCTACAAACATAATTATTTTAATTATGATAGCATTATTTTATCATTAAATATTAATATATTTTTTAGGAACCTTCTTACATTAAAATACATACAAAATATTATTTTGAAACATATTATTTCTTTGTAGAAGTAATATATATTATTTTTCTGTTACTGTGAAAAACAGAATTCGCTTACAATATAATATTATAAATCGTCAATTATACTTACAGATTCATGTTGTTGTTGTTGTTTATTCAATCACATATATTATTCTGTAAAATATACATTTGATACATTTTCTTATTTAAAGGTACGGTGGACGTTAAAATTGAATTATTTTATTTTTCATCATAGATATATGAAATTTTGTCCATATATAGATTTCACCATAAGTATATAGAATACATTAAGAAAATTTCCTAATCTTAATATAAGTTTAAGATTAAAAAAAAAAATATATTTATAAACCAAATTTTAAAATGCTCCTTGCGTCTTAATTTTTAAGATATTTCCCCGATTTAGTATTTGAATCACTTAAAACTATATTACAAACAAATCTGTGTATCAGTTTTTTAATCCCCCGAATAGTTAATTTTTGAGAGATTTTTTTCTAAATTCCATTCCGATTTTCATCAGAATTTAGCATTTTAATAAGTTATAAATCAAATTTAATTACCTTAACGAAGTCTAATTATAAAATGCCTTCACAGTTTCTTTGTAAACAGTATCAGGATTCGTTCTTATCAATTTCATGAATTTTGAACCAAAATTAAGACGCATGGAGCATTTCAAAAATCTAAAGAACGTGAAAAATCTGTATTAAAAAAAAAAAACATGTATAAAGTTTACAAAAGCACCGAAAAATTCCTTGTGTACATAATTCAAACGCTTGTAACTATGCGAAAAATTATCACAGCTGCATGCAGTTTTTCTCAAATGGTTCAGTACAAATTGAAGAATAATAATACACATAAAAATAAATTTAGATTTTTGGGGCGATTTTTGACCAAATAAAGATCCACGGTCCCCGTAAAAAAATAACAAATTTTCACGGAGTGTTACGAAAATCTGAATTAGTTTGTCTTTTTATTGATTTAGATATTCAAAATATACTTGATATGCGCTATTTAGACAGTCCCTGAATGGTCCACCTATTGTTCGCGGTTTCAATTATTTCCTCAATGTACATAGGTAACGCGTCGATTATTGAAATTACGTCAAAAACTGTAGATATTTTTTTATGATCATGACAATAGAGCAGCTAAGTGGTGTCAGAACATTCTGTAGTATGCCATAAATGTTTAAATTAAATGAAGAAAATAATTAAAATACTGTCCGTTTTTGAATTAAGAAAAGACGCTTATTTTTTTGTCAAAATGAAAGAAAAAATATATACAAGGTACGTACCATCAGATTCTTCAACAGTCACCCATCTCTCAGGCAATAAGTAAAATCTGGAATGAAAGAACTGTTGTTGTTTTGAAAGAATATGTTCATCAAACAAATTTTAAATTTCTCTAAAATAACGGAACCGTTACTGAAAAAGTCTATCTGCGTGAAGTAAAACAAATGACGATCTGAAATACTAATATATCATGAATATAGCGGGAAAGGCAATAGTTAAAAACAAAGTGTTTCTATATTTTCTTTGAGTAATCTTGTGAGCGAGCATTACCATTTGTAAATCAACCTTGTCCTGTCTTTCGGATTTATTCAGAACGTTTTCACTGCAATTCTTCCTTCCAGTAGATTAATCGTTATTTGCAACTTCAACTATAGATGAGGGATTGAGACGTGATTGAGACAGTTCGTAGTAGTACGCAATCATTTGATTTCATCATAGATACACAAGATAAACTTACTGCCACGAATGTTATGCTTACGCAGTGACGGATATAGTCCACCTGGACACACTTATGCCTTCCGTCGATTAGGATTGTTGTAATGAATTATTTATTCATCTTCCGGAACAAGTCGATGCAGAAATTCTTTACTTTTTTACTGTGACGCAACCGTTCACATATGCGCTTTCAATGAAATCTCAGATTTATATGTGCACCAATTTCATTGCTTTTTAAAACGTGTCCTCTGCATACTCACGTTCCTGAATGCATGTACACTGCAAAAAAGAAAAAAAAAATTGATTTTACAGTATAATACTGGCATCCCGGCTGCCAGTATTATACCGTAAAGTTACCAGTAATAAACAGTAAAATAAGCAATAACACGCTGCCGCACATGCGCGACAGTGTATTACTGCTTATTTTACTGTTTATTACTGTTGATTCCATGGTATAATACTGGCAGATAACATGCTAGTATTATACTGTAAAAGCAACATTTTTTTTTTTTTTTTTTTTTTTTTTTTTGCAGTGTAGTATATAGTAAACGAAAATTTCGTAGAATGCTTAACCCAGCATCCAATTCAAATTGTATTTTGCAGTAATCTACATCCAAGAAGACATCATAGTTATACACATTATAAATTAATGCCGCAAAACATGTTAGTTAGTAAGTCTAATTGTAAAATGTCAGTAAATGATTACAGTTAAAATTTAACAAAAAAAACCAAAAAAAACAGAGGTCACACAAGAGTAAAATATAAGATGAGTTTTTTTTAAAGTATAAATATCACTTTTTCACCTTTATAAGATTTTATTAACGCTATTTTATTTTTCGTAGAAATGAATTAGAAAATAAACACACCCAATATTGCTTCCGTAATTCAAATATAATATTATATAAGGATTACTCTATCGTGAGAAGTATAAATCAATATTTTTTAATTCATACCCAGCATATTATGTTTTTTCCTTTAAATGCTGGTTTATGTTTGAATGATGAAATTGATTTTTAATAAAACTAATTAAATTAATTAAGAACTTAGTTCCGATTATTATTGCAAAATGTATTCCATTTTCATATTGTTTTTGTGTATTGTGCAGTCTTTTGTCGTTAGTTACTGTTAAAGAAAGAATATTATAATAGTAATGAATTAAACATTTATATGTTTTAATAATTTCCTAAGCATCTTAAACTTTCTTAACATTCAAAAGGAAGCAATATCAAAATTTTGGTTAAATACACCAGAGATATATTATTTTTAGCTAAATGTTGTGAATAAGCAATCAGAAATAAAAACTAAGATTCTATTATCAAAGTTAAGTATCTGTTTAAAAGATAGAAAAAATAATGGGATAACCTAACAGGACGCAGTAAAAGAACTTGGAAAGATGACTTACAAGAAGGATCACATTCTGACGCAACCTACGTATTAAATGCATTCTGCTCTTAAAATACATTTATGAAAAAAAAAAATATATTATTTAATATGCGTCATCTTAGTATGATTTAATACTTCAAAAGACAACATTGTTGTACGATTATTGTCAAGAATTTAATAAAAAGAAAAGTTACAACAAATAAACATTAAGTGGGTGCTGTAGAAGCTTCATTTCAGTTATAAACGTAGATAATGTAATAGGATATTTCAGGCGATCCAGTGCCAGAAATTGCCAGATTATTTTCGTAAATGCGTTAATGCGAACAGCGAAAACAAACCAAAAATGAGATACGATCATCTGTATTAAGCATTAATTAACAGCAAGTGGCTTTCTTTTCAAGATAGGTTTATTATATTTTTAAAAGCATGGATACATCCTGCCACAAAAATGTGTTTTTATTACATTTTTTTAAAAATAGCTTATTTGTTAAATTAGATAATATATCAAAATAAGTGTCTTCAAATGTAAGATACGTTATGTGAAAATTGAAATTACAATTCGCAAAAAATATTACTTGATATCATATAAGAATAACTATGATTTTGCCGGTGATATTTATAATATTTATGTATGAATAAATACAGTAATTATTTTTAATAAATTAAAATCTTCCAACATTACAACATCATTCTGCATATTAGATATGGTTATGCTAAAAAAATTCTTTTATTGTGACATCTTGATAAATTTTAATTAAACGCACGTAATAAATAGTGTTTTTGTACGTCGTGTTAACTTAATTAAGTTGAATATTGTAGTGTACTACGAACTTGGTGAACTCATTAGCATAAAAATAAAAGGGGTAGGTGAAAAAAGTCGTTTCTCGGAATTTTTATTTAAATTCCGCAATAATTTCAACTAATTAAAACCTTATGTTGACTAGAAAAGAAATTTTAATTAACAATGACAAATAATAAAATAGCTAATTAAATTCAATTCTTTTTTATGTGTTGAAACGGATGTAAATCTGTCTCTTATTTCAATTATTCACTGAAACACAATACGAAAAAAATAACAATTGATAAATTAGGAAAACATATCTATTGTAAAAATCATATTTGAGCAAAGATAAAAGAAAATTATACAAACTTGTAAATAATAAAACAATATATTATTAAAAAGGTAAGGTTAGCTTTGATTTCTAGAATTTAATTCGAGCATTATGAAATTTATAATAATAAACATGTATGTCTGTGTTTATGAGCGTTGTTTTCTGAAATTATCGATGCGAGAAAAGCTACAGGTTTTGTCAGGAAAGTAATTTACGTCTGATGTTATGAATAAAAAAAACAGTTTTTGGATTTTTTTTTTGTTGTTAGATTCTTTTCATTTAATTGTTTATGCGCTTGTTAGAGATTTTTTTCGTTTATCGGTGATTTTTTCACCTTAGTAAAAGGAATCCAAACTCAGTCTTTTAGCCCAATATACTAAATTGACGTTTATATTCAAAAAGGTTTATTCAAAATTCGTACAGCTATTTTTGAATTTTTAGCATTTTTATGCTATGTTTAGCAATTTTTAGCTTTTTGCGGCGATGTTTTGAAATTTCTAAAATAAATCCGGTTTCAGTCTTTTAGTACACTATTGTAGTTTGTACTTGGGGATTTCTAAACTTATTGCAAAATTGTTATGTGATTTTTCAATAGATTTTGTGTTTCGCAGTGACTTTTTGACATTCGTAATATGAATCCGGTTTCAATGATTTATCCCAATATAGACAACTTTACTCTTTGCGGTTTTTGAGCTTTTCACGAAACCTTAATGGGATTTTTATGGACTTTCACGTTTTCTGGTGATTTTCTTTTACATTCGTAAAAGAAATCCGGTTCCAATCCTTTAGATCAGTATAGTAAATTTGTAATTATTTAAATTTTTAGCGAT
Organism: Maratus michaelseni; assembly: GCA_963931845.1. Classification (NCBI taxonomy): domain Eukaryota; kingdom Metazoa; phylum Arthropoda; class Arachnida; order Araneae; family Salticidae; genus Maratus; species Maratus michaelseni. The sequence continues at coordinate 82,742,066 of OZ007589.1, forward strand.
TTTGCATTATGCAAATAATGGAAATCTCGAGAAAATGTTCCTCTTGTTTGTTATTTTTAAAACCTGCAATGGTTTCACACTGATACCATGCACGGAGGAGTTATAGTTTTTGAAGATTCTTCAAATTTTGACGACCAACATATTTATAAAAATTCTTTCCAAAAATATTATGTCGAGAGTATCTATGGTATTATATCTTTTTAAAATATTTTAACCTTTGAAGAGTTTTATTCGTATATTTTTAAACGTAGTTTTTGTTACGTTGAAAACCAAAATTTTACATCTGTTTGTTAGCTTTCTATTGTGCTCATAACACCTTCGAAATGTGTGTTTGCTGAGTTTTATCTTGATAATTGGGTTTACAAAAAAATAAACAATAATGACCTGAAAAATTTAATGATCTATTTAATAACAAAAATACGTATATATATATTTATGTTTGAAAATATAACTTATTTTGCATGAAATATTTCATTTTATATAAATAAACATATTATAGTGCATTGCTTGTATTCTTAAACACGTTATCATATGACATATTACCATATTATTTAATTTTAAATAATAATAAATCTAAGTAAACTAATATAATAAATCAACAATTGGTTTTCTGAAAGGTTTTGAGTGCAAAATACGAGAGATGATTTTATATTTAATCATTGGTAAATCATTTGATATTTAACTATTTGAACACATGTTAAAGCCAGACAGATGCTGACCGAACCCTTAAAACTATTGCTAAATGTGCCTATATATTGTATGTATCCAATGAACTTTCACACTTTTCATTTGAAGTACAGACATTTAAATCAACTATTTTATTTAAAGGTTTAACTGTCTAAGAACCAAATTATATAAAAATAATTGAAAGTTTAATATTTTAGGAAGTATTTTAGTGTGATTTTAAAAATTTATTTTATCGGAAGTAATAGTAAAGGTTTTCTTAATGTGGCTTCAAGGAAAACAATAATTCCGAACCGTGGAAGCAAATAATTCCGAACAATCTGTAAGCGATATTGTTATTAGTGAATTGAATGTTTTATTAATTTAAATAAAATTAGATAATTAAAATTTAGCAATAAAATAACACTTATTTATTTTGATGAGATATAGTTTATCAAATGTCGGTTTTTTAATAATGATTTTTAAGGACAAATGTATGTTTAATAACCTTTAAGTTATTATAAAACTGCTATTTTGACATAAACTTTTCATATTTGAAATTAAAAATTCTCTATTTGTCCCTTTATTCATTGCAAAAAAAAAAAAAAAAAACATTATAAACAAATTTATAAAAGGAAATTTTAAATATGTTTATAAAGGTTTTTTTTAAAGAAACTTTCGTCACTTTTAATTCAATGGTTTTTAATATTCAACTTCGAAGTGAGCATATCATGCGCAAATAAATTTTAATTCCTTTAATGTAAAGTACAGTTATTTGTCGTATGTCGTCTAACTCTTTGTAAAGTAATAATTAAAGGCAACTTTATCCCGATTAACAAAATGTTTATGTATGAGATAAGCATTAATAGCATAATAATGTTATTAAAACTAAACATATAAATGCGGATCTTTCTACAAAAATCAAACTAACGTAAGTAAAGGTGAAATGCTACATCTTTGCAGTTTTATAGTTGTAGGGAAATCTCTAATTCATTAAATATAGCTTTTTACCTCAATTGTCATAATTAATTAACATGCATTTTGTATATTTCTTTTTGGATGAGACTTGCCTAATAGCATAATGATGTAATTAAAACTAAACATATAAGCGGATCTTTCTTCATAAACGAAACTAAGGTAAGTAAAAGCAAAATTCTACATCTTTGCAATATTATAGTAAGTAGAGAAATTTCAAATGTATTAAATGTATCTGTTTACCTCATTAATTGTCATAACTAATTAAAATATTTTTTGTGTTTTGTGTACTAATGTTGGATTTACTTAAAAATAATACCTTTCTTACAGGTAAGGTAACTGAAAGTACTTATAGAAATCGAGCCTGAGACGCGTAAATGAATTGAGGAAACAGCTTTAAACTTTAAAGATGATTATAATGAAAAAATAACCTTTACAATCTATATACATGGATGGATTGTCGTCGTTTTAAAACATTAACATCAGCAACATATTGGATTAAAATCCACCACCTCCGCTTCACAGAATGTCTTTACATTCGAACAGTACCATCATAACTGCGTCTTACTTCATCAGCCGCCTTCAAATCACTCTTTCGATGGACTGCCGCATAGATCTCATCTCCGCTAAAAACGGTTCTACTGCATTGGCGCTCGCGAAGTCATGTCGAGAATGCATACCTTGCACATACTGCATCTTTCCACACCTGTTCTTTCACGGGCGTGTGTCTGCATAGTGTTGACATCTCTCGGCTTTTAGCACAACAACTAGTGGTCAGAAAGGATAAATCCCACATTTTTAATTAAAGAAATTGTTAATAAAATCGTGGGAGTTTGCATTAATATAATTAATATAAATAAAATATACATATTTTATTTAGTCAGTAATTAATATGAATTTCATTTCTACACCACTGCGTAAAGAAACGATCTTTACAGAAGCGGTGAAAACACCTGACCAGGAGACAGCGTGGGAAATATTTCTGTGTAGGTGTTCCTAGTGATGTGTTCCCATATAGTGTTGAACCATTTATGAACATAATTGTTGATAACCTATCTTTCATTTAAAATGTTTCTAACAGCTTAAAGTCGCAGATGTCTACGTGTGAGATTGATTGTGCTAAAAGCCTGATTTCGGGTGTTTGAGAAGGTGGAACTCTCTTAATTGATGGAGCTTAAATTCTCCCCCCTTCTGGAGCCAATGATGATAGAGTTTGCGAATGACATCATTTTCTCACTATCAGATAGGCCGGGATTAGTACCTCCTATATTTAATCCCGAGACACGTGAAAAGTTGTAACAGCGCACTGAAAAGCTGGTTTATTTTTTCCGGAGAAATGCTGGAATAACGCATTGGCTCGGTAAAGAGCTAAGAGAGGGTTCTGGACTATGACCTGTTGTAGGTATATTTAAACCTTACGTGGTTGAGAATGGCTCTCAACCACGCATCTATTTCTCACTCAACAAACTTACTGGATACGTGAGTTGAGGACAAACAGCGATATATTAATAATATATGAATCTAGTGAAAATATGTGCTGAACTTCATTGAACGTCAGAAAAACTGTTTACCTCCATGTCAGCTAGTTTTTATTCGAACATTTTCTCATAACTGAAGAATATCGTGATAAAGCCAAAAGACTGGGTAATAAATCCAATATGCTTTTTGATTCCTTAACGAACGGTCAATAATAGTGTAAGAAGTTACTAATTATTTTTTTGTTATATTTTCATTTATATAATCAAGACTTAGTTTATTCTTTATAAAGTTCCTTTTTTAAACTTAAATGAAGACAGTTGCATATCACTCGCTACCCATCACATTGTGATAAATGTGTAACTGTTTACAACTGAAATATAAAAAAAAAATATTATTCAAATTTATTCCAAAGGTTGTCGCTTTATTTTTAAAAATAATATTTTAACACACAGAATATGATTTAAAATTTTTGACTGAAAACAGTTATTGTGTGCAATGGCATATTTTCTCAAAATATCCAAATAATATATATATATACCACACATATATTATTATTAAAAATTATTTATGAACACTGTGACTAATTTTGAAAAAGACTTACATATGTGTTAGATATTTAAAAGTAACATATCTTACATTTCAAATTTAATTAAAACGCTCATTCATCACGCATAAAGAATGTTTCTCCCTCCTGTGTTCCAATATTTGAAAAACCCAGGAAATAATAAGTGTATTCCAAAATATACAAACGTACTGAAATGTCAAGAAACTACGTGAAATCAAGATAACGCAATTTGTGAATAATTATGTCAGCTCAAAAGCTATAGACATAAGGTGAATACCATGCATCTAATATATTAATTTAGTTAGGCGAAACTTTGTTTTAAATATTAAAACTGTGTTTATTCGTTTCTGTTTGTGATGTATAGTGTTCAAAAGAAATTGCAAAACGCATATTAAAGGATAATGGTGTTTTTATTCTCACTGTGTGTCATTTATTTTAACGTAAGCAGTATCTAACGACTTGAGGTATAGTAAACAAATCTTATCGAAAAAAACAGAAAAATTAAATTTAAAACAATTATCTTGTTCGTTTTTGAAATAAGCACTGATTTATCAAAGTCATTTACCAAAATAATTCTCTTGCTAAAATTTTGAAATGATAAAATGATATCAGAATTACATTTTGAGATTATTTTTTCACCTACATTATAAAAGCAAATTTTATTAAAACATTCTGGATGTCATCTAGCAGTTCGGAATTATAATTAAGCGGTATAAATAATACCAGTGGACGCAGGCGAAACTTTCGTACCGCAGTCGAATACTTTTTAGCAATGTACATTATTTTTTAGATGCACGTTTAGGCATGTAAAGAAAAATTAAGGATAAAAATATCTGCACACATCATTAGTTCATCTCATTTATTTCATAAAAGATACAGTAAAAACCGATGGATGATAATTAAAGGCTCGCACGAGAAAAAGAAATTTAAGAATGGTATTTTAACTACATTATACAATAACGTCACCCGCTTCGGGGATAACATGGGACAGAGAAAAATAAATTACATACATAAAAAATACAATTTAATATAATATTACAAAGCATACCTTTTAGGCTACATGCGAAATATCACTACTTCGATGATGTATTTTTCTTCTAAACATTTCAATTTTGATTTTTAATCATAAATATAAAATGATCATAGTTGAAATATAATCATAGTTGAAAACGATATAATGTGGTAGTTTTTTTCAGTGGCAACACTAATTTGAGAAAAACCTTTCATATCATTTATGCTGTTTTAAATTTTAATTAACTGCAATTTTGAATCAAAAACATGTTTTAACGTAATGTCAGATGTTGGTTCAAAAACATTGAGAATGGTACCTCATTCACGGTTGTGCGTTTTGTAAAGGCATAGAAAGATGGATGTTGACAACAAAAATAATATATATGGCCTAAGCAGGGACCGGCCTAGCAGGGACTAAATATTATATCATGAAATAAGTATCAAATTTAATTTTTTTTATTCTAATTATTTATGATGTTTATTAATTTTCAATTTAAATTTAAGTTCTGATAACATTTTTATGTATATGTAGCAAGGTGATATGTAAAAAGGTTATTTACTGAATTAATTGAACAACTAGACTTCAAAATAACAAAAACGTATATTTTAATACCATTCTAGAAAACATTTCCACAACGCTTCGTTGGTTATACCTTCAAAATATATTACATTTCACAAGCAAAACATACAATATACTTATTGTCGCATAGTCCAATTAGGCCTAGCATTGCCTTAATTGACTCTACCATACTTCGATGCTTCCTCGATGATAAAAGTTATAAGACTGGCTCTTTTTCCAATTTTGAATATATTCAAACCTTGATCTCGCGATCAAAAATTTTTAACTCGTGCTTTGAAATCATGGATAATATAAATACCAGAGCGTCAGTTAATGTGATGATGACACACGTCATAAAGGAAATGAAGTATGTTTAAACTCAAATGTTACAAATATATATATAATAAATTATGTTATACATCTGTTAAATGAGAAGTTTTTTGACTGTGAAAAAATAAAAAAGTATCTTCTTTTATTTCTTTATTCATTCTATACTTATTCAAAGTTTACTTATAACAAAAAAGAATATTTTTAATATTAACGAATAGATTCAATAGAGACTTTAGTTTGATGTACTATATCTGGCATAATATAATTTTTAATATCTTTAATATTAATAATGAAATACAGAGGAAGTAAAAAAAAATGCATTAGATTCATTTTTGCTGCAAAATTTTATATATAAAGCTTGAGTAGACTCAATTTTATAGTTAATTAAACATGTTTATTTAAAATAGTAGATTTTTAAATCGATTACTCAATATATCAAACACATGAAAGAAAATTCGTAACAGAGAAAAATTTGCAATATATATATTTAAAAATATTATAACAATACCTGCCATCCTAAAATATATAAGCATTCATAGTAATTTTGGTAATTGACATTATTAAATACTTCAACTGGCGTTATCTCTGCATAAAGTTGGTTGACATATAATAAAGTATAATTCAAACATTAAAAAAAATCTTCAATGATATCTTCCTCACATTTGTGGGAAAAAAAAATATTTTAATCTACACCGTAAAACTGCACAAAAGACACATTGATTGTTCACACAACTTTTTTAATAAAGGATTTTTTACCGTCACTTATCTGCCTTTAATATAAAGTGCAAATGACAGCAATATATTATAAATAAAGCTAGGGAAAATGGCAAAAGTAAAAATAAACAATGCCTCGGGATAAATATTTTTAGTTAATGTGTGTCACAAAGAAGTTATTAAGTAAAAGTATATAACGAAAAGAAATGAAGGGTGAAAAATATATTAAAAAACTGTGCATGAGATGACTTTGATAATAACTTTATTTTACAAATAATTTTTCATACAAACTATGAGAAATGTGAAATAAAATTAAAGTCGAAAACAAATAATGAAATCCCATATTTACGTACGATTTTATAAAATAAAGCAAGTAGATATATATGTTAGTTCATTAAAAGAAATTTGGAACATGGAAAAAAAAATCTTTAAAAAAAATTATACATTTATTTTAAATTTTAAATTCTATACATATATATGGTGTCTGTCTGTAAATTTCAGAAAAACACGTTTTTTCTAAGCCCATTTAAATATATAGACGGTGTATTATCAAAAATAATATTTTAAAACACCTACCTACATATGGAATATTCATTCCGTTTTCCTTTCTGGAGGACGATGTTTTTTTTTTTTCGAATGAAATTTTCTTATGTGCCCATATGAATACGGCTACCACAATGCGAGCATAAGATTTTCGTTGAATACACCATAAAATTGAAAACAAAGAAATCTGGAAATTTAAAATATTGTAGAATTTCAAATTTTTATCTAACAAAACATTTTTTTAAATGCTTCAACCGCAAATAACTAGCACCAGTTCCAAAGTCAAGAAACAGATAAATGTTTTCTTAGTGAGCAGTGCTATACGGAGACGCTAGTGTAAAATGACCTGCTGTTTGTATATTTAGTGTTAAAATTTATATAAACTGTTTTTTTTCTTTTCATCCTCTATATGTTTTTTTTTAATACTAGAAAATTGCATGGAAATGAAATTCATTATACAGGGTGATTGCAAATGAATATCCCAAATTTGAAGGGCTTGTTTAACAAAATTATAGAATATACACGCATTTGTGAAAAGAACATAAAAAAGAAGATTGTGAAATTACTAATAGCAAAAATTTATAAATGTTCAATGTCACCACCAGTAGAAACACGAACGACATCCATTCTGTAGGAGAATTCGTCCCACACGATTTTCAGCACACAGGTTTTTCCATACGGTGTTACAGTTTCAATAGCAGCAGTTATCCGCAGTTGAACGCGACTAACAGAAAATTCGATTAAACAGGACGCCTTTTGTTGTGTTGTTCTGAATGATTGAACTCGCCACGGAACATGCCAGTTCACTTTTAACCTGCCACTCGTTATGACATCACTCGCACAAAAAGCTAACCTTTATATTTATGACACTTCATTCTTATGAAACTTCTTCCACTCACTTCGATGTGGGAAATTGAACACTACTTTTTATTGTTCAAAAGATACACTCAAAAAAGTAATTGATTAAAACAACAAAACATGTTTTGTTGAGTACATTTTGGTTGTTTTAGCAAAATTGTTATTTGAAGTAAAAAAAAAAAATTGGTTTTGTTGTTTGGACAAAAAAATATTGTTAACACTATTACAAAATTTTAACAAAATTTCATCAATTTTACTTTAATAAACAATTTTTTTATTATTATTTTACAATAATATAATAATATAATAAAGTAATTCCAACAAAATTTTGTTGTTTTTGCAAAATTTAAATTGTTGTGCAGTAGCCATAACTCTATCACGTAACTCGATGTTGCCGCTAGAAGCGCCGTCTATGTAAAATGTTAAAAAAAAAAAAAAAAAAAAAAAAAAAAAAAAAAAAAAAAACTACAACTTTTTTTGAGTTGGGTTTGAGATGCCGATCAGTGAAGTTGTGTAAATCTCGGCTCTCGACCATTTTTATTGAGTGTTGTGAGATATTAAATGAGATACAGTCCGCAAGTGAGTTTATTTTATTTTGAGAGTGTGTGTTTATTATTTGTAGTGATAAATTATTATTAACTGAGCTATCGGCGTAACCATATTATTGGTCCGTCGAGCCGGAGAAAGAATGGAATTATTCGATGTTTATGTTTTTTCGGGAATCGTCTGCAGAAGATAAATTGTGTTTGAAATTCTATCAAGTAATTAGAATGAGTAAAACGAAAATTAAATCATCGTATTATTTATATTAAAGTACAAAATATTGTGATTCAGAATTCTCTTTTGTGAATATTGTGAATAGAGTGTGAATATAGAAGAGTGTGAATATTGTGAAGTGTTTTTTGTTTCCAGAAGAAAAATAATTTCGATTAACCTGGAGAATTTCGTAATACGGAAAAATGAACTGTGAATGTGTTTACGCAGAAAAGAACCGATGTTCTTTATTATTGAGCTAATTTGAGAATTGAAAGAGTGGATTAAATCTTTTCAATGTGGAATTATCCGATTTGGAGATTTATTAATAGATAAAGGTATGTCAGTTTTATATATTTATTTATTGTGAATTGTATTTATAATACAATGTTTAAAGGTGCAAAAAAGGAAGATTATCAGCGAATTGCTGCTGAATTAGACATAGATATATCAGATTCCAAATTAACTATTTATGATTTAATTCAGCAGCAATCATCTATCATTTGTAGAAAAATCTAATTGTGTGGAATTGCATGGTTTTTCAGATGCTTCTGAACTTGCTTATGGTGCGGTCGTTTATGTAAAATCTATTAATTCTTATGGTGATTCTGCTATTAAACTGCTCACTAGTAAATTTAGAGTAGCTCCTGTAAAGCATATTACTATACCTCGTCTAGAACTTTCTGCAGCAGTCCTATTATCTAAGTTGATGCAAAAAGTGTTAAGTGCTCTAAAGTAAGAAGTTTCTAAAACTTGTTTTTGGACAGATAGTACTATTGTACTTGCATGGTTAAAAAAGGAGTCGAATGATCTAAAGACATTTGTCGCAAACAGGGTATCGATTATACAAAGTTTAACTTCGATTGATCAGTGGAATTATGTACCTTCCAAGCAAAATCCTGCAGATCTCATTTCTAGAGGCCTAGATCCCATCAAGATCCAGCAATGTGATTTATGGGGGTTCGGTCCATCATTCCTACAACAGCCTAAGATGGTGGAGTCTCCTGATATTATTTCTGTTGAAACCAGTGAGTTGTTTATCCGTGAATTGAAAGCACCATCAGTAACTCAAGTATGTACATTAGTTAACACTGTTGAGCCTTTAGACATCATTAATAACAGTTCTTCATTCATAAAACTGCAAAGAGTAGTAGCATGGTGTAATATATTCATCCATAACTGTAGAAATCCCTTGTATCCCAAAGGTGGAACTTTAACCAGCAGTGAACTCTCTCAGTCCTTATTCTGTATAGTAAAAAACATCCAGAAGACTTCATTCGTGAAGGAAATGCAGTATTTGGAAAAGGTTAATGCAATCCCTAACAGTAGTAAACTGACAAACTTGTGCCCGTTCTCAGATGATAAAGGTATAATCCGAAATGGTGGTAGACTGAAAAACAGTAACTTAACTGATCATCAAAAATATCCAATGATTATTCATTCAAAACATAATTTTACTTTTTGTGTAATTAAATATTTTCATATTTTGTATTTTCATGCAGGTGCTGAGACAACTCTTTCTCTCATCCGAAACAAATTTTGGATCTTATCTGCTAGAAATATAGTTCGTAAAATCATTTTCAATTGTATTACTTGTAAAAAGGTAAATTCTAAGAATTCAGAGCAACAGATGGCTGATTTGTCAGCTTCTATAGTAACAATGGCCCGAGCATTTATGCGTACTGGATTGGACTACTGTGGTCCTTTTGAAGTCAAAAACTTCATAGGTAGAATGAAATAGTAAATGATCTAACAAGTGAAGCATTCTTAGCAGCACTTAAACGCTTTATAGCAAGGCGGGGAAAACCTTCTGATATATATAGTGATAATGGTCGAAATTTCGTTGGTGCCAATAAAGAATTAAGAGCAATTCTCAGATCTTTATTTAAAGATAAAAGTGAGGAGGAGATAGAAAATTATTTAGCTAATGAAGGTATTAACTGGCATTTTAACACCCCTTCAGCTCCTCACTTTGGAGGTTTGTGGGAAGCAAATATCAAATCCCTTAAATACCATTTAAAACGTGTTGTAGGTAAAACTATTTTAAGTTATGAGGAACTCTTGACTCTTATTACTCAAATTGAGGCAGTTCTTAATTCTCGGCTACTCTGCCCCCTTTCAAATGATCCAAATGATGTTGAAGCTTTGACACCTGCTCACTTCCTTATTGGTTCCTCTTTAATGGCCTTACCAGAACCAAATTATACAAAAATTCCTATGAATAGGTTGAGCAGATGGCAATTAGTTCAAAAATTAACACAACATATTTGGAAAAAATGGTCATCAGAATATTTGAACAAGCTCTTAAATAGACCTAAATGGTACAAGGGAAGAGTAAAGATAAAAGAGGGAGATTGAGTATTAGTAAAAAATTCTGATAATTATTGCCCTTTAAAATGGCATTTGGCCCGAATTATTAAAATTCATCCAGGCCAAGACAATATTATAAGAGTTGTCACCTTGAAAGATAAAAATGGCACATATAAAAGGCCAGTGACAAAAATTGTTGTTTTGACATATGTGAATGATGGTTTATTGAGTACTTAAATTCATACATTTGTTTTATTAAACTATATACTTTTCCTGCAGTGTATTACATTCTTGTGTTTATATTTGTAAATTTAGTATTTTATTTAGTGTAGTATTTTTGCGAAGAAATTCTGTTTTTTGAGATTGTATTTTTCACTTAGAGATTGTGTTTGAATTATATTGCATTTATATTATTGAATGTTAGCAACATTCAAGGCCCGGCGGTATGTTGCCGCTAGAAGCGCCGTCTATGTAAAATGTTTAAAAAAAAAAAAAAAAAAAAAAAAAAAAAACTACAACTTTTTTGTGAGTTGGGTTTGAGATGCCGATCAGTGAAGTTGTGTAAATCTCGGCTCTCGACCATTTTTATTGAGTGTTGTGAGATATTAAATGAGATACAGTCCGCAAGTGAGTTTATTTTATTTTGAGAGTGTGTGTTTATTATTTGTAGTGATAAATTATTATTAACTGAGCTATCGGCGTAACCACTCGATTTATTTGACTTATATAGCTATATAATTAGAGGATTAAAATAATTTTTGGATAATTAAAACTTTTTTTTCATTGGGACGGACCAAGGTAGTTTTAAAAATCCCCCTGTCCTATTTATTACTTTCTTCTATCTTTACAGGAAGAAAGTACTCTGGTACATAAGTACTCTGGTACTGGAAGAAAGTATACTGATAAAATATAGCAGTGAATTTTTATCCTGTTTTTGCAGGCGTAATTTATTGCTGAAAATGAATTAAAAATAAACTATGTGTTGCCGTATGCTGGGCTTTGTATTGTCGTCTCATGTTTGCCGCAAAAATTTGCGTGCTCCTGATGACACTCCCATCTGGTGCTGCGGTTGCAGCCGTTCCGACATATATAAGAGTGAGAAATGCCGAGCGCAGGTATCGTTCCTTGTAGCTCAGTGGTAGAGCCTCAGAGAGCTGTTCTGATGACTCGGAATCGATTCCCGGCTTGGGCAATTTTCACTCTCTCGGTTTTCGCTTGAAAAAAAGCAGGATAAAATTTACTTGTTGTTATTCAAGGTTTACAGGCGTAATTCACTGCTGAAAATGAACTAAAAAATAGTTAAAATTGCATATTTAGATTGGTACATTTAACAAAAGTTTTTGTAGTATAAACAAAACAAGTTCGTAATATAACATATTTTATTATTTAAACAAACAAAATATATTTTGTTGAAAAAAGAAAATAGATTGTTAAAATAACACATAGCATATATCTATGTAACAAAAATAATTTTGTTAATTCAAGTAAAATTGAACCATTTTACTTGAATTAACAAAGCATTTTTTTGTTTTCGATACAAAATTTTGTTTTGGAATTGCAAAAAAAATCAACAACATTTTTTTTTTTTTGATTCAAACAAAATTTCCATTGACTCATATTTAAACAAAAAGTTTTGTTGGGTCAACCAATTTTTGTTGATTCAACAAAACTTTTTTCTGGGTGTATAGCCCTTCAAAATTGGGATATTCATTTGTAATCTACCTTTATAATAAAACATCTCATTAATGATTGAATTAAAAGAAATATCCTAAATGAAAGCACATGTTTTATTTAAAAAAAATATATTGTTATTGCTATTTTACTATGAATTTTATTACTAAATGTGCCCTATATTTCATTGTTATGATGTGCTACTCGTTAACAACAACAAAAATATTAAAGTAAGATTTCATGTCCTTTTTTTGTTAGGAAATTTAAAATTACCTTTAATATTATTTTATTTACAATGAAAAAAAAACTCTAAATCCTTCCATTACAAGTCCTTTTCTATGAATTTTGGTTTTTTGCTAAGCATTGACCACGGTTAGGGAGGCTAAGGAACGGATGCCTTTAGGGGTGGCTTATGAAGGGACAGTGATCCCAGTTATCGTTCTCGTATAAGGAAAAAACCGAAAACCTTGCACAATAATCCCCCTCACACAAACTTGACTGTTCATGCAAGTTTTCGAATGAAGGAACATCGGTACAAACACGTAATGCTGTGTCCAGCATAGTAACTACGGGGATAAATGGGAACTAATTCGATGGAAATGCCACATTTTTTAACATTTTTAATCCCGCAATAGCCGAAATTATCCCAATGCTGTAAAACCCACATCATTCCAGGATAGCTGAAAGATTTTCCTTATCCTTAAATAGGTTGGGGTGCTGTCTAGGGGCGGTCTCTCTCAGTGATGGATAGGGTAATGTGTTGCCATTACCGGAAAGTACAGAAATAAAAACACGATTTTTTTCAGCTTTTGGAGCAATGATAAACAGTCGGGTGTAACATCTGTCGAAATTTGAATAAAAAGAGAAGGCAGTAAGATAATTTCTAGTACTTACATAGTGATAAAGGATGGAACTAAAAAACCAGCATTTTGGACTGTTTTTTTTTTTTTTTTTTTTTTTTTTTTTTTTCATTCTAAGGTTATTCAGTTCTTTAAAGTTTGGAATTTAAAGAGTTAATTGAAAGAATGATAAAAAATTAAGGAATTTGTATTAGAATTTAGAGTAATATATACTGCTTATATAGGGTATTATTGCAATATACTCAAAACCATAGATGTTATGTAACGTTGAATTGAATGAGAAATAATAATAAACTTTTTCAGATTTATCATCTTTATTTATACTTTTTGGAAACAGATACAGCTTAAAGGTAAAGAAATGCATACTGGTGAAGTAATAAATATTATCATTTGTAAGGAAATATTAATATACAATCTTTAATATAGATATCATATAAGACGTATTCTATTATAACAAATCTCTTATTACTATTCTCTCTATATATTACTAGTAAATCTTCAGATCAGGAGCCTCAACGTCAGCATCAATGTTTTTTAACCTCACTTTTTCATAATAGTTAACATCTTACAATCCGCAAATTATTTTTTTTAAATTACTACATATCTATTTATATTAGTGCTCCCGATGCGATACGTATTTCAGTTATACGTTTAACCGATATACGTATATACGTATAATACGTATTTAAGAACGTACGTATACCATAAACTATACGTTTAAACGTATCCAGATACGTATAAGCGTATATAGGTTAAACGTATAATTCAAGTATACGTTTAATTCAAGTATACGTATATTTCAAGTATCGTATTTACTTTTAATGCTAATGAATCTCATCAGTGTTACGTCACTGAACGGAGAACAAGTTGGAAATCTGTGGCGTTACTTTAGCAATCTGTATAATATGTTTCATACATAGAATCTTGTTATTTTTAGCTATAAACGATTATCTATATATATGAAAGCCGTTCTTGGTATGTATGTTCCTTATACAAATCTACAGTTTTTGTCCGATTTAAACGAAACTTCATGTACAGTCGTGGAAAAAAAAAACGGAACACCCCCCACTAACTCTGCAACAAATTATAGTAGAAGGAAGTGGCTGGTACCAAATGATTGGAAATAAAGTCTACTTTTAAGTGATATATATAAAATTTGCTTAGGGGGCCATATACATATAAAAACCCACCCAAACTTTGTTTTTTTCTATAGCAAGACCCAAATTTGACAACATATTTGAAATCTGCAGTTCAAACTATGCCTAGATACCAAATTTCATTAAATTCCTACGATTAGTTTCTGAGAAATTAATTACTTTATAATGAGCATATTTAAGGGGCTGTATCCAAATTGAAGTTCGGTACTCGATTGTTGAAATGCTGCAGAATGTCACCTTTTAATGTATTATGTTTTACCGATATGACCATTTTACTCACTTAATAAGTTTCGGTTATTGTTATATGCTGTAAGATAATGTTTACAAGTGTTGAATTATCCGATTTTAACCCCTTGGGGACGAGCGACACGTATGCGTGACGCATAAGATGCTCAGAATCCTCGATTTTTCCCACCAGTTATTTTTTATTGCAAGCTTTGCCTTATTATATCTTAGCATTTCCACAATTCAATTAGACGAAAATTTCTGTTTTGAAAAACTGGTGGTAAATTATTAAAAATTCTGTAATAGACTCTCGTCACGAAGGGATTAAAAAACCATAAGATTATTTGTAATTAAAATAGTCTTAGAATATGTAAATGTTATGGGAATTTTACAGGTGCTTTTATAATGCTTTTTCTCAGATTTTGCATCTATTTAACTTGCCTTTTCTTTTGTTTATTGGCAGAAACGTGAAAAATATTGACAGACACAAAATTTAGAATTAAAAAAAAATAGTATTAAGCAGCGTAATGAAACAAAGTAAAAATAACAAAAAAAAACGCAGATAAATTGTTTTTTAGTCTGAAAATAAATCCAGACATTGCTTTTTTTTTAGTAGCGAGAGGGGGGGGGGTCTTGTTTTGAGATATGTTCGCAGAATTTACATTCCGATTTATTTGAAGACCTAAAACTAAATATATGTTATAAAGACATCTGAATAACTTTACATCCGTTATTCTCCTTCGGAATAGGGGTAATAATTCTATGATTAAACCTATTCTGGTAGTTCATTTGAAATTTTACAATTAACTCATTAATGCCTCCTGGCAAGAAAACTTGCCCTATGACATTTATTATTTATTATTATTATTATTATTATTATTAGATTTTTTTGCACACTGCTAGCGATTATGAAATAATCTTGCCTATCAGAAAACCATAAAAATAACTTGTAATTTTTTTCAATTAGCCTGTTTAATCGAATAGATTTAAATACGAAAGTTATAGAAGAAATATTGCAATTTTTTCTTCGCAATAAACTACCAATATAAACCTTACCTATTAATCCATGTTGAAACAGTTTGAAGAGACACTTGAAAATGCCCAGCTATATAACGAAAACTTCTTCCAGCTTGCCACATGCCAATCATTTGGCCTTTCGTTGCTTCAGTTAATTGTGGGGCCATTTTGTTTCAGCAAATACTCTACACATATGCATTTATAATAAACTTCACTTCAAACATATATACTGCAGAAAAAACAATATAGCTTTATTAGACTGGAAAAGAAGCTATAAATCCATTTAAAGGTAACAAAAATGATTAAGTTTTTTCTAAGGTAGAACTGATCATATTTTTCAAAAATGAGCTTTATTAATTTAAAAATTAAAGCGAAACTATTTTCCATAAATGAAAACATATATCTCATGCAAATACGTTTTACGTAATTTTAATGAAAAATTTTAAAGCAGACATTGAAAAAGTAAAAGAAATATATATATATACTAATAAAGGCTGGGATTCTGGTGCCTCGCTATCTTATATCTTACTACAATCGCAGGTCGTTGTCAGAGTTGTTTAACGTAAGATCACGAAGCATTGAAATACGATTTACGCATTGTTTATAGTGTAAGACAGACTTAATCTCTAACTTTATCAAGTCACTATAATCCCAGCCTATGAGTATAATATTTTCTCAAAGAGGAATGAGAGCTCTCCGACCCGAATATCGGTTCTTACCACTAAATTTTAATAGTATTCTCCAACGTAAAGAATTTCAGAAATTTTATCCTTGAATAAGATAACAAATACTATTAAAATTTAGTGGTGTCAATCGGGATTTCGAGTTGGAGCGCTCCCATCCCTATTCAAACTATGCTTTAATGCACATCATAGCAGCATTTTGTCGTTTTTTAAGCATAATTTGAAAACTACTTGGAAGAAAAAATTGAAATTTTGAATACACATAAAGCAGGACATAAGAAATATAAATCCATCAAAAAAATTGTAGGTTGCAATTCATATTTTTTTCAAATATTAATTTCATAATTCATAATTCATATTATAAAATTTTAAAAATTACAAATTTGACGTAGTTATGTTTGGGTTTTTGAGTTTTATAACCAAAGAAAACGTTAGCACATTAGGATTATAATTTCAGGAGATATTAATAAAAATATGAAAATGTAATTTAACATTAGAAGCTCTAAAATTTGAATGTTTATAACTCAAAAACTTATCATCCAAATGACTTAAAATTTTGTATCTAGGCATAGTTTGAACCGAAGATTTAAAATATCATGTCAAAAGTGGGTGTTGCCATTGAAAAAATTAAAGTTTAGGCTGTTTTTAATATGTAGATGGTACCTTAAGCAAATTTTAGATACATCACTTAAAAGTAGACTTTATTTCCAATCGTTTGGTACCAGTCACGTCCTTCTACTATAATTTGTTGCAGAGTTAGTGGGGGGTGTTCCGTTTTTTTTTTCCACGACTGTACATACGTTTTAGAACACGAGTAAAATCACTGTTAACTTTAAAAATTTCTCAGACGAATCATTACCACTTTTTTCAAACATCTCCCATAGTTTATCATTACAGAAATCTTTTTTTATTCTCAATTTTTAATGCAATTTCTTTCCCGTTGCCATTCAAAGGAACTGCGTATGAACAATATTTTTATAAACCAATTTCCGTTTAACTCGCTATAATTTGAAATCCGAAACTGACGTCAATTTTGGCAGAAGTGATTTTTTTCGCATATTACAAAGATTACTATAAGTGCTTTAAACGACATAGTGCATATATTTATACGTGTTTGGAGAAAAATAAATAACTTTGCTTCTAATTTTACAAAGGTAAATTGTTTCCACTGGTTTGTTAATATTAAAGTAAATTTTCTAAGAAATAAAAACATATTTTTGCGCATTCAAACTTCATGATTCAATTTATTCTACACTAGCTGTTACCCGTGACTTCGTTCACGCAACATCAAAAGAAGAATAAATACATTAATTAAGCAAAATATTTCACTCCCGATAATTAAAACGTTAATAATTAACTAACTATTTATCACATTTCATAGGAGACAATAGGTTATTTTTTGTTATAGGGACCTTGACATAACTCAGTCTTAAAAAAGTGAAATTTTGTGCCAAATAATCGCGAAAATGAAATTGCAACCAATGCAAAAAGGAGGGCCAAATAAAATCGTGGAAATAGATGAATTGGGTAAAAACAAATGTCAATTTTACCTGATAGACAATTTTACTTTTAACGCCTTTATGAAACGTTTTAACAGCCATACTTCAAAAAAACATTAATTGGAAATAATATATGATTTTGTCTTTAAATTTAATTTTGCCTCCTTGGTTTAATGTATAGAGGAAACAAATGTTGTTTTCTAAATGACAGTATGTTGACAGGCAATTTTTGTTCTCCAGAATAAATTGATTCATGAAGTTTGAATATGTGAAAATATGTTTTAATTTTTCGGATAATTTACTGAAATCAAGATTTTTATTTCACCATCTATTCAAAGTGAAAATAAATTCTGTTTTTCAGTTTTAATGAGAAAATGGTGTAAAAAATATACTGATCTGTTTTATTTCTCCCTTTTTATAAACAAATATGGAGTAATTTACTTTCCGTTTTTAGAGAAACTTCGTTAAAATTTACAAAAAAAAAAAAAAAAAAAAAAAAAAAAAAAACTTGGCATCTAATTTAATTTTTTAAATTCTGAGAGTTTGTGTGAGATCCTCGAATCAATGATAACCGGTATTAAGTAAATCGCGTTGCATTCGATAGTTTAGGAGTAGTTGCGAAATACAAACACACGGTCAGATTTTAATATAATAGATTCGTGTTCATTTTCCTTTTCTTAAAATTATGATGTGATTTTTAACAGAAAACTCTCATCTGTATATAACGGATACTCATGCTTAATAATCAGTATAGATTTTTAAAAAAAACATTCAAATTTTTCGTTATAAATATGGCGTGAAATTCATCTACTTTTTATACTTACTGATCCTTGTATTATTAATGTAAGGAATTGATTCACACTCATTTTAAAACATATTGGAAAATTCCCGTTTTATTTCAAATATGACGTCTCTTTTACTCCAGAGAAATCCCATTTTAATGACATAATTCTTGTTAATTTTCTTTTCCAGGCAATTAATTTCAATACTGGCATAGGGGAAATTATGTTACTTTAACGAAATAATATTAATTCTTATGTTTTATCAACAAAAATGGAACTATTAACATTCGTCATTTTTTTTAGGTAATCGAGTTTTTTCTTTTAGTTTAAGAATGAAAATAGCTATTTCTCGCTATCCATGACATCATTTCCGACATAGATAATTTTGCGGAGCATATTATTGACATTTGCTAACCATTTTCTTTTGAAACTTCTTTTTACTTTTTAAAAATTTAAATAAAAAATACGGTATAGTTATATTAGCCGTGCGCAGACGGTAAAACGCCAAGTATTTTACCATACAAAAGAAAAAAAAACACAAGATCATTTTATTTCACCAATCAAAGCCTATCCACTTTATTTGCGATGTATGGCGTCATATTCGCCTGTTTCCTATGGTTACGCATATTAAAACCTTGTATTATTATCAAAAACTAAACAAAGTACGTTTTTTCTAATAATATTATTTAATATTCTTTTTAATTCTTTATTTTTTTTATTTCATTTTCATTTTTCACGTGAAAATTTTTCAATTGAAACTAAATTGTTGAGAAAAATTATTATTCCGGGTTTTAAATTAGTTTTGGCAACGATAAAGTATTAGCAACGGTAAAGTAAATTTAACTATTTTAAAATATTATACGAAAAATGTCCATTTAGTCTCTATGAAAATAACGAAAATTTGAATTATTAAGAAAAATATTTGAATAAAATAAACAAAAACCAGCCTATATTCATTTGAGGGTTATGATCTATCTATATGCAAAAATACAGGATCATTAAATGCTCCATTTTGACGCTGGCTTTAGCCTAACATTTGCACACAATCAGATTTATAATATTATTAGGATTAGGATAATCAAAAATCGTCTGTCAAATATTTACGTTTTGCAATCATTACAGCGTAACTTTTTTCAGCTTGAGCCTCAACCAAAGAGGCATATTTAAATCCCTCTGTTGCAAGTGGACAGTAGATGCCCTATTAATAAAAACTGGATTTAAAGAAAACAATACAGTATTTTCATTGCTTTTTCTTCAAAATTGGGTGTTAAAACAAATGGGATAAAAAGTAAAATGGTTTATCGGGAAAAATGCATTTTTTAAAATATAAAACATTTATTTTAATTTTAAAAATTAATATATTTTTTATAAGTTCGACAACGTGGCGACATTTTCATTTCACCAGCTTCGAAATTATTATTCAATTCTTAAAAGAACACTATATTTTTTAAAAATAATATTTTGCATCAAAAATCAGATAATAATTTCAAAACGCAATTTTAGCAAATTCTGTTTAAATTACATTGTAAATATAATTTCGGATTTAAATTTAGTATTTAATAATATTGTTTGACATTTTTCTATGAGTATAGTAGTATTGGATTTTTTTAATCGCTTTCATGTTTTAAATACAAATATGCATGTGACGTTACGCACTCAAGTAAAGTCGTTTTTCTCAATTAACTGTAGGCGAAAAGTAACAATTCTTGCGGAGTTAGTAATTCATAATGTAATATTTCCTACATGTAATATAATGTATTTTAACTATTTAAAAATTACGAACTTGGCGAAACTTCAAGCAATTTAGCACAACGTTTTGCTTACGTTAAGTTGACTAACATGCACATTATCTATAAATATAAATGCATATCTGTACATGATTCATGAAGTGAAAGAATTTGTTTTAACTAGATACGTATCGGTTCAGAGGAAAATCTACCCCGGTGAAAGTGTTGTCATATTTTAAATCATGTACATGTTTTCATTCACAAAATATTAGTATTTTCTAGCAATTACACAAAGTAGCGTAATTTGCACAGAATGTATTGGTCGCCAAAGTATAAGTTTAACATCATTTTTCCGTACAATTTTCAAGAATATTAAATTACTTTAAAATTACTTTAAAATTCATAAAACCTCAGTAAATTGAGATACGCTTTTCAAACGAATAACATTGAGAGTACATTTATTTTATTCGACCGCATAAAAAATGAATGTGCTATGTTTAGAAATAAATGTTTTAACATTATAAAGATCAAATAAGTTAATCTTTCGTAATTGGATTGAACACAGATTTAAAAATATACATGCTTTAAAATTACTTTAAAATCCATATAAAATCACTAAATTGAGATAAACTTTCAAACTACATTTGAAAGTGTATTTTTTTAATTGATAGTTTAAAAAATGAATTTATGCGATATTTAGTAGTTACAAATATGCAGTGCAAGTAAAATTTAATGGGTAGGTCGTTGCTACCGTCAATATGATGTCGACATTACTCACGGATATATTTTTGTTTTATAATATAGATAGATGCCATATGAAAGCAAATTTCGTAAAATGTAACGACATTTTGTAATTTCTTTTTCATTTTCAAGAAAATCGTATATTTGTTTATTGTATGCACAAAGAAAACGCGCATTCTCATTTATAAAGCTGAAAAATATTACAATGGTTGAGTTAAAGTAACGCTTTTTTTTTTATTGTTTTTTTTTATCGATTATGGTTGAGCATGCACAAATCATATTGTCGTTATTGTTATTGTCGTATTATTGTATTTTAATTCATGTTAACCCGGGCAAAGCCGGGTGGTTCTGCTAGTTGTAAATATATAACGAAATAAAAAGATTTTTTGAGCAAATAAGGAGAATATACACGTTTGAGATTTATTGTTAATCCTTATAAGTATATTCTTTCTTTTTTAATAAAAAATTATATATATTTATTTTTGTGTGCATTTACTCAAATTGCGCCCGGAGGGTCAAATGTTGTTATTTCTACGGTGCTAATGTTTTCTACTCTGTGTTAATGTATAATGCAATTTCATTTTTTTAATCATGACACTCGTGGTATTTTTTATGCAAAGTGTACGTGCATTACAAGATATTACGCTTTAAGAATTGTTGTTAATCTTGACAAATTTCATTTTTGTGTTAGTACCTGTAAATTTTGATTACTTGTAGCCTGACAAATAATCGTCACTGCAGGTTTCAGAACGCAATCCCAGGTAGCACCAGACGTTTTTATAGCGTTGAAAATAAGTCAGCACTGTAGAAAACTGGTTAAGTTGTTTTATGTCCGTTGAAAAATATACTTTATATCGCAATATTTTCGACCAAAGAAATTGGAAATTTAATTCGTCATAGAAATGACTTTCAAAAAACGTTGTTTTATGGTTACGATATTTGCGTTACTCCTCTCGACGTTTTAAAATAAGTCTTTTAATCGTTTTCTGTTTTCCTTTGCTTCACCCCGAAAGAGTGATTTTTCAACGAAGTAATAGATATTTTTCCTAACTGAAAAATTCGTTGAAACAACGTTGGATCTTTTTAACTTATTTCGCGCCAACCGTCCAACCATTCCACCTTTCCAGGCAAGACGAAAATAAACAAGTGAATTAGCCGCCATTGCTTGCTCCGCTGCCTGTGTGAATTCAAAGTTTACCGCTTCTATTTTTTCTAGTAAACGTAAGTAATCACAAGTCTTATTATTTTTATGTATAATATTTGTAATGTATTATATTTTTAGAATGTTTTAATCAGATTTTATTTAAAGAATTGTGCTCAGAGATACTTAATCTTTTTCACTTTGGCAAAACGTTTGTAGGCTTATAATTTAAATATGTTGTATAAATTTTGAGCCCTATAATAGCTTGTCTGTGTAAATTTGCGTTTGATTTTTTTATATTAGATAGTACTGCTAATAAACTGCCATGCCACATTGTATATTTATATATACAGGGCCAAAACGAACTTTTTTTTTTTCACCTGGGGCAAACGGTTTTTTGAATTCCTCATACACTCTCTTCTCCAAGGTACATTTATATAGAGGATTTTTTTAAATTTCATCTAATATTCATGACGTTATTTTAAAATTTAAAACTGAATCGAAACATATTGGAAAAATTCCGTTTTATACAACTTTCCATCTTAGCAGGTACATATTATCGCCGGTGTTCTTTCTGTTGGAATCAGGTAATTTTTTTCATTCAAGACAGGTTATAGACACATTCTGTTTTCACAGATTTTAGTGTAGTAAATTACTGTAGTGACTGCATGATACTTTTATCCAGTTTTCTTTCTTTTTTTTTCCCCCATCAAACAACAGATAAAACCTTTATTAGGTGCCCCATTCAGTTTTTTCTCTGGCGTCCAGGGCATATGCTCACTTTGTCCCCCCCCCCCCTCAATTTCCACCTTGTATGTTTATAAAGGAGTCTTTCCCATTGGTAGCAAATTTTTTAAGCTTTCCCTCCTTCTCCAGCTTCAATTCAGTCTTTTTCTGATATATTTATCATATAACCCTTAATCTGTGTCTGTTTGTACTACATAGCAATGAAAACATATTTTCATTATAATTAGAAGTAGTGGTGTACCGAGCAGACTTGTATAAAAACAAAAACTTTCCTCGCACATAAATATTGGGTGAAAAACTTTCTGCAAATTAATTTAATGTTTAATAAAATTTTGAGTTATATTATTTTGATGATATGAATTATTAACAGTAGTTTAAAATAATTACCATTTAAATTTAATTAATATTAAAGAATAATTATTTTGGTTAAAAAAAGTAATAAAGCTAAAAATCCATGATTGGAAGATTCTTATCAATTATTTTGTCAATGCATTTAGAAACAGCCCAATCCTTAATATTTTGACCTCTTCACAAGCGTCTGTAATGTCACAACAATGTTTTGCATCTTTAAACTTTCAATTGTGTGCAAACAATAAATAAATCGTTCATAAAATTAGAGTATTTTTTATTTTTTGGTATTAAAACAAAAATTACATTTTTCTTTTCTAAAATGTTTACTGCAAAGTTCCAAATTTTCCTGAAAATTTTCCGCACACGGCTTGCGTCTATATTATACAACTCTTGTACCGAGTAGTGCTTTGGCTGAGTAGCCGAGTACAGAGTAGAAATCGAGTATACCAAGTAATTGTCTAGTAAAGAATCACTGATGTGAACATGAAGTGTGCTTAAGGGCAACACTTCTATTTGTGTGTGTTTAATATTCATAAACATGCATCATCTTGAGTTTTAAAAAAATAATTTAAATTTTTGAAATTTTATTTATTGTGTACCTTTTTAAAAACAATTTTTTAAAATTCCAAATTTTTAAAACAGTAGCATTATTTAATATATATATATATATATATATAAAAATAATTGATATATAAAAATTTCAAGTATCCAATAGATATAAAATTAAAACTGATTCTTTAACCATTACTCATTTTGATAAATGAAGTCTATCAAAAAGTCTTATTACTTGCTATAACAATTCCTTGAATAATGCAAAATGTTTCATATTTTCTGAAAGGACCTTATTACTTACCCATCATACGTAGTATAGGGTAAGTCTTGTAATCGTTTTGAAAATCGAAATTTTTTTTTGACGGATTTACACGTTTCAGACACTGGAGATTCCAAAAAACATATTTTTAGAAAAAAAATTTTGCCGTCCGTCTGTGTGTCTGTGTGTGTGTGTGTGTGTGTGTGTCTGTGTGTGTGTGTGTGTGTCTGTAAACGCTCTATCTCCCGAAGAAATTGAGATAGACACTTGCAATTTGGTATGTACTTAGTATGTAATAATGGGAAGAAGCCTATTTCATTTCAATAACCTCGATTAACCGGAACTATTTTTTTCGGACTCTCGAAATATTCGTTCTGATAAAAGGTATATAAAAATTTTCGAAATTGTTTATTTTAAGAAATGAATATAAAAGACAATAAAAAAACATAAATTTTGCATAAAGCATGAAGTCGATCGGATAATTAGTTGCTGAGATATTTGTAATCCTATTTTCCACACTCTTCGATTTTTCATGACCCTGTATTTCATCCAAATTTCACTTCAAAGATATATTTTAATTGGAAATTTGACGCTTAATAAGATGCAATAAACCGCTAGTTAATAGGATTATTAGGTTTGGAGTTATAAGGAAAAAAACCTCTTTCAAGCAATTCAGTAATCGAGCCTATAAAGTTATGACGTCATCAAGCCACGATTTTATTTGAATTGCTATGCATTTTATAAGTAGTTTACACATTTTTTTTATATTTTACATTATGCAT
This sequence comes from Maratus michaelseni, assembly GCA_963931845.1. Classification (NCBI taxonomy): domain Eukaryota; kingdom Metazoa; phylum Arthropoda; class Arachnida; order Araneae; family Salticidae; genus Maratus; species Maratus michaelseni. The sequence continues at coordinate 82,767,020 of OZ007589.1, forward strand.
ATCCATGATGGGTAAGTATTACGGTGGCCCCCAACTACTAGTTTTCTTTTGATATTGGGTATTTTCGTGTTATAGTGACCCCCAAGAATGAATTGCTAAGCAACCAAGATTTATTGCCAAATTATAAAGCAAATATGACATTATGATAATGTACTATGATGTATATAACATTTTGTGATGTATATAACCAAGTTATTAGTCATATGTAATTCATATATGATATGATATATATATATATATATATATGACATAATAAGACATGAACAATTTTTAATCATTAACTGATTGATGAATTTCGAAATTTTTGTCAAGCAATCAATGGACGAATCGCACATTTTTTTAAATTTATTTATTTTTTTAATCCAGCCGATTGACAAATTTTGAGATATTCCCTCCCTCCCTCCCCAGCATTTTTTCCCTGTGACAGGCTGGTTCAATTCATTATTTTTTTTTCTTTTGCGTCAACTTGTTCGAGAAATTTCACAATTTTCTCCCTTTATCAATTAACGAATTTGGAAAGAATTTCTTTTTACTATGATTGATTGATGCATTCTCTGATTATTTTTTCACGACTAGCAGATGTATTTTGCTCTCCCCCCCCCTCCCCCTGCGAATGAAAACATTAAAAAAAAATTACCAAAAAGGTGCGTCAGTAAAGGCTGCCAGCACATAAAGTCGTCAAAAAGGGTCGCCAGGCATTGTGCACTGTCAAGACTAGTTTATTTTTACAAACTTTATTTTATTTTTATTTATTTATTTATTTTGTTTTTACATACTGAAGCATTTCAATTATATGTGCAGATTATGGTGACAGTGAATCTGGCCATGTATTTTACAGAGATACATCGAATGGCAGATTTCTGCTTTTTTAATCAAAACCGTGAATTTTCCATTATTCCACAATATTTACTGCTTTTTTTCTTTTTTCTGTTGCCCATAATTGAAAAAAATGATTTCACATGGATGCTACATTTCTGTGAATAAATATCCAGGATTATTTTTTTCTGTTTTCATTAATATAAATTTTATTACTTAAAGATAATTGATGCTTTATAAAAATTACGCTTTTCCAAGTTTCTTGTATTATTTTTTTTTCTTTTGAGATTCCAATGGCAACATATTTCCATTTGTTTATTGCCATTGGCGATAATTTTTTTAAAAGTAAGTGGTCGATGGGATAATGAAAAGATTTCAAACTAACAAATATAAAGTTAGCATTGAAATAACACATGCATAAGAGATTTGCCATCAATGTCTAACTTTTTTTTTTTTTTACAAAGCAAAAATTAATCAAGAATTTTTTTAATTTTCAGTGGATACCTTCCCGACAATCCTCCTTGTTCAGAATACACAGGCGAGGCATTCAGCCATGTTTTTTGGTCAAAAATTATGATTGCAACTTTGAATGCAAATTTTTTTACACGAGAAAAAAAATCATGGCCGTAAAAAGGAATGTGATGCCAATATCGTAAAACCTTATATAATTACCTTATATATTACCACTTTTAAATGTAAAAATTTCCTTTGTGATAATTATATATCATAACTATAAAATATATAAGAATTATAGTTAGAATTATGTTTTCAAAGAGTGACTTCCTTAAAGGCTGAATATTCGGTATTCGGAAAAATGACTATAGTGATTATGTCATGAAAGTTTCTTGTGATATAATGCAATGTAAATGTATTAGAAATTTTTAAAAAAATCTTTTGTTTTGTTTTATCTTTTCAGAAAAAGGTTAGTCTGTTCTTGAAATCGTCATTATAAGGAGTTTTGAAGATTTTTGGAAGAATCTAAACTTCAGCAAAACGGTAATATTTTTTTTACCTTTCTGAAATTCAAATCGATTTTATTTTTCTATAGGCAGTAAAATATTAAATGTTTAAATAGGAAATATTAAAATACGTATTTTTAAAAGTATCTAATTTATACTAAAAATTATTATTATTTATATAATGGATCAGAATATCTAAGTGTTTAAAAAGTGTGTTTAATTAGTTGAAATTTCTGTGGCATATAAAATGTAAAATTAATTGTGAAGGTGGTTCTAAAATGATCTTCTCAACAACGTAAAACTTTCTGACACAATTTCTGACTAATTTTTTAACGCTAAAGCATAAAATTGGTCAATCATCGTACTGTTGGAGGTAGAAAAATGGTGGGGGCTAGGGCCTGAATAAACGCCAACAAAATAGCAGCCAAAAGGGGGCGTGGCTAGTTGTCAATCAAAGCCTACTGTGAGATAACGTGTTGGGTGCATGTTGTTGGACGTGAGAGGGGGGGGTGTCCCAAAAAGGAGGGCATGAAGTTTCTAGTTTCGTTTTGGGATCCCACTATAAGTGAAAAACAAATAGGCAGACTGGGCTGTCGTCAGCTGTCAATCATATTACTGTTGGAGGCCAAAAGGGGAAGCATGAATTTTTTAGTTTTGTTTTGGGGCCTACTATAAGCGACAAGAACAAAATGGCAGCCAAACAGGGTAAAAATGGAGGGAGGGCATGATTTTTTTAAAATGGAACATCAAGAATATAATTATTTTATATATAATTAATATGCATTAAAAAACATATTTTTTTCTAAAAAACACAAGGATTAAAAAGGTTTATTCCTTTACCTCAAGGAGTAAAAGTAATAAGATCTTTGCAGCTCTTCTAATCTCATTTTTATTTAGTTATTTATTTAGTTATCTAGTTATTTTCCTTCTTTTCGGTCACAGGGAAAAAATCTTTAAATACGTCTATTTGTCATTGGAAAAATTGTGAATTTAGTCAATTGGTTGAGGGAATAAAATAATGAAATTCGTCTTACGCATAAACAGAAATAGATAAGGATTTCTAACGAAATAGTGTTAATATCGATTTTCGACTTTCGGGCAACATGGCAGCCAGTGTACAACTGTGGTAAGGTAAAGCCACCTATAAACAACCATACGGATAAATACCATAGAATAAATCTGTTATACCTACCAGACGATGGTGGTCAAGCAGACGATTAGAAAAATTAGATGAACTAATACAACTGTTCTACACAGACATTGTATTTGAAACATTTTTCAAGGAACAATTTTCTTCTTCGAAAGTCTATTTTATTAGAATTATTTATCTATGTCTATGCTCATAGAAAAATAATTCGCTAAATTCGTCGATCAGTCAAAGGAAAAAATGGTGAAGTTTGCTAATCGGTCGCAAGAAAACAATGTCGTCAATCAGTTGTGGGGAAAATTTTTTGAAATTTTTCAGTGAGGCACGAGAAAAAAAAATAGTAAATCTCATCAATCTGTCACCAGAAGAAAACGAATAATTCGCCAATCGGTAACGGAAAAAAATTGCAAAGTTCGTCAGTCGGACAAGGAAAAAAGTGGTGAAATTCATCACTCAGTCGGGGGTGGGGGGGAATATTGTGAAATTAATCAGTCAGTCGAAGGGAAAATCGTGAAATTCATCAGTCGAACGCAGAGAAGAAAATTTTACTTTTGTCAGTCGGACACAGAGGAAAAAAAATCGCGACCTTTGTCAATCTGTTGAAAGAAAAAGCGCAAAGTTCGTCATGTCGCCAAAAAAACGCAAAGTTTGTCGATCTGTCGCAGAAAAAACGCAAAGTTCGTCGATCTGTCACTGAAAAACCACAAAATTTGTCGATCTGTTGTCAAAAAAAACCGCTAAGTTCATTGATCAGTTGCGGAAAACCTCAAAGTTCTTCGATCTTTCCTCGAAAAAACACAAAGTTCGTCGATCTGTCCCTGAAAAAATGCAAAGTTTGTCGATCAGTCGCTTAAAAGTGCAAAGTTCGTCGATCAGTTGTTTAAAAAACGCAAAGTTCATCCAGCAGTCTCTATAAAACCACAAAGTTCGTCGATCTGTCGCCAAAAAAGCCACAAAGTTCGCCGATCAGGCGCAGAAAAAATGCAAAGTTTGTTGATCTGTCGCAGAAAAAACACAAAGTTTGTTGATCTGTCACATAAAAACGCAAAGTTCGTCGATCTGTCGGCAAAAACCGCAAAGTTTGTCCATCAGTCACAGAAAAAACACAAGTTTCGTCCATCTGTCGTGGAAAAAACGCAAAGTTTGTCGATCTGTCGCAGAAAAAACGCTAAGTTCGTCGATCTGTCACTGAAAAATGCAAAGTTCGTCAATTTGTCGCCAAAAACCGCAATGTTTGTCCATCAGTCACGGAAAAAACACAAGGTTTGTCGATCTGTCATAGAAAAAACACAAAGTTCGTCGATCTGTCGCCAAAAAAAAAAAGCAAAGTTTGTCGATCTGTTGCGGTAGAACCGCAAATTTCGTCGATCTGTCCCAGAAAAAACGCAAAGTTCGTCGATCAGTTGCTTAAATAACGCAAAGTTTGTCCATCAGTCATGGAAAAAACAAAAGGTTCGTCGATCTGTCGTGGAAAAAACGCAAGGTTCGTCGATCTGTCAAAAAAAAGCAAAGTTTGTTGATCTGTTGCAGAAAAACCGCAAGATTCGTCAATCTGTCACGGAAAAACTGCAAAGTTTGTCGATCTATTGCCGAAAAAACCGCTAAGTTCGTCGATCAGTCGTGGAAAAAACTCTGAAGTTCTTCGATCTTTCCTGGAAAAAACACAAAGTTCGTCGATCTGTCCCAGAAAAACACAAAGTTCGTCGATGAGTTGCTTAAATAACGCAAAGATTGTCGATCTGTCGCAGAAAAAACGCAAAGTTCGTGGATCTGTCACGTAAAAACACAAAGTTCGTCGATCTGTCGCGAAAACCGCAAAATTTGTCTCTCAGTCACGGAAAAAACACAAGGTTCGTCGATCTGTCGTGGAAAAAACGCAAAGTTCGTCGATCTGTCTAAAAAAAAAAAAAGCAAAGTTCGTCGATCTGTCACGGAAAAACACCAAGTTCGTCAATCTGTCGCCCAAACAACGCAACGTTTGTCCATCAATCACAAAAAAACACAAGGTTTGTCGAACTGTCGTGGAAAAAACGCAAATTTCGTCAATCTGTCGCAAAAAAAAAAAAAAAAAAAAAAAAAAAAAAAAAAAAAAAAAAAGCAAACTTCGTCGATCTGTTGCAGAAAAACCGCAAGGTTCGTCGGTCTGTCGAAAATACCGATAAATTCGTCGATCAGTCGTGGAAAAAACTCAAAGTTCTTTGATCTTTCCTAGAAAAAACGCAAAGTTTGTCGATCTGTCCCAGAAAAAATGCAAAGTTTGTCCATCAGTCGCTTAAAAAATGCAAAGTTTGTCGATTAGTCGTTAAAAAAATGCAAAGTTTGTGAGTATCGCAAAGATCTCAGTATTGGAAATTGGTTTTATTTTAGAATACCATTCAAAACTCTCATACCTGCCTAGTTTTATGCTTTTGAGGCCTTTTTTACACTTTTATGCTTATATCCCCTTTTTTATGCTTTTCCTACAATTCAGTGGTGTAGCCAGGGTGGTAGTCCATGGATACCACTAATATTGTAAAGTTTTCTTTGCCTTCTCTAATTGTTGAGCTTTCTGCGATAATCAAAGAGAAGAAAACTTTACAATATTACTGGCATCTAGAGCATTTGAACCCCCTCCCTGACTACGCCACTTCTACAATTTCGACAATTTTCTTTATTTCCTTAGAAAAATGTATTTATTTATTTTCAATATCCTTTAAATTTGAGTTTTATATATTTTTTAAAATTATCATAAGAAAATCTTTTTAAAATGCGATATTTTCAGCATTTGTTTGATAAACGAAGACGGCAATCTGGATTATCATTTGATTGCGAAATTTTTCTGTTGGCGATTGACAAATTTTCAGATTTTTCCTCGACCTTTGCTGAAATTCGCAGGTTGAAATAGGCCAACAGCAAACCCGAAATTTTTTTGCGAACCCGAAACTAAAAAACGGGCTGAGTGCATTTGCATCTATAACGGAACAGACAGGGCCCGATTTTTGCTGATTTCCTTAACCGCTTTTCACAGATTTTCTCTTTTGAACTTGCTGGTGAGATGCACGCACTGTATATGAGCGAATGCTGTTGGTCCATTGGGCAGGGATGTCGGAGAAAAAAATTTTTTTAGCTTGCAATGAATGATGAGCTGCGTGCAGTAGATCATCACCCTCCTCTGGATGCTAAGCCAAAGTGTGGCTGCGGCACTGTGCCCGTTGACGAAGTAAAAAAAATCTGCAGAAGTAGGGAAAAGAATCTGTGAGCCGAAGAAAGCTCCATGGAAAAAAATCTGCGACGTACGTTGCCCGTCTCGAACTTTCTGCTGCTGGGGGTGTTGAGTATATTTATTCAGTTCTCCATCCTTGCCTATTCATTATATTATAACTCATCACAATCTCTTTTCTTTTCAGATGCTGTTCGGGCTAAATTAGGTGAATTCTTTCAACTGGGTAGCAATCTGCTTCAAATTATTATGTAGATTATTTTCTTGTAACTTGTTATTTTTAAAAATAAATTGTTGATTGAAACCATGTTGTCTTTTCATATGTACTACAAAATAAAATTATTTACTATTTTATATATATACAGGGTGATTCATAAAAGATGGGCAGAACTTTAAGGGGTTATAGTACACTTAAAGACAAATAATATTAAATAGGAGACTAAGGGTCCCAGACGTATTCCCAAGGAGATAGGGGGCATTAAAGTTTAGGGTCCGAAATTTCAAATGATTATAAAACATGGAAAAATTGGTCGATTCGTTTGCGGTTTTTGCAAAAAATTTTCTTTATGCCAGTATTTTCTTGAAATAAAATTTTAAAGTTCAATTTAAAAAAATGCCGATAGGGGGCGCTTTAGACTTTGGAGTAACAAACAACTATTTTTTAACGTTATTTTTTGTATTTCTTTAAATGATTTCGAAAGCTTAGACTTAAACTTAAATTTTGATCTAAAAATCTGAGTCCTAACGAGTAGTTAAGTAGCGTAAACTGAAATTTGAAATTTGAAACCCTTCTCCCCCCAGAACAAAAATCAGTTATTCCCGATCTTTGTGTCGTAGATTAGGCTCTAACTACTGCCGCGTTTTGCTAAAATTATTCTTTATGTCAGTATTTTCTTGAAAATAAATTTTAAAGAAAATTTTCAAAAAATTCCGATAGAGGGCGCTTTAGACTTTGGAGTAACGAACAACTATTTTATACCGTTATTTTTTGTGTCTCATTAAATGCTTTCTAAAGCTTAGACTTAAATTTTCAGCCCAAAATCTGAATCGTTAGACGTGGTTAAGTTTCTGGGGAGAGGGGTTTGAAATTTCTACTCCTGAGCACAGTTCAGTTTACCATGTCCACACATTGTGTGCTGTGATACGAGGTAAAAAGACACAAATTAGGATTATGTTACCAAAGCATATTTATTAACATGTAATCACAATAAATGTTCAAAATTGTGACCACCAGAGGTTATGCACGCAGAACAACGGCGACGAATGGAACGGCGAACATTCGCGAAAACATCAGGCTTTTCGAGCACTTCCCCTACAGCGGCGGAAAGTCTGGCGACCAGTTCCTCGGGGGATTCAATGGGTGTCTCATACATAAGAGCCTTCAATCGTCCCCAAAAAAAGAAATCGAGGGGTGAAAGATCTGGCGAGCGAGCAGGCCAAGCAACAGGACCACCTCGACCAATCCATCTGTTCGGAAATGTGATGTCCAGATAGTTGCGGACGTCTCGTACGTAATGGGCTGGCGCTCCATCGTGCTGGAACCACATGACCCGCCGGATGCGTGGAGGAACAACGTTTAACAGGTCTGGCAGCACATGTTGCAGAAATGTGAGGTATGTTTTACCGTTGAGGCGTTCAGGAAGAAGGTACGGTCCGATTAGGTGGTCTCCGAGGATTCCTGCCCAAACATTGATGGAAAAGCGTCTCTGATGAGCATGTGGATACGTAGCATGTGGATTGACATCCGCCCATACATGTGCATTGTGTGTGTTAAATGTACCTTCACGTGTAAAGGTACATTCATCGGTGAAAAGCACAGTTCGTCCAAAATGTGGATTTAGCGCGTTCTGCTGCAGAAACCAGCGGGCGAATTCAATACGATTTGGATAATCCCCTGGAGACAGTTTCTGGACTCGTTGCACATGAAACGGGAGCAAATGTTCATCCTTCAGTACCCTCCAAGTCGTGGACTGTGAGGTATCCACCTGGCTAGCCACTGTTCGTGTACTTGTACTTGGCTGCGCCGCTACTACATCCAGAATGGCTTCTGCAACAACTACTGATTCGTCCTTTTTTGCACGACCTGCATTCGACCGGGAAGCGAGAAATGATCCCGTCTCACACAACTGTCTGTGCAAGCGCTCGAAAGTTTTGCGGTTAGGCAACCGCCTGTTAGGAAATCGCTCTCCGTACATTCGTTGTGCCTCTGCACCATTTCCATCTGCCGCTCCGTAAATTAAATGCATCTCAGCCTTTTCCTTATTCGTGAAGGGCACCATCTTTCGATTCATTACTACAGCGACTTACACTTGACTCACCGTTCAGTGGTTTTTATGCCTGAATCGTGTCGAAATTTTGCATACGTGTTCTTCTTCTTCCCCATTTGACATTTGCATACTTTCTGTTTCCTTCTTCACCCGGTGACTAGCGTCAGGAATGGAGCTTTAACGTTTGCATGAGCGACGTTTCCAACTGTGCCAGTGCCTTTATGAGTGAATTCCGACTATGCAGTCCTTGACGAAAGTTGTATTTTTGCCTCGTATCACAGCACAGAATCGTTGGGCATGGTTAAGTAGTGCAAACTGAACTATGTTCAGAAGTTGAAATTTGAACCCCCTCCCCTCGCTACTGAACCACGCTCAGCGATTCAGATTTTGAGCTGAAAATTTAAGTTTAAGTCTAAGCTTTAGAAAGCATTTAATGAGACACAAAAAATAACGGTATAAAATAGTTGTTCGTTATTCCAAAGTCTAAAGCGCCCTCTATCGGAATTTTTTGAAAATTTTCTTTAAAATTTATTTTCAAGAAAATACTGACATAAAGAATAATTTTAGCAAAACGCGGCAGTAGTTAGAGCCTAATCTACGACACAAAGATCGGGAATAACTGATTTTTGTTCTGGGGGGAGAAGGGTTTCAAATTTCAAATTTCAGTTTACGCTACTTAACTACTCGTTAGGACTCAGATTTTTAGATCAAAATTTAAGTTTAAGTCTAAGCTTTCGAAATCATTTAAAGAAATACAAAAAATAACGTTAAAAAATAGTTGTTTGTTACTCCAAAGTCTAAAGCGCCCCCTATCGGCATTTTTTGAAATTGAACTTTAAAATTTTATTTCAAGAAAATACTGGCATAAAGAAAATTTTTTGCAAAAACCGCAAACGAATCGACCAATTTTTCCATGTTTTATAATCATTTGAAATTTCGGACCCTAAACTTTAATGCCCCCTATCTCCTTGGGAATACGTCTGGGACCCTTAGTCTCCTATTTAATATTATTTGTCTTTAAGTGTACTATAACCCCTTAAAGTTCTGCCCATCTTTTATGAATCACCCTGTATATATATATAATTGAAATATGTAAGTATTTTCAAATTTAATTTAATTGACTTTTAAAATATTCAATATAGTGTTTTTATTAAGATATTCTACTGTAATAAAAAGTACTTATTTTATTCGTGAATAATGTTATCATTTACCTATAGTCTCTCATATAGCTCAAAGTTCATTGAGCTATATGAGATTAGAATACCTTATAATCACAAGCAATTTTTATTAATCATTCCTTCTTAGTGTGAATCTCAAGGATAAAATTAATATAGATTTAAAAATCAAGACTTTATAAAATTTTGATTTGAAAATTAAAATTACATATTTCAATGGTTAAGATAATTTCAAGAACATGAGTTGCAGCATTTAATTTGATTGCTTTATGGGTAAGTATTTTTTGATGTATACATAATTATATGTAAGTATAAAAAGTTTTATAAGAAAAAAAAACTGCATAGCAATCTTAGTATTTTTTGCAGGCAGAGTGATGGGATTGCAGTGTGCAATTATTTTTAAAAAAATGTAGCCTGTTGGCAACAGTTTCCAAAAAGTCATTTATTTTTAAGATATATATTTTGTTTTATTTGTAGCTATGCAGTAAATCAGTAGTGGAGGTTACTGTAAAAAAGTTTTATTTTCCAGAAAAATAAAAAAAGAATTTGTTTAATGAAATATTTATATTTTCTTGACAATTTAATGCAAGTTTTGACAAATTTCCAAACTTTGAGTTTAGTTGCAGAGTATGAAGACAAAATTGAAATATGTTTATAATGGAATATTCAGATTTTCTGGACAATTTCTACATATTTCATGCAATTTTTGAAAAATTTTCAAAAAAATTGTTTATTTCACTGCATGAGTTTGTAGTATAGTATTTTTTTTTAATAAGTTTTTTTAGCTGTTGACATGTTTTGGATCCATCAGAGCCATTATAAAAAAAAAAAATTAACAATATTCTACTATTGCACGGTCTATGAAGTTATTTGAAACACCATCATTTAATTTGTCATGTGCTTTTTGAAATTACGAGCATTATTTTAACTTTTACTTAGATGTTTATTTCCAATATCCCTATTTTACAAATGCGGAAATAAACATCCAAGTAAAAATAAAAAAATAATGTGCATAATTTGAAAAAGTATGTGAAAAATTAAATGGTGGCATTTCAAATAATAACTTCGTAGATCGTGCAATTGTAGAATATTCTTATTTGTTTTGATAATGGCTCTGATGGAGCCGAAACATGTCAACAGTCTAATGAAACTTATTTTACTGTTTATAAAGTTTTTGTTCTATGCCTTTTAGCAATTAAAATAAGCACATGTTTAATAGAATCAAGTATTTTAGTTGATGACAAAAAAAAGTGACTTTTTATCAAAGTTGCTAATTGCACCCATTTTTCATAAATTATCAATGAAATTTATATTTTTTAATTATTGCATTTAAAAATATGTATATTCTAAGAATGATTTTTTTTGTTGTTAACTAAAACTGTGCACACATCCTTTCTGTAAATTGTAGCCTTTTTTTAACACTTTCTAACATAGTGGAAAAGTGTTTATGAATTCGGTTTGTCTGGCCATGCTCTAACTCACGTAAATATATCCGGATAGTCATGCAATTGATATAGGTTGTTGAGGATTACTATAACATGTTCGGTATTGAAAATGAAATGTGTAGCCCCTATACTTTTTTTACAGTGGCACTCAAAAGAGTGCTGTTACATTATGGTCTACGGGGGAAAAATCCTTTACAGTGCATTTTAATGATGTGACACTGTGTCAAATATATTGAAATTTATATACGTCACTGAAATATGCTACAAGATGCTTACTATCGAACATAGTATGTTTAGCACTTACAATTAGGAAAGGAATTCCGTTACATTATGATTTAATCTTGAAAAACATTTGCGGTGCATTTTAATCATGTTACACTATTACAAACATAATGAAATTAATATATATTTCTGAGATGCACTAAGACATGCTTTCTGTAGAATATGAAGTGTAAAGCTTTTTTTCTTTCATTTACAGTGCCACACAAATGTATTCTTTTACATAATGGTCTACGGGAGAAAACTGTTTGCAGCGTATTTTAATTATGTTACACCATTTCAAATATAATGAAATTGATATACATTATTGAGGTTTACTACAAGATACTTGTTTTTGCTATGTGCATAATTCATATTTTTAATTCAAACTGGATCAAAGGATCTGTCAATAAATACAATTAATAAAAGCATGGAAGAAAAGTGAGACTGTATATTATTTATATATTACTATAAATATTTAAAAAGTATGATAAAAGTAAAATTATAAACTTAATAGAAATTAAAAGTGAAATGTTTATATTTTAAAAACAAGAAGTTACTGAAAAATGGCTATTAAAAAAGTAATTATAATAAAGTTATATGTCTTTAGAGATACTTTTAAAAGCCTTTTTTTTTTAGATTTTACTAGATAAAAAGTTTAAAAAACAGTTTTTTTTTTTCTTAATGTTTACTCCAAAGAAAAAGTAGTGTGGGAAAACTGATTGATAGAAAAAATTAAAGTAATTCTTTTTCAGGACGCGAAAATTGTAAAAGACTTTTACAAACATTTAAGAAAAATGGAAATTTTGTTATTTATAATTATTTAAAAAAGAAAAACAGAAAAAATAAAGAAATTTCATGGAAAAAGTCAATTTTATATTTTCTGTATTTTTAAACGTTTTTTACGACATTAAAATGCCGTTGAAATAAAATAATACTAACAAGACAATATTGCGGACATATTCCTGTTTTTAAAAACTTTTTACGGCATTAAAATGTCGTTGAAAAAAAGTAAAACACACAAGACTTATTGCGGACATATTACCATTTTATAAGTTTTTTACGGCACTAAAATGCGTCGAAAAATAGTATAACAAACGTCCGTATTGCGACCTTGAACAACGTTTTTAAGACGGTCGTTATTGCGTTGAAAATACAGCTATATTGACCGTTGAAAAATAATCGAATCAACGAGACATATTTTCGAATTTATAACGTCAACGAATAACGTTGTTTCAACGACACCCGTTGTCGTTTTTTCAACTATTTAAAAACGAAACTGTGCTACTTGGGATCACACAAGCTTAAAATGGCTTGCCTTCTCTTTTCTTTTTTGCAGTGAAACGTATATTTAAAATATTTTTAATATAGAAAAAAAGTATTCTTGAATAAAATAAAAGTATGTTTAGTTAGTTATTTGTTAAGGCCGATTATCGTCCCTAGGTATATAGGCCGGTAAGGGGAGTGCCCTCTGTGGGGGTCTTTAAAATAAAAATAAGATTATGAAACTTACCAGTAGTTGGATTGATCATTGTCAGTATAAAATATGAAGTCAATGTAAGTTTATGTTCTGCGATACTAATGTTTCGGGCGAAATGTCCCCTCCATATATCAAAATAAGATATGTGCGTGTGTTACAGATATGCAAAAGGTAAATAATTTCATAATTAATAGTTTAGATTTGGGGGTTAAAAAAACAAAATCTAAACTGAGGAAAAAATATTCCGATTTTTTTGTTGCAAGTACCGACTGCACAGGACACAGCGGGTGTTTATCAAAGTCTCTGATCCACAGACCAGCAGGAGAAAAGAATAATTTTTTAAGCAATGAACGAAAAACGTTTAAACGTTGATACGTTTAACCGCTGGTGTAAGATCCGTATATACGATGTACCGTATATGCTGTTTTGTATAACACGTCTAACCTCATTGTTCGTATCTTACGTATCCAAAATGCGTACCCCGTATAATACGTATTATACGTATACTCGTATAAACGCTCAATAGGGAGCAGTAATTTATATACATATAAATTAATTATACATATAAACACATATTCCAATACATATTCCAAACTTCTACTAACTACATATTCCAAATTTAAATACATATAATACATATAAATAATACAGAAATTAGAAACGTTAAATTAAACACGGTTTATGAAATAATATTCTGACATTATTATGATCTTCTTATTCTATTTTTTAGATTAAAAAAAATACCTTTCTTCAGGGGGGCTCTGCCCCCCTGAACCCTCCGGAATCTTATTACATTTATATTCCCCGATTTCCTATTGTTTGTGTGAATGATTCTAGTATATCTTGGATTTCGTTCTACACAGTGGTTTTATTAGAATTAGCAAAAATTTCGAAAATAATTTCATGTTATCCTAATACCTAAATAGCAATATTTACTTACCTGCCAACTACGAAACACTCGCATCTGATAGATAAGTTGAATAATATCTCGTGTACAAAAACAAATTATGGAAATGCAAACTGAATCTACTATATTTCACTTATATCTATTGCAGAAATCTAATATTATTACAATTTTTGTTTCGAAAAAACAGTTTGGATGGTCATTCTATAATATTTATTTTACCTAAGTACATCCTGATCTAACTCGAGGGCAATAGCATGTTAAAATCCCCTCTAAATAGGCTTATTTGGAAACTTTTAAACCTATTGGGTAATCATTCATAATCGTGCCTACTGCCAATTCACTAAATAGCAACTGTGATTTAGCACTATAATTTTTTTAAAACTTTTTATGATCTCAGTTTCCAGTAATTGTGCTATTTCAGGCTGTATGGATGCGTATTACTACGCTAATTTCTTTAGATTAACCATCTGTTGTACGAGATATTATATTCTATTTTAAAAGTAATACTAATTTTCAACCACGAAAAATCCACATCTCTTCCAGAAAATGAATAATATATCATGTAAAAATGTTTCGGTTATCATTCTATAATATTTAAAAGGTAACTTGTATCAAAATAAATTCTCATGTATTTCAATAAAATATTAAAATCACCCAAAAATATTTTATTTTGTGAATAAAATACTGTAGCAAAATAGTCTGAGTTACTTGAATTTTATTATTTTGATATTCTTTGAAATTTAGTTAAAGTTGGTTAAATTAAAGAGGAAAATAAAAATAAATGCATTTTAAAATTTGCAAAAAACGATAAAATAAAATGTGTTATATTATTAGAACAGATGTATAAAATTGCACCAAAAATCATACACCTAATTTTAAAAATCTGACGAATGTATAAACAAAATTTCAAATTAATTTGAATAATTTAAGACCTGACTTGATAAATTTTAGCCTTCATAACTTACTGTTTAAATAGATTAATCAAATGTGCCATTTTATTTTCAACGAATAAAAAATTTCAAAATCGTCTGAATTCCCATAGAAAAGCATTATGACCTAAAAAGAAATGTTCTATATTTTCCGAACGAATGAACCAAATATAACTAAAAACTATTTGATGTAATTTTAAAGTATAATTTTACATAAAATTTTTATACACCATTCAGTAAAAACGTGTGGTTTACTATACACAAAAATTTTCTCTACAATAATGTTTTGATGGTGTAACGGTCCAGCTCAATCATTGATTATTAAAGTTTTTGTGTATCATATATATATATATATATATATATATATATATATATATTGTTTAATTCGTTTATTTTTTTTATTAAAAATGACGAATATACATATATTTATATAAATATTAGAAAAATATAAATAAACACGATATCAGGTATTTTGATTCAAAAACAACACCGGTAGAAAACTTACAACTTTATTATCTTATATAACACATGAGCTGATAATTTCCCGGTCTGGCACACAGATGGCGTTGCAATCACCGAACTGATGTTTTTTTTAGTAAATACTAACCTTTAAAAGGTAGCAGAAAAAATGCATGACGATTTGCCGTGCGGATAAAACGTTAGAGGAGTTTTAGTTGAACGACTTTGTTGATAAACAAAAAAATGGATAAACAAGAATTTCAAGAATTGTTATTTGATGGGAAAAAACACCATTCAAACAAAAGCTTGGCTTGGTAAGCGTTATCCGGACACTGCACCACGTAAATCAACCATTATTGACTGGTTTGCTGAATTTAAACGTGGTCGTACGGACACCAGTGATGCACCACGCAAAAGAGGTGGTTACAAAAACAACAACGAGTTCTGAGCACTGTTTGGAACTTTTTCGATATAAAATTATGTTATTTTTTATAAAATTATTATTATTAATCATTTATTAAATTATTATTATAAAATTATTATTATAAAATTATTTTTTAAATTATTATTATTACATTATTATTATAAAATTATTATTTTTAAATTATTATTATTATTATTAAATTATCATTATTTATTATTAAAGTTATGTTATTTATTAAAGGTATAAAGTTATAAAGTCATAAAGTTATACAGCTTTGTTAAAAAGTTGTGTTTTCTTTATTAGACCGGGAACTTATCAGCCCATGTGTTATAATACACGATTTATATTTAAAGATTTTAACATTAACCAAATATGTTTTAACAAAGAATTGTCCAATACATTTTCACAGAGGGCTGTTGACATCTAAATCAGATGTCAAATATAATATCAAAGAAGTACACTATATATTTCAATATCGAGGACGGTTTTAATTTTCTTAAAATTGCTATAGAGAATTGGAGATATTTTAATGATAAAATGTGATGATATTTTCAAATATGGATATATACTTCTTTTCTATCCCTACAGGTATATATATTGTTATCAACTTTAGTAAGCTCCAATATGTCTGAATCTGTAACTGAAAAATTAGAAACCGTGGATACAAGAAAAAATATACACACAGTTTTAAGTATATATATTTCTTTTTTTTTATATGTTGGCCAATCGAGTAATTTTGAAAAATGCACAATTAGTTGTGCAAGGTATATTTAGTATTATATAGTATTATATAATAGTATGCAGTATATATAGGAGTATATAGTAATACATAGTAGTATATAGTATATATAATATTGAATAGTAAAATATGACATATATTGTTTCATATGGCGTTAATGTATATTCCGGCGTATAAATCGCACTTTAAGAAAAAATACAAGTGCGCTTTATACAACGGATATAAGAATGACAGAGTAAAAATCGAGAAATGATAAGCATAGGAACTGCGATTTCCAAATTACTGTGCAAGAAAAGAAAACGCTCCTATTTTAATGATCCATAATATGATTCAAAACGTTTTCAAGAGACGCAATAGTCTTAGCATTATCGTGTGTCTTAGCTTTGGATTTGCTCATATTCTACGAGTGTTCGAGCTATAATGATATTGAAGCCGCAGCGATCGTCGGACGTATTAAACACCTCGGCGACACAAAACTCGCTGGTCAATGTCTTAAACTTATTTAATTTAACTTTAAAAATTTTAATCTATGGGCGAGATGCATCGTACCTGATGCACAAGACCTTCAAATCTTCTTCCAAATTTTCCGTGTTATTTATTAGTGTGTGACGATTTTCAGTCGTATTACTACGATTACTGTGCTTACTGAAAAAATAAAATATCACCGCTGTTGTAGTACAGTACGGTCTGAAATCACTTTAGTTTAATCCGTCGGCTGAGCGAACTACTCATATGGCATCGCCTATCATCGCATGGTGGATATAAATTTCTGGCAAAAACACCTTATGATGATATTGCATTACAAAGTACTCATATTTAACAGAATTGTTCTTTCTGTAAGAAGGATAAATTTTTCTTTCATCCTAAGACGCATTGATTCACTTTAAAAGGATTCCTGGATCCTTAAACTGTAGAAGTTTTTTTTTCAAACAATGTTTGAATTAATTTAACACGAATCCTCTGTTCAGAGAAACACTGTAGCCTTACTTACAGGTTTTTTCTCTAAAATCTTCAGAAATACTTTTAGAGTGTATTCATTGAAGCAGTATTTGAGTTAATTGATCAATTTAGCATATCCGTCTTCTGACATAAATTGATGTTTCAATATTTGTAACTTCAGATTGTATCAATTTTATGAGGATTAATATTATGGAATGTATAGTATTTATAAGATAAGGTATAAATAAGAATTTTAATTTCTTTTCTAACTAAATTGAGCCGGATTCTAATCTAGTCAGAACTATTCATTTGAAAGCTTCCATGGCGACGCTGAGAACATTGCATCCATTTTCATTTGCCTGTAGATTTCGATCTTCTGATATACTTATTTTATATGTGATATTGTTCGTTAGTACTTTTTTAAAAATTCACCTTTAATAATTAACACACGTTGAATTGAGACCAAGCATATCATTTGTTATCCAGTATCATTTTTAAATATTAAAAACATTGCTATAAGCATAGATTATTAATCTAATATGTGATACACATAAAACATTTTATAAGGTAATTTACTTTAAAATTACATTTTATAAATAATGTAAAATATACGTTAGATTAATTTCGAATATTAACGAGAATTCGAAACATACTTACTTTTTCTGTATAAAGATAAACACCAATGAATATAATAAATTATTTCAAAGCCAATTTAAAGGATTTGTATCAATTTATTCGTGTACAGAATATATTTTATATATAACTGAGATATTTTTATTTATTTATCCTCGTGCAAGAACATTCTTACTCGAGACCTAATATAGCCTTCTCATTACAGTTAAGCTGATTATTTTGCATATATACAAGATATAAAAAGATACAGACACATACAATACAAACAAAAATCATCGATACACAATTAAGGAAATATAACATTATTTATATCTTATTAGACTTTCTGATTTGCACACCATTCATTATGTGAACAGAAAGGCTTATTTGATTTTGCCTGAGCAAAACAAAATCAAATAAGTATTGAAGAAAGCGAACTTTATCCTTACACACAATATATATATATATATATATATATATATATATATATATATATGTAGGATTATTATAAATTTCAAAAATAGAATAATAATATATTGTACATAATACTTTTATGTATGTTATTCAATATACAATATCATACATTTAGTTTACATTTGTTTACAAGGTATTTTGGGAATTTAAAAATTAAAATAATTTCAAAAGAGACATGTTTTAAAATTTAATGTGAAACTTTTAAAATATGCAGACAGTCAGTATTTTTTAGAATAAATGTATATAGGTTAAAATGTTGTCTTAATTTAAATAAATACAAGACCAATATCATTAGTACATGTAAAAAAGTCGGAAATATTTTTATTCTTATATGCATATAAGGGATATAAAACATAAATAATTGCAATATTATCAACAAAATATTTATTTGTTTTCATTTTCAAAATAATGTTTGTTTCTTACCACGTACAATTAACACTTTCTTTACAAAAGTACTTCTGTTTTAAGGTATTGAAATGATTGAATGACACAATATTTAGAAATTAATTTATGTGATAGTAATTAAAATGTTTTCTTTATGTACATTATAAAAGCAAAATTTTATTCCAAATTGTGGTGCTATCGTGGCATTGTGAATTATAATTAAGTGGTTTATATAATATACTACAGCCTTTCAAGGGTTTAATTTATAGATCTCGTTTTTGAATGATGTTGAAAATTATACTATGCAATCGCATCTTCTTCATTTCAGAAATATTACAGATAATTATTTAATTGAGATTCAATTTGAAACAAACAGAAATGTTTTTTCAATAGATTTCTTTTAATGCTAATAACCAGCAATTTATTAAAATTTAAAACTCTTTGCACTTAATATACTCATTTTCAAAATTTTCTCTCGTAACATAAAAATGAAATTATCTTCTTTAAGGTATAACTCTGATTAAGATGCTTTATATAGTTATCAGGATTCGGATCAAATGTATCAATATTTAAAAATGTGTCATGCTAAAGGGGATTTAATCATAAATATTCTTCTACAGACATTAACTGAGTGGTGTTTCGAAAAATAATAAATGTATTTGCATCGTTTAAAGTTACATTGTTCTATTTGAATCAATCTATATTGATTGCATGGTTTAGCTACTTCTAAGTTAAATAACTATCTTACAAAACGTCATTAATACCAAGCATGTTAATTACAGATGTCACAAACTATCACACATAAAATAGGAAGTAATTTAGAAGAATAAAATAATAAAATATACATAAGTTATGAGCGTGGTAAATAATAAATATAAAAAGAGATAGACTTTGATCTCAAACATTTCTTTGAAAAAAAATATATCTAAACATTTTCCTTCAAAATTTCACTAAAATTTATTGGAAATGTTATTTTTGATCAGCTTTCTCAAAGGAATTTATATATATTTATATATATTTGTATTTTTAAATGTCACATGACAACTACATACCGTGCTTTTTTTTTCAATCGAACTCAGGAGGGCGAGTATTGTTAAATTCTGGAATGTGACTTCCCGTAAAGTTTGAACAAAAACTGTGCATTCAATTCTGTGCACATTTCGCCATTGTTATGTATAAAGGCACTGTACCTATTCGATAACTTTCCAGAAGCCGCGCCATCTATGATAATTCTTTTAATTAATATTTTTATTTGCTTAAACAAAATTTCGGATCCTAAGAAGCATTGATGTCCAAACCGCACTCCCGTACACTCATTGCTTGATCTTTTAGTGAATTTTACAATGTGTCAAGAACATTTGGGACACCTTGTATATATATTTATCTATTGAACTGCAATAACATTGTCGAAAAAATATTTTCGTTTTCTTAAATTCTTTCGATTTTGAAAAGGGAAAATTGAAAATAATCAAATAATTAAAATGTAACCTGGAAAGGATAATAAATTGACATATGAATGTTTATACGTGATCACTGAATAAAGATGATAAATAAAGGGGACTGAAGAAAAATTTCGATTACGTTATTCATTTCAATATTTCACTTGATTATAGCGGTAAGAGGAAATTTAGAAGGAAATATTTCTTGTAAAACAAATACTACATGTATAAAAAAATTAAATATATGCATTCATCCATTGAATAAGATAATAAAATATATTTTAATTTATATTAATAAAAGGAAATTAAATACATTTCATGTTAGTTTCACATAAAATGACAAATTAGTAAAGAATTAAATGGTTTATTAAAACGATTCGCCTAATTAACATATAGTTTTTTAAAACTCTATCGGTAGGAAACTAAAATTAGCGACTTGATTATACAATTAAATTCGCACGGATACACTACTGATTTTGTTTATAATTTTGTTCTCATACATTTTTTTTTTCAAATAAAGACTCAATGTAATTTGTTATTTTTTTTCTGAAAAATAGAGAAACTGTACACAATAAATATATATATTCTGGTAAAGGTGAAAACTGAAGCGATATTTTGCATTTCATATATTCAGTCTGCACAAAATATGCTTTTTAGGTCAGAGGCTATCAAAGCCTGGGAGCTAATGCGCTCGCAAGATCTGTATGTACTTATGTATCCGAGACTACTCCGTAAGGCGATAACTATTGATAGACTGGGGCTGCCTAGTCAGGTGAGGGTCTCGTCACCTGATCAAGGTTCTAAATTACGAGTTAAACAGAAACCTTGAACCGGCAAACAAAGATAACTGTAGCAAACCACAAGGAGTCGCCTGATATCTATCCCCATTATATCTGCCCCCATACGTCGCATTTAGGTCATAGCAGAAGGGGATACATATCCAGGTTCACTTTCTTCGAGAGTCGGATATCCGACCCCAGTATATCTGCCCCCATATCAGAAGGGGCCATATATCAAAAACTAGTTCGTGTTACTTTCGTCGAGACCTGGATAACCGTCCCCTGTATATTTGCCCCCGTACTTAATCTTGACGTCATAGCAGAAGGGGACATATATCAAGGGGTAACATATCCGATGCTTGGACGTTTTACTTTTGAGGGGAGAATTGGATATCCGACCCCTGGATATCTGCCACCATACGTCATCTTGAAGCCACAGCAGAGGGGACACATATCCAGTGCTAGAATATTTTCACGCTCGTCGAGAGTTGGATATCCGACCCCTGTATATGTATCCCCTGTTACGTACAGTTTTTATTTTGGCCGTGAACTAATATACGTCCTTATTAGGTGCGTTCGTAATTATATAAATACGTAGCACCTATAGTCGTCGTTTGGTCCGTCCGTCTGTCCGTCTGTCTGTCCGTCCGTCTGTCTGTCTGTCCGCATATAACAACGCAAAAACTACCCAACCAAATGGTTTGCAATTTAAAATATATTATCTTTGCAGAATTTTGTCGAGACATTTCAAATTTTATTAAAATCGAATCAAAACTTTAGGAGATATTAATAAAAATATTTATTAAGAAATTTGAATTTTTTTTTTAAAATCGGTGCTTTTTTGTTATAGGAGCTTCCGAAGTTTAATCGTCAAGCGACCGAGATACTTATTTTATGACAGAAATGAATCTGCAGACGATATAATTCATTTCACAGAATTAAAAATCATCAAGATCTGAATATTTATATAACTAGCTGATACATATATATCTGAATATTTATATAACTAGTTAAGATATTTGTATGAACAGTGTCATAAAATATATACTTAACTAGCTGTTTAACCCGTTCTACGCACGGGATATCATGAATTTAATTCTAAAACGTGCGTACGAACGCACCTCGTTTGTAACGTTTGACGTACAATTTCCAACTTGTTTATCTAGAAATCGGTAGACGTCAATCAGATTATAACACACCAATTAGATACATATATATATACATAATTGAAACAATATAAATATTGTTTGAATTATGTATTGTTATATTTAATAACATTACATAATTGAATTTTGTTATATATAATATATGTATTAGGTTTCAATGTATTGAATACCATATATCTATTGAAATTTCTAATGTAAAAAGTATTTCTTTTAAATAATTTTTTCCTTTTTTAAAAACGAGTTATAGTTAGATGGCTAGAAATTATTTTCAAATGAAAAAATATATATATTATTGCTGATTTTCCAACTGTGCCTAATTCCTGTTGATAGCACATACGAACAAAACAATAACGAAAAATAATGTCGATTGCACAGATTATAAAACACCTTCCAACTATTTTTACTTATTGCATTTAGCCACCTTCAGTTTTTCGAAATATATTCTGAACTTTCATGCAATGTTAAAGATTAAATAACTTTCTTTGAATTTGTTCAAGAAAAACATGATCAAAATATACTTCAAATAAATTCTGCCACTAGACCGTAATGTAATGTGTCCGAATTCTTTTGTGTACCTCGTGTAAAAACTATAAATGCTAGATATAGCATTTTTTTTATAAGGAACTTGCTCTATAGCATTTCTTACGACCCTTTTCAAATCAAAGGGATGTGCTTACTGACACCTTTCTGAAATCATTTTTGTCCAGAAACGCATGAAATTGGCAGGTGTTGTTAGTCAGAAACTATGTAATCAAAAGACATTTTCCATTTTTTTGGTAAAGACAGAAAAACTTTCTTGAAATGCTGTCAAAGTCGACGTTTAAACCGAATTCCCTACACGGAAGCGCGAAAAAGGGGAAATGCTTGTCACGTGAAAACAATCGCTTATCACTCGATAGGTAATTTATTTGCCAAACGCTATTCGATTGCAAATCCCTTCAATAATCAGGCTTACCAATTTTATACATTTAAATTTAAATATGAGTTAGAAAATGTCTCAGAAAGTTCCTCATTGTTGAGCAAGGAATTTGAAAGCTACCTTAATGACATATATCAATTTTGTGGTTTTTATTTGTCAATATTTTCCCGAAAGTTAGAGCACGAACGGACAGACAGTCAAAACAAAATTATAAAGACATGCCTCACACATACATTATTACACCCTTTCCAACACGACGAACATATACATTAAGCTACAGTTTACGCTATATCTTTTTATATCTACATTTTACGCTATATACTTTCTTGAAATGGCCTCAGAAACTGCGTGGTCCGGCGACTACCACACTGTAAAAAAAAAAAACGGGGGAAAATACTGCTGATTTTGCAGTGAATAGCTTCACTCACATTAAAAAACAGCATTTTTGTAATTTCAATACCGATTTACAGGAATCGTCGTATTTTTAATATCGGCGAAAGCACCCGGACCGCATTCCAAATGAGATTACCCACAGGTGCGTGTGAAGTGACCAGAGAGCAGGGTATTATTAGCGTTAGTGTCGTTCGATGGTAGCGTCGTTCTTCATATGTGCTTATTATTGCCATTCATAATGTCGTTTTTGGATACACAAACTAGAGCATAGAGACTGGATAAATATTTGAAAAATTAAGGGTAAGTTTTATTTTTATGTTTATTTTTGTCATTGATTTAATAACCATAAAATAGTCAGTTCTCTTATATAATGTAAGATACAAATTTCGCTTATGACCACGTGTATATAAACGTTCACGTCAATAACGTGTATAAAGATTAAATATTTTGGCTTCAATTATAACAAAACATTATTTTAGCAGTTTATCTAATTTTTAAGTAATTTATTTAGCGTTTTCTCATAAAACTTTATTATTATTTACTTAGTATCACATTAAAAGAAAAAGGAAACGAAGTTCCTTATTCTTTAGATATGCTTTATTTCGCTTTTATGTATTTTTCAAAACTTCATTTTATCCGTTTGTATTTTAATATAATTACTAATCTAAATCATATAATTATTATTTTATTCTCCAAAAGTTTAGGTTCACTTTGTGTGCTTATTTAAATAGTGTTATTTAGTTAATGAATTTTATTGTACTTCACTAAATTTTTAATAACAGTCTTACTACAACTAAAGATGATTTTGTGCCAGTGATATTCAAATTTTATCGATTATTTTTTACGGGCATTTATTTTAAAATTTTTAAATGCGATTTTCAATTTATTTATTGAGTAATCTGGATACGCTAATACGCTATTTTACTAATTCATAAAATATTTCAAAAGTTTGTTTACTATTATTGCAGCATTAAATATCAGCAGATCGCTTTTTTTTTTTTTTTTTTTTTTTTTTTTTTTGTTCATTATCTAACAATAAAAAATAATTCGTATCCAGAGATATTTTGAGTGTTTTCGATGCATATTGTATAGTATTCTACTTGAAATTGGCATATGAAACACTCTTTGCAATGAGTTATAATACTTTGAAATTTTCTATTTACTAGAATCCGTCAGGCCGAAATGTCGGAGCATTGAGTGGGATAAACATAAAATATAACATTAACATTATATAATATATATTTTTTATTTTTATATTTACTGTTTAATAGTATAAAAGAAAATTTACAATAACAGCTGTTGAATCTTCAAGTGTTTATTCGGTCAACAGTTGCCTCAGATGCTGCTCAAATGCTAATCTATCAGCAAGTGCCCCCATTCTTCTAATTTGGTCTAGCCTATCCTTTGCGAAAGGCACTTCAATCAGAACATCCTCTAAACGTCGAACCCTGCTAAACGCGACATAAGTTGCTCCAAGTGACAACTCCTTTTCACCAATGTCCACAGCTATTTTTGACAAAGTTAAACCTTGGGATTTGTGTATGGTGACAGCGTATGAAACTGTTAAAGGTAACTGAGTACGGGAGCATGAGACATTGTTTTCTTTCCAAGACTTTGTAATAGGTGTGACAGGAAAAAGTCTTTCAGTGAGAAATTGTCCCCGATAATCATCAAAATGAACCATTACTGCCTGTGGCAAGCCTGGAGGCCGTAATCCTGGTCCGTAGACAATATATTTTACCGTACCAAGTGCACCGTTGACCAATCCTCCGTCTGTCCACAGATTGGTACGCAACATAATTCTGCATCCAATTGCTAAAAAAAGTTCAGCCTGAAGTCCAGACGCGTGCTCATCTTCACTCCATCTTGCTATTTGATTATTGTGGTCTGCTAATATTCTTGCCACTGGCCATTTTGATTTACGAAGTACTTCTTGATTATGTTCTTCAGCTTGCTGGTTTGTGGGAAAAAGGCGTATGGCATCTTGAAATCTTTCAAGTTCAGCCGGAGGCTGTATAGCTTTACGTCGTTGCATAAGGGATGCGTATTGGTCGCCTGTAACTTCGCCTGCGGAAAGCGAATCAAGATTCTCTCTAAACTGTATTTGCTGATCGTCGCTTTGTCTCATTGACTTTGTTAAGGTGAAACATTTTTCAAACATCTTAAGAACTGTTTGTCCACGTAAAGCCAAAATGTCTTTTATAGAATGTCTCCTATATAGAGGTGTGTCTTTTACAGGCTGTAGCTGCCTAATATCTCTAATCAGGTAAACAAATAAGCCTCCAAAAGGTTCAATGCTGTCTGGTTTACCTTCGCGACATCTTTGCTCAAGTGCAGCCATCAGACGGCATCCGATCATTGAAAATTCGTCAATAATGAGAAATGAAACTGGATTCATGCTGAGCTGTAGATTTCTTGCTGCTTCACTTCCTAAATCAGCAAACGCTTTAAAACATGTTGGTACTTTTAGTGCAGAGTGAATTGTTTTGCCCTCGACATTAATTGCAGCAGCACCTGTTGGAGCCAAAACCATAATAGCTTCCGGTCCTAACTGCTCGGTAACTCTTTTACGAATTTCTTTTACTACCGTACTTTTTCCAGCTCCAGCTTTCCCAATAATAAAAGTATGTTTAGGGCAATTTATAAATCTTGATTGCAAAGACGAAAGCTGTTGCGTGCATAAGTGAAGTATTTTTTGCTGCTCATCTGTAAATCTGATCTCAGACGTATCGTAATTTTGATGCACTGTAAGTTGTTGTTCTTTACAGTAATTTAAAAATGAAGTAAAATTGCGATCAGGGTACTTGTAACTCTCACTTTTCCACTCACATGCATGATCAATCACGCGTTGCCCCAAAGTATCCTCGTTTGTCTGCACAGGAACTATGGCAGCTGCTGCCATATATGGATCAATCTCGCGGTATTCTTCTTGCAGGATTTCTGTGTCATGAGTACTGCTAACAGCAGGAAAATTTATTTCTTCGTGTGCATCAATATTTAGATCATTGAATGCTTCCTCCCATGAGTGATATGCAGACGGCAGGCTTTCTTGCAATAAAGAGTCAGAATTACCTCTCCAAGGATAATTGAGTAATACTTGTTGCCTATAGTATTCTTCGGCTAGAGTTGTGTCGTGGTTGAGTGATGTAAGAGGAAAAACTCTGACAACTGCATCTTTTCTTCTTTGGTGATAATCGACTCCTCTTACTGAGAAAGATTTTGCAAACTTAAGAAGCGTACAGGAAATAAGTTTCTCCGGCCGCGCGCAATATTTCTGAAGCATGCTTTTTGATGGTCTTTCGTCGCTTGAAAAGTTGATTTCTTCCGAGTTCTTATCATGAAGCCGTATTGTAACTACTTCCCAACTACTGTGGTACATTGGCCATCCCATTAATATGTGTACTACCTCTTGGGCTGAGTAATCCCTTTCAGAAACAGAAGACAAAATAAGTTTTTGGACTGCTTGAACCGCTGGATTTGTTTCGTTCATCTTATTTAAAATCTCAGATAACAATTCCTTGGATTTTACGAGGACGTCCTTGTCAGGATTAACAGCACTGCATAGTTTTTCAAAATATGCTGTTACGGCTGCTACATTTTCAGCGTTAGTCATGTCTAGTGTTTCCATGTTTGGCGCCCCTCTTAACCACAACAATCCATGCATGTGAGGACTTCCACGCCACTGCCATTCGAAACGAACCCAGTAGTCGTCTATTAAAAATAACGGCGTCAAGATTTTTCTCAAAAATATATCACAACGTTTTTGAAAGAGCCAACCATTCAACAGAGGGTTGTCGTGCATTAATTGTCTGCGTTCTGTATCAGTCAGCTCATTTGGATCTTTGTTAGGCTCTAAAAGTCTGAAAAGATCAGGCCAGTGATAATCAGCTGCAGACAGTGTAAAAAAAAATTGTTGGTGCTCCAATTTGTCCTACCATGGAAAGAAGTTCCCCACAACGTGCACGCCAGTATCATTTTGTGGATCTTAATTTGCTAGCATAAATCATAATGTGTTTTGCCATTTCTGGTTGCCTATTCAGAATATCACGCATCTGCTCTACCGTCTTATTGCTGAACCTATTTCGCTGAACGAAAAAACGCCCTTTAGCCAAAGACTGCCACCGAAGAATTGAATTCATGGCAAAGTAGCGAAATCGGGGGTCTTTAGCAAATCGCCCATTTTCATACTTCATTAGGAACTTAAAATACTCATCAGGAGAGACTGCTTTTTGACGAGGTTGTCGTAAGTCAGCTGTACCATGTGGAAAAAGATGAAGAAAAGCACGTGCTATGTAACCCTCTTCTTGAAATTCGTTGATAGGCTGTGAATTTAATGAAGGGTGAGGCACACGAATTGCGAAATTTATTAAGTTGTTTTGATCTACCGGTTCAAGTAGTGGTCTAAATGACTCGCGCCTTATTTCCTCGTTCAAAGTATCAATATCCTCAGTAATATCGGTTGCTGTTGGTAACATTTGAGATACGTCACCATTCTCAGGTAATGTAGCGATCAAATCTTCATCAATTGTGATATTTGAATAATAAGGATTGTGAGCTTTAAGCCATCTGAGTGCTTCTAGAAGGCGTTGTGAGCGAATAGAAAACTCTGCACATCCTGATAAAGTATCTTTTGTCACTAACACAATTGAAGTCATATCTGAAGGATTGACAGGCAGGCGCGAAATAAAACTCTCAATATTTTGTTTAAAGCTGATTACATTTCCGCTGTATCCATACTGTGAGCCTCATATACGGTAAAGAGAAACCACTGGATGTATTTGAGTGATCATCATTTGTTCAATGTAGCTCAGATCTTTGAGACAAATAGGAACTGGACCTGGTTCCATCGAATTAGTGGCAGAAAACTTGAAAGCACCGTCTCTACACTTGCATGTCTGGCAGAGCCCAGCAGTATTTAATATGATATCAGGGAAAGCTCTGTGACACGTATTACAGGACACATAGGTGATTTGCGATACCTCTCTATCAAACCTGATTGCTTCATTCATTTGAGTTGTCAGTATACCGGTACTCGGCAAAAAATCTGAAGGTAACTGACTTGTGCGACTTCTCCGCATTGAATTACGATTCGCAATTCTTCTCATTTCAGCTGATTGCTTTCTCTTAACTGGCATCCTTGCAAATTCTATATAATAAAAACATATAATCCGTTCATATATAAAATTTTTTTCAATATATATATATATATATTTTTTATCCTGGATTGGCTGGACTATATCAAAATAAACAGATTTACTCTCATACTTCTTTTATACAATAAGCTTGAATGAAAAGAAAAAAATATATTTTGAAATGGAAACAAAAAGTTTAATTACACCAATTGCTGAGTTCGATTTAAAAAAAACTAAATTCATGTACTTAATACGATTTAAACTTCATTGCACGTGTTTTAAGATAAAAATGTATGGGGTCCTTATTTCAGAAAAGTAAAATATATGTAAAATATATAAAAGTAAAATATATGGGACCGAGATTAAGAGCTTTTACTAAAAGGTTGTTTCCGAGTATATTGTTATTTAAATAAGTTTCTCATGATAAAAAATGGCAACAATATAAATTATTTCAATTTTCTTTTTATTTAATTCAAAAGTTTTTCATGATAAAAAATGGCAACAATATAAATTATTTCAATTTTCTTTTTATTTAATTCAAACAATCGCAATGTTATCTCTATGGGGAAATGGAAAATTCTAGAGCAGACGATTCCGGGCGTTAGAGTTGACGAATATTTCTGTTTTTCAATCCCCGGCGAGATTTTGCCACTACCGACTTCCAGTCCAATTTTGGTATCAATGCGGCAAATATTTTGGCCACTATCGTGTACACAAAAGTGTAATTTTTCATGGGAAGCCGGAGCTTTGCTCCGACAATTATTTTTTTGGTGTATTTTATAATTTAGTTTTATGGTGCTAAATTTGTATCTTACATATGTATAATAGAATTGATTATATAAAATGTTATTACAACAATGATATAAGTAAGCATAAATATAACACTTAGTGCTCTTAGTCTGTTAAATATGTCTCAGTATCATAAGAAAAATTCAAAATAAATATAAATAATACACAGGGGGGAGGGGGGATACAAATATATATCTACAAAAAAAATATATAAAAACTTTACAGTTATGTTATTAAGAGTGCAGTAAAATTAACAGCAAAAATGCTGTAAAAATTTACAAATTTACTGTAAAATAAAAAAAAACTGAACTGCTGTAAAATTAACTGCAAAAAATGCTGTGAATTTACAAAAGTGCTGTTTATCCATGAAAAACAAAATAGCTGTAAATTTACAGCAAAATATGCTGGCACCCATATTGCCAGCATTTTTTGCTGTAAAACTACAGCGTTTTTTTTTTACAGTGCAGGGACACGAAAAACTAAAGTGTATGAAATTCACTAACTATTAAGTGAAAATTTAAGGTTGTTCTCAAATTCCCTCCTGAACAACTTGAAACTTTCTTACTACTTTTTCTAACACATTTTTAAACCTAAACGCATAAAATTTGCAAGCCTGACTATAAAAACGATGGAAATTGGATTGAGTACTACATTTGTGATAAATAAATTATTTATCAAGTTACAAATGATTGTTGTCACGTGACGACCACTTTTTCCCCTTTCCCTCGCTGCCGCGTCCGGAAATTCGATTCAAAACGCCAACTTTGAAAGTATATTCTGAAAGAAATTTCTGTCTTTACCAAAAAAAGGAAAAACATCATTCGATTACATAGTTTCTGTACTCATAAAAAATAGACATTTGTTCTTTAAAAAATTAGTAATTTTTTTAAAATAAATATTTTTGTAAATCCCTTAGTCAAATCAAAACTTATAATTCTCATATCAAATGTGAAAAAAGTATTAAAAAAAGTCATTCCGGCCTGCACCGGGGGGAAAAGGTAGCTTCCATATTCCATGGAATTTCAAACAGCTATATCGCAGCCGTTTTTTAAGATAAAGCCAAAACAAAATATGCTCCGGAATCCATGTATCATGATCTAACAGTTCACGGAAACAACTTTTTAAATTTATAATTTTATTTTACATCTTTTAGAACATCTTTTTACATTTTTTAACTGGCCTCCACTTTGAAACTAGATGGCGCATGATGCTGGCCAACGAACTCGGTCGAAACTTTGGTATGTTCTGTACACATGATCAGTCACATTCGTATCGGTTCATAAATACGATAGTTATAGCATAACAAAAATCAGGTTGTTTCAAAATGTCAGCCTCCCTAGAATTTCAAACTGCCATATCTCAGCCGTTTTTTTTTTTAAGATAAAACCAAAACAAAAACTGGTCCGTAATCTTTGTATCACAATCTAACACTTAATGGAAACAATTTTTCAAATTTATAATTTTTTTGTTTATCTTTTTGAGTTTTTAATAAATTAAAAAAAAATTAACTGGCCGCTATTTTGAAACAACATGGTGGATGAAGCTGACCAACGAACTCGGTTGAGACCTTGGTATGTCCTATACACATACTCAGTCACAACCAAATAGGTTCATAAATAAGAACGTTACAGCATGACAAATATCAGATATCTATATCTATATCTATATCTATATCTGTATACTAATAAAAGAAAGTTTCGCTCTGTGTGTGTGTGTGTGTGTGTGTGTTTGTCTGCGATGGCTAGCAAAATCTAGCCCACCTAGAAGTCTGAAAATTTAGGTGTGTATAGCCCAAGGTCTGGCCATGTGTACCTGAGTCTCAGAATTTTAATATTTTGATAATTACCCATCATATTAATTATATTCTCACTAAACATCGCATCAAAAATGCCATCTTTTTAATCAAAATGGCTAAAGAAAAGAATTGCTGTTGGGATTTGCAAGCGGAAATGAATGAATTCGAAATTATTTTAATAATTAGCGAATTTTAAGAAAACTAATTAAGATATCAATTTGAAAATTTCTGAGCATATGTAGAAAAAAAAATCTGCATCCGACTATGCGATTTTTGAAAAATTCGGCCGGTATTTTTTCTTAATTTATGCAAAAAACTGTCAAAAATCTGCCTGCGCCAGTGAAATAAATCGGAGAGAGTTTCAGACAGGGATCTGCTTTCATTAAAAACTAAACTACGAAGAGATCTATTTCTCTGGCCGATCCCTCCATTTAGTTTGCGAAAATGAAAGTAAATAATTGCCAATTTTTACTAATGAACAAAAATTTAGATAACTAATTAAGATATAGATCTGAAATTGAGGATGGGTAAAGTTGTCCTCTGCCGGCTATTTTAGCGTAGCGTCTTCGTTATGTTCTAATTATCAGAAAAATTTAATTATTTTCTTAATGATCGCGTTAATGTAGGTGAAGGTGGTTTTCTTGAACAAATTATTCGTTATATTTGCGAGTATGCGGAGGGAGGGGGTTAACGCCTTGCTCTGAGATTGTTATTATCTTTGGCCCGGGCAATGCCGGGAGTGTAGCTAGTACTAATATAAAACAAAATTGCTGTGTGTGTCTGTGTGTCTGTCTGATGTCTACGATGGCCAACGAAATGTAGCGCACCTAGAAGTAAGAAAATTTAGATTTATGTAGTACAAGGCCTGATCTGATGCACCTGGGACTCAGAATTCTAATATATTGATAATTACTCACGATATTAATTAGAATCTCATTAAACATCGCATCGAAAATGTCATCTTTTTTAATAAAATGACTAAAGAAAAGAACATCTGTTCTCAATTTGCAAGTAGAAATGAACAAATTTGAAATTTATTTATTAATTAGCGAATTTTAAGAAAACTAATTAAGATATTGATTGAAATTTTTAATCATAAGTAGAAACATTTTCGACATCCGATAATGCAATTTTTGTAAAATTCGGCCGGTAATTTTCCTTAATTTTTACAAAAAACTGCAAAAATATGGTGGTGTGTATGCATGTGTATGCACATGTGTGTATGCATGTATGCCCCCACATGTACACATACATGTGTGTATGCATGTATGCCCCCACATGTACACATACATGTGTGTATGCATGTATGCCCCCACATGTGCACATACATGTGTGTATGTATGTATGCCCACACATGTGCACATACATGTGTGTATGCATGTATGCCCCCACATGTACACATACATGTGTGTATGCATGTATGCCCCCACATGTACACATACATGTGTGTATGCATGTATGTGCATTTTACAACGTTAAAAAAATCCAAGAAAGTTTCAGACATGGATCGGCTTACATTAAACACTGAACTACAAAGATATTCGTTTCTCTGGCGATCCCTCCATATACTTTGCGAAAATGAAAGGAAATAATTGCCAATTTTTACTAATGAACAAATATAACTAATTAAGATATAGATTTGAATTTGAGGATGGGAAGGGGTGCCATCTGGCGGCTATTTTAGCGTTATGTTCTAACTATCAGAAAAATATAATTCTTTTTTTTTAATGATCCCGTTAATGTAGGGGAAGAGGATTTCCTTGAACAAATTATTCGTTATATTTGCGGGTATGGGTAGGTGGGGGGGGGGGAGGATGTGTTAAGGCCTTGCTCTGATTTGCACAAAACAAATTCCATTTAAGAAATTTAACATTTTTAGCTTCTCCCGTATCGTTTTATAAATGTTATATATAGAGAATACCGGAAATTTCAAATAACGATTTTCGTAAAAATTAAATTTATGTTCCTAATAAAAGTACACAACCCGTATTTACTTGATGCATACCAACAAACAAAGTAAATGAATTGTTGTTGAGCACTTGATCAAGCGCCCCCTGGCGGGAAACACTACAAGCTTTTTTTCTCTAACAGTGCTTTGTTATCTCGGGTTCTACGGGCCCGATCACGACGGGCTATGGTTAATTTGACTTTTCGATCGCGTTACAGACTTTAGTTTTACCTTCCACCGCCAGGGGCCCATAATTTTCTCGAGTTCTATGGTCCCGATTTCGACGGTAATTGGTTCATCCAACTCCCTTGATACAACAGGTACCCGTGTCGGATGTTCAAATCTAACAAATGGCGTACCCTGGTGTTAGAAAGTGGAACTAAATGATTTTGCTAGCGTGCACGTCACGCCTACTATATGGTACCGGAGGCAGCGGGGACACGTGTGGGAGTTTCGTTCGGAAGATGATTTATTTGAACAGAGTGACTTCCCTGTGAAAGATGGAACTAAAAGACTTTGCAGCGCATGCTCTTCATGCCTACTATACGGTGCCGCAGGCAAAGGGAACACGTGTCGGAGGTTCGTTTAGATGAGAATGCGCATCCTGTTGGCGGTAGGTGGAAACAGAGGATTTCCCGTCATGTGCGCAGCACTTTTAAATAAATGATTTCCCGAACGGCTGCAATAGGTAGCTTTTTGTATTGAAAGCTACCTAAAATATTTTAGAAGATAGAATATTTTAGTAATTTTCATTAAAGAATTTACATTTAAAAGGGAATACATATATAAATTTATATTTCAAGAAAAAAAAATTATTATAATAAATAAATGATTATAGATATAAGATATATACGTATATATCGTATATGTGATATTATTTATCTCTCTTTCTATATATGTATATCTGATATTATAGGACAAAGCGATTTTATATATATCACTCTATTTTGTATATGCATATACCTTTGTATAATAGGTGTGTGATATTTATTTCAAATTTGTCCTATAATATCAGACATGCATATATATAAAGAGAGATAAATAAAATCGCTTTGCTCTATAATATGAGACATGCGATATACATTTTATATATATATATATATATAGAGAGAGAGAGAGAGAGAGAGATAAAAAATTCGCTTTGACCTATAAAATCAGATATGCGATATACACGCATGTATATAGAGAGAGATAAACAAAATCGCTTTACTCTATAATATCTGACATGCAAGTATATAGAGAGATATAAATAAAACCGCTTTGTCTTATAATAAAAGTTCTTTTCCAAAAAAGCAAAGTCTGAAGCATAGTTGATTTAATGAAATTAGCCTACCTCTTCTTTAAATACTCTTTCGAAGGTACGCAATCATGATTCAGTGGTTAAGATAAAAAAAAACATTCAGTCATGATTAGATTTTGCTAGGGTTACAACCACGCAATCACTTTCAATTTATATTCTCACTACTATTTAAAACTGAAAAGCTTAAACTAATATCCAGTGATAGCAGCATTGAAAAATTCTACAAATTTCGGTACATGTGTTAAAGCATTGTGTACTAAAGAGGAATTCCTATTCGAAACACATTCTTTTTTGTATAGAACTAGTTTTTTTCCTGATTAAAAAAATTTAAAAGGGAATCTATTTCGTGAAAGAAGTATTCTTCGAGAATAAAAGATTATTTTACAATGTGTCTGAAATTTTTTATAATGAAACTTTATAATTATTTTGATTCCGTTATAAATTCTCTAAAACTTAATTTCATTCTTTAAAAAGTATTCTTCGAGGTGTTTTTAGAAGAAAAAATATTTATGAATGATACAACACGAGTCGAAAAAAGTGTGATTGTAATAGATAGTATTTATAAGAAAGTGAGAAAGTATCAGGGCACGGACAGCCCAATAGTTAGCGTATCAATAATAAAATAATAAATTCGAGCTCAAGTTCGCGTGCTCAAAACCGACGCAAACGAATGAAACTAAAAAGTCCTTATGAATAAGACATGTTGGCTTTCTGATTTTAAAAGTAATATAATTTTCCAGCGTACGCGCAATCACATCGATTTCAAGATCTTTACATTTTTCTAGCTTTGTTATAATATGATGACTATCATAATTTTTCAAGTTATGGAATATAACATGGATTGTTTTACATTGCTTATAGTTCAAGTTACATTCCACATGTGTAGCTCCTCTGTATACACCTTACAGGTGATTATGGTCACGTGTGCGTTTCTAACCTAATACTTTTTTACAAATTGAATACGGATCATATACAATTTTTAGTTTCGCAAACGTTTTATAGCATGGGTTATTGGCGAATCCTTAACAAAAAATTTGAATTTTATAATTATAGGTTATGTACATGGTTGAAAAATTATAAATTAGTATCGGTGATTGGTTATGAAATAGAATTTGTGATTAGCGAATTAATTTATTATAATTTTAGATAGTCACGTGACATACATTTAAAAAAATCCATATATGTTATGGTAATGATAAGCTACGTCTGCCGAAGGCAGTCTAGTTCACAGCGGATTCCGGGCTCTGGTTAGCCCATACGAGGTCAGGAACAATAAGGGCCGGTTTACCCGGACACCTCCAAGGTGGTGCTCTTTGGCCTGGGGAAAGACGGGGGCCGAATCCTACCCGCGCCTCTCACCCTAACCCAAATGAGTGAAGTTCAGCGGACGCTGCGACTTGCGGTGGAGCCCAAGTGCAGGACACCACCACCTGACACTTGGGCGGACGCAGAGACGACCCGACGGCTTTGTTGCCAGAACCTCATAAGAGGATCCGGGTTGTAGGCCATTGCCGAAACACCCCACGACCCATTACTGTAACCACGCCTTCAGATTATCAAATCCTAGGGAAGGAGGAAGCGACTAGTTCATCGGACGTGGCGAGCAGAAGGTGCTTCTTGCCAACCCGGGGTTTCGAAGAAAGTTAGTCCCTGACGCACAGACACGCCTTGGCTAAGGTTGTCCCCCACTAGAATAGCTTCCCGCGAGACAGAACCCCATAGGCGAAACTAGGACGTGGTCAAGCGACCCCATTCGAGGAGATCATACCCATATTTATATAACTACGACATTCATGCACTACTACATATATATAACTACGACATAAATGCACTACTACATATATACACTACTGCATGCAAAACATAACACAACACATAGAGATAAGGAAATCATACCTACCTGTTTACCTTACCTGTGGGTTCTCGAGTAGGACTCTTAACCCACTAATTATGCACCATGACCCCCAGCGCCGCAAATGCCGCGGGCTGGTTGATTTGCATTTAAACGTGGTCGGCGACCACGAAAAGCATTTGCGCTTCGGCCTGCCCTTCGACATCCCAGATTGCGGTCCAGTGTCCGAACAAGGAGGTCCTGGACTATGAGCCTCACTCCCTTGCGGCAATAACCGTCTAGACATAAGTCATGCAGCGTTCGAGTCCGGAAGTCACGAGGAAAGAATGTTTTTCTCTCGGACCACCAGAAGTTGCACTCGTACAGACAGTGTCTGACTGTGCTGACGCGCGTTCCGAAGAAATATACTGAGATGTTTCCGAAGAGGCGTCTTTGAAAGTCGCCGAAGGGGCCATGTCCCGTAAGGGCCTGGTTCACATAGAATTCTCCCTGCAGTCTGCGAATGCGGACCCGCGGCAAAACCTCATACGTCGCTCGAACGTGCTCAGAATCGGTCCATCTTTCTTGCCAAGATGCTACGGCCCGACCCAGAAGAATTTTCTTGGCCTGGCGGCGCGTTTTCCTGATCTCCACGTCGACAGTTTATCGTGTCGTGGCTGCCTTGGCCAACGCATTCGCACGTTCATTGTATACGTGACCGACGTGAGCACGAACCCAGCGAAGATGAGGCTCGACTCCAGTTTGCTTCACCAATTCCTTAATCTCAACAATTGCCTTGTGTTTTGGCACCAGGCTATTAAGCGCTTGGAGCACCGATCTCGAGTCTGAGTAGAGATCGAGGTCACTGAGACTCTCGGTCCAGCTCTGAACGTAGGTCGAGAGGTAAAACCCCTGCCAACACGTTTAGAGCATCCGCCGAAACCGTCTTGTAACACTTGGTAACGCACAGCAGTAGACCCCGCTGCGCGCTTAGTGACCGATTTTTTAACACTACTTTACCGTTGTACCAGACTAGTGCGTAGAGCATCTTGCGGAGGTGCGGCTTGATTCCCCAGCTCACTGCAGTAAGTCGGTTCATCTAGTGAAGTACCTTGAACGCCTTTTCCTGAACCTGATCCAGGTGGGGCATCCAACTAAGATGGCTGTCAATCGTAACCCTAAGTACTGTATGTTCCATCGATGTGCTACCTTGTGGCCTGCCATACGGATGGGCGTCGATGGCTGGTACTTGAAAGGTGCCCTTGGGAGGAACGATTGAGTGGCAGCACTTGGCGTAACTGAAAGTGAGGACGAAATCCATCGCCCAGCTGCGGATCTTCGAGAGAACCGGTCTGAGCACAGTCGCGAACCTCATGACCGCCTTTTGACGTGGTACCACAAAGACGTCATCAGCGAAGGTCTGGACAGCCCACTTCTCGTCAATTGGAACTGGCAAGCGATCCAAATCGTCCAAAAGGACGTTTGTTACAACCAGCCAGAGAGTCGGGCCGAGACACGACCCCTGAGGCACACCTACGTTGTAGTAGTGCTCCCGTCGTGGAGGATAATCGAACGATACCAGGGTAAGTTGTCGATCATCCCCAGGAGATACCTCAACGCCGTAGTCCTTCAAGCATTGGAGGACAGCGGCTCGCCGTACGCTGTTGAAAGCGCTCTTGATGTCTAACGTAAGCAGACATGTGTTAGCTTCACGTCTCTTTGATTCGGCTATGTAGTTCAACACCTTTCGTTGCGCCTCTACGGTACTGACATTCTTGCGAAAGCCGTACTGATGCGGGTGGATCTTACCGTTGGTCTCTAGATAGAGCGCCAATCTTGCTGCGCACAACTTGTCTAGAATCTTCCCGAGGGTCGGGAGTAAACAAATCGGACGGTAGGAATCTGGGTCGCTCGGTTCCTTGCCGGATTTGACAAAGTAAACAGCAACCACCCGCTTCCAAGTCCGCGGAAAACAAGACTTCCTCAAACAGTGGTTATACAAGGCCAGTAACCATTGAGGATGGAACTGGAGGACCTTACGGGCGATCTCTAAACTGATACCATCGTGGCCGGGTGCCTTGTTAGGCGGCAGCGATTCGACTGCAAGCTCCAGCTCTTCCAATGTGAACCAGT
Organism: Maratus michaelseni; assembly: GCA_963931845.1. Taxonomy (NCBI): domain Eukaryota; kingdom Metazoa; phylum Arthropoda; class Arachnida; order Araneae; family Salticidae; genus Maratus; species Maratus michaelseni. The sequence continues at coordinate 82,805,257 of OZ007589.1, forward strand.
CCGGTTCGCCGGTCCTAATGATTTCAACCCGCGAGGTTTCAGCGGCCTGTAGGAAATGGTGTCTAGCAAGTGCATCCTGAGATTTCTCCCAGGTGGAGACCTCCTCACCGGAGGGAAGGACCAGCAAAACGGACGCCTCCCGTCTCGACTTGCTCTTTACCACATCAACTACTTGGCCTGGCCTATCCGTGACAGGTCCTTCGGAAATAAATTTCCTGGACCAGGCACGTTTTGTGCGCAGGATCGACTTCTTGTATTCTGCTCGCTTACGCTTAAAGAGGGCGCCAAGTGTCGCTCTCCGAGTCGGCTCCAGATTATTCTGGTAGAGCCGCTTCAGCGTGCGCAAACGAGATCTGATGCTGGTCAACGCAGTTGTCCACCAACATGCACCCTTGCGACGAACAAGCTTTCGGCGTTTGTGCTTCTGACACAGCTTCACCAAAGTTGACATCAAGTGTTCAACACCCTCCTCCGGGGTGGCGAAATCGTACCATCTCAGATCCGCTGTCTGCAGATCACTGAGGAACTCATCCAAGACTAAGTCCCTTGGGAACCAACGTCTGTTGGTTCCTCTAGGTTGACCTCAGCCTGCCTTGATAGGTCCATAGCATGAGACGGTGGTCACTGAGTCTTTAGATGTCGGAGATCCTCCAATCCGCAATGCGACTGGCGCAGAAATGGACGAGAAGGACGTCGATCCAGCCTTTCCCTTGAAGGCCAAGGAATGTGGGAGGACCGTCCGGGTCGTTAACGATTTCAAGGTTTGAGTTCGAGGCGAAGGCAATCAGAGATCGCCCTCTGGGATCCGTGGGTCGCTGCCCCAAATCGTGGTCTTTGTATGGAATTCTCCAACCAGAACGACGTTGTCATTTGGGTATTGCATCAACAGCGTATCCAACGGTTCGAGAACGAGGTTGATATCTTCAGAAGGGACACAGTAACACGTTATTACCAGTACCCAACTGCTCGGCCACTTGCAGGGGATGGCCACCCCATCCGGGTGTCTCAAGACCGTGCAGAAGGACACTCGCTTGCTCACCCAGAAGGCCGCCCGAAAAAGGTTACCCGCTGAATGAACTTGCGCGTAGTCCCTAGGCGTACCGGTGACGGAGCCCTCGCCGACGTATGGTTCATTGAGTGAAACGATGTCTGTCTCTTGCGACAGAGTATCCTGATCCAGTTGGTTTGCGGCCGCCATAGCAAGGTGGCAATTAAGATGTGCGAAAGTCGGGTTTATCCCCATGATGACGCTTTTCTTAATTGTTCGACCTCCAACTTGTGGATTTCACACTCATTAGAACCTGCGGCATGACTGGTCGACAATTGCTTGCCGTTTGGTCTCGGTTCGTTCCTGGTTCTGCAGTTCGGGCAGCAGAGCGTGTCCGCACTGCATTCTGAGGTTGTGTGATCCGAGACGCCGTACCTCCCACACAGGGACACATTTCGGCACACCTTCTGTGTGTGGCCGTACTTCCAGCAACAATAGCAAATCAGAGGCCTCTGATTTGGCCGGAAGTCCACCTGTCACCAACACATACTCAATTTGCGAACCCGCTCCACACGCTCATATGAACTCTCATCAATCGCTATTACGTGATTACGACCGCGTTTCCCTGTGAACGAAGTTATGAGTTCAAGGGAAGCCCCTTGAAGAATCTCATTCTGCTCCACGATCGCAGGAATCACGTCGGCATTGGATAGATCCGAGTCCACACCGAAGACAATGATAAACGGGGTGCGTCGACGCGGTCTCGAAATCGATTGATCGCTCACTAGTTCCGTCTTCCCTATTTCGGCCTCCAGCCTCTCGAGATCTGCGGTGCTGTCTGTTATAATGACAATGCCTAAACCTGAGATATCCCGCACACCTCTGATTCTGATTTTGGCCTTGATAGGGTCGATTTCGCTAGTTACTTTTGTCCGAATGAAATTGGAGGAAACGTCAGAGTGTGTGGCCGGTGTTTTCGGCCACACTATGAGGGCTAGTTCCTCTTTAGGTTTGGCTTTGGCTTTTGGCCTCTGCTTCCCCTTCTGGGCGGATTCCTTTGGATGGGGATTCGCACCTGTTGGGCGTCCCGCCCGATCCATCTCCCGCTGTTTCTTCCTTGCATTCCTGGACACAACTTTGGACCAAGAGCCGTCCTCATCAGCCATTAATCCACCTAGCTGGGTTTCTGGAAGATCGTCTACGGAAGACGCGTCCGAATCATGAGATTGGACTTCGCTCTTCCTCAAATCTTTCTTACTTCCCTATCGATCGTCCTTAGAGCTCTAAGAGTTTTTCTTTTTCCTCTTTTTACGCAGCTTGCCAGCGCTCTTGGTCACTTTCCGTTTAATCCCCAGCTGAGGATCGTCGGGTTACCCGTCTTTGCGAGGCTTCACCTTGTTTCGAGAGGATTGATCAGAACCATTACGTCGCTCACTAGCACTCTGGGTTGCTTTCTGTTTACTCCCCTGCTGAGGAACTTCGGGCGACCCGTCTCCGTAAAGTTTCACTTTGTGTGTGCTTCAGACATGGGACGTGCCTGTCTTAGACCTCTCCGTCTGCACCAGAAACTTACGTTTTTATTTTTCCGTATTTTGATTCGGGTACGATTTACCGCCCGCTACGTCCTAATCTCCAGAAGGATTACGCTTAGTCTCTGGAGTTAGGCATCCTTGTGACCCTTCTTTCCTGAAATGTACTCGTGGGGCTTTGCTTCAGTCTGATTACCGTTATACTCGGCTGCCGTCGAGTCCTCCCGCGCACAATGTTATGTGTTATGGTAAAAGAAAGAACATATATCTTAAAGTCTGTATGAAAATAACTAAAAGTATGGATGCGTTTCTGTGGGTGGAAGTCTTTATATTATTAAAGATTTAACTTAAAATGCAATAATTTGTGTTTTCCTTTTTGCCTACCCCTACATAAAGAAAAATAACTTTAAAAAATATATTACTACTAACTTACTATATATCTACTTACCTCGAGTGCACCCTACAGCTAGGTCGTAAACTTGCTTTGGAAGAAATTAATTGAAATGTGTTCTTATCAGTGAATCTTATCTAAAGTGTTATCGCGATCAGTGATGTCGTCAAATCACGTGATCTTACTAATCTACCACGTGGTGGAAAATCCCTGACGTTAGAGACCATGTGACATACAGTCACTATGTATTATAAAAACAAATAATTTAAATTGTATTTTATTTTAAAAATCAATTAGACGAAACATGCTCATTTCAATTATACCTATACATTATGTCTACTACCATACCCCTTATAAATGACGTCACAGTATCCCATGGTCTTGCGATTTAAGCGAACACGTTACCGTTCACTCCTTTTAAGACAAGTGCCACAGAAGTTCAAATTTGGGTCAAGTCCAGTACATCATGGTTGAAATTTTAGGTAAGAAACGTTTATATATAAGTTTTAATATGGTAAAAATGTATTTTAAACATTTAAAACATTTTTTTAAATAATAGACAAACTAAATAGTAGAATACATATTTTATAAAAACAAAGTTAAAAGGTTTGTCAAGCAAGTTATTTATTTATCCTATTCATTAATCAAAAGAAATTTTTAACTCTCTGGCGACGAAGACGGCCCAAACGGCTTTGCATTCAGAGGACCAAGCCGGCGGCCCGATATTCCGAATAGATTCCTACCCCCTTTCATGTGAAGGGTGGGTAGGCTTTCAATCAATTTGCGCTGACAGTTTTATACGCCTCTCTACTTGCAGGAAAACTGTCATTCTTTCGTGCCCATTTTCCCTAGATAACAGGGAATTTTCCTGTAGAAAATTTTTATCAGCTAAATGTTTTAATATCGCTACAAATTATTCAAAAATACACAGATTTCTTAATTAATCAGACTTTCTAAAATTAATGTAATGTATTTATTAGATTAAGAACTGTGTGTGTGTTAATGTTATCAATACCTGTTCTTTTTTTTCTTGTCTATAATTCTATATATAAATTAATTAATGATATAAATTTTAATTTAAGGGGCATTCTTTGTATGTGTAAGTAGATTTTTCCATTAATTTTTTTTTTAAATATAAAATTGACACTATAAAATAGGCTTGATTTGAAAAGGCCATTATCATGGTCGTTATGAAGTCATTTTGGAACTACTATTTCAGGGACATAGTAATGTCAATTTTAGAATTAAAAAAAAAATCATTTCTATTCCTTATAAAAAAATTCCATAATTATAATATATAACATAATTTAAGCTAAAAATCAGAAATTAAAATAATAGAATATAATCTTTTTAAAAGCCAAAATTTATATTTTCTTAGAATGACCCATATACATATATAAGGGTGCGTTTTCAATAAGTGTCAAATTATATGCACTATGATTTATTAAATTTTAGGAAAAAGAAACACCTGGTTCCTCTAGAATTGAATGGCACGCATGAGAAATTGGGCAGCTAAATATCTCTAGATTAATCTTTATTACGCATGTTCATGCATAACTTTAAAATTGTTGCATTAGCACTAATAACATATGTTTTTTTTCCCCAGGACACCACACTATTTTGTTCCTGGCCAAAATCCCTCGTTAATTTATCTACAGATCATCGGTGCATGAATAGTGATAAGTGTCAGCGCCTATTCTAACTGATGGTGCCTAGTGCGGGGGCACTAACTGGACTTGCTCTGACTCTGACCAGAATTACCAGAAAATGAACCCATGCATTTATGCTATTACTTGTAAAACAAAAATAATTTTTTAAAGAAAAGAATTGTGACAATTGCAGATTTCTGCAAGTGGTTGGGTATAAATAGCAAATTTGCTATTTTAAACAATTTTTTTCCGGGTCATGAAATTCCCGAAACGTTTTAATGAGGGAGTATTTTGGGTAAATACATATTTTAATGTAAGGAGAGAGTTCTAAATGAGAAAATTACACGTGAAACAATTTTAAAATGTTAGCAACAATTTTCTACTCCATACTTTCATAGGTATCGGGCTCTATTGACACAATATTATTTCTGGCTCGGGCTCCGAAAAAAGGGCCCAAACTCATCTCTAATTTGTAACAGTCAGTTATCTGCATACTAAAATTCATAAAATGCATAAAATGTTAGTTTATGAGTTTTGTGTATTACATTATAATTTGTAATTAAAATAGTTATTATAATCATTACAGTTCTTTTAATACATAATAATAAAATAATTAATAATAAATTATTATTATTAAATAATTAATTATTAATAATTATAAACATTTATTATATACTGTCTTTTTTTATTATTGTAAGAAGTTGGAGTGGGCTTCTTTCTTTGATTATTACTATTAAAATATTCTTTAACATAGCAAATTGAGAAATACGATACTTTATGAATTCGTATTCTCTTAAGTTTTTAAATATTGTAATTATTCATTTATAAAATTTAAGAGATCAAGCACAAATGTTCATGTTTTTCTTTTCACGAAAATCATGCTTCAAATAAAACCCAAGAGGTGTAATTTTCCCACACATTTCGATAAGAAAACGTACTTTATCTCCCTAACTTTGTACGGAGAAATGCTCAGGGCGTCTTGTTTATTTTCACTTTCTCCTTTTATCAACGAACTTGTTTTATGTCCGCCGATTTGACCACACGCAGTGTGCAAGGCAGGAAGTCATTTCTAAATACCTATTGCTGGAATACAATAACCTTGCATAATCTGTTAATTCTCTGCTAAAGCCAAATACATATTTCAATCGTCTTAATGTGTGTACTGTGTCAACATGTCATAGCTGAACGTACAAAATTACTAAATATATCACAATTTTTTTTTTTAAAGAATTATGTCAGAAATATAAGTTTTATGTTATATGAATCTGTAAATTGATAGTTGAAATTTTTATGTGAGCTGCTTACGTGAAGATTGTCAGTGTTTTCATATATGCATTACTGAAATTCATTTTCAAAAGAAAATATAATTTTTGATAACTTGGAAGGAGAAAGAAGGTGATATTTTAAAATATTACACATAAAAAAAACAATCTTGTAAAAAAATAATTATTTTATTCTACTGGAACAAATTCGTATAGGATGTGATGCACATTTAATGATTATAAATATATTATATATTGTTTTCTGGCTTACGACTTGATAAAGAGCTTCCTTCAAGAAAATGTAAAAACTTCTTTTAATAAGAACAATCTCTAACACAGTGATTTTGAGAAATTTCGAATATATATATATATTTTTTAGTAATGCACTTAAATTGCCCAATGTTGAGAAATCTTGTCTTTAAATTACTTAGGATCTACATTTATCTTATAATAGAATATAATTAAGTGACACAACAAAATTATTTGAGTTTTTAATACTATGAAGCCATTAAAATGCAATGCAGAATTAACCGCCACTATATGATACCATATTCTGACTTTTTTCATAATACAGAAAATACTTTAATGGTAAAGTAATCTATTTAAAAAAATATTTGTCTGAACCGAGGATTAATGCATTCCAAAGATTGAAAATGCTTAAAATATCTAAAAAATCCGTTAAAATAAAATTATATGAAGCAGCCAAATAGTCAAAACGGAGGATGTTAATACAATTAATATATTTAATAACATTAATACTTAATATAATTTAAGGGTGAAGTAGTAATAAGGACTATTATATCTTTGTTGATGTCATTTTCTCAATGAAAATAAAAATAAACTTGTTTTTAATATGAATATAATGATATTTAAACGCCGTTAAAAGTACTTTTTCGAACAAAATTTACATCAATTTTAAAACAAAGCGTAGAGTTTAATTGACAAAATTTAAATATTTTTTTATAAATTTGACCACATAATTTTTGTAAAGACCTTACTCTACCAGCTTCAAAATTTTGAATTAAATTTCCAAAATACAAATGTTTTCATCAATGAAACTGGCATCAATAAAAATGTGAATTTTCATAGCAAAAACAAGAAACTAATTATTAAAAATGTATCAAAAGATCAACATGTAAATTTCGTAAACTTTTTTCAACTTACATTAAGTGTGATATGATTCATGTTGAAAATTAATATTTTTAATATGCTTAAAATTAATATATCTTCTCCACATATAGAGATAAATAAGATTTCTTTGCTTTTTTCTTTCATTTTTTTTTCTTTATTAATTTTTGTTTGTTTGTTTGTTTTTGTTTTTCAAAGTCGAAAGATCTCATGCAGTGTAAATTCAACGCACCTAATTATCATTTAGCATGTTCCCATTATTTGTGATAAACAAAAACTATATATTTTGATAAAAGAAAGAAAACTAATCTTGCATACATACGTATCAAAGTTTTAGACATGTTTTGATATTTTTTTTTATTTATCTTTTCCAATTTTTTTATTTTCTGCGTACTACTGAGAAGGGTCATATTAAAACATTTACAATTTTTTTTCCTTATGTTATTTTTAGGCTCTTTTTAAAACTTGTATTCTCAATTAACTACTATTTATTTTGATAACAGTGACACATGATGATTTTCCCTTGCGCGGGAAAGAATACCTTTCTCATTTTCCCTCTCAAGAGAGGCGGTGGATTTCTGCAAAGGAATCCCACCCACTGCCTTCGGCTAGAAAGAATGAAATGGGGGAAGGGACTTATCGCTGGTATTTGGGCCGTTTCTGGTCTTTTGAGGGTACACGAAAATTTTGCTCTTGGTTGTCAGAGAGTTAAGCCAGAATACTAAAAACCCAATTTAGTATAATTTTACTATACTTTACTATACAAGTTACAAAAAACATAAACGTGGAAATTAGTAAGCATTTTATTTAATTTTAAAACTATGGTGAATTCTACAGATATTCGATAAAATACCGTTTAACTATCAAAGTAATTGTATACCAAAGTACTTTCCAAGCCTTATTATAGATAATGACCGAATTTTTTGTGAAGGGGTTTTTATTCAAACAGGGGACTCCTGCGATTTTTTGTCAAGGGGTCTTTTTATTCAAATAGGGCACGTATCCCATTATTTTGTGAAGGACCCCTATAGTGTAATGTAGGTCCTCACTTCGAATGGGGAAAAAAGGGGGGAGGTTAATTAACTGATTTTATGAAAGGTTTCCGTAACGTGAATTCATTGGATTTTTTTTTAAGGACCCTAGGCCATTTATTCAAAAGGAGATCTCTCCAATTTTTGTGAAGGGGTTAATATCTATAACTTTTTCCAGTTTCTTTCGAAGCGTCCCTGTAACTTTTAACTATTTTAATTAACTAATGCACTATATGGTAAAATTATATTTTATTTACATATCATTTCGATAATTGTGGAAGATGATTCATAAACTATACCGATACGCATCATTTTTCGTTCTTGTTTACTTTCTTACTTACTATTTTATGTTAACATTTGAATTCTTCGTACCCTTTTTTTTACCTTTCATATCCATTTTCACCTCTCCAAACGTAAATTTAAACATTTGAAAGTAAAATCTAACTTGCACTAGATAGTAAAGTTATATTATTTACTTATTTCACATAAAATTCCGATTGCATTTGGAAAGTGTTTCATATACTATACTATGACGCATTTTTCGTTCTTATTTATTTATTGTTACTTACTATTATGCATTAACGTTAAAATTCTTCGTATACTTTTTGTGGGCACTCTGTATTTTTCGAAGTGCGTATTGTTAGCCTAAATTATATCGGAGGGCTATTGGGGGAAAAAAGGGGGGAAACTATTAAATTTAGTGCAGTATAATTCTTATGGGGGCCCTGTATTTTTAGCATAATGTGTATCGAATTCATTTAATTAAAACCCACCTCTTACCCCAAAATTTTTTAAGACCGATCAACTTTTAATTAGTATTTTTAATTTATTTCTTAATTACTATTTTTAATTTATTTCATAATTACTATTTTTAATTTATTTCTTAATTACTATTTTTAATTAATTTTTAAATACTATTTTTCATTCACTTCCACCATACTTCTACATACTCTAATACTCAAAGTGCATATTCTAGTTGAGAAAAAATAATCTCGCTTAAATTCTTAAGTTCCTTCATTAACATATCTCTTAATGAGTAATTTTAATTAGCATTTTTAATTTATTTTAAATACTATTTTGCATTCACTTCTACTACATAACTCTAATATTCATACTGCATACTCTTGTTCAAAAAAAAAAAAAATTGCTTCGAAAATTTCTAAGTCCCTCAATTAAAATTAAAATTAAATAAATTTCTATTTCGCTAAAATGAATCCGTTGAAACTCGCATCGTATTCTAGTAGATATTTCTCCGCGAAAAAAAAAATGCTTCAAAATTTTCTAAGTCCCCCAATTAAAATTAATTAAAAAAGAATCCGAAATAATCCCCTCGTCTTATAGTTGACGCCCCGATCCACCGCCCCACAGATCCCCGATCCCCCGCCCCACAGATCCCCGATCCCTTATCCCCAGATCACCTGCCGCACAGCTCCACAGGAGCCCTACTAACCTATGATTAATATGAAATTGTTAGTGATAGAAACTTGAAATTTTACATGTCTCTTACTTAAAAGACATAAATGCATCCACAGAAAAGTTTTTAAAAATTCAGAATTTTTTAACTCTGCAGGAACAAAATACATTCTAAAATTGTGATTTCTGCGATATAGTTGTAATAGAAGCTTGAAATTTGGCACGGCGATTACATTTAAGATGTAAATTCTCTTCAAGAACGGTTACAAAAAATTCGAAATTTCAAATAAAACATGAAATGAGCGAAAAACCTTCAATATATACTCTAAATTACCATTTATTTGGAATTAATTTTAGTTTTTCTCATTCATTTAAGTCTCATGTTCGTCTAATGCAGTATAAGAATGAAGTTTGCTCAAAATGTGACTTAATTAGTAATTTTTGAATTGTCTGTGGCAATAAAATTTCCTAATGAAAATCGACACACAAATACCACTTCACAATTACTTCAACAATTACGCGATCAAAGCCACATGTTTTGATAGTATATGATAATGCTTTAAAATCAATGGAAGTGCAAATAAATTAATTGTGAGCCACATGTAATGATATGTAAGAGTTCCTGTTCTGATAAACTTGACGTACTAAATTCATGTCCAGACATCCATAATCGTCCTCCTACTTTAATATATAGGGTATCTAACTATAAGTTGAAAGCTGATTATTTACCACCTAGATTTTTAGAATTACCCACTGTGAGTTGGTCCACAGAAATTTCCTCTCTGTCTAAATTTCGTCCGAATCATATAGCAGCTACATAAGTAAGTCACTATTGTTCGACCGTCGAGTCAGCAGATACGAAACATTTTCGGGGACAGGGGGCGGAGACTAAGATAGCAAAACTCGACCACTTCGTTTCGCAATCTATGGACACTTAAAAAAATATATTATATCGGTTGACGACGGGTGGAAGGAAGGGGAAAGGACACCTAACCGCTCCCCCGCTCAATCCGACTTCGATAAAAACTGGCATAGTTTTAAATTTTCATTCTCCAATTTCGCATTCAGTGAGGTTACTGGTAAATGCGCATGACTCGAGCAGAATTATTTTTTATCCGGGTTGTTTTAGCTAAGCACATATATACTATACTCTGTTCTCCATTGAACACTTAATGTATAGAATTTATACTCATTTTACAAGGCTAAACAAACAAACAAGCGTAAAAAAGGTATAGCGTAAAATGTAACTTAATGTATATGTTCGTCGTGTTGGAAAGTGTGTAATAATCTATGTGTGAGGCATGACTTTATGATTTTTTTTGACTATCTGTCCATTCGTGCTCTAACTTTCGGGAAAATATTGACAAATAAAAACCACAAAATTGATATATGTCATTAAGGTAGCTTTCAAATTCCTTGCTCAACAGTGTGGAACTTTCTGAGACATTTTCTAACTCATATATAAATTTAAAGGTATGAAATTGGCAAGCCTGATTATTGAAGGGATTTGCAATTGAATAGCGTTTGGCAAATAAATTACCTATCGAGTGATAAGCAATTGTTTTCACGTTTCAAGTATTTCCCTTTTCTCGCGCTTCCGTGTAGGGAATTCGGTTTAAACGCCGACTTTGACAGCATTTCAAGAAAGTTCTTCTGTCTTTACCAAAAAAAGGGAAAACGTCTTTTGATTACATAGTTTCTGAATAACAACACCTGCCAATTTCATGCGTTTCAGGACAAAAATGATTTCAGAAATATGTCAGTAAGTACATCCCTTTGATTTGAGAAGGGTAGTAAGAAATACTATACAGTATGTTCCTTTTTTAAAAAAATGCTATATCTGGCATTTATAGTTTTTACATGGGATACACAAAAGAATTTGGATACATTACGGTCTAGTGGCAGAATTTATTTGAAGTACATTTTGATCATGTTTTTCTCGAACAAATTAAAATAAATTTACTTAATCTTTAGTATTTAATGAAAGTACAGAATATATTTCGAAAAACTGAAGGTGGATAAATGCAATAAGTAAAAATAGTTGGAAAGTGTTTTATAATCTGTGCAATCGACATTATTTTTCGTTATTGTTTTGTTCGTATGTGCTATCAACAGGAATTAGGCACAGATGGAAAATCAGCAATAATATATATAGTTTTTCATTTGAAAATAATTTCTAGCCATCTTACTATAACTTATTTTAAAATGGGAAAAAATGATTAAAAAAAATACTTTTTGCATTACAAATTTGAATAGATATATTGTATTCAATACATTGAAACATAATACATATATTATATATAACAAAATTCAATTATGTATTGTTATTAAATGTAACAATGCATAATTCAAACAATATTTATATTGTTTCAATTATGTATATATATGTATCTAATTGGTGTGTTATAATCTGAATGACGTCTACGGATTTCTGTAAAAGGGGATACATATACAGGGGTCGGATATCCAACTCTCGACGAGCGTGAAAATGTTCTAGCACTGGATATGTGTCCCCTCTGCTGTGGCATCAAGATGACGTATGGGGGTAGATATACAGGGGTCGGATATCCAATGCTCTACTCAAAAGTAAAACGTCCAAGCATCGGATATGTTACCCCTTGATAAATATCCCCTTCTGCTATGACGTCAAGATTACGTACGGAGGCATACAGGGGACGGTTATCCAGGTCTCGACGAAAATAACACGAACTAGTTTTTGATATATGGCCCCTTCTGATATGGGGGCAGATATACTGGGGTCGGATATCCGACTCTTGAAGAAAGTGAACCTGGATATGTATCCCCTTCTGCTGTGACGTATGGGGGCAGATATACTGGGGATAGATATCAGCGTCCCCACCACAAGAGAGCAAGAACAGCAGCCATGTCAACAAATCTATGGTTAGGTAGATCACAGCCATGCTGTTATTAGGCGATTTCCGCCCCGCACCCATGTACTATCCCGTCAAGCTAGGCATTCATGCCGGGCAGGTAAGGGGCTTGGTTAGCGGTATTAAAAAAAAAAAAAAACTATTGATAGAAATATCCGTTTTGCTTCAAATTTTGCTTATAGGTTCATTGTGATATGGCGCTTCCCTGAGTAGTATTGGGAGTTCATTGGTTAAGTATAAAGGGGCAAACGGGGGCTAATACCCCCCTTAACTTATGTAAATGTGTTTTCTTGCAGAATTATGAGATTTGCTTTAAATTTTTTATATAGGTTCGTTGTGATAAGGCGCTTCCTTGATTATTATTGGGGGTTCATTGGTTAAATATAAAGGGACGAACGGGAGACTAATACCTCCTTAATTTAGATAAATGGGTTTTTCATGCAGAATTATCCTATTTGCTTCAAATTTTGTATATAGGTTTATTGTGATAATGTGCTTCCCTCATTAGTTTTGGGGTTCAATCGTTAAATATAAAGGGTAGGAACGCATTGCTAATCCCACCTTAATTTAGATAAATGGGTTTTTCATGCAGAATTATCCGATTTGCTTCAAATTTTGTATATAGGTTCATTGTGATAAGGCGCTTCTCTGATTAGTTTTGGGGGTTCATTGGTTAAGTATAAAGGTATGAACGGAGGGATTAACTCCCCATTTATTTATTGTCGATTTTTTTTTATTTTTCGAGGGGCATTATTCTTTGAAATAAGAGTATAATATACAATTAGTGTGAATAGTCTTTGAGCTCAATGTCATCAGTTTAACTGAGCACTTTTCTTTTTATTATCAAATACACTAGATGGCCATAATTGACGGGGACTTTCAGTTTTAGACATTTTTTCGAATATTTTAAAATATACATGTTAGATTCTTTTGGAATTTTAGGATTAAAAAGAACAGGTTAGACTTCATATTTATCAACGTCGATTTGATAAGGAGGACAATTAGGGGACCAACAAAAAATTAAAGAAAAAATAATATTTGGGATCACCTTGTAAAATAAAATGCACGAAATGATCTATCGCTACAGAATATACATAGGCAGACATTGTGTAATATGTGTATTCATTTGTGTAAGAATAGCATGCATATTAACAGAGATATAGCGATTTATTTAAAAAAAAAATCTTGCATGTTTTTTGCTTATAAAATACAGGGTTTTTAACCACATTTAACGTCAGTTTCAGAAAAATTGACGAAATGTAGTAGAAATCATATAGTGTAATTGAAATATAAATATATTAAATTTTTAAGGAAATATGGACAGTCGTATAAAATAATTTTTATCTGCGCATGCGCGAACGATAAAAAGGAACTTTTTGCATAATTTAATAGACAACTCTATGGAGCATCTTATTAAAAAAAATCAGTCAAATATCGTTAAATTTCAGAGAGATATCGGCGTTAGAGTAAGCTGTTGTTTAGTTTCTGACTAAAACTCGTTGAATGATAAGTGATTGTCCACAAATTGTTATTTTAAAGTTATCTGGCAGCGTTCGGAGCAAATTTTTAGAAAAAAACTATTTAATTATAACTTACGCTTATGTTTAGGAAGATATTTATTCTAAACTACGATGAAAAAGAAAATACAGTCCATACATTGATTACATTTAGGTAAATTGAGGAGTTTATGGTAAAATTTTGTGAAATTTAGCCCAATACGCAAAACACTCTACAATAAATTCTATCGCATATTTATGTATTTTCTGTATACACGCAATTTGTATGCCAGTAAGGAAGATAATAAACTAAAATCTAAGATATATTATATATTTTTCATAAGCTATGAGTCAATAACTTGCAATTTAATTTTGATAGTGATATTTCAATAGCTTTTTGAGAAATTACATTTTGCGTATTAGTCCAGTCAAATTAGGCAAGTTTGCCAAAATAAATGGAAAGGAGATAAAAATTGGTACAGTTGTTCATTGATGGCTACGGATGACTATGTAAAAACTCCTGATGGATAGGAGGTGAACGAGGGAGGGAGAGGGGGACAAAATACTTTTTTAATTTTTTACAAATATCTCAGAAACTGTCGGTTTTCATGAAAAAAATTACTCTGACATAAATTAAAGAACACAAAATTCCCTACAAATGACAGGTATTTACAGTAGACCCTCGGTTATTCGTCATTCAGGAAACCTGAGCCTTGACGAATTTTCCGAAAAAAATCACTTTAATTTCATATTTATTTCTTTAATGTCTATTAAAATTTATTAAATATTGTTGCAAAAAAAGGAAAACAGTAACTACTCCAATACTGCAATATTGCATGAAATAATGCCAGGTAAGTTGTGTATGAAAGCTAAATATTTATCATTAATGAAATATTTATTAATGTGAAATATTATAATTGCGAATATCAAACATGGAGAAAACTAAAAGTAATTACATATTAATTTACAATTAAGTAAATATTATGTAATTATGAAAGAGGATGGATCGTTAGGATTCATAATCATCACCTCATCTTCTTCCTTGTCCTGTTGTTATCACCCTGATACTGAAGACAAATATTTATATTTATCATTTATAAAATGTTATTTCACATGAAATTTTATAAGCGCGACAAAACGTAATTGAGAACAATGAAAGTACTAATTTATCATTAAGCTAGAAGAAGATATTTCAATGGCTGTTGTTACGATTAGGGTATCTGCATCGCCAGTACTCTCTCGGCAAGATATTCCATTCTCCTTCAATTTGGAAGAAAGAACAGCAATTAATTTTGTTTTGTTCTTTTCATTTGAAAGGAAGCTTTCTTGCTTGACGGAAACCTCTGTGTCCCCGTTGAAATTACTATCAACGGACTTCTTCATTGCACATCTTCGGTTTTGCTCTGCTGATTTCGTGCTATTGGCAATGTCGGAGTAGCCATCAAAAACCACTATACAGCTTTTTCCTTTATAATGTGTAGAGATATATTTGTTGTAACATTCACAATTTGAAGTAAAAGTAGAACCTCTTGACCAAGGGACTTTGTGAAGAAAGAAACCACCATCCATAATAATACCACAGTTTTGGAAATCAATGGGTTGTTTCAATAGTAACTTTGATGTAATAAATTAGATGATATTCTGGCTTGACTAATGTTGTTTCCAGATATTTTTAGTCCTTAATTTTCCTTTAGACAATTAAACCTGAGTCTAAAAATTAATAGATATTGTCAAAAAATATTAGACCGCAGTGCGAAATTTTTGCACGGATCCATTGGTATTTAATAAATGTGAATATCCATATACTTAAAGCTAACCTGCTTTTTAGTTTTTCGTGCAAAAATGCTATTTATACGCATGCGCGAGCATTCAGCTAATCAGCTAGAGGCTTTTACTATCTTCAGACGCGATGTTCCAGCCAATGAGGTGAAGGCTTTTTCCTCTCTCTAGAAGCGTATGTGTTCCATTTGGTTGTTCGGTTGTTGAAACTTTATAGATTTCTTTTATTAAGGTATTTTTTCATTTTACCGTATTTATTTTCTTTTTAAGTCGTATGTATTTTAGTACTTTGAATTTTTTATAACTAACCCTTTTTTTTGAGAGAGAGAGAGATTTCGTGGCACGAAATTTCGCGAATCGTTTCCGATGTAAACAAACTAATTTTAAACTTTTAATATGTAATTCTGTGTGATATGATTAAATTCAGGTTTTCTCAGCGACGATCACAGTATTTTTACCAAATAATTTTTGTATTAATCAAGCTTTTTTGGTTATTAAGCATAGCTAAACACGAAAGAAAACTTTGTTATTTTAAGATTTTGATGTGAATTATTTGCGTACATTTATAAGACGAGTTTCACTGAATAATTCAAGAAAAAAAAAATCTCATCATTATACATATTTAGTTTTGCATTATTAATTATTTACTTGGCCTTTACTTTTAATATTTCAAACTTACAGCTGAATGTAACTATTAAAACATTTGAAATACTGTATTCGTAAAATGAAATTTCAGCTTAAACACTCGACAATTACTTTTAGTTATGCATTATTAATTATTTACTTGGCCTTTACTTTTAATATTTCAAACTTACAGTTGAATGTAACTATTAAAACATTTGAAATACTGTATTCGTAAAATGAAATTTCAGCTTAAACACTCGACAATTACTTTTACTTATGCATTATTAATTATTTACTTGGCCTTTACTTTTAATATTTCAAACTTACAGCTGAATGTAACTATTAAAACATTTGAAATACTGTATTCGTAAAATGAAATTAGTTTAAACACTCGACAATTACTTTTAGTTATGCATTATTAATTATTTACTTGGCCTTTACTTTTAATATTTCAAATTTACAGCTGAATGTAACTATTAAAACATTTGAAATACTGTATTCGTAAAATGAAATTTCAGCTTAAACACTCGACAATTACTTTTAGTTATGCATTATTAATTATTTACTTGGCCTTTACTTTTAATATTTCAAACTTACAGTTGAATGTAACTATTAAAACATATGAAATACTGTATTCGTAAAATGAAATTTCAGCTTAAACACTCGACAATTACTTTTACTTATGCATTATTAATTATTTACTTGGCCTTTACTTTTAATATTTCAAACTTACAGCTGAATGTAACTATTGAAACATTTGAAATACTGTATTCGTAAAATGAAATTAGTTTAAACACTCGACAATTACTTTTAGTTATGCATTATTAATTATTTACTTGGCCTTTACTTTTAATATTTCAAACTTACAGTTGAATGTAACTATTAAAACATTTGAAATACTGTATTCGTAAAATGAAATTTCAGCTTAAACACTCGACAATTACTTTTAGTTATGCATTATTAATTATTTACTTGGCCTTTACTTTTAATATTTCAAACTTACAGCTAAATGTAATTATTAAAACATTTGAAATACTGTATTCGTAAAATGAAATTTCAGCTTAAACACTCGACAATTACTTTTAGGTTAAATTCAGGTTTTCTCAGTGACGATCACAGTATTTTTACCAAATAATTAAAAGTACTACATGCATGCATCTATCTATCTATATTAGAAATTGTGCAGGTTTCTGGTCACTGTTTTGTTTACATATTTTAAACAAAAATTTCAATTTAATAATGCACTGAAAATTATAATGAATGCTTACAATTAAACACAACAACACAAAACAAAAAATTTCACAAAAACACATTATTTCCCCGATATTTTCCCACAACTAATCAATAAATTTCATGATATTTTATTGCGATTTTAAACCATGAACTTTAGTACTTTTCTGTTATACGGACACTATGCCAAAATGTATGTATGTATGTAAATGTATGTATGTATGTTTGGCGACAATGGTGTACGTATAACGGAAAAGTGCCTGAATTATTATTTATATATATATATATAAAATATAAACATAATTGGCGACACAGCAAGTTTTCTGGATTTCTCCCTGTCTCTCTAACCACATTGTTAACAAAACAAAAAATTCACGAAAAACACATTATTTTCCCACAACTAATCAATAAATTTCATGATATTTTATTGTGATTTTAAACCATGAACTTTAGTACTTTTCTGTTATACGGATACTATGCCAAAATGTATGTATGTATGTATGTTTGGCGACAATGGTGTCCGTATAACGGAAAAGTGCCTGAATTATTTTTTTTTTATATATATATAAAATATAAACATAATTGGCGACACAGCAAGTTTTCTGGATGTGAAAGGCGGAGATGAATTTCATTCATTCAATGACCGTTTTAAAAGTTTCAAGTTTGGATTGAGTGCACCTGAACATAAAAACCGATACCTATTTCTATGTTCATGATTGAGTTATTTGGATATCTTTTCGTATAGCACAGAAAATCATTTCTCCAGCTTTCGTAATACAGATAAATTCTGGTGTATTTTTTTTTCTTCTTTTTATATCATAAGTACTTTTCTACTTTAAATTTTTTAATTGTCGAGTTTCTAAGCTGAAATTTCATTTTTCGAATGCAGTATTTCAAATGTTTTAATAATTACATTCAGCTGTAAGTTTGAAATATTTAAAATATTAAAAGTAAAGGTCAAGTAAATAATTAATAATGCATAACTAAATATGTATAATGATCAGAATGACATATTAAAATGTGTACAGAATGACATGAAAATTTTAAAAAACTGAAATTTTGCACTTGCAACTTAATTGTAAATTTCATTGTTTACATTGGAAACGATTTGTGGATTTTAAGAATTTGCTGAACTTTGTGTCACCAAATTACTAAATCTCTCTCTCTCACTCTCCAAAAAAAAAAAAGGGTTAGTTTAAAAAAATTCAAAGTAGCAAAATACATACAACACAAAAAGAAAATAAATACGGTAAAATGAAAAAATTACTTTAATAATAGAAATCCATAATTTTTCAACAACGACATCAAACGAACGTATCTCATCTTTCGTTTGTGATAAGGAACGCTCCTTTGGCCCCCTCCACTCATTGGCTGAATTGTAAAGGGCAAAATTGGGGGACAAAATGACTACAGCATTTCTGAGAAAAGAAAAAATCAGAAAATTCACAGAAAATAATTATTTTTGTTGCAAGTTGGGTTAACTGTCTTTATGGTTCGAGTCGATTTCAGACTGAGTGTAGATTTCTGCAAGTTGGATTTGGGTTAACCCGATTTTTCAAAAGTTAATTCAAGTTCAGTATATTATTTCAGATTAAAACTATACCTATCAGGGCTTGAATTTCAGGGCGGGATTCGCACGGAAAATTTTGAAATCCCGCCCAAAAAAGATCATGAGCGGGAGCCTACCGCCCAAAAAATTTCAGCATTTTTGGAGAAATTTGCATTATTTAATTTACCTGCAACCGAACGATAAATTTCGTGATTTTTTTCCCCGCAACCGATTGACGGACTTTGTGTTTTTTCCGCGACTGATCGACGAACTTTGTGGTTTTTTCTGTGACAGATCAACGAACTTTGATTTTTTTTCTGCGACAGATCGACGAACATTGCGTTTTTTAAGCGACTGATCGACGAACCTTGCGTTTTTTGGGGACATATCGACGAACTTTGTGTTTATTCTGCAATCGATCGACGAAATTTGCTTTTTTCCCACGACTGATCAACGAACTTTGCGTTTTTTGGTGACAGATCGACGAACTTAGCATTTTTTCCGCGACAGATTAATGAACTTTGTGTCTTTTCCACGATCGATCGGTGAATCTCAATCAAGTAAAATCTAAAGTCAGAAATTTATTTAACAACCTAATTGTTAAGGGTCCCTAACACATTTAATGGAACTTGAAAAATACACTGCATATATAAAACTTAACTTTCTTCCCTTTTTTATAATAAAAATAAACATTTTACATAATCATTCTCAGTTGACTTAATTTTTTTCAATGGTATTTTGTCATGTCTGCATTAATGTAATTCTTTAAATAGCACGTAAAAGAATAGTGGGGTTTAAAGATTTTTTTTCTCCCTCCCAAACATTACAACTCCCCTCCATTTAAAAATGTTGGTAGGGAGACTCCCGTCTTTGGAAAAATTGAATTTCAAGCCCTGCCTATAATATGTTTGTGTGTATTGAGGTTTGTATAGATGTTTGTGTGTGTGCTGTTTTTAATACAGACAGTTTCATTTTTCACACGAACCTTTCAAAAAATTCACATTCTTTGCGCAATTCTTTAACAAAATTCGCATTTTTTTTCATGATTCTTTAATGAAATTCGCATTTTTTTCTGTATCTTTTTTTTGTCGAGATTCATAATTTTTTCAGCTATCCTATGACGTAATTCGTGGTTTTTTTTCAGTGATAATTTGACGAAATTTGTGTTTTTTCTGCGATTTTTTTTTTCGCGAAATTTGCGTTATTTTCCACGATTCTTTTATGAAATTCGCATTTTTCTCGCGATACTTTAACGAAATGTGCGTTTTCCAGCGATTTTTTGATAAAATACATTTTATTCCGCAATTTTTAGAGAAAGTTTGGCAAGAAAGGGCTATCTTTGGGTGAAATTTCCTGTTTTGCGATTCTTTGACAAAATTTGCTCATCTTTTGTGTAAATCGCGTTTTTCTGTGGCCTTTTAACGAAATTCACGTTTTACATGATCCTTTGATGAAATTAGTGTTTTTCCCGTGATCATTTGACGAAATCTAGGATTTTTTTCCCGCGAAGATTGATTATATGTTTTTAGTCTGCAGGTGCCCTAAAAAGTTTGTGACGCCTGTCGCTGCATTGCACGCATTCTGCCACGGTGTATCAAACAAACAAAATTCATCCTAAAGAATTATTGTTTCGTTTCTGGAAATGAACAACCGTCAACTCATTGGCTGAATTATAAAGGGTGAAATGTGTAGGCACTGAGTATCATCTATACTATTAATGTCGGTAAACGTCTGTCTGTGTGAGTGTTGTTGTGTCTGGCGTCTGTAAGCACAAAACTCTGCATGCAGACGACAGACATAAGTGCTTTTGGTATAAAAAAATTTGTAAGTGGAGTTTTTAAAATTCACAACATTTTGCGGGAGAAGAGGGGTGCGAACGAATTTAAAAAATGAGTCCGCATCAATAATTATGGCGGCGGGGGGGGAGTATGTTTTGCCTACACGGGGCGGAGACTTTTCTTTGTTGACACCACTCATATGATATATCGTTCGAAAGGCCTGTGACTGCCTTTTCATGTTATGCATCTGTGTGGTCCATCCCCCTCCCCCCCCCCGCCAATTGGGACACTTTTCTAAATTTTGCACATACCACTCATGTTATATATCGTTAAAAAGGTCTGTGACCGCTTAATCATATTATGCATCTCCGGTGTCCATTCCCCCACTTTGCCCCCCCCCCCCAAGGGGGTACTTTTTGTAAATTTTGCACAATCCCTTCATGTTACGTATTGTTGGAAAGGTCTTTGACTGCTTATTCATGTTATGCATCTCTGGGGTCCATCCCGCCACTTCCCCCCCCCCCCTTAAGGGGGGCAATTTTCTAAATTTTGTTGACACCCCTCATGTCATATATCGTTGGAAAGGTCTGTGACTGCTTAATCATATGCATATCTCCAATGTCCATTTCCCCACTTTGCCCCTCCTCCCCAAAGGGGGTACTTTTCTAAATTTTGCAGACAACCCTCATGTCATATATCGTTGGAAAGGTCTGTGACTGCTTAATCATATGCATATCTCTGATGTCCATCTCCCCGCTTTGCCCCACCCCCCACACCCAAAGAGGTACTTTTCTAAATTTTGCACACAACCCTCATGTTATATATCGTTGGAAAGGTCTGTGACCACCACTTAATCATATTATGCATGTTCCGTGTCCATCCCCTACTTTACCCCCCCCCAAGGGGGTACTTTTTAAAATTTTGCACACACCCCTCATGTTACATATTGTTTGAAAGGTCTTTGACTGCTTATTCATGTTATGCATCTCCTTGGTCCATCCCGCCATTTCCCCCTCCCCAAGGGGGCACTTACCATTTACTTGCACAACAGCGCTAAATGTGTCAGATGAAAGAAATTCCGCGAGTACATGTGCCAGTGAAACTTAGCCAATTGCTGTTCTTCAACCTAGCTTTAATTCAAAGTGGGTTTTTTATTTATTTGAATTATTCTGCAAAAGTTTCAAACATTTTAAAGCAGCTATGAATTTTATTTTTATGGTACTATCAAGTTTTTTGCCGTCAAATTTTGACGGGTTCCATCTAGTATATTAACTAAATAAATGTGAAATTAAAGTGATTTTTTTTTGCGGAAAATCCGTCAAGACTCTGATCTCGTGACTGACGGATAGTCGAGGTTACACTGTATATACCTGTCATTTGTAGAGAATTTAACGTTCTTTAATTTATGTCAGAGTAATTTTTTCATGAAAACCTACACTTTCTGAGATATTTGTATAAAACATAAAAAAAGTACTTTAGATTGCCCCCTCCCCTCGCTCACTTCTATCCTTCAGAACTTTTTACAAAGTCATCAGTAGCCATCAATGAATAACCGTACCAATTTTTTTATCTCTGTAGCATTTATTATGGCGACATTAAGTAAATAAATTTTAAATTAAAGTGATTTTTTGCGGAAAACCCGTCAAAGCTCCGGGCTCCTGACTGACGGATAATCGAGATTCCACTGTATATACCTGTCATTGTAGAGAATTTTATGTTCTTTAACTTATGTAAGTGTAATTTTTTCATGAATACCAACAGTTTTGGAGGTATTTGGAAAAAATCTAAAAAAGTATTGTATTTTACCCCCCACTCCCTCCCCTAGTTCACCTCCTATCCATCAGGACTTTTTACATAGTCATCAGTAGCCATTACTGAACATGAACAACTGTACCAATTTTTATCTCTGTAGCATTTATTATGGTGACATTAAGTAAATAAAATTGAAATAAAATTGAATTTTTTGCGGAAAATCCATAAAAGCTCCGGTTTTCTTGCTAATGGATAATCGAGGCTCCACTGTATGTAACTGTCATTTGTAGAGAATTTTATGTTCTTTAATTTATATCGGAGTAATTTTTTTCATGAAAACCAACAGTTTCTGAGATTTTTGTAAAAAACTAAAAAAAGTAATTTATTTAAACCCCCCAGCTCACCTCCTATCCATCAGGACATTTTGCATAGTCATCAGTAGCAATCAATCAACAACTGTACCAATTTTTATCTCCTTAGAATTTATTATGGCAAACTTTCCTAATTTGACTGGACTAATACACAAAACGTAATTTCTCAAAAAGCTATTGAAATATCACTATAAAAATTAAATTGCAAGTTATTGACTCATAACTTATGAAAAATATATAATATATCTTAGATTTTAGTTTATCATCTTCACTAATGGCATACAAATTACGTGTATATAGAAAATACATACATATGCGATAGAATTTACTGTAGAGTGTTCTGCGTATTGGGCTAAATTTCACAAAATTTTACCATAAACACCTCAATTCACCTATGTGTAATCAATGTATGCACTATAATTTCCTTTGCATCATAGTTTAGAGTCAAAATCTTCCTAAACATAAGCGTAAATTATAATTAAATATTTTTTCCCAAAAAATTGCTCCGAACTCTGCCAGATAACTTAAAAATAACAATTTGTGGACAGACAATCCCTTATCATTCAACGAGTTTTAGTTAGAAACTAAAAAACATCTCACTCTAACGCCGATATATCTCTGAATTTTTACGATATTTGACTGATTTTTTTAATAAGTTGCTCCATAGAGTTGACTATTAAATTATGCAAAAAGTTCCTTGTTATTGTTCGCGCATGCGCAGAAAAAATTATTTTATACAACTTCCCATATTTTCTTAAATATTTAATATATTTATATTTCAATTGCACTATATGATTTTTACTACATTTTGTCAATTTTTCTGAAACTGACGTTAAATGCGATGAAAAACCCTGCATTTTATAAGAAGAAAAACATGCAAGATTTTTTTTTAATTAAAAAAAAATCGCTATATCTCTATTAATATGCATGCTATTCTTACACAAATGAATACACGTATTACACGATGTCTGCCTATGTATATTCTGTAGCGATAGATTATTTCGTGCATTTTATTTTACAGGGTGATCCCAAGTATTATTTTTTTTCTTTAATTTTTTGTTGGTCCCCTAATTCTCCTCCTTATCAAATCGACGTTGATAAATATGAAGTCAAACCTGTTCCTTTCAATCGTAAAATTCTAAAAGAATCTGACATGTATATTTTAAAATATTCGAAAAAATGTCTAAAACTGAAAGTTCCCGTGAATTATGGCCATCTAGTGTATGTTTACTATCAAAATTTTGATCTGAGAAATAATATGGTTATTTTTGTATCATTTATATTTTGTATTTAAATATTGGAATTTAAGGTTAAAACTAATAATTAAATATTTATTAAATTCTATTTTGTAATAATAAATCTTTCAAAAGATTGAATATTCAAATTATCTTAACCCAGCAGAAGTCGCATGTCGCTCTTTTCCCCGCCGAAATTGGTTAACTTCCTTTACCTCATTTACCCTTAAAGCTATAATAATGAAATGTAGAGTAACTGACCTTGACTGTTGGTTCTTTTGTGTACTAAATTTGCAAGTCATTCCTGCGTTTTCTGAGCATTTTATTGCATTCTAAAGTTGAGATCGGTCTAGAAGACCGCGGCGCGACTACTCCGAACTGGTTGTACATATGTATCCGCGACTACTCCTCAACGCGATAACTATTGATAGAAATATCCGTTTTGCTTCAAATTTTGTTTATAGGTTCATTGTGATATGGTGCTTCCCTAATTAGTTTTGGGGGTTCATTGGTTAAGTATAAAGGAGGAAACGGGGGCTAATACCCCCTTAACTTATGTAAATGTGTTGGCATGCAGATCCATGAGATTTGCTTCAAATTTTTTATATAGATGAATTGTTATAAGGCGCTTCCCTGATTAGTCTTGGGGGTTCATTGGTTATGTATAAAGAGACGAACGGGAGACTAATACCCCCTTAATTTAGATAAATGGGTTTTTCATGCAGAATTATCTTATTTGCTTCAAATTTTGTATATAGGTTTATTGTGATAATGCGCGTCCCTTGATGCGATTTTTTTCCCTCACATTTCTTCATTCCTGTTTTCGCAAATTTCTTGGCAGGAAGGTTTCTCGGAAGGGTGGGAATCTCGTTTGCTCTTTCATTCCTATTTTTCTGCTATTTTGAGCATACAGCATTTTATTATTTGTAGAATGTCTTGTAAAAATTTTTTTAACTGCTCAGGCGGCTTCCAAACTTCATACGTATGAAGATTGTAGCAAGACGTGTGACTCAAGAATCCTGTCCCATCCTGAAATAAGTAATAAATGGCCATTCATAAATTTTCATTTTAAAAAAGGCACTGAAGCATAAAATATATAAAGTTGCCCCCCTCACACACACCCCCCCACACACACACACATAAAAGCTGCAGCCTTTAAATTCATAATCTCAGAGTAAGGACTTTTATCTTCATATTTATTATATATATATATATATATATATATATATATATAAAGATTTCCTTTCTGGTGAACTTTTTTAGTTTGCAAATTACATATTTACAAACGTGACAAAATAAAAATAATTAATGAAGAGTATGTTTTTATGGAATGAAATTTTATAAAAAAATCGCTATATCTCTATTAATATGCATGCTATTCTTGTGAAGGGGGTCCCTTTTTATTAGGAGGAATTTTGTGACGGTACCTGTTTTATTAAGAGGAATTTTTTGAATGTGCCTGTTTTCTTAATTTTATGAAGGGCCTGTTTTATTAAGAGGAATTTTGTGAAGAAGTCAGTCTTATTACATGGAATTTTATGAAGGAACCTGTTTTAATAAGGGAAATTTTGTGAAGGGTCTTTTTTATTAATTTTATGAAGGGTTCTGTGTTAATAAAAAAAAATTGCGAAGAACACTGTTTTATTAAGAGTAATTTTGTGAAGGGCCCTGTTTTAGTAAGAGGAATTTCGCTAAGGAGTCTGTTTTATTAAGAGGAAATGTGTGTAGGGGTCTGTTTTGTCACATAGATTTTTGTGAAGGAATAATAAATAGGTCCCAAGTTTTGCCTTGATAGACTTCTGGTTATTAATAACATGCCCTGCAATACACAATTCAATGTTTATCTAAATTGCATGAATGAATGATGTAACCTGTATTTTTTTCAAATTCCAATGGCAACTATTTCCAGAGCTCTGTCAAAAACCAGCTTACTGTTGTTCTGTCTTAAAAAATAATTTATCCCTAACACGATTTCAAATGTATAATTGAAAATTTCTCTAATTAGTAATGTTTTGTATCTGCATAAAATCAATCATATTATTTATTAATTTTTATTATTTTAATAAAACATTTATTTAAATTTCAACTGAATATATACTTAAATAAAATAAATAATAATTCCTGTAAAATGTATCTTTTTAAATTCAATCAGTATTTTGCCCCTATGTTCTCCGTTTGCGATCATCTGGTTACACCAGCAGATTTCTCCTCTGTTTTCGACTTACTGGTAACGGCTGCAAATAGACAGAGCTCGACTGCTAGCGTTCTAAAAAAGATTAGTGGTTAAATATAAAAACGGGTTATATAAAAACAATTTAGTTTATACACTAATTTGCTGCAACTTTTAAATTTTTAGGGATTTTAGGTTTTATGTTTTAGAAAGAGATTATCTAATAGCAGCATATATTATAAAACATCGACTTGTTCTTCAGTTATGTGCTGTTACAAAATTCTTCAATTTTGCTAAAAGGTTGTTTTTTTTTTTTTTTGTTTTTTTTTTTCCAATATATATATAATTTACGACGAGGTAATGAAATCTTTATATCTGAAAATAATTCTATTTTTTATTCATGCTGTTTATGTTAAAATGTAAGTTACAGTTTTGGGATCCAAAGATTTTTATCTTGATATAAATTTCTTAAAGATACTATAAAGGTAATAGCAGTGGCATTTATGTAAAGAAAATATAAATATCAAAATATAAAGATCGTGGTATAAATAAACAATATTTTTAAACGCAATTTATATAGGAAATCCGAAAATGTATTATTCAGAAAATTAATCTTATTCAAAGTAAAAAGAATATATAATTACCATTAGTCATGACGTTTCAAATTGCATTCATTCATTTTGCAATGTGAATAGCATTTTGCATGCATTATGTGCTGGAAACACGGTTTTCATTCGTTCAGTCTTTCTTCGGATACCTTGTTCGAATCAAAAAAAAAATAAAAAAAAATTATTTAGCATATAGTGTCCAAAATGAAAACATGCATATAGGCAATAATAGCTCATGAAGTTATGTTACATGATCACTTGCAGTGATTTTTATTAAAAAAAATTTCTGTAGTAATAGATATGTATTTCCGGGTGTCGCGTAAATTCATCGGGCACAATTCGTCGCGGCGTCAATTCGTCGCGGCGTCAATTCGTCGCGGTGTCAATTAGTCGCGACGTCAATTCGTCGCCGCGAAAACATCTTTGAAGGTTATTATGATAAAAATAACGATAATTCAGTAAAATCACTTAATGATAATTTGTTTTTTAGATATAGAGAATTATAGCTAACATTTTACAGCCAATTTTGGAGGAATCTTTTTTCATATGTGATTTGTGTGAATTTCCCTGATGAGAACATGAAGGTTTAATGGATTAGAGCAACTCATTTCTTATTTAAATTAGAGATAGAATTAATATTGCTTTAGATTACCGAAAAAATATCGGAAGATTTAGTATAAAATCACCCAGAGCATGAAAAAATGACGAATACAAATACTAGAACAAAAAATTACATATGCGTACACAGGGTACAAGAGAGGAACCCCCTCCTTTTTATATTTGAAAGAATTAGGAAGTTAAAAATGTATTGAAAGATGTAAACATAAAAAACTTCTTGTGATTCTGATTGAACTGATCGCTTCATGAATGCCTTATGATATTTTGTGATATTTATATGATATTTTGTTTTTAAAAGTTTTTTTATTTATTTCATCTATACTAATAAAAGAAAGTTGTTTGTCTGTCTGAGTTCTGTGTGTGCGCGCGAGATGACAAGCGAAATCTACCGCACGTAGAAGTCTGAAAATTTGGGTGCGTATTGTCCAAGGCAGGTCCTGAAGACCTGAGGCTCCAATTTTTCATATTTTAAGACCCGGGGCCCCTAGGGGCCCTTTTAATGTTTTTGCATCTAAATTGTTAATAGCCCCATTTTTATCCCGTATTTCCAGTAAATTCTGATTTTAATATTTTTCAGTTACAAGCTTTTCTAAAAGTCATAGTCTTTGAACAAGTACTCCAGTAGTTTAAATCAGTTGTTTGAGAAAAGGCAGCGTCATCACCCCTCCCCCTCCTCCCCCCTTGAGCACTTTTCTCTTAACTATGGTCCGTTTCCATAACTCAGAAACTATGTTCCGGATTTCCACCAAACTGATTCCAAACATTAAAATTAACGTAATAAAGACCCTCTATAACATTTTTAAAAAGTTTCTGAGTTTATACCACTCTTTCCGAATAACAATATCAGAATTTATTTTTTCATTTCAAAATATCTCGAGTTCTACGAGTCCAATCGCAACGCGGTTTGGCTCATACGACTCGATATCGATATCGCTTACATATTTTAGTTCCAAGTTCCACCACCAGGGGAGCCTCCGTAAATCGAGTTCTATGGGACCGATTACGACGGGGTTTGGCTCATTCGACTGGATTTCGATAGCTTTATAGATTTCGGTTATGTTCGTAAAAAACAGATTGCGCCCCCTTTCGGTGGAAAGTGCAACTAAAGGATTTTGCAGCTAACTCGGGTTCTAACGTTCACATCAACACGCGGTTTGGCTCATTCGACTCGACATCGATAGAGCTTACCAATTTTAGTTCATTTTTTAACCCACAGGGGGC
The DNA here is from genome assembly GCA_963931845.1 of Maratus michaelseni. Classification (NCBI taxonomy): domain Eukaryota; kingdom Metazoa; phylum Arthropoda; class Arachnida; order Araneae; family Salticidae; genus Maratus; species Maratus michaelseni. The sequence continues at coordinate 82,833,970 of OZ007589.1, forward strand.
ACTTTCCTATCTCTGGTTCAATGGGCTTAAAACCTTAGTGAGGCTACTCGGTCCAGTGGAGCCGGACCGTTGAGCGTTAATCCTGCACCCGGGATGCTCCCCGGTACGCGGGAATTCGTTTGAGCGACTTCAGTCAAGTACAGAGGTGGGGGAAAAACGAACCAAAATCGACAAGCTTTATCGAACAAGTGGTCCATTTATTGCAATAAATGGTGGCTACAAACTAGGCCGAATGGCCGGCAATGCCAGGAAACATCCTCACGCGACAAGGGGCAGGCATTTGTAGTGGTGGAGAGAAATTTACAAATTAAAGTCCACCGCTCGAGCCATTGCTCCTACGCGACAGAGAGCGGTGGATCGGTGGAGTTGTTGGTGAAATTTTTTTGAGCAGTTCACTAAGTAGCTGCACCAGCTGTACAGTCCACTGAACGGCGGCCCATTTTGCGATGAGCAGTCCCGTAGTGTGACTGCACCACTCGTACATTTCACAAAGGGCGGCCTTTGTGCAGATAGTTGAAGAAGCTTGTAGTTGCTCTCTAACTGATGGGTACTATGACCAGATTACAGGTGCTTGAGATTCAGAGCTTAAAACTTATAATAAACGTGGACGAGAAAAAAAAATCGCTATGAATAAATCTCATGACTATTGGAATTAATGTAAGGCTTAAATGTGCAAGATCAGTTAAGAATTTATAGGTTGCTTTAAGTTTAAATAGGAGTATTGGGCGAGTTAAACTATTTTCCAACCAGGTTGGAAGTGGTGTGGGGAGATTCCTTAGGTGCCAAGAAGCAGTCAGGGGGCAGGAGTAATAATAATGACCAGGGCTGCCGACGTCACTGCATTCGCAGAGGTTGGTCCTTGATCTTTCAAAGTAATATAAGTAGTCAAAAAATGGGCCGTGACCCGTGAGGAAATCTGTTGTGGATGGGGAGAGATTAAGTATTGTTCTTGAGACTTTGGGGATAAGTTTGTGAGTATGTGAGCCTTTGTGAGCCTTTAGTGGAGGCGTCCCAATAGTTTTGCCAGTTTGGAATAATCTTGTTTTTGAGCGTCCTGGATCACGACGGGGTATAGCTCTTTCGACTTGACATCTATAGCCTTAACGTTTCAGTGCCCTAGGTTCGTATAGAACAGATTGCGCCACCTGGTGGTGGAAGGTGGAACTAATGTATATTGCAACGCGTGCGCAGTACGACTGATATATGGTGCCGCAAGCAGCGGGGACCGAAATCACCCACTCGTGGACAGCCACCCGTGAGGTATAGGAACAATAAGTCCACGAGGGGAAAAATAAACGCTACCCGACACCGATAGCACCCATCCGTTCCAACCCCCACCGCAGGAGGCGCCTGTTTATTAGATTTGAAACAATGAATATAATTACATAACAATAATAAAATATAAAAGGTAAAAAATAACAATTTTTTGCAAATTGAAAGTTAAATATAAAATATTTTCGAAGTACTATAAGTTCATGATGTGCTAAATTTATGGTATTTTAGTTCAGAAAGTCAATGGTCAGTTCAGTCAATTTTTTTTTAATTCTTTCGTAATGAAAGAGAAATTTTTAGTGGTTCGTTCAGTTATAGGTTTATACCATTCGATGTGAAAAATAAGGGATTATCTGGTGCGTGCGTAGCACGACCGGCATACAGTGCCAAAGGCAGCGAGGACCCGGGTCGGAGGATCGTTCGGTTAGAGGTTTATACTATACGATGAGACAGTTAAGGGATTATCCGGTGCACGCGTAGCACGACCTGTATACGGTTCCGAAGGCAGCGGTGACCCGGGTTGGAGGTTCGTTCGGTTAAAGGGATTATGCGGAGCGTGTGTAGCATGACCGGTATACAGTGCCAAAGGGAGCGGGGAGCCGATCCAGAGTTTCATTCAGTTGCAGGTTTTACAAGATTTGGTCCGAGATTTGTCATATTCGAAGCTTTCTACAATTCAACGGTATACGGTGCCGAAGGCAGTGGGGACCCGATCCGGAGTTTCGTTCAGTTACAGTTTTATACTATTCGATGTCCAAATTAAGGGATTATCCGGTGCGAGTGTAGCCCGACAGGTATACGGTACAGAAGGCAGCGGGGACCAAGGTTGGAGAATCGTTCGGTTAAAGGAATTATCCGGAACGTGTGTAGCATTACCGGTATACAGTACCGAAGGCAGTGGGGACCCGATCCAGAATTTCATTCAGTTTAAGGTTTTACAAGATTCGGTTCGAGATTTGTCATATGCGAAGCTTTCTACAATTCACCGGTATACGGTGCCGAAGTCAGCCGGAACCCGATCCGGAGTTTCGTTCAGTTAGAGAGTTATACTCTTCGATATTCAAATTAAGGGATTATCCGGTTCCGAAGGCAGTGGGGACCCAGGTTGGTAGTTCGCTCGGTTTAAGGAATTATCCGGAACGTGTGTAGCATTACCGGTATACAGTACCGAAGGCAGCGGGGACCCGATCCAGAGTTTCATTCATTTCGAGGTTTTACAAGATTCGGTTCGAGATTTGTCATATTCGAAGCTTTCTACAATTCACCGGTATACGGAGCCGAAGGAAGCCGGGACCCGATCCGGAGTTTCGTTCAGCTAAATATTTATACTATGCGATGCGCAAATTAAGGGATTATCCGGTGCCGAAAGCAGCGGGGACACGGGTTGGAGGTTTGTTCGATTAAAGGGATTATCTGCAACGTGCGTAGCATGACCGGTATACGGTACCGAAGTCAGCGGAGACCCGATCCAGTGTTTCATTCAGTTAGAGGTTTTACAAGATTCGGTTCGAGATTTGTCACATTCGAAGTTTTCTACAATTCACCGGTATACGGTGCCGAAGGCAGCGGTGACCCGATCAGGAGTTTCGTACAGTTAGTCGTTTATACTATTCGATGTGGAAATTAAGGAATTATCCGGTGCGTGCGTAGAACGACCGTTATAAGGTTCATAAGGCAGCGGGCACCCGGGTCGGAGGTTCGTTCGGTTCATCACCGTACTTTTGTGTTATAGTGGCAGCCACAATTATGATTAAGCCATGGTTGCAGTTATGATTTCGCCAAGATCATTGCAAAAGCTTATATATGCATCCTATTTACGCATGTATATATTTCAAACACTCCTATATGTGCCATATACGTCATTATACACATACTAGCCGTCTTCGACCGCTAACGAACACCTAATTTACATCTTGGCCTCGAAATGTAGAAACCCTCGATTATAACAAATCTCAAACCGAATCTTGTAAAACATCTAATATGATTAACCTCGAACCGAACGAAACTCCGTATCGGGTCCCCGCTGCCTTCGTCACCGTATATCGGTGAATTGTAGAAAACTTCGAATATGACAAACCTCGAACCGAATCTTGTAAAACTTCGAACAGAATGAAACTGTGTATAGTGTCGCCGCTGCTTTCGGCACAGTATAACGGTCGTGCTGCACACGCTCCGGGTAATCCCTTTAACCGAACAACCAAACCTAACAACCTCCAAACTTAACAACCTAACAACCGAACAACCTCCAACCAAAGTCCCCGCTGACTTCGGCACCGTATACCGGTCGGATAGTCCCTTAATTTGCACATCGAATAGTATAAAACTGTAACCGAACGAACCTCCGAACCGGGTCCACGCTGCCTTCGGCAGCGTATACCGGTCCCGCTGCGCACGCACCGGGTAATTCCTTAATTTGCACATCGAATAGTATAAACATGTAACCGAACGAACCTCCGACCTGGGTACCCACTGCCTTTGCCACTGTATACCGGTCGTGATACGCACGCACCAGATGATTCCTTAATTTTCACATCGAATAGTATAAACCTATAACTGAGCGAACCTCCAACTCGATAACTTTCAATTTGCAAAAAATTGTTATTTTTTACCTTTTATATTTTATTACTGTTATGTAATTATATTCATTGTTTCAAATCTAATAAACAGGCGCCTCCTGCGGTGGGGGTTGGAACGGATGGGTGCTATCGGTGTCGGGTAGCGTTTATTTTTCCCCTCGTGGACTTATTGTTCCTATATCTCACGGGTGGCTGTCCACGAGTGGGTGATTTCGGTCCCCGCTGCCTGTGGCACTGTATAGCAGGCGTGCTGCGCACGCGTTGAAATATACATTAGTTCCACCTTCTACCACCAGGTGGCGCAATCTGCTCTATACGAATCTCGGGCGCTGAAATCGTTAAGGCTATAGATGTCCAGTCAAATGTGCTATACCCAGGGTTGTAAATAACCCTGCCCGGGCGGGTAGCTGGGCGGGTATCCGGGCAGCCACTCACCACCACTCTTATGGTTGAAAAAAAACTTTTTTTTTAACCCAGCCCGGGAGGGTAGCTGGGCAGGTACCCGGGCAGCTACCCACTACAACCCTAGCTATACCCCTTCGTGATTCAGTCCATAGAACCAGAGATAGAAAAGTGCCCCTTGGTGGTGAAAATTTCGCCAGAATGCTTGATTGGTTCGGGGGTTGCGCTTTCTTTTCAGCCTCAGATACTCTCAGAATCGTCATTTTGTTTCTAGTTTTAGCTTGGAGAAAGGGATAATTATTTACAGATAAAAAATCATGGTTTTAAAAATGCGATTTGTAGTGGTTTTCGACGTTTCGCTGCGATTTACCCACATTAGCAACCGGAATCCGGTTCCAATCTTTTAGCCCAAAATATTAAATTCTATCCTCTTTTTAATACGGATCTTAGAAGAATTTTTAGCCCATCAAATTACGCTATTTATGACAGGTTAATTAGCGAGATATATTAATAAACACACATCAAAACTGGTCGTGTAATAAAACGAAAATTTTGAAACCAGTTAATTTAATTTCTTTTCTCATGCTATTAAAATTAACTTCAATATTTTCTACAAGAATACGGAATTTCATGAGAGTCGAGTCATTTCTCCTTTCTCGACTGAAGCCGAGCGTTAAATAGGCATTTTTCCATGCCCTTAAACATAGAATATCCACGGTTCTTCTAAATTTATATATAATAGAAAGGAAAAGCTTTAATAAGAAATTTTTTACTACTAATGGACTGTTATTATGATCATAAAGGTTGTTTACTGATTTTTCTAAAATATTTGGTCACCATTTTACGACCAACACGTTTAAATTAGGACTTATCTTGTAACGGGGTAATTTGCATTCTACATAAAAGAAAAAGTCTCATGACATAGAACTCAGCTACGGCTTTATGGAGGAACTTTCTGGTCGAGTGAGGTTTGAGTTTTTGTGTATACTTTTATTCTGCCTGTAACAAATATACTTATAGCATAGTGATTAGCTACTGCTTTATGGAGGTATTCTGTGTTCGAGTGAGTTTTGCGTTTTTACGTGTTTTCCTTGTGTCCAAATTTAAAAATTTTTAAGTGTTTGAACTATTTATTCTTTAAATTGTTTAAGTTTCGCAAAGTGTGTCTGAATCACCGATAATTTGATTTTAGCGGTTGTTTCTGGTCATGACATGGTAATTAGGTATCTGTGGTTGTTTAGCTGCTATAAAGTATGGAAGGTTATAGACTCGTCGAGTTTTGACGCATCTCGTTCATAGTGTTAAATAAGTCTAAATATCCATCGTATTTTTCTTCTACGTGCTGCGTAGCAAGTAAAGTTTCCACTTTAGCTGTTTTTCGAGTTGAATCTATGGCTGAGAGGCCTTTCAGATTCAATACATCGAGTAAGAGATTATTGGAATCTACACGGTTACCTTTCTTAGCGAAATTGCAAAGTTTAAAATGACATTTTGTAGTGACATATAGAGTTTTTCTAGTAACAAACAGCAAAGCCGATTTGCTTATAAGCGTTTGAATTCAGTAAGTTTTATGAAAATGTATTTCCCTCTCAATTTAAGTGATTTAAGCTAATCTCTTGATCATGTAAAATTACATTTAAACGGTTACATTGCCAAATACCCTAAGTATTGCTTTAAATAAATTGTCGTTATTATATTAAATAAAATAAGTTGAAACTGGTGTGAAACAATAACTAAAATATCTTCTTAAAACACCATACAAATTTTTATAATGCGCTAGGCCTTTCGAAAGATCTGTGTCTTTCTTCGTCAGGCGCAAAAAGACGTGCTTCTACTATGAAAGCAGCCATAGTAACAAACACATGTCACTATGGAGTCTTGCTGCTGCTTTCATAGTAGAAGCACGTTTTTTTGCACCTGACGAAGAAAGACACAGATCCTTCGAAAGGCCTAGCGCATTATAAAAATTTGTATGGTGTTTTAAGAAGATATTTTAGTTATTGTTATTATATTAAATATTATTACATGACCTGTTTCCAAATGCACGACCGAAAGGGTACATTACAGTCTTAGCCTAAAAAAATGGTTTGATATTTTTTAAAATAAAGCAGTCCTTTAAAACTTTTGTTACCGAATTAATCGCTGTGCTTCTCTGACTGCGTCTTTTCTGTATTCATTTTAAAATGTCCTGCCCTTCCTCTTCAAAACTATTAGTTTTAAGATTGGCCAATTCTGTTTAATCAGACAAAAACTAATTTCCAAAATGAAAAACTAGCATTCTCTCGGAATAAGAAAAATGTTTCTACCCTAAATGTTAACACAATTACCTGCATTAACTGTACACACAATAAAAATAAATGGAATAGAAATTTAAAATTCTGAACACTAACAGGATGAATGTAACTTAAAGACCATAAAAACCATACTTACTCTATATGGGAAGAGATTAATGATCTTGTGAAAATTATCTGGAAAAAGATATGATTGTCTTAACGGAAATTTGATTAGGAAATAAAATTATTCCATATTTCAAACATTCATTAATTAAAGTTGTTTATGAGCTTAATCTTTATTTTAATCTAATGAATATGGAATTTTTTATAATGCTGACGATTTGCGAAAAAAATAATTAAATTTTTAATAAAATCCAATTAAATATAAGGTTTAAAATAGATGGGCATTTATTCATCCAAAACTCATTAACTCGTTAAAATATACTATAAAAAGAAATGACTTTGAAGTGTTTGTAAACAAATTTCCCAATTAAGTATCTGAAAGTGATGTTCATTGAACTCTTAAATTTATATCTTTTTAAGATAATGAAATTCCGGAAATATTATTTATGTTTTCACTGCTTTTTTCGTAATTTACAAAAGGTGAAAATTTCAAGCATTTAAAAAAAAAAATGTTAAAAATAGAGATAAAAGAAATGTTACGTACACATGTTTAAATTATTGCTAATGAAGTATGCCATTAAATCTATTAAGTACTTCAGTAAATGTTTATTAAAATTGCGATTATTCCCAAACCTGAAAAGAAAAATCTTGAAAACTGTTAGCAAATTATTTTTTATTTTTAAATAACTTTAAATTTAAACTTTCCTCTCTTCTTAAACTAAAATTATAGATGTTTCGATATAACCAGGTCATCATTTAAAATATTCCAATAATAATCAAGTTAAAATGTGTTCTTAACACCTTTCATATACATAACTATAAAAAATTATATTCAAAAGTAAAATTCAAATTTATCTCCCTACATTTAAAAAAATTAATTGTAACTTATAGAGCATTTTAATAAATACCACTTAGGAAAATATTATTTCTTTAAGAAATATAGTTTATGAAAGTGTGCGAAACACAAACAGAGACACACAAAAATATAAAAAACATTGTAGTTACTACCTCACTTTTGGAACGTTTGTGTATATGCCCAGAAAACAATATATATATCAATTTTTGACACAGCAGAATGGATTGGCCTGAAGCTCTGTACCTGTCGTTTAGAAGCTGAGTCGTCACCTCTGCAAAAATACTTGATTACCTCGCCTTAATAATTATCAATTATGCTCTATCACATTTGCTTTTTGATATTCATTATAGAACCGGTTTCAGAATGATTTCATATTGCTTAACAAGTTGGAAATTGTACGTCAAATGTAACAAATGAGGTGTGTCTGTACTATAACTAGTTTTATAAATATTCAGATCTTGGTGCAATACCTGTTGCCGAACTTAAAATCCATATTTAGACTCTTTTTGTTTCATTTAATATCTATTTCTCCGGAAACATCTATTCAAAAAATTGTCAGTTGATTATATATATATATATGACTGTTATAATTAAACAATTTTAGTATACTAATTCGGTTTTTATATTCAGTAATACGGAAATAATATGACACCATCTTAAATATCACGTAATCACCATTGCAACCTACGGTCATTATCTATCATGGGATATCACTGAATTAATTACGTACGAGAAGATTTTTTAGGATGACGGATACCTTTATGTATATCATTTTAAGTTTCGTTAGATTTTCATAAAATTTGAAATTATTCGACAGCATTCTGCAACGATTAAATATAATAAATTTCAAATCATTCGGTTTGGTAGATTTTGTGCTGTAATATGCGGACAGACGGACGGACCAGACGGCAACTACAGGTGCGACGTATTTAATATAATTACGAACGTACCTAAAAATGGATTAAATACCAAATTAGTCGGTCGATCTTTACGAAAATCTATATCGTTCGTGCGACAGTGGATTAGAATACATTAGCCAAATGCGAGCACAATGGAAATGACCCTTTGGTATTTGTCATGTTCACTTATACCCACACAAATCAGGATTGAAATCTCTTCGTTACACTATATTTTCCGAAAGTAAATATTATGAATATATATATATGATTTGAAAAGATAAAATACATAGGTTTTTTGAAAAAAAGTAACTACTTATATATATATATATATATATATTTATCTAAAATATACTCCTTCATATATTGTCTTTAATTTCAAATCCAACCTGATTCGTCTCAACTTATTTGTGTAAACTCATTATAAATAAATTCCAATATAAATGTTATTCTTAAAAACATTACCGAAAAATTAAAAAAAGTAGTCACTGAAAGCATTTAAGTGAGATTTTTAAATCAAGTTATTTTTATGTATATATATATTTAATAAATATGAATACAAAAAAAATTATCTGAAAAAATATATATATATTCTTAAAATAAAGTTAAATTATTTATATCTTATTTTTACGGCGGTTACTTTATGACATTTAATATAAAATATATATTTAAATATAAGTGGAACATGAAAACCCTTATTTCAATGGCTTTTGAATCTACACTCTGTATTATTATTAAATGATAATAATCCCTGATTATTTTATAAAATAATTTCAAAAGCGTTTTCTATGTTTCTTAGCAATGCTTTGAAGAAAACTTTCCGTTTCATCTGTAAATACTTCAATTAAAATAAGTAAAAGAAGAAACATTTTGAAATGTGTTTTATGCAAATTATAAAAATAATACTTTCACTTATGCGAAAATATAATCTCCCTTTAATATGATACATTATTTTATCTCATACCGATACAATAATTTATTTAAAATATATGATACTGACAATGTATGAAACTCCGGTATTCTATAGAATACCTAGGTATTTTATAGAATGCCTTGATTTTTTGGTCAAAGTATGAAATGTGAGAATTATTATATACTTTCCTTTGTCATGGTATATAATACCTAGACATTTTATAGAATGACAAATGCAATTTAGGCAAAGTATGTAATGTTCTCATAGAATAATGAACCGATGATCATATCTGCTGTGAAACCACACCAAACAGTTATGTTTGGTGAATGCAAAGGAATTTCCTTGAATGCTCTTGGTGACTTGTTATCCCAAATTCGACAGTTCTGGGTATTTACAGTTCCACTCATGTAAAAGTGGGCCTCGTCTCCCCATAAGATTTTCCATGGCCAAGCATCATCCAACTCCATTCTGGCAAGAAAAGTGAGAGCAAAAGTCAATCGCTTATGATGGTCGGTGTGACGTAACTCTTGTACACGGCCGATCTTGTACGGATAGAAGTGGATAATCTTTCGTAGGATTTTCCATACCGCACAATAAGGCATATCCAGATTCCGAGCTATCCCATCAGGGCTGGAAGTGGTAGCAATATTGTCTGGCGCTCTATCGACAATCGCCGTTGCCACTTCTTCGATTGTATACTGTGATACGGGTTTTCGACCTCTGCCTGACTGAACATTTAGAGAACCTGTTTTCTCAAACTTCTCAACCATTGCTTTTAAACCATTAACTGACAAAGGACCGTTACCTTTACGCATTTTTTTGTGGTTTCTAAAAACACGAAGAGCGGCTGGCGCATTGCACTGGTTTAGGTAAAAGAATTTGACTAGTAGAGCTCGCTCGTCTAAAGAAGGAGACATTATGAAAGATAACTTTCAATGAAATTGCTTCAAACAGTAGCACATTACCTTTTAAAGCCGAACAAGCTGGCACTGGTCCAAAAGATGTAACATGAAATTTGAATAAAGAACTTCTTCTACTGCTGTTGCTTTCTTTGGGGCTCTGTAAGTGAAATTGCAGATAAAAAAAACTTTAGCAGTGTTTATGTAAATTTTTAGCTTCTTATAAACTGTTACCATTTTGAGCTTGGATTAAATTGCTAAATTCGTTAAATAAACGGTAATTTTATTTCAGTATTGATTCTTCATTTTTTAAAACTCTCTTTTTCGAATACACAGTGCCACCTATTACCCTGGCGGTGACTTTTGGAACTATTCTTTTTTCGCGGAATCCTTCGTCCCCCGTTTTGTTTAATCTTCCTACAAAATTTGGCGCCATTCTCGCAATTAGAGCGCGTTACAGAACACTCTGAGTACCGTCAGTTTAATTATGGCCACCTTGTATTTAAATGCATAAAATTTTGGAAAGATATAAATTTTAAAATAATTTAATATGCATATAATTATTATAATGTAATATGAATTTGGGTTTTTTTTCTTCAAATCTAAAAAAGTAAATAAAAAGAGTATACTGCTTTACTTCAGAACATTTGTCAGTTAAAAAAATCTGCCTTATACGTCGCAATATATTTTAATAAACCTTTTATGAAAAAAAAATCTAAATTGAGTTTTCTTATAATAGTTTGCCGAAAAGAGTAAATAAATATAATGATAATATTTGAAAACATTTCAATGTGACCCTTAAATCAAGTTAATTTTCGTTGGTATCTCTTATATAAATCATTACCAGAAAAAACAAAATGAATATCTAAATACAATGTTTCTTTGTTAAAAGCTAAAGCTTATCCTAATATTACACGAAAAACAGTATGAATTCACGCAAAAAGGGGTATCTAAAATTGCTTACTCCAAAACAGTGTTGTCAGAATAAAATTTTTGTCCCCTTTTGGGGGATTTCGAACATTTAGAAGAACGTTTTGGAGACAAGTATTAGCGAGAAAATTTTGGGATGTATTTTCATTATTTCACGTTTTCAGGTTAAAATTTACCTTTAGTTATCTGGCAAAACTGGATTTCGATTCTCGATTCGTAAATAGAAATTCAGTTATCAAAACATTATCCTCGCGGTCTTCGTTTGCAGTTTACACCTGTTTTAAGTTCTAATTTATTATTTATCTAATCCTAATATTTATTTATCCAATTCTAACATATATTTATCTAATTCTAACATATATTTATCTTTTTGTAAGTTGTATCATTGTCTTCATGAAAGTAATTGATCACAATAAAGATGTCGGTTAGGAAATTCGTTTTTTATTTCTTTTCTTTTGTAACTGGGAAATTCATTTTTAAAAAAGGCTTGATTTGGGAGGAAATTTTAAGATTTAATTAAATATATTTTATAGTTGTAAATTTAAATTTTAAAATTTACTTTTTTGAGAAAAGACCAATTTAGGGGCTTTTTCTGAAAAAAAAAAAAAAAAAAAAAAAAACATTAATGGTTTGAAAATGACTTTTGACTGTCTTTAAATACTGCTTCTAAAGTAATTTAAATATGTACCGAGCTTTATTACCAAATAATGTATATATGTGTGTATATATACAAATAGAGAGAGACAGAGAGAGAATAGTATTTTAAGTATTTAAAAAATATTTTCTTTAGTTTTTCCGCAACTACAAGAAAATTTGTACTAGAATAAATATATCTTTTAATGTTTTTTATCTGATTTTTACAGCACAAAAAGTACATATTTAACATTGAAGAATGCAAACTCCAAGTAGTTTGAATATTTTAATTATATATCGTATAATAATTTGTTAATCCACATACAGTATTATTTTTTCCTATATATTTATGAACACATAAGAAAGAAAAATGTAATCTCTTAAAGCCATAATAAATAATTGCTATGATATCAGTTTGAAACTAAATCAACATATATCTGTGAATAATTCACATAACATTTAGTATTTACTTTAGAAAAATTTAGAATTGGTGAACAAAAGTACACCTGTTTATTTAAAACTTTTTTTAATTCAAAACCTCTATCTTAAGCTTATGAAGCCGCTATCTTAAGCTCTGTAGCTTATTTTTACAAGCTTTTTTTGAAATGATTTTTTTAAATTAATTATTTTTCTTTTAAAAGTTAACGAAAGTAATGTTGAGATATAAATGAAATAAGAGAGATTAAAAATAATAGTTAGAGATAAAAATAATAAAAGAAAAATGGAATTTGAAATCATTTTCAAATGATATTCTTAAATCAGTCTTTGTAATCGCTTTTATATATCAGGAGTAGAATAACTGACTGAATATTTAGGTACAATGTCTCTTTGTTAATTTAAAAAAAAAAAAAAAATTAATTTTATCTTAATATTATGGTATGTGGTTTTAAGAAAAAGAAACTTTATAATATGCATTATAAAATTATCTTTATATTACTAGCGGAATATGAAATGTCTTAGTTGAAATGGATTTTACATATGGGTAAATATTATAATATATAACTGAATTTAAAAAAAAATCCTGGAATCCTTATTGAATATGTTTATTGGCAAAAATAGTTTCTATCTTTGATACATTTGATATTCAGAATGACATTTGAGTTTACTTCAGAGGATTAATTTAAAATATTTATATGAATTAATACTTTTCAAAAGGGTTTAATATCTGATTTTTCTTCAGTTTGTATGTCGTATTAGCTTATTACAATCTTAATTTTGAAGTTTAGTTATTAGTTTTTATCCCTTTTAAGTTTAGTACTAATCTACCAGCAATACAACGTTAAGAGCATCGTTTTAATGTATTTTTCTTAGTTTTATTGATTGAAATAAGATTCAGTCAATATTCGATATGTCAATTAATTCTTTCAACAACTTTTGACTTTGATGCAAATGTTGTTACATTTTTTTTTATTGCACAAAATTAATTTTGTTCAGGTAATTTAAAATGTTCTATAAGTGAACACCTGTTCGGTTTAGTTTTGGACACGTTGGATATAATGCAGAAATTGTGAAATAAAAGGCGTTAATGGCTTATTTTTCAGACTTATTGCATTTTGTGTTTTTTTAACAATTAGTCAGTTAAGCCCGAACATTACGAAACTCGTTGGGGTTTCATTATACTTATCGGAGTATCTTCAGAAAAAACATACAGACTGAGCATGTGCCTATGGTTTTTAATACATTGGTGGTGATAGTCACTCCCCATTATATTGAAAGCATGAATTAGTAAATCTCAGTAATGCATATAAATTTTATCATGTTTGAAATGTAAAATCATTAAAATACACTAAATCCCCAGAGACTATTTAGAAAGGGAAACATTTTATATGCTCCACTCAATACTGAATTCGTGACTGCCTGTTGAAATTAACGGTGTCACGGCTGTCCAAAAGTTACAGTCGCATTTTTCTTGAAATGTGTTTTTTTTTAATCGAGGTAGGCTTTAATGCTGACACCGTTTAAGTTATAGACGTTTTGTTTTATGAAAAATAAACTAGGCTTTCCTTGTTAGATAATAAACTTTAAAAAAAATAATTTCATTAATAATTGTGGTTTTTAAACATTTTTGAAAAAAAAAATTGTGCCAAATTTGACAAGTATCAGCTTGACCGTCATTTTGTGAAAGTTTTATTTATCTTATAAATTTTAAATTTAGATTCTAACTAAGATAATATATTTTACAAATTCATGTGCATTTTGTTTTCAAATTATTATTAAAAACGCAATCAACGACACCGATTTTATCTACACGCTGTGTATCGTAAAGTTTGTTGGAGTTCCTACGATTAAAATATAAGCATTTTTATATGATATTCACACACTTACGAGAAAGTACATTACATTCAATGCCAAATATATATTTTTTCTATGTGCATTGTTTAAACAAAAATAAATTTCCTGAAAATGCGCTAAAAATTAACTTGTATCAAGTCTTTTTAACTGATTTTAATGTATAACAAGTTGGAAATTGTACGTCAAACGTTACAAACGAGGTGCGTTCGTACGCACGTTTTAGAATTAAATTCATGATATCCCGTGCGTAGAACGGGTTAAACAGCTAGTTAAGTATATATTTTATGACACTGTTCATACAAATATCTTAACTAGTTATATAAATATTCAGATATATATGTATCAGCTAGTTATATAAATATTCAGATCTTGATGATTTTTAATTCTGTGAAATGAATTATATCGTCTGCAGATTAATTTCTGTCATAAAATAAGTATCTCGGTCGCTTGACGATTTAACATCCATCGGAAGCTCCTATAACAAAAAAGCACCGATTTAAAAAAAAAAAATCAAATTTCTTAATAAATATTTTTATTAATATCTCCTAAAGTTTTGATTCGATTTTAATAAAATTTGAAATGTCTCGACAAAATTCTGCAAAGATAATATATTTTAAATTGCAAACCATTTGGTTGGGTAGTTTTTGCGTTGTTATATGCGGACAGACAGACAGACGGACAGACAGACGGACGGACAGACGGACGGACCAAACGACGGCTATAGGTGCTACGTATTTATATAATTACGAACGCACCTAAAAATGGTCCCCCTCTTCTGTCTGCCATGTTAATATTTCACTTACGCTATTTTGGCAGCAAAGCGTGATTGAAAGAAAACTGTTTTTAATGTATAAAAATGGTTCCCCTCTTCTGTCTGCCATGTTAATATTTCACTTACAACTGGCGCTATTTTGGCAGCAAAGCGTGATTGAAAGAAAGAATTTAAAAGGATACCACTAGGCAGCTTTTTTCATTGAATATTTTACTTACATGGAATACAATTTATATTTTATTGAAGTCTGAAAAAATCGTGATAATAATCTGTCAACCGATTGTATTCAGCAGTCTTTTAACCGGTCCAAAACAGCTAACATGTACGAAGCTCCGCCACTGTTTAAAACATAATTTATCGCATGTTGCACATACTACCTAACGCAATGAATATAGAAGATCAAATGGAAATAAGAACAGCCTACAACAATATGAACATACATATCGTTGAATATCTGGTGTGTGTGTGGGGGGGGGGGGTTAAATTATGTTCATGCCAAGCCCAGTTTTATTATTTTCAATAGGATATTGTACATTGTCTAGTGAAACTATAGATTTTTTTTCAAATTATTTAAACTATGTTCAGCACACATTACACTTTTTTGATTTATAATTAAACATTTTATCTATAAATGTTAAAAAAACTATGAGGAGGATTGTAATGATAAATCTGTTGCACATTTTTTTAAAGTGAGTTTCCACAATGTGTCGCTTATGTAACGAGTTTTTTAAATATCGTACAATATAATCAAAATAATACGACAAACTGCAAAGACCACAGTCATATAACTCGAACTAAATTCGCTTTTTTTCATAGATGTATTGAAATTGTATGATTTATTCAATTTTGAAAAATATTTATTTCTATCAATAAAATAAAGAAATTAATACAATAAATAGTTTTTTCAAATAACGGATGGTATTTATCAAGGCAAAAAGAAGCGGAAACCGAAATACGTAAGAGATCATGGACACTTATTGCCTTAAGTACTGCTTTCAATTCTTAAATTTCCCTATACTTCTAATAAATGACAAAAGTTGTAAGACCTATTTCAGTTATAAAAATGAAAATGCGATTTAATAAATATAATTATAATTTGTTATATTTAATATAATTACATTTTATATATTTTTAAAACAGAGATTTGCATTTCTAATTTATTTTGCCAATAAATGTGAAATTTGCGTCTTGCATTTTTACAGATTTTCTTATTTTCCAATGCGAAATAATAATTTACTTATCAATTTAATCCCTGGATATTTAAATAAAAAAGTGTTTTACAACACCATACACATGTGAGTTATTTCTACATTTAGTTTCTTAGAGTTAATACGAGAAAATATAGATTGAAAATACAGAAAATGAAAGTTCACCTTTGAAGCAGCCACGTACCATGTCATTGGATGTGATAATGCGAAACGCATTTACATATCAAAAGAAAGAACAAAACCAACATCTTACTTTCACACCAAAAATTTGATTTCTGATTCAGATGAGAACGTACAAATTATACGGCTCTAGTCATTTGGGACTATTCAAATGAATTCTAATTTCTAAGTGGAACAATGCGATGTGTAAAATGAGAGCAAACATTTGAAAGAATTAGTGCATATTGTTAAATTTAATGAGATACATTTTGATAAGAACTTGAAATGAACTAAAAGTTATATTTAACATGGGTAATTGAAAGAATTTTGAATCACAAACTGACTTAGTATGCACATTCAAATGAAATAAAGAAATTACATTATTAATTTTAATGAATATGTTATTTATCATTTTCTGTGAATTGTAGAGCATTCTTCACTTGAATAGTAGTAAAGTAATGAAATATTTATTGGGTAAATCAAACTGGGGAAAAAACAAATCAAATTAATTAATTTATATAAAACAATAACATTTTTATGTCCGCATTCATTGCATATACATTTTAAATATTACATAAATAAAATACTAATATTTTCCATATAAACCTAAGATACGTTCTTAGATACACGATATGGTATGTTTCATTTGTATAAAACATTAACTTAACATTTGTTTAAATTTGATTTAAAAATAAAATATTTTAAAACATAAAATTTCCGAAAAGTTAACGCATACATTAAAAATAAATATACCGGTAATAAGTATTTATGCCCTGTTAATATATATATATATGATAGTTAAACTTTTGCCTCAATTGGAAAAAATAGGAAAGCAATCTGATTTCTACATGCGAAAATATTTGCTAAAACTTAAACTTTAAAAGATATGTATAGAAAAACTAAATATAAGCAATTGAAATGTACCACATGATGTTTTTTCATACTCAGGAAAGTAACTGCGAATGGATTTCAATCATAAGATTTCTTTGGAAGTTATTTACTTTATGCAGCCAATGTCATTGAGGGATGCCATGCCAACACAAAATATTATATTACTAGCTGACATGCCCGGCGTTGCCCGGGCCCGTGATAATAACCTTAATAATACCTAAAATCAATGTTGAATGATTTTATATCTCAAAATAATATACAGTATTGGCCAATTTATTAGTCCCATTCCAAAAAAAAATTCGAAAAATATTGCTTATAAGATGATTATATTAAAATAAAATAAAAATCATGCACTCGTGGCATAATAATTCACTTTTATATTTTAACAGAATAGTAAGGCTACTATAATTTTTGACTCGTGCGATAGCCAATATACTTCAGGACACATGGCCATTATCATTATCTTTTTACGCGTGAAGATTTCGCTATGGTACTCCATTGTGAAATTTGGTAATTTTTGAAATTCAATATTTGAAAAACGGCATAATCATTAGGTTTGAAATTTATATCAACAAAAATGCAACTTTTTACCTTTCTAACGAAGTTTGTGTAACAACTTTCTGACAAATACTTTTCGAGCTATTAATTCTTTCAACAACTTCAAATGTTTCATTTTCCGAGATTAATCTGTGACAACGATTATAGAAAATCCCTATCGTCAGCAACACATAGCTTTTTATTAAACAGGACTTTAAACGCGTGAAGATTTTGCTATGGTACTCAATTGTGAAATTTGGTAAATTTTGAAATTCAATATTTGAAAAACGGCATAATCTGTAGATTTGAAATTTGTATCAAGAAAAATACAATTTTTTACATTTCTAACTAGGTTTGTCTAACAATTTTCTGACAAATACTTTTCGAGCTACTAATTTTTTCAGTAACTTCAAATGTTTCATTATCCTAGATTAATCTGTGGCAACAATTAGTGAAAATCCCAGTCGTCAATAACGCGTAGCTATTTATTAAAGAGGATAAGAGTAAACTTCTTTATTCTTTTCTGTAATTGTCTTTTGTCGTATTTTAAAACGTGTTATACACGTTGTTCCGAATTTCGACCGACAAATTAAGAGGAATGATATAAGGCATCAAGTGGATGAAAACATACCATAGAACATGGGATAGCTAACCACGTTTATTGGGAGAAAATTGCAAATATATTTATGAAGGGTGTGACGTCGACTGGAACGAAAAGGGCCAATAATAAATAGAAAAAATACATTTATTTGACGTAAAACATGATTACAAAGCATTCCAGTTCAACGTCAGAATGGAGACGACGACACATTTTTATAGAAATTGTTCGAAGTTGCGC
The DNA here is from genome assembly GCA_963931845.1 of Maratus michaelseni. NCBI lineage: Eukaryota > Metazoa > Arthropoda > Arachnida > Araneae > Salticidae > Maratus > Maratus michaelseni. The sequence goes on from OZ007589.1 coordinate 82,852,440, forward strand.
CACGAAGGTCATTGCACAGACGACACCGAAGGACGAAGGATTGTCGGACGCGTTAAAACATATTCCTATAAAAATGTCTCGTCGTCTCCTTTCTGACGTTGAACTGTAATGCATTGCAATCATACTTTACGTCAATTAAATGTTTTTTTTCTATTTATTATTGGACTTGTTTGTTCCACTCGAAGTCACACCATTCATAAATATTTTTGCGCTTTTCTCCCACTAAACGTGGTTCGCGAGCCCGTGTGCTATGGAAAGTTTTCATTCTCTTGATGCCTTCTATCACCCTTCTTAATTTGCCGGTTGAATTTTAGAACATCCTGTACATTGTTATTTATGTTATCATTAGCATTTTTATAATTATTAGCATACATTTTATGAAGATTATTATTAACATACATTTTATGAAGATTATTATTAACATTTTAAATGATGATATTTATTTATTAGATAATGACTATTCTATATTAAAATTAATATTCGTTAATAATGCAGTATTTGTTATCCATAAAAGAAATGTGATATAACACAGGATTTATTTCACTTCAACATACCCCTGGTATATTATAAATTAATATGTTTAAAAAGTAAGAAAATATATATATTTTTTTGTATGTTTATTTCATATTATGTACCATTAACTTTAACTTCATGTTACATTTGCAAGAGGTTGAAAATGAAATCCTGAAATCGCATATTTTTATATTTCTGAAATATTATTGATAATTTTCAAATTACTTCTTATCATAAATAGAAATAATATTACTTGGATGTGCTGTTTAAGGCTAACAGACAGCATTGAAATAAAATTGAAAACTCCGTCTACTTAACATATATCCATTTGCAAAATTTTCCCGTCGATTTTAAAATTGAATTAACCGTCTTCATCTCCGCGAAAGATTTTTAATATGTTTCAATTTAACATTTTCAAAATTGACAGGTGACATATTTTTAAAATGATTTTAGTCATAATCTTTCTTCTGCACACATTTCGTAATTCCAGAAACGAATAAAAGTATTAATTTATTTTTATTGCTCCTAATCTCTATTTGCTATAATCTAAATTGATTGAATAGATTACGTCGTTTCAAAATTTAAACATTTATTTTAATGATTATTTTAAATGAAAATTTCAGATGCTCAGATTGCCCAGAAAATGGGAAAAGCTATAAGAATAGTAAAAGAAAAAAAATATATAATTTTTATGAAAGGTAAATTAGTGGTTAGTGAGAAATTTATCATTTGCTTTGAAACATTTGCTTGAAGAAATATTATAGCTGCAATTTTTTTTCTGAAATTTGGAATAATTTGTAATGTAAATGTTATTTTAATCAGAATTTTTTGAATTCAGATTCGAAAATACTTTATTTTTTATCATATTTTCATTCGACAATTGGGAATTCAAGCGCTCGAATACGCCATCTGGTGGAAAAAATATATAACTGCACCCTTCAGGAAAATCCCTTGCAATCCCGTGGCGTTACATGCATTTTAAATTTGTTCATAATGATTATTTTTATGCACAATTTAAGATTTCATGTGCTATTTGTGTTCTGTGCTTATATGTCGAAGTAAAAATTATCCGAATTTGAATATCTAACACTTTTAAACGCGTTTACAATAAATAATGTTTTCAATGGCACTTTAGCATTAGTTAAAGGGCCAATTTTCCTGTACCGATGGCTACAATCAGCGCCTCTATAGGCCGTTTTAAGTCCCAATTACATTAGCCTTTTTCTTTTTAAACTATGAAACAAACAAAGAACACAGCATTTGAATTCGAACATAATTTAGACATTTAAACCAGAAAAATTTACGATATTAAAGCATCTTAAAATTGAATATAAACAGAAGGGTGAATTGGATTAATGATGATATCATACATATAAGACCAAACCGTCGCCATACTATGAAAAAAATGGCGTTATTTAGGTTTCTCATTTAAATCAACTAATTTTTCCATTCTTAAGAGATTACTTCACTCTTGCGAAAACATCTACTCACTAATGTTAATCCTATGGCGGAAATATTAATCATATAATTATCATAATATTTTAATGTTCGCATTCAATATTTTTAAATGATTTTTTTTTCTTTTTGTTTGTTTTGCATTGGATAGCTGAGTTTCATTTCCATGCAGTTCCTTTTGTACTTTTTCTATTTTGATTACATGTTTTTTTATTTTTTTATTAAGATACTTTCACTTTCGGAACCGGTTTCGAAAATAAAAGTATCCTAAAAAAAAAAAACGCAACCAAATTTGAAAAAGTAAAAAAGACTCTGCATAGAGATGGATCTCAGCTATCCAATGAAAAAAAATAAATAAATAAATAAAAATATTGAAATGCGAACGAGTATAGTAAAATATTTTCTCCATAAAATTAACTTTAGCGATCGTTGTTTTCGCCTGAGTTAAGTGGCCACTTAACTGTCCACATGATAATAAATAAATTTTAAAAATCTTTAAAAATTATTTTATGTCTGATTATTAACAAAAATTGTAACCAAATTTCGAATATCTTTAAATTAAAATCTGCTTCGATTTTTCAAATTGTTAAATAAATTAAATCAATTGTGATAAAATGGCTGGCTGCTTTGAAGATTGAATATATAGATTATGTATCTGCAATTGTGTTTCAGTAACGAATTTTTAAAAAAATATATTTTTTTAATTTATTAATTTTTAATAAAGAAACTGTGTAGCGTTATTCATTTATATATGCAGTTACTTAAACAATCTATATATATATATATTTGTCTTACGTGGCGCGGAAATAGGGATGAATTTCTACCTTATCGTTGGCAACAACCGTAGTTTCCAGAGCTCAGACTAATGAACAGACAAGATTGTGTTAGCTCCACTTCCAATATGGCGGTCAGTGTCAGAGCACTGAAACGCAAGCTAGCAATTATTAAAAATAAAATAATATGAACGTAATCCAAAGCGTCTGAGATGATTCCTCATTTTAATTATGAGTAATATTGTCGTTTAATTATGAGTACTATTGAATTCTCAACTCTTATTTAGAATTTATTTACGAGTTTCACTCACACGAAAAATCGGAGATAATAAAATATAAACTTTCTAGAATCCCCTGCTGCCATTTGTTGATGTATTATTGAAGTAAAAATGATTTTTCTTCAATTTCAATGAAGTAAAAATTTCTTTTGGAGCAATCTATAATCAATTACAATAGTAAAATGTTGAACGAAATTAAAACAATCATTGATGATAAACTATCTTCCTACCAAAAGTGTTTTTTTTGTGAATTTAAGCCGTGCTGTACAATATTATAGATGCAATATGTTTTAAACTAATTATGTTTCCAAGATCCTTTTTTCATAGTATTTAAATTATTTATATGTCCATTAGTAGCATCAACTAAATGCATTTTTAATTGTGTTTTCAACGGAGTTTTCGATTACTTTTTTACATTAAAAAATTGTCAATTTCATATGTTCAAATGATTTATTGTAGTACTTATTCCTGCTAGAATTATTAGAAAAATAAAAAGGGGGCGAGCGAGCGAAGCAAGCTGGGACCGCATAGCGTTCTCAATGTGAATTTCTTTGCAATGCACTGTGGGTTGGCGAGCGTTAGCGAGTAGGGGGCTGAGCCCCCTAGTATTATATATATATTCTATAGTCTGTATCATTTAATTCCATTGATCTTCGTTATATTATGCAAAGAAAATATCGATAAGCAAAGAAGTGAAATTTAATCGACATGTAATGTCATTTTTTAATTAGAGTTTTTCATCAGCTTAAAAGTCTATTAAATTAATGAAATTTCTAAATTAATATTGCTGAAAATTCTAGAAAAAGAACTAATTTTTTTTTTTTAACAAATACTAATTTAAATATTTCATTAAAATAGTGGGGATTTCTTTATCTCAAAACTCATTAACCTCTTAAAATACTCTTTTAAAAGAAAGTACTTTGAGGTACTTGAAACATATTTCCAGTTCAGTATCCAAACGTACTTTACACTAAATTCTTAAACCACATCATTATAATGTAATTAATTTTCTAAAATTCAATTAGATTTTCAGTATTTTTCGCAATTTAAAAAGGATTTTAAGCAATAAATATTTGAGTCTTAAGCTTTATTTAAAATAATGTTATTTTTATGAAATAAACATATGAACTCCAGATTAATATTTATTTAAAAATATTCTTAGAGAAGATATATACTTGATAATTATTTGTCAGTGTAAAACATAAGACATTTAGGTAGCGTTGAAATATTTGTTGTTGTCGTTGTTTTTTTTGCGTAAAAACATTTTCCGTATGTTTTTCTATGGCATAATAAAATGAAATGTATCCACGAACTTTAATTTCATTAAAACATATAAATGCCATAAAGAGAGTTTTTTTAATAAAGCAAACGAGAAAAGAGATACCTAAGTTAAATGAACCGAAATACATATTTTTTAATTTTTTATATTCCCATATGAAGTTATTTTGTAAATAAAATATCAAAATTACTTAAAAGATAAAAACAAACAATAATGTTCCAATTTCAACGCAAAGTGTGATCCTACTTTACATTTTCTGATTTTATGAGGCCTATTTAAATTTAATAGATATCGATATTCATTTTTTTGTCATTACATGTATATATAATCATCATTTGCAGTTCTATAGTGTAGTCTATTTCACATAATTTTAATATTATATATTAAATATTCTATTTTTAATCTTTTTCCTAATTTCATATTTGTTAACATGTCAACAATATTTGTAATCATAATGTTTTTCGAAAGATATACATGATTTCTATTTTTTTTTCAGAATAATAAATAAATGTAAGAATTATTTATTTAATTTTTCCCAAACCCTATATTACGAAAGTAAATAAACTCTGATATCTTCTTTCATCTTTTGTGGAATACATCAAATTGAACATTGTCATTTTTCCATTTTTAGATGATTAAGTTTTATCTTTGACATGGCTTATTAGTCTTTATTTCTTAGATGACGAAATGTCTTCGCTTATTTAATGATGAATTTGCTTTATATGTAAACAAATGACAAGTTATTGAGAATAAGATATAAGGCTAAGATATTATGCTTAGAAATAAAGGATACACTGATTTTAGTTTCTGATGGCTCTTCAACACTAGACCTACCGTGTTCCTTATCTACTTAGAACTTCCGCGGTGGGTCATATCTGATCATAGGTTTTAATGATGTTATTATTGTTTTGTATGGAAGATACAGACACACAATAAGGTTTGATGCTTAATAAAATGATTCTTAGTTAAAGATTCATAAAATGTAGCTTCTAGACTATTACATAATATGAAATATACTGATCAGATACCATCAAAGAAATTTCTAATTTCTAATTCGAGAATAGTAACTTTGAGATTTTTACAGCTCCTATGAAATGCGATAAAAGAAATTATTTCAAATATTTTACATTTAATTATCAATTTGAATTTCTTAATAGGGTAGATTGGGTGAAGATGCCGTAGTTTTTTATTTTTTTTATATAAAATTGACCGTTGTTTTTATTTGTTATTTATTAATTTCTTGTTACAGTTTACACATTTGTGATTTAAAAATGTATTTCATTTTAGAAATGTCATAGAAAGCAAAGATCATTTTTGCTTTTGTAAACGCTTGCATTTCCAGGACTCCCTAATGGTCCGCTTTTTGAATGTCGGTATTTTGTTAGAAACATTTTATTTCTAGATTTTTCTTGCACATTTTGCAGAAACCATCTTCGGAGGTAAATTTTTGCGAAAATATTGTAGAAACCTACCATGAAATTTTCTGTTAAAAATATTGGTATTCATGTTGGCGGGCCATATGGGAGCCATGCATTTCGGCATCTTACACCAAACTTGGGGTAAGATGGCCTTCAGCATAGGAATTACACAAAGAAAGAGCGTAAAAGATTTTGGATACTTACCAAAGGTGTTTAGACGAAATAGCAATAGAAGTCACTATTTAAAAATAAAATAAAACAACGCAAAGTGGAATAAAAATATCAGTAGGAAAGCCTCTTCCACACGACTGTGTGGCGTTTCCCTACAGCGCCTGTGCTTAGGCAAACCACGTGACACGCCATGTTGTCCGATACGGCATCTCGCCCCAAGTTACCCTAATATTCCTACAGATTAATAAGATAATATAACTGAATAAAAATTAAATATATATCACTGTAGGGTTTTTTACTTACATTTTATGTACACCTGTAGATAAAAAAAGTAATTCGTTGAATTTGAACTAAATTCGTGTTAAGGCATTATACTGCATATTCAAGAAAAGTGAAGCAATTTCAAAGATTTTATTCTGAACAAGAAAGGGATGATACGATTGAAAAATCACGCCTTGGTAGTTCAAATGTTAACCCATTTTTAAATATAAAATTTCAATTATTTATACTAGTCATTGTACGTGTTTAATTACTATATTCGTAGGTATATTTTTAAAGTAGTACCGTATACAACTGATTAAAATTTTGAAATTTTAAACAGTTCCGATTTCCGTGTAATAGCAATCCTACAAATCAGGATTAGACTCCAAGAGATATAATGAATGCTTTAATATAAATGTAATTTACATTACTAATTGAGTATTTCTAATGCGATAATATGAATGTTGCACACCTAATCTATAATATATTTGGTGCATTAATAGATTACACTGGATTAAACATGAATAATTCAGTCCGACGAAATTATTTATTCTTTAAATTACGCTGATTACTAAAATTTTCAGAAATAATCTACTGCGATTATAAAAAGTTACGCTAATGTGTTATTTTTTTTTAACTTTACCAATGCATAAAAAACATTATGCACACTACTTGTGAAACAGGTAAAAAGTAAAAAAAGCGTGTAAAAAACAAACAGATAATTCAATCTATACTTATAACAGAGTAGTTTGATTTTCTCATAATCAACGCTGAGCCTCAACTGGTTGATCTAGAACAAAGAAGTTTGGAAGACATGTTCTTTACAAAATGTATGCACCCACTAAGAAAGGATTTTTGAAAATTCGCACCCTCAGGGGGTTAAACGGGGTGTCGAAAGTTTTAGATAATTTCGTCTTTTCGGCATATCTCAGTAGGAGCATGAAATTCTTGATAACAATTCTACTAAAGAATAGTTAAACATGTATTATCAGGCCATTTTAGGAATTCAACCACTAAGTGTGTATAATGGGAGGTCGAACAATTTCGGTTATTCCACATTTTTACCATATCTCATCAGCAGTTTTAGGTAAGAGCGTGAAATTCAAGGTAAAAAAATCTACTAAAAAATAATTAAACACATATTTCAGCGATTTTAGAAATTCATCCATTAAGGAGGTTAAATGGGGGGGGGGCGGTCGAAAGTTTTAGGTCATTTTGTCTGTTCGTCATATCTCAGCAGCATTTTTAGTTAGTAGCTTGGAATTCGGGATAACAAATCTACAAAAATATCGATAAATATGTATTTCAACAATTTTAGACATTCAGCAACTAAGGGGGGGATAAATAAGAAGTCAAATATTTTAGGTCATTTTGCCATATCTTAGTAGAAATCCTGATAGATAGAATCCTGAAACTAAGGATAAAAAAATATACAAAAAAATAGTTAAAGGCGTATATCAGCGATTTTAGAAATTCAGACACTAAGGGGGGTGTTTTATGGGGGTCGGTTGTTTTACGCCATTTTGCCATACCTCAGTAGAAGTTATAGTTAGGAGCGTGAAATTCGGGATAACAAACCTACAAAAGAATAGATAAACATTCAGGCAATTTTAGAATGCAACTACAAAGGGGGTTAAATGAAGGGTCGAAATTGTTTTCGGTGATTTCACCTTTTCACCTTATTTTATCAGCAGTTTTAGAAAAAAAGCGTGAAATTTAGGATAACAAATCTCCTTAAAAAAATAGTTAAACAAGTATTTCAGGTGTTTTAGAAATTCGGCCAATTAGGGGTGTTAAATAGTGGGTCAATTGTTTGATGTCATTTTGCCATTTCTCAATAGAAGTTATAAGTAGGAAAGTGAATTTCTGGATAACAAATCTACTAAGTAATAGTTAAAAATTTGTTTTAGGCGATTTTAGAAATTCAACTACTAACGGGGTTAAATGGGGGGTCGATAATTTTCAATGCTTTCACCTTTTCAGCATATCTTATCAGAGTTTTGGATAAGAGCGCGAAATTCAGGGTAACAAATCTGCTATAACAATAATTAAACACATATTGCAGCGATTTTAGAAATTCACTCATTAAGGGGCTAAATGAAGGTCGAAAATCTTTGGTCATTTCGAATGTTCGCCATATCTTAGCAGCATTTTTATTTAGGAGCTTGAAATCACAGATTCAGGATAACAAATCTGCTAAAAATAGTTAAACATGTATTTCCGCGATTTTAGAAATTCAGCCACTAGTTAAATGGAGTCGAATTTTTTATGTAATTTTGCCATATCTTAATATTAGGTAGGAGCAAATGTACTAAAAAATGGATAAATATGTATTTCAGCAATTTTAGATAATAATCCATCAAGGGGGTCACACTGTGTATCGAAAGTTTTAGGTAATTGTGCCATATCTCAGCAGCAGTTTTAAGTAGGAATGTGAAACTCCGCTTTACAAATCTGCAAAAAAAAAATACTTAATCATGTATTTCAGCGATTTTAGAGCTACCGAGTTTGTGGGCAACATCGCTGTGAACCCGATTGCGAAAGTTCAGACGAAAAGAAAAAGAGAGCTATTGCTGATTTTTTATTATATATTTTGTGTGACACTTTTTCCAATGAATATATTTTTTAATTTCCATTTTATGTATACTTTTTTTTCGATTTTCGTCTTTTAGCGATCGGATTTAAAATTTTAAACAAAATATTACACTTCCACCTTTTTACAAAATACATTTTTTGAAAGTAAAAAATTGCGATTTAAATACTGATTGCCATATTTATGTGCTAGGATATGCACAAGGATGCCTTATGGGGATTACCGTATAGTCAGATTACAAGCGTGCAACCGAATGGGTCCTGTTAAAATTACTTCATTTTAATGATTTATGCACGCAAAATAACTGAGCCACTTTATAGTGATCACTGCATTAACGATGTATGACTAAGAAATACACACTGCCCTGTTATTTTGATCACCTTATTAATCATTTATGGGCGTTACAGCACCCATTTACAATGATCGACATTTATCTTAGGCAATCCCATTTTTATTTATTTCATCTGAAAGCTCTCTGCTCATCTTAGACAAATACGCACAGGGCCAGTAGTATTTTGTCAGAGGGATTATGGAAAAAATATTTTTAATGTCACGAAATAATTATTTACGTGCTTATATATATATATATATATATAGCCTAAAACGGATAATTTATTTTAAGGAAGCAAACTCTTATACTTAAAAATAATACTTTTCGGCATACATGCGGTTGGATAAAAAATAAATGTTATTTATAAACTGAAATATTCTCTTGCGAAAATTACCCGAATCTTTATTGTACATGAAATTTTCTTTCAAATATAGGTGGTGCGAAAAGTTCGCGGATGTGAAAATTAATTGTAACAAATAATGTATATATATTCCATAATACGGTGATATTTTGTACGTTATTTTAGTAAACAAAACGTATAGAACCAATTAAATTGTAGCGGCCATCTTAAAATGTCCGCTGTGTGGTGGAGCACGAGGAAAGAAGTACAACTGTTTTAAAACCAAAAACTGGTTTATTAACACAATCAGTAGGGAGTTTGAGCGAGCTCCACGAAATTTTCCTAAAAAATTAAATTAACTAAAGAGTTCTTGCTAACACTTGTAGCTTAAACAAAAACGAAACAATATAATTAAACCTTAACCTGTTTAAATATATAATCACGATTCAATACTCTTATCCTTCAAATTACATAAGCACTGATGCAGGTTCAAGTCAGCTTTATCAATGTATAAAATTCCAGTATAAGAATACTAAGGCTGATTTTTAATCACGAGACTCGATGCGAGGTCTCAAGGCTAAACCTAAATCTCAGTCGCAATATTCAACTTCCCAGGCCAAGTCTCTGCTGAGCGCTCACCAGCTCCTCTGAGCTCTGCACTCAAGTCAAAATTCGCTGCTTATATACTTCCGTGTCGATCGACCAGCTCCAGAAAATTTGCATATTCGAAATTACACGGCGACTCACAATTTCAGGGATTCAGCTGTCCTTCGAAAGTTAAAGAAAGATAGAGAGCCTTTATAACTTGTACGCACATAGTCGGTTAATGGACAAAAACGATCTCATTCACACATTGCCTACTCACGTGATGCGAGTAGTCAATACCTTACAACCCCTCCCGGAAATTGTGAAAGAAAAAGCGGTGGTTTAATGCAGACCATCGTCTTTTTCTTTTAAAAATTTAGAGTCCAAAAAAAAAAAAGAACACAACATGTGACGGGTAAATTTAAATCTTGAATCCAAATGTAAATTTTGTACTTTTAACCCATCACGCAAAAACTGGTCAGATCGACGACACTTTCAACATAACCTCCTGTAAATGTGCAGTATCATGCAAAAGAATCTCACAAAATTTTCCTCATAAAATTTTCCTCACAAAATTCACAGCTTGCCAAAATAAATACGCAACTTTACCTGCAAAATTCCATGAAGTGCCGAAACAAATTGCAAAGTAGAACGTCACTACAAAACTATCTGTCAAAGAATAAAGTAGCTTTCCTAAAAATTCCCAAATTGCCAAAAACTCACATCCCCCGAAATTCAATGTAGATGTCTCGCTCAATTACAATGGTCACAAACTAACAGCTAACAGAGCTGTGAAAGTGAAACAATTTTCTTTTATAAAATATAAAGGCATAAATATACATTACAAATTTCTTCAAGACAATTCTTCTTCTTGAGAACTAAAATATAAAAAAAACTTATAAATAGACTATCTGCTTCAAGATGATTTACTTCCTGGAACAAATTTCATTATCTACATACAATGTTACGTCAGAACTATGAAATACACTAACAATATTCATAATTAACAACAGTAGAACTAATAAGTAAGTTCCTAACTAGGGTATAACGAACAACACTTAAAACTTCATAACTAGTGCATAACCAACAACACTTTTAAAACGACATAACTTGCGAAAACCCAACATACAACACTAAACCGATAACGACCACGAACACGACCGAAGGGAGAAAGTTAGATTTGGTAACAATGTTAGTAAAGTGAAATAGAACGCGCGTGTCAAGGGCAACTCTTGACCGCAAAACACGTGCACGCCTATCCGCGGCGCGTGTAAAAAACCCATAATACTAAATTCATATTTCAAAATTCAACATATAGAACAATCATACACATAATATATACATAATTTATACATAGAATATTCACAGAACACTTATAGAACAATTATACAAGCAATTTAACAATCTCTCGAACATGAAAGCAGTGAATCTCGAAAGATGTTCTCTGACATCATAACTTAAATTTTGGCAAAAAAAAATTTTGAACAGAAATTAAATGCACAACTTGTGAAGCCGAGATACAAAATCAAACAATGGTCGAAAGGTAACTATAACAGTTCAGCTGCTTTGTCCAGTCCATAGAACTTGTTGACATTTATATAGGCACTTTAAATGAAATTAATAAAAATGGAACGTCGTCACCTGATTTTATAGTGAAGATGAACTGGAAGCTTGTAGGCTCATAGAAGAACTCTGGCGGCGTCCCCAAAATCCTTGGACGAAACTCCGTTCTGATGCAGACTGGTAAGGAGAGGCCACTGTCGCTTGTCGTGCCTGCAGCCGGGTGTTGTAACCATGGCGACGTCCTTTGGGAGGAGCTCGTGTAGTGTCCACTCGACGACTGCTCGTAGATTCCACTCGACGACTTCTAGGCGGGCTTACTGATTTGTCCATTTGATGATTGCTAGGCGGGCTTATTGAAGTGTCGACTCGACGATTTCTAGGCGGGTCTCGGCGATGGTGCCGCTGGGCAAGATTGTCTCTAGGGTTGAAGAATGTAGTAGCGAAAGGCGTTCGTTTCCGTGAGGCTCCCGACATCGATGTGGAGGGCAAGGTCCGCTTTCTGCCGATTCTCCTGCGCCGTTTGGTTGTAGAGGGGAGATAGTCCATGCCACGTTTTCGTGCGTCACTTTGGCACTGTCGATGTGATGACTTCTGAGATGGTTGACTATCGGAAGATTCGTTGAGATCTGTTGGTGGATTGCCGTTCCGGCCTCTCTTGGCAGGAATGTCTGTCGATGACTTTGATAACAGTCTCTTGTGTTGTGGTCGATGTGACGTAGAAGGGTTCTGCATGAACTTCTTGTCTGGAGGCTTAGAACTACTTGTCGAGATCGAATGCGGGTGCTGTCTTTTGCCATATTTTCGAACCACTTTAGGTAATGTCTGTTCAGCTGGCTGGTTAACCCTGTCTCGGTTAACTTGAGGAAATTTACGTTTCATCTCCGTTCGTATGTTATCACTATCATTATTAGAAGAATTATTTGCATAAGAAGATTGACTGACGTAAGGAGAATGAGAGGTCTTTGACTGAGGCATAGAGGATTCACCGTCTGACGTGTGAGAACCATTTGAGCTAGTGTCCCTAAACTTATAAACTCTGACCTGATCCAAGTTTACCGTGGTATGACAACCGTCAACATCAATAATTAAATTGTTACCTTTAACTTCCAACACTTTATACGGTCCCTCAAACTTAGGTCCAAACTTAGCGACTCGTTTTTGCCGACTAGAACTCAACCAATGTTTTTCTAACAACACAAAATCACCAACTTTAATTTCCAACTCTCTCCGACGCATATTATAATACAACGCTTGTTTTTTCTGAGCCTTTCCCATTTTTATTTGTGCTTCCTTAACCAACTTATCGATGTCCTGAATCATATATTCCTTTTCATTTCCCGAGATTTTAATCAATTGTTGAAAAGGAGTAATGATTTTCCGACCCAAAAACAACTCCGCAGGGGTTTTACCAGTGGATTCGTGAACTGCCGTACGCAAAGCATAGGCAAAATGCTGCAAGAATTGGTCCCAGTTTGAATGATGAGTGCCAATAAAGGAAGAAATCATTTGAATGAGGGTTCTATTGACCCTCTCAGCCATATTGGACTGTGGCCGGTATGGAACTGTAAAAGAATGAGATATCTCCAGCTGTGTGCACAATTCTTTAAAAATTTCGGATATAAAACAGGGACCGTGATCACTAATTACCTGGGATGGTGCACCATATTTCGAAATAAAACAGTTAAATAAAGTGTTAGCTACAATTTTTCCTGAAGCCTTTCTGAAGGGGACAAACTCAACCCATTTACTAAAATAATCTACAATTACTAATACAAATCTATATCTATTTCCAGTTAAAGGATAAGGACCAATTAAATCAACTCCGATACATTCTAGGGGAAAGGACTTTTTAATTGAAATTAGTTTGCCAGCTGGTCTTATGTTTTTATAGTTATATTTTTGGCATGTGTCGCAGCTGGAGACATAAGCGCGCACTGCTTCCCGCATTTTAGGGAAGTAGCAGGAGTCACATAATCTAGCGTATGTTTTCCTGACACCTAGGTGACCTGCTAAAGGGTTGTCATGGAATTCGTGCAAGATGGCCTTACGAAGAGAAGCTGGAATATACACTTTTAATTCACCACGCGAATTTACAGTTTTTGAATAAAACAGAAGACCATCGATAATTTTGAAATTCCGGGACCAATTTTGGAACATATGCGCGTCCGCGCTTTGTACCATGTCAGCATCCTGTAAATAATTATATAACTGACCAAATTCCTCATCCTTTTTCTGTTCCTCTATAAGTTGCTCTCTTGACTTCAAAACCAACGACGACAAAACACAAACCTTAACCTCTTCAGCTATTTCAACACCCTCCTGGGGATTCCTCGATAAAGCATCTGCTACTGCGTTTTCCTTTCCGGCCCTATGCTCAATTACAATATTAAACTCTGCCAATTTCAAACACCATCGAACCATTCGAGACGATAAACCTTTTCCGTGCGTTAACTTTGTTAAAGCAGAGTGATCCGTAACCACTTTGACCGGGATATCACAGAAGAAACATCTAAATTTGTTCAAAGCCCAAATTACAGCAAGACATTCGCGTTCCGTAATTGAATAGTTCTGTTCCGCTGCATTTAAAATTCTAGACGCAAAAGCTATGGGGCGATCTTTCTGAGCTAACATCGCACCAATTCCGACTGCGCTAGCATCACAGTATAATTCAAATTGTGAAGAGTAATCGGGATGAGCTAAAACCGGTGAAGAAATTAAAGAATTCTTTAAATGTTCGAAAGCATTTTGAGCCGCTTTCGACCAAACAAATTTAACCCTCTTTCGTTTTAAAGCATATAGTGGTTCGCAGATTTCTGAAAAATGTGGTATAAATTTTTGAAACCAAGCCACCATACGCAAAAATGTTGCTACTTGTTTCGCATTCTTTGGAGGTGCCATTGCCGCAATTGCATCTGTTTTTTGGTTGTCTGTTTGTATGCCCTCTTGTGTGATTCGAACACCAAGATATTTTAACTCTTTACGAATAAATTTACATTTTTCTAATTTGACAGTGAGACCCGCGTTCCTGAGCAATGTGAAAACTTTACGTAATAAATTTATATGTTCCTCAAATGTTTCAGACATAACTATAATATCGTCGAGGTATACCAGAACTCCGAAACCAAGAAGGGGTTTCAGAATGGTATCCATTGCCTTCTGGAACGTGGCTGGAGCCCCTGATAATCCAAAACTCATGCGTTTAAATGCGAAACACCCATTATGCGTTATAAATGCTGTTTTAAGTATGTCTTCCGGTTTCATGCTGATTTGAAAATAACCGGAGGTTAAATCGAGTGTGGACATGAATTTAGTACTTTGAATATTGCCTAGTATGTCATCTATTACAGGAATTGGATACTGTGGATATTGGGTTATTGAATTGAGTTTTCGATAATCTATAGCGAATCTCCAAGCCTCAGGATCCTCAATGCTTTTTCCATTGTTTTTCCGACATAATACTACTGGTGACGCGTATGGAGATTCAATGGGCATAATGATGTCGTCGCGGAGCATTTTGTGAATGTGATAATTAATGATTTTCTGTTTGACTTTATCGTAACGGTATGGTTTGCTTGCTACTGGTGCATGTGAACCGGTATTAATTTCATGCCAGGAAACGTGCGTCAACCCCGGTTTGTCTGAAAACACTTCCCTGAAGTCATGTAAAAACTTACTAAATTTGCTTATCTCCCCCTTTGTTAAACCAGATTCACTTAAATCAATTGAGAGTGATGAGGACTCGTTTGTACAAGTATTCTCATCATTATTAACCTCCAGTGTACGTGAAAAGAAATCCAGGCTCATCCCTCTATCTTTCATGAAATCAACTCCAACAATACAATGTGCTTTTAATCCATCGAATACTAGAAATTGCCACCTCGCTTTAACCGACCGTATTTCTACATCCAAATCCACCAGACCTTTTATACTGCATTGTATCCCTTGAGCCGATTGAACCACTAAATTAACATGTCGCAACCTTTTATACGAAAAATATTTCTGATACACCTCAAACGATATAAAACTTTTATCCGCGCCTGTATCCAGAATACTTTTCACCACTATTCCACTCAAAACTATTAACAACTCAGGTAATTCCACTGGGTGAACTACTACCGTGTTTAAATCGATCACAGAAGGCTTTGAAGAGTTAACCTGTGACTGCTGACCTTCAGCACAACAGCCACCTACCAGTTTAACCCCTGCTGACAATTTCTAGCCTTACCAGATCTTTCCTCTTTACGCTGAACGACTTTTTCGCCAACCACCAACTGTCTAACCCTGGACGAACTATTCTGCCGAGGGTTAACCTCGTTCCTTCTATCCAAACCATTGCTATTGCGACTGCTCACCCCCTCATTTCTTCTGAAACCATTATTATAAGTTTGATCATAATTCCGTAAACCACCACTAACTCTTTGAAAATTTTGCCTATCCCCATAATTAACTGGACCACGAACATTACGACCATTATATTCAGTATCATAATTCCTGGACCTATTAATAAACCTATCCCCCTCGTTGAATTCTCGTGTGGTTCTCGGTCTATGGTGATCCGCCTCATGTCGCGCTTCATACTTTATTAATAATTGATAGAGTTCAGCTGTATTCGCTGGGGCACGCAGCTCGATAAAGTCCTGGATTGACACTGCGAAAAGAGGAAGCAGAATATCCATCAGCTCCTGATGAGTAACGTCAAGTGCCAACTGGTTTTTTAATTCGAGCTTTCTCAGAAAAAATCCGGACGCTTTTTCGTAAATAGTCTGGCGTTTACAATAGAATTCACGTCTTAATTCCGCTGCAT
Source organism: Maratus michaelseni (assembly GCA_963931845.1). Classification (NCBI taxonomy): domain Eukaryota; kingdom Metazoa; phylum Arthropoda; class Arachnida; order Araneae; family Salticidae; genus Maratus; species Maratus michaelseni. Next base: position 82,868,804 of record OZ007589.1, read on the forward strand.
TACGCTGATTAGGAAAGGCTTTAGTTAACTCCGAGCATGTTTGCTCAAATCTTTTCGCGTCATCGGTCACCAAGAAACGTCCAATGTTCTCAAGCCAAAGCAAGGCTTCATCCTTTAGAGAGCATTTCAATACTACATATTTGTTTTTATCCGGAATATCGTTAAAGGCAATATAATCGTTCAATTTATTTAAAAATTCTGTGACATCAGAATGTCCGGCAAAGTAAACTCTGGGGACTATCTCTCGTGGATGTGGGCCATCGTACAACCCGTGAAGTTGGGCGCCATTTGTAGCGGCCATCTTAAAATGTCCGCTGTGTGGTGGAGCACGAGGAAAGAAGTACAACTGTTTTAAAACCAAAAACTGGTTTATTAACACAATCAGTAGGGAGTTTGAGCGAGCTCCACGAAATTTTCCTAAAAAATTAAATTAACTAAAGAGTTCTTGCTAACACTTGTAGCTTAAACAAAAACGAAACAATATAATTAAACCTTAACCTGTTTAAATATATAATCACGATTCAATACTCTTATCCTTCAAATTACATAAGCACTGATGCAGGTTCAAGTCAGCTTTATCAATGTATAAAATTCCAGTATAAGAATACTAAGGCTGATTTTTAATCACGAGACTCGATGCGAGGTCTCAAGGCTAAACCTAAATCTCAGTCGCAATATTCAACTTCCCAGGCCAAGTCTCTGCTGAGCGCTCACCAGCTCCTCTGAGCTCTGCACTCAAGTCAAAATTCGCTGCTTATATACTTCCGTGTCGATCGACCAGCTCCAGAAAATTTGCATATTCGAAATTACACGGCGACTCACAATTTCAGGGATTCAGCTGTCCTTCGAAAGTTAAAGAAAGATAGAGAGCCTTTATAACTTGTACGCACATAGTCGGTTAATGGACAAAAACGATCTCATTCACACATTGCCTACTCACGTGATGCGAGTAGTCAATACCTTACAAAATAAGCAAATTGATATCTGAAAGTTATATTGATCTATGCTAAGACAGAGTATAAACACTTGTATTACCCTAAAAAAATCATCACATTTATATTTATACTTTTAGGAAAGTTACAATTTTAAGCAGAGCAACCCACAGACGCGGTAACTTTTCATCACATCATATACTACTTATTTTAAAATAAAACAATATTTTATAGAAATTTAACACAACTTAAATATTATTGTACTACATTGTTAAAATATGTGGCAAACTGTCCTGTTATTCGACTATTTTTAAAGATAACGGTTATTTGACAATATTATTAAGCCCATATGACCATATATTTTACCATATTATGGCCAGCATAAAGTTAAATTAAGGTTATGAAATCAACTTCTCTATATAACGTCGCACGGCTGCACCGTTTGCTGTGAATTTGTAACAGTGTATCTAATAGCTGTAAATTTGTAATAGTGTATCTTATAGCTGCAAAGAGATTTTTTTAGGTTTTGAATAGGAAAATATATTCAAAATTGGCAAACATTTCATTCATTCTGTTTAATATGTAAACACGTGGCATCTTATATAAATAAATATTTCTGTTGTAAATTAGTAAAATAAAGAAACTTTGAATTTATCAATATAATGATTTTTTGTTAATATGTTTTGATAGTTCAGTATGCGGATAGCTGGCGAATCGAGTAAATACTTCGCAGTCAACGTATTTGTAAAGTATGTACAATTTTAGCTATTTATTGCAACATCAAATTCAGGAAAAAATATTTTACCGTATTTATTAATATTGGAATATATTTATTTCAATAAAGGTGGATTTTGAAACGCCTATTTCAGAGATTTTACTCATAGTCGCTGCTAGAGAATAAAAATTTTAAAGAATAAAAAAAAAAATGTAAATAACTGTAAAAGTGTATTACTTAGATATTTCACAAATACTTTTAACAATTTGAAGTATTTTACAAATTTGTCTATAGGTAGACTAACTAATTAAAATAGTTACAAGAATAAAATACTTTGTGCTGGATGTCAAAAACTATTGGCCATGCAACGTACTGACAACATTTTAAATACTTTATCAACAATGGACAATAATTGCAGAAATTGGGTATTAAACCATGTTCAGCATTTCCCCATATCTATAAACGAATATTCGTTAAAATATTCTGAAATATTTGAAAATTGTTTCATAATCTGCTCTTGATGCATAATATATATATTTTTTCATATGTTATCACAACTCTCAGATTTCCATTGTACAGTCGATGGAAAAAAAGATAATCATCTACCATATCTGTCTCAAAACATCGTACAAAACTGATACTGGAATGTAAAATAAAAGTATGGAGAAACATTTTAAAAAATAATAGTAAATAATTGATTTATGTTATGCAGTATTTTTTACACTTTTGGAAGACAAAACAAAATTAGTAAATTAAAGACCTTTTTTCATCAATTCAGCAAATATTTTTGTATAGTTATCTAATACTAATAAAAGAAAATTTTGCTGTGCGTGTGTGTGATATCTAGGAAAATCTAGCGCACCAAGAAGTCTGACAATTTAGGCGAAGATAGTCTAAAACATCTCCTGCTGCAGCTGAGAAGCAGAACTTTAATATTTTTAAAATTAGAGAAGATATTAATTAAAAACTTTTCAAACATCGCAAAAATGCGATCAGAAATTAGAGAAAAAAGATCGTTTTTATCGGAACAAAGAAAAAAAGAATATTTCTGCTTAGATTCGTACCTCGAGCAGAGACTAGCAACGAACCAATGAGATGCCTTTTTCGAGTGGAAACACGAAATTTTCGCATTCCGAACGAAACTGCAGAATTTTAAAATACTGGGACATTTAAAGCTCGATCATTACTATTATTTGAAATATTGCATTTATCGATTTGAAAATTATACACATATGCGTATGTCTTAACGCTTATTCCAAAAATGTCAGTTTCGTAAAGATGTGATACTTAGAACCTCAAATATCAATTAACATTTGATAAAATTGACTGCAGAAAACCAAATCAAAATAAATCTTTTCGAAGTCAAAAAAGCACAGCTGTCATTCAATGATAAAGAAGGTTAAAGGTTGCCAGAAACACCGGCTGCCAGTTTTTCAGTTCAGCAATTGTAACTCAGCAATTTGAAGGTGCATATATATTTTTAAATTAATTATAAGATACGGATTCCATTTAACAATTTTAATAATTTTAGCTTCATACGTACCGTTTCATTGCTGTTATGTAGAGATAAAATCATGTTTAAAAAAAAAATTTCGTAAAACAAAAATTTACGTTCCTAATAAAAGTACTCAACCCATTTTCAGTTGATGTATTCCTAAAGTCTAAGTTAGTTATTTGTTGTAGAGCACTTGACCTCGGGACCCTAGCGGCCCCTTATTATTTTTTTCTCTAACTGTGAGTTATATACCAGCTGATAATGTTTACAACTTCTCAAAACCAGTTCCATTTTGCCAAATTAGCATAATTATCAGCATTCGCAGCTTCAGAGTGTATTATTAGAATCTATCAGCATATTCCAATAATAATATAACCGACATTTGAAATTAATTTCTTAGATTAACGAAATGAATCAATCTTTAAAGATGCATTGTGGTACTATTTTTTGTCATTTAACAAAGGGCACTTGAACATTCGCTACCCTTCCCCCCCCCCCGCCCCAGCTTGGTTTTTCCTTCACGGTTGCTACGTTTCCATATTTCAGCAACATTTTTTCTAATTTCAACGCAACTGATTCCAAACATTATAATTAACTAAATAACCACCGTCTGTAACATTAAAGTAAACTTATGATAATCACCCTCTATAACGCTTAAGTAAACTTATCAGTTGTATATACCACTCTTTCCAAATTTATAATTTCAGATATTTTTTATTTCATTTTAACGTTCTTCCAAATCTATGGTCCCAATTACAACGTGGTTTGTCTCATTCAATTTGATATTGATAGCCTTTATATTTTAGTTTCTCCTTTCACCGTCAGGAGGCGCACTTTTATCTCATATTTTCTGGGCCCAATTACGACGAGATTTCGCTCATTCGACTTGTTTTCTATCGGAGCAATAATTTGATAAACGGAAATGTGTTTAAAAATATTGTAACAGCACAGTGATATGAAAGTTATGATAATTAATATTTTTAATACATAAAATTAGACGCTTTACGTATATTTATTTACTTTGTTTGATGATAGAATAAAAAAAAGTACGAGAAAACTGCAAAAAGTAATAAGCACATTTTTATAAATAAGATTGGTACTTGGCATTAATACGATATTCACAGTCTATTTTCTTCTTCAAGTAGATGTTCTATAGAATTTAATGTAATCTACTATATATATATATATATATATATATATAACACAAACGGAAATTTCGTTCCGTTCCTTTATAACTCGAGTTCTGCTGAATGGAATTTGATGGAACTTGCACTGTTGGATAGATAATTTTTCAGGGAAGGTTTTAGTATGTAACACATAGTTCTACGTATATTAGTTATAGAATTATGATGGAAAGTTCTGTTATTTTGGACGATAAGGTTACCATAGGTCATTTTTTTGGCGACCATTATCGTTGGCGAAAGAATCGAAACGGCTATATCAGAAAATAATGTAAACACATAGAAAAATAAAATAAAAATTCTGTTATTAATTTTATTTAAAATCCCCCCCCCCTCCCTCCCGGCAAAAAAAAGAAAAAGAAAGAAAAAACTGTTTTAATGAGGCATAATATTTAATTTAATGCTTAAAAATATAATTTGTAATGTAATTTGTAATAGTTTGTAATGCTTAAAAATATATGCAATGCATGAGATTGCAATTCAAATTAAGTCAATATTTGGCGACGCACAGAGGAGTATTTCTAAAAAAAGCTGGACAAAAGTCGAAAAATGAACTTCGTTAAAAACGGCAATACTTTATTTGTTTGTATAGCTTAGTAGTCAGTGCTTTACGTAGACACTATCTTAGGAATGTTCGGTAACACTCCCCGTCGCGTTATCTGTCTGAACACAGCTGTCGTGCATCGCAGATGTCTCTTTTCTCAGCACTGTTGTGAGAAGCGTCTTATTTAATTGCATTTATCGTTGTAAACAGTAAAGATCTGAAAAAACCCTTTATGGACAAAGAAGTGGAGGGTATGTAGCTTAAATTACGGTATTTAGTTTTAGTTATAAAGGAATATAATTATGAATATAGCCATATTGTTTTATCTTTAAAAATAAGTTTAATTTTTACTAGTTATTTTAAATTATTAGTGATTTATAAATACGTTCCGCCCTTTCCCCGGCAAAACTTTTATTGGAATATAAAATTTAGATATTCCTTTTTATATTCATACAATAAAATCTTGCCCCAACTTGCCCCATTTTTTTAACGTTTAAAAAAAAAAAATGCTATTAGAAGATGATGCTATTTTGAAAACAAAAATCTGCATTTTTATTTTAGAAACTTCAGTGACAGCAAAAGATGTTTCAAGAAAGTTGATATTTGACCTTATGCAAGATTGTCCTAGTAAGAAAATAGATGAAAAATTATGTTTCATGGAAAGTAAAGTTACAGAAATGACGAAATGCCCGGTAGATGATCAGGAATCATTAAAACGTTCGTTAAGCCGTTTCAAATCGGTTTTAAAGAAAAATGGGAAGCTGCCAATAGGACAAAAAATTGCATTCTTAAGATAAATGAACATTGGCTTAACAGTTCCATAAAATTAGCTGTACAAGATACTAGCTGTACAATAGCAAAACAAGGTCTGAAGGCTGATACGCATTCGTTTTGTTCATGAAACGAACGATATTACTAATGAAGAAATTCACTATATTGAAAATCAAGTTAAAATCTTAAGAAAATTAATATACCTACTACTAATGGTAGTTTATATTACGTAAAACACACGCTGATACCTACTATGGTAGATGCAAAAGTTTGCAATGCAGCGACAAGTACTTCATCAAGAATGAGATGCTACATATGTGGAGAAACTTAAAAAAAATTTAATAAATTGGAGAAGAAGAATCCTGATGTCTTAAGATTTGGTTTATCAATTCTTCATGCAAGGATTCGATTTTTTGAGTCACTTTTGCATTTATCATATAAAATTTCTTTAAAAAAGTGGCAAGCGAGAAACAATGAAGACTAAAAAGTTGTGGCAGAAACAAGAAAACGAATTCAAAATAGTTTCAAAGAAGAAATGGGTCTTCTAAGTAGATATTCTCAAGCCGGGTTTTGAGAACACGAATGATGGAAATACATCAAAAAGATTTTTTCTGGACCCCAAATTTTGCTTCCCAAATCAAAGGCATAAATATCGACCTTATAAAAAGGTTCAAAATAATTTTAGAGGCACTGTCCAGTGGACATAGAATTGATGTTAAGAAATTTCAAAATTACACTGAAGAAACTGCAATTATATAGGTGGCATCCCATGTCACCAACAGTACATAAAGTTTTAGTACACGGGGTCACAGTAATTAAAAATGCAATATTGCCTATCGGTCATCTTTCGGTGGAGGCTGCTGAAGCTAGAAACAAACATTTCCGCCAATATAGACAAAAGTTTTCCCGAAAAGTTTCTCGAGAGCAATATGATAAAAATGTTTTGAACAGACTTTTACTAAATTCTAATCCTTTTAAAAGGAGTTCAAGACCAAAGCCTAAGAAAAAAAGCAAGCCTTTTTTTAGCGAAACAATAGAACTTATTACTCCCAGAAACACCATACGGACAACATCCAAAAGAAGATGAAAATGAAATAGATGAAGAGGAAGGTGAGGATGAAGATGAAACAGATGAAGATGAATGTGATTAGAATAGTGAGTTACAGAAAGAACTTTTTATAAATATGTAAAAAAAAAAATGAATATTTCAATAAATATCATAAATGTTTATTCTAAATTGTTTTAAATAGATAGTTTACCTTTTAAAAAACAAAGATATTTTGTAAATTCGTAAAAAAAAATTATGTGCTTTGTTAAAAATATATATATAATGACTCTAAATAGCTTTTTACAACATTTCAAATTGATATAGCTCACAAAATAATTTTGTCCACATTTTTCGTAAAATACTCCTATGTGCGACGTATCGTTTGCGTCAGGTTAACAAAGATGCATCTGATAATTTAATTTAATAAAATATGAGTAATCTTTTTTCTTTAATTTTTTTATGTAACTTCACTATAGGAATAATATAGGACGTGTGTCTTACAGAAGGAACTAGCAGATGTAATTGTAAAAATGACTGCATTTATGAGTAACATGTTATTTGTATATTTACGGTTTTGATTTTGCTTTTGTCGCCAAGCAATGTGATTTTAAGCCAAAAATGCATAAGCGTGACATCAGCTTGAGCGGTATTAGCAATAATAGTGTTTTTCCGTTTATACAAGATGCTTTTTGGAGAAATTTTTATATTCAAATGCAAATTATAGAAATAGCAGTTATTGTTATGAATATTGGATCAAATATTTAAATTTTAGTGAATGTCTGCAAATCAAACACATATTGTAAAATCCATATATATAAAAGCCATTCTTGGTATGTATGTTCCTTATACAAATCTACAGTTTTTGTCCGAATGGAACGAAACTTGATGTACATATACTTTAGAACACGAGTAAAATTACTGTCAACTTTAAAAATTTCTCAGACCATCCTTTACTACTTTTTTCAAACATTTCCCATAGTTTATCATTACAGAAATCTATTTTCTCCCTCAATTTTTAATTCAATTTCTTTCCCGTTGCCATTCAAAGGAACTGCGTATGGACAATATTTTTATAAACCAATTTCAGATTAACTCTCTATAATTTGAAATCTGAAAGTGACGTCAATTTTGTCAGTTGTGATTTTTTTTCGCACATTACAAAGATTACTATAAGTGCTTTAAACGACATAGTACATATATTTAAATGTGTTTGGAGAAAAATAAATAACTTAGCTCCTAATTTTACAAAGGCAAATTGTTTCCACTGGTTTATTAATATTAAAGTAAATTTTTTAAGAAATAAAAATATATTTTTTGTGCATTCAAACTTCATGATTCAATTTATTCAACATAATCAAAAATCGTCTGTCAAATACTGACATTTAGCAATCATTACATCGTAACTTTTTTCAGCTTGAGCCTCAACCAAGGAGGCATATTTAAATTCCTTGGATGTAGGTGGACAGTAGATATGTCCTATTAATAAAAATTGAATTTAAAGAAAACAATACGGTATTTTCCATTATTTTTTCTTCAAAAATGTGTAAAAATTTATTGCATTAAAAGTAAAAAGTTTTATCGGAGAAAAAAATTTAAATGCATTTTTAAAAATATAAAACATTTATTTTAATTAAAAAAAAAAAAATACTTTTTTTTATACGTTTGACAACGTGACGACATTTTCATTTCACCAGCTTCAAAGTTATTATCCAATTCTTAAGAGAACACTATATTTTTAAAAAATAATGTTTTGCATAAAAAATCACATAATTTCAAAACGCAATTTTATCAAATTCTGTTTAAATTACATTGTAAATATAATTTTGGAGTTAAATTTAGTATTTAAGAATATTGTTTAAAATTTTTCTATGAGTACAGTAGTATTGGATTTCTTTAATCGCTTTCATGTTTTAAATACAAATGAGCATGTGACGTCACACACTCAATTAAAGTCGTTTTTCTCAATTAACTGTAGGCGAAAAGTAACAATTCCTGCGGAGTTAGTAATTCATAATTTATTATTTCCTACACATAATATAATGTATTTTAACTATTTGAAAATTACGAGAAACTTGGCAAAACTTCAAGCAATTTAGCTCAATGTTTTCTCTACGTTAAGTTCACACTGATTTGATCAACTCTAAAACGATTAACAAACGTGCACATTATCTATAAGTATAAATGCATATTTGTACATGATTCATGAAGTGAAAGAATTTGTTTTAACGTATCGGTTCAGAGGAAAATCTACCCCGGTGAAAGTGTCGTCTTATTTTAAATCATGTGCCGGTTTCCATTCACAAAATATTAGTATTTTATAGCAATTACACAAAGTAACGTAATTTCCACAGAATGTATTGGTCGCCAAAGTATAAGTTTAACATCCTTTTACCGTACAATTTTCCAGAATATTAAATTATTTTAAAATCCATAAGACATCAGTAAATTGAGATACGCTTTTCACACGAATAACATTGAGAGCACATTTATTTTATTCGACCGCATAAAAATTGAAAGTGCTATGTTTAGAAATAAATGTCTTTACTTTATAAAGATCAAACAAGTTAATCTTTCGTAATTGGATTGGACACAGATTTAAAAATATACATGCTTTAAAAATTACTTTAAAATCCATAAAAAATCAGTAAATTGAGATAAACTTTTCAAACTACATTTGAAAGTGCATTTTTTTTTATTGATAGTTTAAAAATTGAAATTATGCAATATTTAGTAGTTACAAATATGCAGTTCAAGCAAAATTGAATGGTTAGGTCGGTGCACCGTCCATATGATGGCGACATTACTCACGTATATGTTTTTGTTTTATAATATAGATAGACGCCATATGAAAGCGAGTTTCGCAAAATGTTACATTTGGTAATTTTTCTTTCAATGTCAGGAAAATCGTATATTTTTATATTGTATGCGCAAAGAAAACTTGCATTCTCATTTATAAAGTTGAGAAATTTTACTATGGTTGAGTTAAAGTAAAGCTTTTTTTCTAATTGTCTTTTTTGTCAATTTATGGTTGAGTATGCACAAATCATATTGTCGTCATTGTTATTGTCGTATAATTGTATTTTAATTTATGTTAACCCGGGCAAAGCCGGGTGGTTCTGCTAGTAATTAAATATTAGACATTTAAAAATTTACTATGGAAACATGCCGGTTTGTTTTCACCAAACATGTTATTTTTATAGCCTCGAACTCAGACCAGCGAATATTGTCTATTCTTTTATTTTTATTTTATTATTTTTTTAATATATCGCCAATTTTATTTATAGAAATATTCACTGTTTCAAAAGTTAGGAACCAAAGAATATTCTTAAGGACATGTGTGCATTTATGCGTTATTACTATCACAAAAGGCTACATTTTACAATAAAAATTGTTTGCTGCTCGATGCTTCTATGCTCGAATTTTCGATTCGTCATTTCTTTTTAGTTTTTTCTGCATCTATTTCTTCCCTTCTTTCAGGAAGGTTTTTAAAAGACATTGGACTAATTGTCCGTATTCCGGTCACCTGCCAGTTGGCATTTTACTATATTGTTGGATGTTTCGTTTATGTTTGAACGTTACTCTGAACAACGATTCAGATTACAGAAGATTAGATGACTTTTGAAATTAGCGATTGCTAAATTTATGGGGGTTTTTCAGTATGAAGCAAAGTTTTACCAAAAAAGCAATGCTTCCAATGTACGGTTGGTTGATTTTATGACGACCGATTATCTACACGAGGGATATAGACCCTGGGGGAAGTGCCCTACGTGGGGGTCTTTCTAAAGGATCCTAACCCGTATTTACGGCAAAGTTAGAAGAAAAACACGTAAAATTCCGAACGGTTAGGTCGACGAACGCGACAAGGGTTTAAACCCAGCACTTTCCGCATGCCAGCTTTGACAGCACAACATCTCAGCCACTGTTTTGGCGCTTTCAATGTACGGAAAAACTTTTTAATGTCAATGGTGGCGAATGGAATAAATAATATTTGTCGATTAATCATTTCAGGCTGGATAAGAAAAAACGAGTACCTGAAATTCTGATTAGATAATTTTTCGATCATTATAAAGCCTTTTAGACCTATACACAGCACTAGCAGCTAAACATAGTGAGAAATGAATTTATTTCTGCGTGTTATTATGCTCTTTAGAGAAATGCAAAAAAATCTTCGGTTTAAGTATTCACTAAAAATAATATTACTAAACATTTTGCATAACTAACTTTATCATTGTCAGTTTTATTTAAGGTATGGAATTTTGTTAATGAAAGATCTATAATTGAATTAACAGTAATTTGACATTATTTAATGAAACACAGCTTGGCGCGTAACTAACTTCGTTTTGTAACTAACTCTGGTACATTAGTAACCATATCGTTTCAAGCACTTCTAATGTTTGACGTCAAACTTGGATATCGGCAAGATTATGGAAGATTAGGAAGATTTTATTGGATACAAACTAGAGGTTTATTCTTCGACTAGAGTTAATTATTGGGGGGGGGGAGGGTTCAGATTAACGGTTACACGAATACAACTGGTCTAAAAAAATGGAAAGACAGTGAAAATGGCGTCATTTTAATTTTATTCATATTCAGCTTTAAAAATTCACTTTTTTATGTTTAACCATTTTTTTAAATATGAAAGTTAAACACTGACCTTTATGTGCAAACAATTTATTACAATTTTCACTGTATTTACTCTGCTGTAATCGAAAGATGAAAAACCTTAGTAGACTTGCCAGAAGAGGACGTATATTGCGAAATATAACGTAACATATAGTGAGATTGTACTTACGTTACCAGAATCTCACATGGAGACAAGAAAGATGGTCGGAGTTCAAGAACTTACAGACAAAAATGAATCACCCGAACATTATTTAAGTTCAATGGTCAATCTATCCAATCATTGTAATGCTTTCTATTTTAGTAGTATGTTGACTAGAGAACACGTTAGTTCCTGTTGTCATAATCTTGTAATGGCCTCATTTCACTACCAAACTCTACTATAAATGCTCAACTAAATGAGTTTCTACTTTTAGCCCAAATTTTGTCCAATGTAATATAATATAACGCAATGTCGTTCACATCGTTTACAGCAATACTACTTTTTCTGAATAATACCATTAAATTACCACTTTTTTTTTTTTTTTTTTTTTTTTGTGACTGCCTCCTCCGGTTTTGAAGTAGGGTTTCTGTTAAGTTAGGTATTAGATACAACAGACAAGTGAATGACAGTAAAGTGATGGAAAGAAGCTAATGTACATTTTTTGTTTGAATTTGTTCATTCCGTTTTACATGTAATAAAAATGCTTGTCTGAATCTAAAAAATAAATAAATAAACGTCAGCTGAAATATATATTATATCAACATATAATTTGTTTGAAATTACTAATTTAACTACATGCGATATCATACGTTTAAAAATTATGAAGCATTTTTGATATCAAGTGATATCCTCGTATTCCGAAATGAGTATGAAGAAACTGCAAATAACCAATTCTGCATCTGTATGATTTCGGCTTTGACGGCTAGTTTTCATTTAAAGATTTATTTTCGTAACTCCAAAAACTGATAAAGAACCCCAATTGTTTTCTACTATTATTTATATACGAATTATTTGCAACACAATTATTTATATAAATTAAAATAATAATGTACGGGAGTACTTTACGAATGGTTCTAAAGTAAAAAAATACTCTCGTTACATGTCTATTTAAAAATGTCCCTCGCATACATATATATTTTTTCAAAACTAATAATTAAAATAAAAATCATAAAATGCTCACGGATTAAAATTTTTAAGGTAAAATACATTAGTACACTAAAGCCCATTTACACCTTTTTCGATCTTATCTTAGAATGCGTGTGCTTGTTCAAGTGAAAACATTTTTTGCTGCGCTACTTATTATGTCAAGCCTTTGAGTATTTGAGGACATCCCGCTATTTTCATAATAATTCTCTTAACCTAAGTTTTAAGGAAACTGACTGTACTTAAAATTACTTTTGAAGTTAGGTATTAAAATACCTTTCATGTCTCTTCACCATAAATAATTCTTCATGCATAATTGTGTTGAAAATATTTTTCTCCATGACCAATTTAACATACTTCGTAAATATGTAAAAATACCGAACAGCCTCGTATAGTGTTAGAGTACCTGACCTAAAAATGCAGTCGTGAGAATATTTCAAATTTAAGATGCTGCATGAAGGTGTATATAAGAACAAAAATTAGAACGTTTTAAGCACTAGAACATTTCTAACTATTGGAGACTAGTTTCGGTGACACACAGCGCATCGTAAGGAGTGCAAATGAAGATAGGATTTTGCTCATATGTATAAAGAAAGGAAAAGCGAGTTTAAATGATAGATCTAGTAAACAAAAGTTTTATAGGATACTAGCAAGCTACGCCCGCTACGCTGGTCAATTTCTCTTAACGAACCTTTAATCAAACAAAATATTGACATTTCATAATTCAATTTTATATTTTAACAGAATAATAAGGATACTATAATTTGTGACTCGTGCTATAGCCAATATACACGTCAGGAAACGTCGCCCTTACCATTATCTTTTTACGCGTGAAGGTTTCGCTATGGTAGTCTATGGTGAAATTTGGTAATTTTAGAAATTCAATAGTTGAAAAATCGCAGAATCATTAGATCATTTTTCTTTAGAAATTGTTCTTAGAGCGCATTTAGATCTTATAAATAACAATCATGCCGAACTTGAAGTTTCTAGCTCCTTCAGCATCGCAAAAATCGCAATTTTAGAAAGTTTTTCGCTTCTGCACCCCCCTCGGGGTAAAGGCACCGACATAAAATATAGCCTATGTTGGAGCAGGGATTGTCACCATCCATTTGCCACCATCACTTTTGAAATCGCTTTAGTAGTTCCAGAGATTCCATACAAATTGTAATTTAGAATGTTTTTAGAAAATTTTTTGCTTATTTCAGCCTTTTAAATTTCGAATTTTTTTAGACGTTGTTCTTATAGAGCATTTAAATCTTGTAAGTAACGACCATACAAAATGTCAAGTTCCTAACTCCTTCATTATTGAAAATATCATAATTTTGGAACGTTTTTCGCTCCTGCACCCTCTGCGGGCAGTGGCACCGACAAAAAATTTAGCATATGTTGGAGCAGGGACTGTCACCATCCATTGGCCACCATCACTTTTGAAATCGGTTCTGTAGTTTCAGAGATTCCATAGAAATTGTAATTTAGAATGTTTTTAGAACGCTTCTTCCTCATCTCACCCTTTTAAATTGCGAATGTTTTTATAATTTGTTCTTAGAGAGCATTTACATCTTATAAGTAACTACCATACCAAATTTGTTACTTCTATCTCCTTCAGTACAAAAAAAATCGAAATTTTAGAACGTTTTTCGCTCCTGCACCCCCCTGGGGGTGGTGGCACCGACATAAAATATAGCCTATGTTGGAGCAGGGATTGTCACCATTAATTTGCCACCATCACTTTTAAAATCGCTTCAGTGGTTCCAGAGATTACCCCCTACAAACAAACAAACAATCTTTACTACTTTATATATTAGTATAGATAAGGGGGAATTAGCCCCTTGTCCCCCCCCCTTTATACTTAACCAATCAATCCCGAAAACTAATCAGAGATGTGCCTTAACAAAATGAACCTATAAATAAAATTTGAAGGAAATGGGATAATTCTGCATGAAAAACCCATTTACATAAATTAAGAGGGGTATTAGCCCCCCATTCCCCCCCTTTATACTTAATCAATCAATCCCGAAAACTAATCAGGGAAGCGTCTTAACCCAATGAATCTATAAACAAATTTTGAAGCAAATAGAATAATTCTGCATGAAAAACCCATTTATATAAATTAAGGGGGATTAGCCCCCCCGATCCCCCCCTTTATACTTAACTAATCAATCCCGAAAACTAATCAGGGAAGCGCCTTAACTCAGTGAACCTATAAACAAAATTTGAAGGAAAACGGAATAATTCTGCATGAAAAACCCATTTATATAAATTAAGGGGGGATTAGCCCCCCGTTCCCCCCTTTATACTTAACCAATCAATCCCGAAAAGTAATCAGGGAAGCGTCTTAACCCAATGAACCTATAAACAAAATTTGAAGGAAAACGGAATAATTCTGCATGAAAAACCCATTTATATAAATTAAGGGGGGGGGGGGAATTAGCCCCTTGTTCCCCCCCTTTATACTTAACCAATCAATCCCGAAAAGTAATCAGGGAAGCGTCTTAACCCAATGAACCTATAAACAAAATTTGAAGGAAAACAGAATAATTCTGCATGAAAAACCCATTTATATAAATTAAGGGGGGGGATTAGCCCCCCCGATCCCCCCCTTTATACTTAACTAATCAAACCCGTAAACTAATCAGGGAAGCGCCTTAACACAGTGAACCTATAAACAAAATTTGAAGGAAAACGGAATAATTCTGCATGAAAAACCCATTTATATAAATTAAGGGGGGGGGGAATTAGCCCCTTGTTCCCCCCCTTTATACTTAACCAATCAATCCCGTAAACTAATCAGGGAAGCGCCTTAACACAGTGAACCTATAAACAAAATTTGAAGGAAAACGGAATAATTCTGCATGAAAAACCCATTTATATAAATTAAGGGGGGGATTAGACCCCCCCCGATCCCCCCCTTTATACTTAACTAATCAAACCCGTAAACTAATCAGGGAAGCGCCTTAACTCAGTGAACCTATAAACAATATTTGAAGGGAAACGGAATAATTCTGCATGAAAAACCCATTTATATAAATTAAGGGGGGGGGGAATTAGACCCTTGTTCCCCCCCCTTTTATATTTAACCAATCAATCCCGAAAACTAATCAGGGAAGCGCCTTAACACAGTGAACCTATAAACAAAATTTGAAGGAAAACGGATATTTCTATGAAGAGTTATCGCATTACGTACGTACATACATACATACAGAACCGGCTGACAAGCTCTCAGGGCTTGACAGCCAGTGTGATAACTGAAAAATCGCAATTTTAGAAAGTTTTTTGCTCCTGCACCCCCTGGGGTTAGTGGCACCGACATAAAATATAGCCTATGTTGGAGCAGGGGTTGTCACCATCAATTTGCCACCATCACTTTTGAAATCGGTTCGGTAGTTCCAGAGATTACCCCCTACAAACAAACAAACAAGATTTACTCCTTTATAATATTAGTATAGATTACACTGGAAAGCCGATAGGAAATTACATAGGAAACTTTGTGGAGCTCCCGGATGTAATTCTTGGTGTTGTAAAATTTCCTTGTACTTTCTCGTCAAGATTTATGTAATTGTTGAAGTCGTGTATATGTTTCTGTGATTAAAAATAAATGTATATGGATCATTCGAGACGACAGCCTTGGTAGCTATAGGTCTCAAAGCCCACCTCCTTTCAAAGTTCAAAGTTACATAGAAAAGAAAACTTAACTGGTAATACGAAAAAAAAAATAATAGAAATTAAGTAAAGGAAGTTTTTATAAAATATTTCCAAGAATCTGACAATAGGGGGATAACGAACTCGCTTTTCTCAAGTCCAACGTATCAAATTGACAGGTGCTAGTACTCAGAAACTATGTTATCGAACTGTTTTTTTCATTTTTCGTTAAAAACAGTATATGGTTCAGAAAATGCTGTAAAAGTGGGCCTTTTGATTATCGGTCGCGGCAGCGGAGGAAATATAAAAAACTGCATTCCTAAGACAACAGTCGTTTTTAGCTCAAAATATAATTCATTTATTTGAAAAAAAAGTTCTTCCGGCCTGTACCGGGAGGAAAAGGTAGCTTTCCTATATCTTCGTTTTAAAATTTTAGCTAATGTTACACGAAAACATCAAGTGAAAATGCAAAGAAACGTTTACAAAAGATTCGTTAATACTGAATTTGAATAAGAAATTCGCCAAATTATTGAGAAATAGCCAAATTGGCTTCATTTATGAAGACTTATTTTGGTCGCCAAATTTGGCGATAATTCGCCAAATGTCGCCAATTTTGTCGCCAATGTCGCCAATTTTGGCGCTAACGGATATGAATATATAGTTTTATGCGTATGATTGGGAAAATTATAACAACAATGAAAGAAAATAATTTGCAAGTAATGGCGTTAATGTGTTGTTTTGTTTCAAAATGTCAGCCACCCTAGAACTGCTCTATCTCAGCCATTTTTTAAGATAGTGGTAAACCAAAAAATGCTCTGGAATCCTTGTATCAAGGCCTAACACGTAATTAAAAAATAAATTTAAATTTTTAATTTTTTTGTATATTTATTTTAGTTTTAAATTTTTAAATGGCCGCCATCTTGAAACAAAATGGCGGACCAAGCTGGCCAACGAACTCGGTCGAGACATTGGTGAGCTTAATACACACAATTAGTTTCATCAAAATCGATTTATAAATACGATCGTTATCGTATGACATAGGTCAGATATATATATATATATATATATATATATGTATATGTATATATCTATATATATAAATCAACATTTGAGCGGAGGGTGGTTTTGGGGTCTGGGGGTCATGATCGCTGAAAATATATCGAAATTTTCCGGAACTGCTTTCCTCCGAACGGCTGCAATAGGTAGCTTTATACTTTTTAGTATTGAAAGCTACCTAATACATTGATGGATTACAAATCGTATCAACAATCATGCTTGCATGTATCATGCTTTTATCTTTAAAAGTGAGTCACGAAATGTATCAGAAATATTCGCATTGTTGAGGGGGGAAAATATATTTATTAGAATAGGCTTTAAAACGATTTTATGATTTTTATCGATATAAAATGCTTCAAGACTGTCCCGTTTAATTATAAGTCGGTTTAGAGACAATTTTATTTATTTATTTATTTGTTAAAATGCACACTACAGACGAATCCATTTAGAGTGAGCTCTAGCTGAGTGAGTTTTAGCTCAATTGAAATCAACTGTGTGGTTCAACTTCCACACATGAACTTCCAGACTGAGAATTTGTACCTGTATATTGAATAAAACAAATAATGTTTGCTTGATCGTTTAACGCAAATGAGATAATTCTTAATTATATTTGTATGCTTTCTAATTTTTTTGAATAAACAACATTCTTTATTATTAGGTAGCTTTCAATACAAAAAAGTATAAAGGTACCTATTGCAGCCGTTCGGAGGATAGCAGTTCCGGAAAATTTTGATATATTTTCACCGATCATGACCCCCAGACCCCAAAACCACCCTCCGTTCAAATGTTGATTTATATATATGTCGTGTTTCCAAGTTCAAATCCGGGAAAAAGGCAGTCGTGCTCGTGATAAATAGGGTTAGCGATGTGATTGGTTTCCCTTTTAGCTCGCATCAGGCGGCAGTGTGGTATCATCAACAACAAGAAATGTCAGTGCATATTTTTGTCGAAGAACCTTTTATTTCCAGTTTTAAGACATCTCTTCAGGGAAAATGCTCATTAGCCAACGCTAAACGAAAAAAAATACAACGTTCCATTATTTTCTAGAATCCGTCCCGATTCTTTTAGCAAACACCAGCGTCGAAAAAATATCCTCTCCGAATCAGGATGATCGTGTTTTTAAACTAGCTTGCGTAATAATACAGAATACGTCACGTGACCCACTTCTATCGAATCAAAAGGTCTCTTTTGGAACTTTATCAATACTTCCGGTGGATTTATTTTGTTGTAAAATGCAAAAACTTTCTACGCCCTTCCAGAATATTCCATAATCTCGTACCAGATGCCTGTCATATCAACAAACGAGCTTATCTGTTTTTGAGGCTGTAGCTAAACTTCGAATTTAATACGTAATAAAAATAATAAGAAGAAAAGAAAATGAATCTTTATAAAAGGGAAAAAAAAAAGAAAGAATTAAAGTTTTTCGGAAATATTTTAATAGGCATTTGATATTTAATAATAGGATAACTTTATGAAATAAGGTTTTTTGAGCGGAATATTTTAAGAGATACGATATTTTAGCATTTAAATAAAGAAGTTATAGCAATTTGACCACACGGGAATAATACTAATGAATTTTAATAATGGCTTAAAATAAAGATCTTCTATTTAAAGAATAAATTAAAAAAGCTATCGCCATTTTTAGAATAACTACATTCGAATAAATATTATTAAGTGGATTAGGAATAAATGGCTTTACATATGGATAGTAAAAGGCTATTTTAAGAATGAGAATTATTTTAATAAGTTGGGTTATATACCGAATATTATTGAATGGACAAATTTTATAGAATAATTGCGGAAAAAATTTAAATTTTGTAATATTAAATCCCCCTCCCTAAAGATTTTGGATGAAGTTAATAGTTAAGTAACTATAAATTCAGACAATATAAATTTAATACTTTAGAAATTTGAATTTTGACTAGTATAAATTTAGAGACTGCCAGCAAGGAGATGGGGAATTTCTGAAGAACTGGAAGACAAAAACAAAAACAAAAATAAAATAATAGTAATCAATTAAAATTAATAGATAAATAAAAATAAAGCTAAAGAGCGACCGCGAGCAGAAGGCGGGTATGACGTAAAAGTCACGTGGTGCCAGAGGGGTCTATTTGACTGATTTAGCGAAAGAAGGAGGATTGAGAGGAGGAACTTCAGGACCAAGTTATTTGATCTCGGATTACCATATCTGGCTGGTTAGCGCCTTTTGATGTAGAATGAAAATAAGATTACATGCATATGCGTTATACAAAAATACAAATTCGAAATTCTTTATCATTGTGATATGCCAAAAAATGTTTGGAAAATAGGCAGTAGTGAATTTTTATTGGGTGAATTCATTGTTGAGAAAAATTTTTGTTAGTGTATTTTAGGTAAGGACAGTTTTTACAGAGTGAGAGACCATGTGAATTAAATATACAAGCTAATCCATAAGCAATAAATAAAAATTTTCAGTCAAATGTGCTTTCTTATTCAAGATACTTTTCGCATAATGTTATATCTTATATATATATATATATATATATATTCGAATAAAACTTTTTCACACACCGAAACATTAAAGGCAATTGAATATTATGTATTATTAAATATTAAGTTGCGATGCAGATATTTGTATAATGTTTCGGTGTTATATAAAATATTCATGATATTTTGGTCAGTAAAATCTCTCGGTTAAATCATATTTTTAAAAAAATTGTTTTTATAAATTATTTTCTCAGAATATTTTAACTATATACACTTATATTAAAATACAAATATGCGATACCTGGAACCATTGCCCCACCAGTGGCTGAGAGGTTCTGCTCTCAAAGCTGGTAGACGGGAGGTGATGGGTTCAAACCCCTGTCGCGCTCGTCGGCCTAGCCGTTTGGAGTTTTCCGTGGTTTTCTTCGAACCTTACATAAATATGGGTTAGGATCCCTTTGAAAGACCTTCATTGAGGACATTTTCGTCACCGGCCTACATCCCTAGCGCAGATAATCGGCCGTAACAAATAACCAACCAATCAATCTAAAAAATTCTCAAAACTTGTATTTCAATCTAATTTAAAACCATTTTACATAAATCAGTTCAGGAGTCGATGTAGGTTTTTTTTTTTTCTTTTTCTTTTTCTTTTTCCCTTGGGGCTTATTTTGTGAAAAGTAAAAGTTATTTTTCCGATATCTTTTGTGAAATTTGTTATACTTTTGTGAAAAATAACATTTTGTTACGAAAGATGCAATCCAGCTACTCTAATTCAAACCAAGCATTTAATAATAATAACTTTTTTAAGTCCTTCTGCTAAAGTTTTCTTTTCTGATGAATTTGTTTTCTTTGCAAATTACACATTTTAAAACTTAACAAAATTAAAATAATTACGGGAGAATATATGTTTTAAGGAAATGGAATTTTGTGAATGTACCTATTTTATCGAGCGGAATTTTGTGAAGGGGCCTGTTTTATTAAATGGAATTTTGTTAATTAAATGTTGTAGAATGTTAATTGTCCTGTGCTCTCTGAATCGGAATGGAAAGAGGTGAAGATTTTGCTTCATTTACAAAAAAAAAAAAAAAAAAAAAAATCCCTGACGGCTCGGCCTACAGGCACAGGTAGATTTCGAAGACGCAGACCGTGGGGCACCTATTTATAGGGAATTGTATAAGAAAGACCTATTTGCCAGGATGTGGCAGTTGGGACCACCCACTTCGAAATATACCTCTGTCTGTAGGCGGAGCCACCAAGGATTTTTTGTTTTTATTTTTTTTTACCCTAAGAGTTGGTTCTATAAAAAACTTGTCAGTATAAAAATTGTAGATAATATTAAGAAGATTTATATTAAATTTAAGCGGATTTGAAGTCTTGGGAATCGACGAAGTTATGAATTTTTTTTCTTCTGAAACCCCCCTTCCCCCCCTCCTTGGGGCCATTTTTAATGATATCAAAAATCGGTCATACATAAATTTTCGGCCCTGTTCCTAGAAGTAATGATAACTTTAAACGGATTCGATACGTATCATAATTAAGAAATTATGGGTTTTTTTCTGTTTTCACAAAAAGCCCCCCCCCCACTCCCCCTCCCCTGGTTCGATTTTGCCAATTAACGAACTTGACCGAGATTTTATGCCCCTTGATTTTATGTATGAGTTTGGAAGAGATTTGTGCAGAATTGTTGCAGTTATCGTGTCCATAAAAAAGTGACATAGATAGATAGATAGATAGATAGATAAAGTTTTGAACTGGGGGTGGTTTTGGGTTCTGGCAGTCATGATTGGCGTAGATCTGCAAATTTTTTTCAAAAATTCCAACTTAGGGGAGAATGTAATAGGTAGTATTTCTTACGAAATCTACATAAAAAAAATAAGCACATTATTAACAATGTTACGTTCTTCAGAACGCAAAGTTTTCTCTTTATCAGACATTTTGTGTTGTTCTGAAAAGAACAGTTTAAATAGAGAATAATGATAATAATAATCAAGAGCGCGAGAATAACAACCGTCTAGGACAAAAGAAAGGATCTCAATGACCAGGACAGACGAGAAAGAAACAGAGATGGAAATGTATATCGCCAAAGGCAGGAACGCTCAAATATGTTACAACCCTAAATATTTGCTCTTCCACCGTCCGAACCTGTGAGAAAATGAACTCTTCTCGCAAGCGACTTTCTGAGCCGCCATCTCGTGCTGGTCGAATTATACGAGCATTTCCCCTGTAAAATAATACAAGAAATGGTTACAATCTCACTTACCATTTGTAAGTGCACAAGAAAAATACAATAACAATAAATAATAAATATTAATAAACAAGAAAAACAGGATAATAATAGTAACAGAATTTTGCGTTTACCAAGTTCACAAGCTTTAGAATAAGTAGTCACTAGCAAATTGTTAAAACAATGTTTTTAAAAAAAAAATTCGACTTAATTCAAATTTGAGTTCATTAGATCCAACTGTTTTATTTCAGTCTCTTTCTTGGATCGTGATAAGTCCTCATTTTGTTTTTTTTAAAAGATGGTTACTGCAGTCCCTTTCTTAAAAATACAGTTTTTATGTAAAGGCTGAAAATAAAGACATTACTCCATCAAAATTTTAAAACTGTAGTCATTCTTACCAATACTTTATAATGACTTTATAATGCTAGCACTTGTCACAACATCTTCTCTTAAGTATCACATTAATTTTCTCACATAATAAACAAGTCAAATTATCTCTTGGTCGTTTATTGTACTTGGAATATGTTATCTTTGTTATATTCCTGTGGGATTTGTTATATTTCTGTTGGGATCCCACCATCTTTAACTAATATTTGTCAAACATTTTTTCACTAATAAATAATATAACTCTTCAATAATATAAATAAATGCTATAATAAAATTCTATTCATAAACATAACAATAATAACTTTCAATATAACTAATACTTCTCAACATATGTAGTAATTCATAATATAATTCAATAGTAGAAATAATAATATAATAACATCAGTATAATTTAAGAAAATATCACAGTTTGTTTATTTATTGTTAGGAAAAATATTGGTTGAGGATAAAATAATTACATAGCAAATAAATAAATTTCTTATTTTT
Organism: Maratus michaelseni; assembly: GCA_963931845.1. NCBI lineage: Eukaryota > Metazoa > Arthropoda > Arachnida > Araneae > Salticidae > Maratus > Maratus michaelseni. The sequence goes on from OZ007589.1 coordinate 82,891,494, forward strand.
TTAATTATATAAGAAAGTATTTTTGCCAGTCGAAAGTATACAAAAAAAATATATAATAATTTCAAAATCCAAATAAATTTAAATCTAAATATTTAGAAATTGAACTCTCAACCATTAGTTCCTTACAATAATTTTTTCCTCTGATACCCTTTTACAAAATTATACTGTTAAGTTATAAGTATTCATATCCTAAATGCAGAGAGTTGTTTTTTTGGCAAACTTAGAATAAATAAAGACAATAAATAACAAATAAAAAATGTTAATTTTAGCTGAGAAATGGAATACAAAGGCAATTAGTTTAGATACTTAATTTTCTATTGTCACACCAAAACAATCACTGTAAAATCACATCATCACTATCCAATCATTTATATAATTATAGAAATACTTATAAGCGGTTACTATTTGATTATCTATTGAAGTAAATAACATAATATTAAATTTTTGAAACAATTGGTTTAAGAAAAAGTAAATAAAGTAAAAATAGTTTATTTTGATATAGAATTAAAACATTTAATTTCATTTTTCAACATCAATTTGACAATTCCTAAAATCAAAATACACATCTTATGCCTGCATAAGGTGTCTACTCAACCTCAAAAACTCTCAAAAACAAGTAATATTCTCGTTGCGCACCAAGAACATACCTGATAATGTTGAAAATTATTGTAATAAGAGATATTTAAATAATTAGAATTTACTCTATTGTTTTTACTTTAGTTTGATTTTGTGATGTTGATTGTCATGTCTGTGTTGGTTTTGATTGTTGTTTGGGTTGCTCATGAAATAGTCTGAAATTATTCGGTGAAAAATATGGTCTTAATTTAGACACATGTACAATAACTGAATTTAATTTAGTCTCATAATTAAATTTGTCTATTTCATAGGTCACATCAGAAAGTTTATTTATTATTTTGTATGGCCCAGAGAAAGTAGGTTCTAATTTTCGAGTGTTAGGATATTTAAATTCTTCACAAATTACATAATCTTGTATTTCTAGTGGAGATTCAACAAATTTTCTATCATAGAATCTTTTACTTTTAAGGTGGAATTCACAAGTTCGCGCTTTTGAAATTTTGAGTGCTTTATTAACAGGAGGGTAATAATTTTGTTTTAAAGGAGATTCATAAGGTAATTGACCATAAAATAAATAGGCAGGTGGGAATTTGGTTATGGAATGTGGTGTGTTATTGTATTCTTGGATGACTTGGTCTAATAATCTAGTCCAAGGTATTTTAGATGAAATGGAATTAACTTTACATTTAAGTCTAGTAACTATAGTTTGGTTCACTCGTTCTACCTTCCCATTGGTTTGGGGGTGATGTGATGATGTAAAACGTTGTTGAACATGATATTTTCTGAGGAATTTTTTAAATCTTGGAGACCTAAAAGATTTATGTCTATCGCTAAGTATTGTTTTAGGTGCTTGAATATTGAAAATTTGTTTTAAACAGTTAGTATATGTTTCGGTAGTAACACTTTTGGATGGAAAAGCCCAAACAAACCTAGTTGCATGATCTATTATTATGTGTAAGAATTTTTTTGTTGAATTGTAATAATTAAATCCACCCACAGTATCAATAGAAAGACATTCAAAAGGTTGATCTGTGGCTGGCATAGCTTGTAACAAGCCAAATCTTTTTTGTTTTGGTTTTTTATTTCTCTGGCATGTATCACAATGTTTAACAAATTGTGTAATATCTATTGTCATGTTGGGCCAATAATAGTTTGGAGATATTAAGTTAAGCATTTTTTGTATTCCTAAGTGTCCAAAATTATCATGAGCAATATGTAATAATTTTCTCCTGAGTGACATTGGTACTACTATTTTTTTTAATCCTTTTCTCTGAATAATTATAATCCCATTCTCTTTTTTGTATTTTCTGTCACAAACATTATCTTTATCTTGCATCGCTATAATTTCTTTTTTGTCCAATAATAAACTTACATGTTGATTAAGATAAGCAACAGGATTTCGTGACAACATGTCCGCTTCGACATTTGTAGAACCTTTTTGATACTTGATCTCATAATCGAACATGCTAAGTTTTAAAGACCATCGAAAAAGTCTACCTCTTAGATTTTTAACATTCTTTAACCATACCAGAGATGCATGGTCGGTATGGATTGTGAATTTAGTACCATGAAAATAGTGATAAAACTTATCAAGAGTATCTATGATAGCAAGGCATTCCAATTCAGTTATAAAGTAATTTTGTTCATAACTCTTCAAAATTCTAGAATGGTAAGCAATAGGATGCAAAAAATTATCTTTCCCTGGTTGTTTTAGAACTGCACCTACTGCTACCTGAGAGGCATCTACAAACATGTGGAGGGGTAATTTTGGGTCATAAATTTTTAAAATTGGTTTTGCAATTAGAGTATTTTTTAATTTCTCAAAAGAGTTTTGACATTCTGAGTTCCATTCCCATATTGTGTTTTTCCTAAGTAATTTATTGAGGGGGTATCTAATTTCAGCATATTTATCTATGAATTTGTGATAAACATTAATGGAACCTAAAAATCGTTGTAGTTCTTTAACATTAGAGGGAGGTTTCAATTTTTTAATTGTCTCAATATTGGTATTAGCTGGAGTTAAAGTCCCATTGGTGATCTCATAGCCTAAGAAATTAATTTTATTTTGATTTAGTTTACATTTAGAAAGTTTAAGTTTAAGGTTTTCTAGTTTACAGATTTCAAAGATTTTTGCTAAGTGATTTAAATGTTCTTCTAGAGAGGAGGAGAAAATTATGATATCGTCGAAATAATGGCAAGCAAAATCAATTTTATACTTATTGAGGATTCTTCTAATGGTTCTATTAAATATCGGGGGGCCTGTCTTTATACCAAAGGGGAGCACCAGCCATTCGAAGAGGCCAAAATTGGTGGCAAAAGCTAATTTTTCTGTATCGGCTGGATGTATTGGTATGTGCCAGTAGCCAGAGGCTAAGTCCAAAGTGGAAAAATACTGGGCACTACTCAATTTATCTAAAATTTCATCGATAAGAGGTAAAGGTTCTGCATCGTTTTTAACTATTGCATTTAATTTCCTATAATCTATACATAGTCGGGTCTTTTTACCTTCCTCTCTTTTCATAGCCAAGGTGACGGGGGCAGAATAAGGACTATTGCTTTCTTTTATGAGACCAGCCGCTAACAAAGATTGAATTTGATTTTTTATTTCTTTTTCCTCTAAGGGGGAAGTTCTGTAGGGCCTCAAAGATATAGGTAGGTCAGATTTTAGTAAAACGCGTTGTGGTTCAATATTTATCTTACCCACATCATATTTATGTTTTGCAAAAATATCCCTATAATTTTGAACTATTTCCCTTAAATCCCCATTTTCAATTAAATTTATTTCCCCAATTAAATCTGAATTATAATCATTAATATCGCGAAAATTTTGAGGAGTCATTGAACTTCTGTAATCAGGCTGCACGTTACAATCATTGTAATTAGCTGCAAAAAAGTCCTGAGTATTCACAAAATTTTCATTAGTATATGGTGATACTTTGTCATCATTATATCCATTTAAACTCTCATTACTATCACCATTTGTTAATAACTCATCTTTACATGAAATAGTATCTTCATTATAAGTTGTTATCAAGTTACCATCATTAAATAAATTCAAATTGTCACAATCAGAAGTTATCAAGTTATCCTTACCTTGTTGTAGTTTTTTTACAGTTACAGTATTAAAATGAAGTGATCTCTCATCATGTATGGATATACTCCTATTTATAATCTTCCTTCCCTGTTTTACTGTACAATTCTTACAACTTATATTTAAATTAAATTTTGAACATTCTTTTAACCCCAAGATGCAGTAATCTAAATCTGTATCACATACTAAAAAGTTAACATATTTTTGGATTTTACCCACTTTAAGAAGAATACTACACTTTTGATTAATTTGTAAAAATCCCTTTGCCTGACCAATAGTAACTGGAAGAACAATTTCAATTCTTGCATTCAATTTTTTAACAAACTTTAATGGTAAAATTGCGATAGTTGAACCGGTATCGACGACACATGGTAAATTATAATTATTCGTATATCCATACACAATTAATTGTCAAATATTAGGAGTACCAATTGGAAGAGTATCAGAGGGTGTTGAGTTGTTATTAAAAATACACTCTTTTTCCCAGTGAAAAGCATTCATTACACCCTTGTTTACACAAATTCTACATGGCCTAGATGGGTACTGGTTCTGAAAATAATTGTTTTGTACTCTGTTTTGAAAATTTCTAGGTCTTTGAAAATTATAGTTTGGTCGAGGAACCCAGTTTCGAGGAGAATTAAATTGATTATTGGCCGATTTGACTGAATCCAATGCCTAGGAGTATTAATTTGTTGAAAATTTGGTCTATTAGGCTGCACACTATATCGAGGAATGTCAAAATTAGTTGCATTAGGTTTACTTGGTAATGATGGACTTGTAACAGCAGGGGTGGAAACTTCCACAAATTGCTTAACAATTCTATACCATTATGTTGTACTCTCAGGAGGGTTAACAATTAGATAATTTTGATATTCTGGTTTTAAACCATCGGTTAATCCTTGTAGTAATATAGTTTCACATAAATGTAATTTTCTACCAATTTCAATTTTCTTTCTAAAATAAGTTTCTAAGTTATTTAAACTATCCAATTTCAAAGCAGAAAATTCAGAAAATTTCGGGATATTTACCCTAATAAAATTCTCAGTTAAGATATCAGCTATCTGTTCGTATTTAGTGCAATTAAGGCAATCATTAATGTAAATCTTAAGAGCTTCTCCCTTTAAATTTTGAGAAATATTTTTAAACTTCCAATCATCATCCTTCTTTTCTTTTTCACAAGCATCATCAAAGTATTTTAACCACGCCTGTATCTCAACTCCTAAATCTGGATCAAATGCTATAAATTTTGGTTCTGCCATAATATTTAATCTAACAAAAGAGTTAACTCGATCTTCTTTTAAATATCCGGATCTTAAAAACATTAAATTTTAAACTTATAACACTATATACCATACAAATAACGAAATAGATAAAATAGTAAATAAATATGTAATTTACGATCTCAGTAACATTTTAAAAATAATAGATTTTTTTTTTTTTTTTTTTTTTTTTTTAAGAATATCTGTTCTTAAAACATGAAAATATAAATTATACCGCTGTCTATAATATTACAATGACGTATCACACGAAATCATCAAATAAATGAATTAACCTTAACAACACTTAAATATTTGCAACAGAAATAAATTTTAAAAACAAAATTTTAATCAGTATAACATAGTATATAAAACCTTTAAATTTCAAGGTAGACTATTAAATAAATAAAACATTTTAAATATAACATAAACTAATAAATATCAACATATAAAGATACCAATAAATAAAAATACCAACTTACAGTTACTCTTGAGCATATTTCACAGGAAAGTTTCCCACATCTAAAAATCTTTAATTTTCTTGATAACACAAAAGTTCTGCTTTTTCGCAATCCTTTAAAACCAACACCATGAAGACGCTTATGAAGATGAATAGTATATTCTCTAGCAACAACTTCACTTAGGCCAACTTTTCCTCTTCTTTTCTCTTTTAGGCTTGACCATTTTTAATTTATTATAAAACTACAAAATAACAAAACACCAGACGTAAACGTGCTGTAATGGCGTAGACGTCCTCGTAACATATTCTTCTAATCGGCAAATTTCACGTTTAACTACACAAACTTTCTGTTGATCACCAGCATCCTGTCCGACTTATTATATTAATGTCGTGTTTCCAAGTTCAAATCCGGGAAAAAGGCAGTCGTGCTCGTGATAAATAGGGTTAGCGATGTGATTGGTTTCCCTTTTAGCTCGCATCAGGCGGCAGTGTGTTATCATCAACAACAAGAAATGTCAGTGCATATTTTTGTCGAAGAACCTTTTATTTCCAGTTTTAAGACATCTCTTCAGGGAAAATGCTCATTAGCCAACGCTAAACGAAAAAAAATACAACGTTCCATTATTTTCTAGAATCCGTCCCGATTCTTTTAGCAAACACCAGCGTCGAAAAAATATCCTCTCCGAATCAGGATGATCGTGTTTTTAAACTAGCTTGCGTAATAATACAGAATACGTCACGTGACCCACTTCTATCGAATCAAGAGGTCTCTTTTGGAACTTTATCAATATTTCCGGTGGATTTATTTTGTTGTAAAATGCAAAAACTTTCTACGCCCTTCCAGAATATTCCATAATCTCGTACCAGATGCCTGTCATATCAACAAACGAGCTTATCTGTTTTTGAGGCTGTAGCTAAACTTCGAATTTAATACGTAATAAAAATAATAAGAAGAAAAGAAAATGAATCTTTATAAAAGGGAAAAAAAAAGAAAGAATTAAAGTTTTTCGGAAATATTTTAATAGACATTTGATATTTAATAATAGGATAACTTTATGAAATAAGGTTTTTTGAGCGGAATATTTTAAGAGATACGATATTTTAGCATTTAAATAAAGAAGTTATAGCAATTTGACCACACGGGAATAATACTAATGAATTTTAATAATGGCTTAAAATAAAGATGTTCTATTTAAAGAATAAATTAAAAAAGCTATCGCCATTTTTAGAATAACTACATTCGAATAAATATTATTAAGTGGATTAGGAATAATTGGCTTTACATATGGATAGTAAAAGGCTATTTTAAGAATGAGAATTATTTTAATAAGTTGGGTTATATACCGAATATTATTGAATGGACAAATTTTATAGAATAATTGCGGAAAAAATTTAAATTTTGTAATATATATATATATATATATATCTCCATATATATATATATATATCTGTCCTATGTCATACGATAACGCTCGTATTTATAAATCAATTTTGATGAAACTAATTGTGTGTATTAAGGTCACGAATGTCTCGACCGAGTTCGTTGGCCAGCTTGGTCCGCCATTTTGTTTCAAGATGGCGGCCATTTAAAAATTTAAAACTAAAATAAATATACATAAAAGTTAAAAATTCAAATTTATTTTTTAATTAAGTGTTAGGCCTTGATACGAGGATTCCATAGCATTTTTTGGTTTACCTCTATCTTAAAAAATGGCTGAGATAGAGCAGTTTGAAATTCTAGGGTTGCTGACATTTTGAAACAAGACAGCACATTACAAAAAATTTCATTGTTGTAATAATTTTCCCAATCATACGCATAAAACTATATATTCATATCCGTTAGCGCCAAATTCTCGCCAAACTTGGCGACGTTTGGCGAAATATCGCCAAATTTGGCGAGCAAAATAAGTCTTCATAAATGAAGCCAATTTGGCTATTGCTCCATAATTTGGCGAATTTCTTATTCAAATTCAGTATTAACGAATCTTTTGTAAACATTTTCTTTGCATTTTAACTTGCTGTGTTCGTGTAACATTAGCTAAAATTTTAAAACGAAGATATAGGAAAGCTACCTTTTCCTCCCGGTACAGGCCGGAAGGACTTTTTTTAAATTTCAGCTCAGAACATTGAACATTCTCATTTTGCTATAAAATTCATGATCTAAAGAATCGTTTTCATCGCAATGACATTAGTTTTGAAATATGATAGGTCGCAAAAAATATGTTGATAAGAGCTTTTAGTGTGAAGTTGTGACATGTCATTTTATGGATACGCAATTCAGTTAATTGATGGATTTATAAATTACGTTTGAGAAAACACTTTAGTTTTCAAAGAATTTCCATAGATTTTAATCTCATTTTAAGGAAACAATATTCACGCATAATCGAAATTTCCATCAAATTTATATTTTTTAAAATTGATAATATGTGTATTATCGTTTTATTTTCCCATTGCATATCATTTTTGATAAACCTAGACTTTTACTCTTTCTAATATAAATTGAGGGAGGGCAAGAGAGTGCTTAGCCACATTTTTGAACTTCTGAGATATTTCAATTCGAAATTTTGATCAAATACTCAAATCAAGATATATAACCTAACGTTTTTTCGCCAATGACTTAGTAACATTTGAGATATTCGGAGTAACAATATGGCATTAATTTAATGATATTACTATTACGTTTTTGTAAATTAGCTATTCATTGGGTGGGGCAAAAACAAAACCTGTCACATATGCTGCCACCAAGTGAAATTAGAAACAAATTATATGTTGGATATTATAATTTACAATATTAAGAAACTGATTACAGTGTTAGATTTATTTCACCAAAAATGCTCCGACCCCCTCATTTTTTATAAAATGTTCTTTTTATGTTGCCCGTACAGCTGTAAATGCTTTCATAATTTATAACATCGTTTTTTATGCTTATCGAGGGAACCTACGGGATATCAATATACTGTAAAACCAATAACGTTATCTTTCTGTATCATTCATATGGACGTTCGTTTTTTAATTTATCTGTTACGGTTTTTATTTTATTTTTCAATTCTGAAACAAAATATATTGCTGAAGACATTTAGTAATTATTTACAATAAACATTGAAAATCGTAAAGAAAATTAATTGAATTTTTTTTTTATAAAATAAACATTTTGATAAACTCTAACATGACGAAATTTATTTAACCTATTTTTGCATTTCGTCGATAGTGTATAAAACACTAACAACAAAATTAAACAATTGGATAAATAACAGACAGAATATTTAATCTGTGAAACGTGGAATATTGAAGATTGAAATGTTACACGTAAAGTTATATGGGACAAGCAAAAGTTGAAGAGAAAGTAGTATATACACATAAATATCGGTTAAAAATATTTTAAAATGTATGTCACGAAATTAAATTTAGAACATAGAATGTTAAACAAATTGCAGTAAAATTACGGGCAGAGGCCGGCAGCAGAGATTCCAGTCATACCCCGTAAAAAAAAAAAAAAAAAAAAAAAAAAAAAAAATCCATGCCCATCATTTTGTGCAGCCCGTAACTTTACGGGGCAAAGTAATACAGCATTATAATACACAGGATATAGTGCACTTTAAAACACAATAACATTTTACTTACTGTTCCGTAGCACGTAGCACGTTAGATAATCATCACAGAATCGCTGTTTTGGCGGTTAAAATTTTCGAAACACGAGTAAAATGAATGGTTACACCCTGGCGGAGGACAATGTATGGGGTCGTACCGTATTTTTCCTAACATATGGGCTAGAACTGTAAGAATACGTGGATTGCTCTTAATTTTCTAAGTATGTAAGGGATAAGGCCGCTTATTTAGTGGATCAGACCGTTTTTCATTTAATAAGGCTGTTGCCCGTGAAAATTGAAGGGCAAACGCTCATAAATTTACAGTTTTTTCTGAGAGTGTAGTATGAAAATAAATAATGGGTTCAGAATAAAAATCATTATCTAACAATCATTCATGCGATAAACGTGAGTAATACAAGTAATTAGTCAATTTCACTGTAATAAGTCTTCAAAAAGAATTATAACAAGAAAGAAAATTCATGCATCAAGCGTAGATTAATGAAACACTTTCCAACACTTCAAGAAAACCTAAAAAAAACTCCGCTGTTTAATAAGGTAAATAAAATACCTACGTAAACATTTTAGAAAACGATCAACTCATTTGAAAAACAGATTTCAGCAATTACCGCTCATAAACGGGAAAATACTCCAATTATTTTGTGCTGCCCTGTATTTGATTAATAGATTTCCACAAACTCTACATAGTATGCTAAAAATTACTTTAGAAAGAAAACGAAAAATAGGTTGAAAATTCACTTTTAGTAATTTGTATTTAGTAATTTGTATTGTTTTAAAATGAGCTGTATTAAATTGTTTTTCTTCAAAAATGTATTTCAGTTAAATAAACAAATTTCTTTCCTTCTTTCTTTCTTTTTTTTTGTTTATAGCGGAAATAACGGAAACATACTTGAATTTTATACAGACCTTTATATTACCCGCATATATTTTTACAAGCCACACATTAAGCTAAAATTTAATTCAGGTTAAAATACGCTTAAAGCTGCTGAAATCACACTTCCAAAAATTATCATCAACATACAACCATGTATCCAGTTCTTTACATAGCTCTGTATCAGGGTTGAGATTTCTTCGCTTTTTTGCATACCAGTATAATTTTAGAGAAAACGTTGTCCTTTTAAATTGCAGAATGTTACGATTAAGTAAAAGAACATTTTCTGTAAAATTATACTGGTATGCAAAAAAGCGGAGAAATCTCATCCCTGCTCTGTATATGATTATATATTTAGATTCAACAAACATTTATTAGTATACTAAATATTGTTCAGTTTGAAAATGCGTAACTTAATTAAAAAGCACTTTTAAGCAATCCCCGATCATACTTCGTAATGCTCACAAATTCTTCTGTATAGCCCGTGTATGATCTATGCCATTTATACGCACCACGTAGTATGCAAAAATGTAGTTTAACATGAAGTAGCATGCCATAACTGAAAACGTACTTCCATCATTTATCGCTGACAGTTTGGATATAGAAATGTACTCAAAAGTATTTGTGCGTCCCAATAAATGAATGTGCAAATTATATTCTACAGCAATGAATGCGCAAATTATATTCTACAGCAAGTATCTTGTAGTAAACCGCACTAATGTCCATAAATTTCAATAAATTTGAAATAGTGCTACATAATACTCTATTAACTATTTTTATCCGTAGACCATTATATAACGAAATTCTTTTGTGTGGCACTGTAAATTAATAATAATATCTTTTCACCTGATATTCTCCAGAATACATGATTTATTGCACTTCATAAATACATATCAATTCCATTATGTTAAAAATGGTGTTATATTAAACTCCCGTAATGTAACGGAATACTTTTGAAAGCCTCTGTAAAAGAACTATAAATGCTACACACTTCATTTTGAATAGCGATTGTGCTACAATAAAACACAATAAGTAACATACAAAAATTACAGAGCAATCCGACTATATTGACAATAATTAGCTTACTGCGAGGTAGACAGATAAACTGACAAAAAGAAGTCACCAACACTTTTTAACTATGTTGGAAAGTGTTAAAAATACATTACTTTTTGAAATAATGAATATACTAAAAAATAGAACATTATGTTTCATGTCCACAATAAACTTAAAATGCATTTTTCAAACAAAATGTATTTTTCTGTAAAGAAAAGAATAATTTGTAAATTTTAAAATGAGCTGTATTAAATTGATTCTCTTACAAAAAGGAATTTCAATTAAATAAACAAGTTTTTTTTTGTTTGTTTGTTTATGTTACTCTAAAACTATGTTTAAATGATCAATTCAAAATTTCGCTAACGTAGAAACTATCAAATTTGTATAAATTACACAGACAAAATATTGTTTTAAATATTTACGGATATCACGACTATATGCATGGGATAATGTAACATAGCAAACGTATAATGTTTTCATTATCGTCCTTCTTGTTACATGAACACAACGAGTACGAGTTAAATTTCAGCTTCAAATACTTAAACACTTTTTATTTGATGTCAACAATAAACTTAATGAACACATTCCAGAAATTTATTTCAAAGATTCGTTTTAAAATACACATCATTATTTAATTTCAAACAAAACAATAATCGGATAAAAGTTTTTGTAAAATTGGAAGGCTAATATATTCATCTAAAGCTCTTGAACATATTTAAGGAGATCTCCATTACCAATAGATGAATGAAATGAGAGAAAATTTTTACTTCTTTGAAACATTAAAGTTAATTAACATACATTAGAAACTGTGACTTGTTAAAATTCTTTGCGGGAAATAGTTTGAAGTGGATCCTGAAAGAATAAAGAAAATGTTGCTAGGAATAGTAATGATAGTGGAAAATACTTTAATAATCTATAGTGTAAATGTATCGATTAATGAATGTTGAGTGTATAATTGGATGTTATGAAATAATTTAGGTTCAAGAATTCTAGTGCATAAATTGAATTTCATGCTGTTAGTTGATCTTCTGCAAAATGTATTTTATTCTGTAATGTAATGAATAATCTGTAAAATTTAAAATGAGTTTTATTAAAATGATTCTCTTAAAAAAATAGAAGTATATTTTTTTAAATAAGAAAAGTTCTTTTTTTTTTTTTTTTTTTTTTTTTTTTTTTTTGTTTAAGTTACTCTAAAACTATGTTTAATTGATCAATTCAACATATCACTACCGGAAAAAGTATAAAATTGTGTAAAGAACATAAATAAAGTAAAAGAATGAATATATAAAAAAATAGAAAATTATATATGTTCATTAAGTTTATTGTGGAGAGCAAATTCCAGAAAGTTATTTCTATATTCGTTTTAAAATGCACATCATTATTTAATTCCAAACAGAACAACAATCATATAAAAGTTTTTGTTTAATTGGAAGTTTAATATATTCATCGAAAGCTCTTGAACATATTTAAAGAGATCTCCATTACGTACAAATGAATGAAATGACAGAAGTTTTATTTCATTGGAGCATTGAAGTTAATTAACAAACATTAGAAACTGTGACTAGTTGAAATTCTTCTAGTTAAAGATAGTTTGAAGAAGATCCTGAAAGAATAAAGAAAATGTTGCTAAGAATTAGAGTGATATTGTAGTATTCTTTAATATTCTATAGTGTAATTGTATCAATTAATGAACATTGAGTGTGTAATTGGATGTTAATAAATAATTCAGTTTCAAGAATTCCAGTGCATAAAGTTAATTTCGTGATTAAATTGCATCTTCTGCAGAATGTATTCCATTCTGTAAAATAAAGAATAATCTGTGAAATTTAAAATGGGCTATATTAAAATGATTCTTTTAAAAAGTATTTCAGTTAAATAAACAAGGTTATTTTTTATATGCTTTCGTAATTATATAAATACGTAGCACCTATAGTCATCGTCTAGTCCGTCCATATGTCCGTCTGTCTGACAGTTCACATAAACAGTGCACAAAATACCCAACCGAATCGTTTGAAATTTAATATATATAATCGTTGCAAAATTTCGACGAGTCATTTCAAATTTTAGGAAAAAGGATCAAAACTTAAAAAGATATTAATAAAAGTTTTCATCATTATATTAAATCCTATCATACGTATTTAATTCAATGATATTCCATGATAGGTAATGATTTTTTGTTGTCATGGTGATTACGTCATATTTAAGATAAAGTCATATTATCTCCGTATTACTGAATTTTAAAACCGAATTTGTATACTAAAATTGTCTAATTATAGCAATCATATAACCTAACGACAGTTATTTGGATAGATGTTTTCTGAGAAATATATATTAAATGGAAAAGAGTCTAAATAGGAATTTCAAGTTCTGAAATGTTAAAATATAGGTTTTAGTTTTCCAAATGGGACTTTCAGTAAGTGTCTACATAAGATAAAATGTTGCCAATATAAAATACAGTGGGTTGCCAAATTATTAGGGACAGTCATGAAGTATATGTTTTTTGTACAATATTAGGATATAATTTGAAAATAAACACTGTTTTTAAGTTAAAAAAGCTTTATTGTTATAGTTTAAGTATTTACGCAATATTATATGAAAAGAAAAACCAACAAAAATATATAATACAGTCAATTTACCAATGTTAAATAAAAAATATTAATATTTGGTGACAATTCTTTTGGCTTCGAGGAGTGCTTCGATGCATCTCGGCATGCTTTCTATGCAATTTCTGGCACTTTCTTTTATTTTAGGGTTGTGATGTCATACATTTATTATTTTATCGATGAGTTGTACCTTGGTTGTAATCATATCTTTGGCGATTTCCAACTTTGTGATCTTCCATAAGTTTTCTATGGAGTTCATGTCAGGAGAATTGCCAGGCCAAGGTAAAACTGGAATATTGTGGTCTGCCAAAAACTTTGTAACGCTTCTAGCTTTATGACAAGGCCCTGAATCATGCATAAACATGAACTCTTCACCACCTGGGAACAATTCTTCAATTTGCGGCAGGAGCCGAGTTTCCAGAACTTGCCTGTACTGGTCTTGTCTCATGGTTCCCTGGACATTGTAGACTCGTCCAACCCCTTTAGAGCTTATGGCAGACCACAACGTTATTTTATCAGGGTGTTTAACACTCTCCACGATGCAGTCAGGGCGGTATTTTTCGCCTGAACGTCGCCTGACAAAGCTGCTTTTATCTGTTAAAATCTCAAAGGTTGATTCATCTGAGAAACACACCTGAAAAAAAAATTAAATATGTTAATAATTTAGAAATAAATGATTTTAAATGACATAAATAATAATTATCTTAACAACTGACCTTACTTTAGTCATCAACTGTCTTCTGACGGTGTTCACGAGCCCAGGAAAGGCGCTTCTTCTTCATCGCTTCTGTCAACCGGGGTTTCTTGGCTGGACAATGACCTGTCAACCCTTCCTCCGCTAATCTCCGCTGCACAGTTCTCTTAGAAACTGTATTCCAGATTCTTGAACAATCTGAGTAAGGAGTCCCACACATTTCTTTCTGTTTCCTAAACAGATATCCCAGATTTTCCTATCGGTACGTGAAGTTGTTATGCGTTTTCTTCCACTTTTACCTTTTCGTTTGGGCGAAAGTGGCTGGTTTTTGTCCAGATTTATTTTTGTCCTGTTGATTACTGACTTGGAAACTCCAACAAGTTCCGCTATCTTCTTTTGGGAATGACTCGAATGCAGAAGAATGGTTTTTAACTGAGATTTTTTCCTAAGGGACAAATCAACCCCTCAACCCATACTGAAATCAAAAATCAAAAATAAATTAGAATCGTAAATAATTTCGCAAAACACAAATATTTAATTAATAAAAGAAAGATAATACTCACATATAATTCTTAACTTTTTCAAAAAAAAAAAAAAAGAAATTTTGTTTAAATGAAGGAAAAGCGCCTTCCACTATTGCGTGTGTAAAAGACTCAGCGTCTCTCCCGTTATTAAAATATTTATAGAAAGCAAAAAAAAGACTTTTAACATACCAAAAGTAATTAAAAGTTGAATTATAGAGATATTGACTACGGTAAAATACATTCCTGCAACACTTAAACCACTTAGAACTGCAGTCAAGTGCACCAAAAGTATGAAAGTAGCAAAAAAGATGACTGTCCCTAATAATTTGGCAACCCACTGTATACTTATTTTATTATGTAAATTAATCATATAATAACAGACGATATAATTGATTTCACTGAAATAATAAAGATGATTGTTTTACATTGTCTTGTATTGCATCTTTGCGCATATGTAATTTTAATGTAACAGAATTGTAATTAATTGTTTGTAAAAGTATATTGAAACTTAATTTCATAAAATAAAATTAGTATCTATAATATGAAAAACACACGTAAAATAAATTTAGTATTCATGCATTTTTGCATAAGAGGGCAACAGCTATTCACCAAAATCTGAATATTTATAAAACTAGTTATAGTACCAACGTAGCACCTCACTTGTCACGTTTGAAATACAATTTCCAATTTGTTTTATTGTTTCTTTGTTTTAGTTACTGAAAACCTATATTTAAATGATCAATGCAACAAAAAAGTATCAAATTTGTGTAAAGTACACTAACAAAATAAGGTTTTAAATAGTTACGGATACCACGACAACATGCATGTGTTAATGTATCATAACAAATTCGTTTTCACTTTATAACTTTATTCGTTTTAATTATCGTTCTTTTTCTTACATAAATTCAACGAATACGAGTTTAAGTTTCAGCTTCAAATACTTAATCACTTTTCTTCCAATGAACTGAATTGCCATAAGAAAAATGGCATGTAGAAAAAGTGCAAAAAAATTACCCAATGCAAGTTTTAGTATTTTCTTTGCATAATTTGCTATCATATCTACCTATAGTCATAATCAAGAAAAATTACTATAACAATTCTGAAACATTTATTTACCTAAAATTAAAAAAAATAATAAAAACATATAAAATTTTATATTTGTGTATTTATTTTATTTTTAAACTTTATTTATTTATTATAGTATTCATAACAAAATATTAACGTGTCTCCAATATTTGAATGAAACAAATATTTACTACTAGAGATTACTAAAATAGATTACTACTAATAATATTTATTACTACGAATAGCCAAAGAAACTCTCACATTTCTTGTAGAATGATACCTATCTGCATAGATACGCTAATATCATGCAATATTTTTAGCATTAATTGTAAAATTATTACATAATTTTATTTTAATTCTAATAATTAATATAATATAGAAATAATATAGAGTAATTCCGGGTGAGATGCCGCATACTTTTTTGAATTTGTGTATAAAATCTCATTGTAAAACTAATCCCACATAAACTAAAAAAACATTATTTGCTGTGTAACGTTAAATATTCAACATGTGTACTGCGCCAAAAAAAGAAAAAATAATAATTAATGTTTTGTAATTTTTTTAAACATTGCACTGCGGCGTGTCACCCGTACATCTATGGTGAGACACCGCACTTGTGCGGGAGTTATGCCGAGCTTGTCATTAGAACAGAATGAAATTATAAATAAGAAATATTCAACCAGATATTCATATCTGAACTATAATTAATTATGTAAGAACAAAAAGAAACTAAATGAGTACAATGAAACGTACTAGTAAAGGTTCAAATCAATATTAGTCTGCCTACTTTGTTCACTACTAAAATTATCTACTTATTTTTTAAAAATTTGATTTTAATTGTTAGTTCAACAACAACGTAACATCCGTGTATTAGAGAGAGGATTGAAAAAAGTAAAATAGTGTTTACATTGTTTTATTTGTTAATAGACCTGTTTTTCGACGATCTACACAAAAAGTGTCTACACAAAAAATAGTACAGTCTTCCTGTAACCACATTTGACACATGATGCAACGAAGCCAATCACACTTCCTCTTAGTTTTGGAGTAGTTTTATACACATTCCTTGCAAAGAACGTCTGCGGCACATGTGTGATCCAGCTTTTAATTATTATCATCTGACTTGTATCTTTCTTCTCCTTTTCACTTTTTATTTTTTCCATTTCCTTCATAGTTTTAATAAATTTCATACTGTTTGAACATTCATTAATGTTTGATGAACATAATTTAATTAATAGTGGCATCCCTTACAAAAGAAATTGCGGCATGTATATCGGATCGCAGTGCGGCATGTCTCCCATTTTGTACGGTACAAGCGTAACACATCACATTTTCTTGCCATTGCAATGGAAAATGGCGTATCTGTACACACAGTACTCTATAGAAACGCTACAGTTAGTTTTGACGTCAAACTCATACATGCATTTAGTAATTAGCATATAAAAGTATTTAAGCATAACGTGTTTAAAATTTGGATAGTGATATCATGCACTTGCCTCAAAATAAAGATTGTACAGCTACAAGTGAATTTGAAATGGAATTCACGTTATACATTTGTCAAAATAATCTGATTGCACACATATACTGCGCGTCTGACAGTCATTTAACGATAATTAAAATAAATACAAGGGATGCGGAGACTCTCCAGGAGTTACTGTATATAAATTATGAAAAATAAGCTAATATTTCATAATGAAGAGAGGAAAGTTTTTACAACCTTTTAAATCATATTCAATGGTTGGAGTATCATAGTTAAGGTTTATTCCAACAAAGTGAAAATGTCCAGGCCAGGACTCGAACCTAAGTACCTTGGCTTCACTGCCTGGTAAAACAATTAAGAGTGAATTATGCTATCCAGTATACTGTTTGGGTAGCTCAATAGGGAGGGCATTGGCATGGCAATTCAAGGTACCCAGGTTCGAATCCTGGCCTGGACATTTTTCTGTCTTTGAAATAAACACCATCTATGATTAGCCATCCATTGAATAAGCTAATATTTTTTTGCAAATATAGAGAAGTTACTTCGATAATCTGGGATGTCGCCAAATTTCGGGTAAAAAAACAGTGAAATTTCAATCTAACAAAATAAAGAAAGCAGATGTCTAGGAGATTTTGTGTGTAAACATGGGGCTGTGAAAACACCACGAAACGAATAAGACGAAATGATAATACTGGAGGTAGTGGAAATCGTGCAAAGATAGAAAGGTAAACTTTTAAGAATGTAGGAGGAGATTTACATGCTTGACAGACGTTATCAGAGATAAAATAAATTAATTTTAAGTTTTTTATTGAGTTTTAATAAATTTTAGTTATTATACATTCAATAATTAACTCAATTATAAAAGTCCATTGTAATATTTTTTTGCGATTATTCGACCCGTTTATTCAGCTACATTAAGTATATTCAGCTGCATTAAAAATAGAAACACCGTTGACAAAATATAATACATGATTTGAAAAAATTACAAATAGGAAAAAAAAAAATTGAAGTTATTTTAAAATCTTTCTTTAAAATACATTCTTCAAAAAGTAAATTCTTTCTTCAAATACTTATCTTAAAATTGCAACCAAAACAACCTTTGCAGAGTATTATTAACTTACAGAATAAGAATTCTTTTAAGTTACATAAAAGGAAATCTTTGAATATACTTTACATATGTACATTTCATGGAATAATAACGACGAAATTGAAACCACTATTATGTAAGGACTTTACAAATGTTTTATCTCAATGTTACAGGATAAATGAATTTTAAAATATGTATTATCTAACTGGTATAAAAGAATACAAATATATTGTAGAATGTTTTATTTTTTTTTTCAATAAAAATATATGGATTATTCTGAATGTAAAGGAGGCTTAATTTTTTTTTGTGATCTACAACGACCACGCGTATTTAATGCGAAATACAGATGGATTTTTTTATAGTTTAGTTTATATCTGTAAGTTGTTTCTGGTGGTTTCTAAATAATATTTAAAATATGATCTGTGATTTTGGAATTCAAGCAGCCAAAATGACATGTGATAACAATATTTTCAGAAACTGCTTATTTTACGAAACTAATGTTTTATAAGTAAATGTTCCAAATTGGTATTTTAAAATTGATACGAAAACTGAAATTCCTTATCTGCTTTAGTGTTTATATTTAACTGTAAATTTCTGTTAAATTATTTTTTGTAGTAATTTTAAAGAAAAATATTTCGCACTTCTACAGTAAATATGTAACATTTACTGGCTGTATGTAATAAAAAGCCCAGAAATAGGGAAATGCATATAAGAAAACAATTTATTTTACCCCGTTACTTCGTATAGGAAATCATATTTAAATAATGAATTTTTATTCGATATGTGAAAACAGTTATTTAATGTAGAGAAAATTGAAACAAAAACATGTTACTGTTTTAAAATTCTTTCTTCGGTAAAATAATAAAATACTATGATATTAGGAATTTAGGCACTGGGATTATACATACACTTGAATGATTTAATAACTAAAAGTATCGTACAAACTTTCAAGTAACAAATTATATCACCAGACTCTGAGATGAAGACTTAAAAATTATTAATTAACATTTTATACAGCCTTACATAAAGAATATCTCCCTACAAAATCTGACACAAAAATTGTTTAAATAATGGCAAGCATACTTATTTCTTGAAAACATATGAAATAATAGTTATATTCTAAATATATTCGAATAAAAATTACCACTTCACAGGTATTTAAATTAAAAATCTCGAAATAGGTTGCAATAATTCATTAGATTTTATTAAAATGTTACTTTAATAATATTATTTATTATAATTGAAACTAGTGTTACAATATGGCTTAATAATAACTTATGTATACAATACATGCATTGTGTATCTAATTAAGTATACTTAAGTTTCAATCATATACTTTATAAATATTTTGAAATTTACCTATTTACCCATACTTTTAAATTTACCTATTTACCAGGTTGACGTGGGAGAAGCAATAGTAATGTAATACTGATAAATCTGAATAAGAAAAGCATAGCGTTTGTTCAATGTAAACCAAAAGCCATTTTTATTGTTGTGTATGTAAAAAGTAAGAACCATTATAATATCGCTCGTGTCTGTCTGTCTTTCTGTCCGTTTGTCACAGCCGTTTTTCTCGTAAACTGTGAAACATGGAAAGTTCAAACTTGGCTGAGTTATAAAGGCTATTGGACCCCCATATTAATCGATTATTAGTCATTCACATATATTTTTAGGAAAAATATTAATGTGACGAATATGGTAACTTGAACAAAATGTTTCATTTGTACATCGTGTGAAAAGTTTCGTAACACCGGCCTAAAAAATATAATTGTTTTAATTTTAGGTATTATATTTTACGAGATATCGTCGAAAATGCACTGCAAAAATATGTTCTCCCTCCTCTATTTCCGAATCTAGTGAAATTACAATTTTGAAAAAGTTATGGGTAGTAGCAGTTCATTTAACTCTTGTAGTAAAACTATAGCGATTATTTTAGGTCAAATAGTTTTTTGAGAAAAAAGTTTTTTTTTTCTTTTACACACAAACTTTCTTTAAAGCGACTCGGTGGGGGAGCTGAGGAGCGCTCGATGTACCTATCGATGCAGAATCATACAACGATTATTGATAATGATTTTCGAAAAAAATATTGCTGGTAATTTGCAGATATATTAATTAAATTATTGAAAAAACATTATATCGTGTGTCGGTATCATTCGAAATATCTCGTAACACCGAACTAAAAAAAACATTTGTTTTAATTTTAGGTATTACAGGTTCAGAGATATCGTCGAAAATGTACTGCAAAGTTACGTTACCCCACTATTTCAGAATCTACTGAAACTAAAATTCTGAATAAAATTAAGTGTAGTAGGACATTATTTAAACATTGCAGGAAATCTATAGAAGTCACATCAATATAGAGATATCGTTATCCGAGGTCACATAGTTTTGAGATAATCGCATTTTCCGTTAAACACAAATTTTACTTTGCGGAGGCTCAGCAGGGGCATTGAAGAGTGCTCATGGTACCTAGCAACGCGTAATTACGCAATGATTGTTTATAATGATTTGAGAAAAAAAATCCGTCGGTATTTAGCCGAGATATTAATTAAAAACCTATCTAGATAAACGCGGCACGTTGCAAGATGACGTTGAAACTTTGCCACCTCCTTCCGAAGCCCGCTTGACGCAATGTCAAGTTTAAATTTTGTAAATTGTCTTTGTTTTAGGTAAGGCGAACCTTAGTGATAAATAGTCAACGTGTTTCTTTCCAATTGAATTCAATTATTGAAGGCAATTATTGGAAAATAATCCATATAATAATACTAAGGCATGAAAAGTCACTAGTTATGAGTTTACAGTCGGTTATAACTCAATATGTAATTCATTTATAATAAAAAACATTTCGACCACAAACCATTTCAATAATCATGCCTGCACGTATCATGGTTTTATGTTTCAAATTTCACGTTTTTGAGCGTTTTTGTTTTCTGAATATCGCCTTAAAATTGTCTACTGTTGCGTTAAATATGATTAAAAAGTGACTTATCCTGAGAATCTCTGAGACCTCTTTCCGAAAAGAGATGGCAGTATGCCATGTTTAAACTTTGTACAAGGTCTTTGTTGTAGAGTGAAAATATTCATAGGTTTTCATTCCAATTGAATTCAAATATGACATGTGGTATTGTTTTACGTATAGTAGTATATTTTCTTTGAACAGTTCTGATTTTCTTTTAATTAAATACTTTTTTTAGAAAGATTTTGTTGGCTTTTTATTCAAATATCTTTCATTCGACCATATTCCTATCTCTTAGACATTACTAGGTATGTCGAGATGTGTCAAAAATTAAATGCCTCAGGTGATTTCAAAGTCAACTTCAGAAACAAAGCCTGAACAAAACTGCCGGAATATTTTTAACTCTTGGTGTAAGTCCATTCAATCAAAAAAATACTACCATGGAAAACATAATTATTGACAATGTATTCACCAACGCCCCGTGCAATATGGCTTTATTCATTCATTTTTTGTCAGCATAAACAGATTTGGATAAGATTTCTAAAAAGGTCATTCAGAATAGCGAGATTTGTTACTATTTAGTCTTCATGAATCTCTGAATATCCGTGATATATCTATCTATACTTTGGTAGTATATACAGTCATACCCAACCCTACATTGTATAGTTTCTTACAAATACTATTATTCTTTCAGCAACGATTTTTTGTGGTATTGCAGTTAGTATTCAATAAATGTACGAAACCGTTTGTTTGGGACTAATAGTTGCAATTGACCCATTTTGTTAGATTTATTAATAAAACGACAACTTAAACGCAGAATAATATTTTGACAAATAACAAACTCTTAGTATATTACTCAAGACTTTGCAATATATTGAGTTGCAAAAATGTACCACATAAATAGCAAATTACTTTAAATACATATACTACTTTCAAACTGCATGAAACTTACTTTAAAACAGATATAGAACATTGTAAAAAAATTACCCAACTCAATTTGGCTTATTTATAATAACTATTTTTATAATAACATTTTTAGCATAAGAAAAAAATTAAAATATTGCATTTATTAACACGTCATTTATTAACGACATGCAAAGGAAAATAAAAATACATTCCGTTTCTATTTACTGATTATTCTATAATTTGGTGACTAAAATTAAATATAAACTAAAATAAAACTACTTATTGAACTTGATAAACACCATTTTTATGATGTGGACTGAAATTAAACAGTCACAATCATGTTTATTATATCTGTCAAACTATCTAGTGTGGCATATGTAAATAAAAGTTTTAAAATACCTCTTTTATTAAATAGATATGCATTTTGTAAAAAAAAGTCCTGTTTTTGTATGCTATTTTCACATTTTTGTAAGTAACTATTCACATTTTGGTAAGTAATTTATATACTGAAACGATTCAACATTTAATATTTTAATGTTATGAACTACGTATTTCAGATTCCAAAGACGCCTTGTATTAGAGTGTAAAATTAATATTTATTTACTCCGTTTGCAGAAAGTTTGAAAATTGTAGTTTATTAAAACGAATCTTCAGAATAATCCAATAAGACTTGTAATATCATTAGCTATATATCTTCAACTATTCTAAACAATACAGTTCTTTATTAATATTTCTAAAATATGCGAAATGGTATTTCTCTCGAGATGTTCTTCAAATTTATTTAATGCACATGCTCTGGTACATTTCCTTATATTTCCATTAACTTAAATCTAACATTTTTTGACGAAATTTTTCTAATGTTGTATATATAATTTTTAATTAAAGCAATTATAAACCGAAAAACACCAAATATTGAAAATTTAATGATAAATCCTACAAATCCCTAAGCATTATAAAAATTCGAATTTCTAAATTAAAATTTAGAAGATAGAACATTAGTTTTTGTAAATACCTAAAACCACATAATTTCCGATACGTCAGTGAGTCTTGCTGTTGAAACCCGAAATGATTTTGCTTTCCGTTTGTTAGTCTGTCTGTCTGACCCGCGATAACTTCCGCAAAAAACGTTCGATTAGGTTGATATTTGGCAGGTATGTTCGTGAGATACCCGAGCTGAACTGGATGGTTTTTTGTTAAATTTGGTTCATTCGTTCGAAAATTACAGAATTTTTTTCCTGTCATAAGAAAATTCAGACGATTTTCAAATTTTCCATTCGTTGAAAAATAATTGTGCATTTGATTAATGGATTCGAACGGTAAGTTATGGATTATAAAATTTACCAAGGGTGTTCTTAAATTATTTCGATTAATCTGAAATTTAGTTGATGCATGTGTCAGATTTTTTAAATTAGGGGTGTAACATTTGATATAATTTCATATACCTGTTCGAATAATATAAAATATTCTGTTTTATCACTTTACTTATTTGAATTTAAAACGTATTTTTTATGAAGTAAGTGAAGCAGACGTAGACCAATCTCTACGATCTACTGCATGAATATAACCTCATTCGTCAAAATTCAGGCGTGTCGAGATTATACATGAATCATAGAAACACAAAAAAATATAGCATTTTAAATCCAATAAAATTTCTGAAATTTTTATTTGAAACCTAACATTTTCTTGCATTTTGCGTACTTTAAAAACAATTCAAGAAAAGTCATCAATTTCATTCTTAAAAAATCACAATTAACTATTAATTTTAGAAAGATGTTGTATTTTTAAAAGTTGTTGTAAATTTTCTTAAGAACAATATAAAAGAACACCGGTGTTCGTAAAGCCATGAGAAATTTATTTATCAGCAATGTGTTAAAAGTCTTGCATAGTCGAATTTAAATTATAATATGGTTGGTGGGCAGGCAAGTTAATGGACGCGTACTTTGTTTTACCTCAATATAATGAAACCGCATGATTACCCATGTTTCCAGAAACCTTTCCCATAAATTCAGAAATATTTTCAAGAACGCCATTAGGGAAAAATATTTTTCCGAAATTTTTTCGTTTCTGAAATGCAGGTTCAACGTAGCTCATAAATGTCTGTTAACATTGATCGCCTATTGATTTAAGAGATTTCTTATTGAGCCTTCTAAAGTTTTCGTAAGGAAAGGAAAAGGTACTTTAGAATCATGAGTAGATAATATCAGTGTATATAAACTTAATAGTTAGATTAAGAATTACATCGTTCAATATAGCAACTGAAGGATTAAACTCGATATTGTAATTATTTATCCTTTCTCTTAATCATAAGAGTACTGTTAATATACATTTTCTTTAAACATTTACAATAGTTCGAGGGAAACTCACTGTGGTTAGGAACAAGATGCAAAGCTTAAGTTTAAAATAGGAAAGATAAATCTGAAATTAACAAAGTGTTTTTATATTAAATTGAAACCACTATTAGTCCATAATTTAACAGTCCAAAGCGGATATCGTAGACTTATTCTTCGAAATATGCATTGTTGCTTAGTGTTTCATGTCTGTAACGGTGTTGTAAAGGATTAGAATTTTCCATATGTCTGCTGTTCATCCGTATGGCATGGCAATATTCATGTCAATAACTAACATATTTCATATAATTTTGTTATTTATATTGTTCAGTTATGATTTATTTTTTACGTACTATGTATATTTATTAATTATTATGTGACAGTATTATTTATAGTTGTTTGCTTGAATTTTGATATATTTTTCGTGCCTACTAATTTATTGTGAATTTTTCATACAAATTCATGATATGTAACTATATAAATTATTTCCTTTAAACAGAAAAAAAATATTAGTAAAAGTATCTCTATATTTCATTTTATGTACCGTTCAATAATAACTGCTACCTCTGGTTTTGACGCATATTCCACACAAAGCCGTTACTTATTATTATTATTATTATTATTATTATTATTATTATTATTATTATTGCTCTTTTGAATAAAATTATTACTTAAAATTAAGTATTTGATACAACTTATTTGAATAAATAGAAGACAAAATATTCAAAATAAAATTTTAATTTATGTTTAGTTTTTCATTTGTATATTATTTTATTTGATTTCACTTTATTTAAGTCATTGTTAACTTACATCATAAGATTTTGTTATTATTTGTCGTACTGTTGTTTTTTGTTTAGGATGGAGACAAAAATCTATATTATAATAAAAAAAAAAACACATGATTATCAGTAACGCTGACGTCATATCAACTTTGGCATCGACATGAAAAATTAATTTCGCTTATTTGGCCAATTTATAAGTTTCTAAACGTAACAGAATTCTAATTTTTATATCGTCGAATAGCGAAAAAATGTACTTTGAAAAAAACTATTTTTGAAAAAATAAATTTATCAAAATTTATTGATATTTTTAATTAAACAAAAATATTGCCAAGTATGTATTTTATTAATTATCTCCATCGCGTGTAGCCTGATTACTAAAGATTAAACGCTTGTATTTAAAACAATATAAATAGTTCCACATTTGTTCCGTCTAATATTCCCTAACGAAAAAAAAAAAGTAAGAAATAAATAATTGAATAAATGATATAAAATGAGCAACAGAAATTTGCAATTAAACTTTGCGCTTAAACACTAATATTATTCGAATAAAAAAAGCCCCTTTAAATAGTGAAATCTTTGGCGATTTCATTTATATTAACTGCTCACATGCAGTTATTATGAAAGTATCATGTTTATAAATTTCAAAACTTTATTGTAACACATATTTAATATTTTTCATGTAAAAATACATTTCGGTGTTATCAGCGGTAATCTAAAAAAAAAAAAAAAAAAAAAAAAAAAAAAAGAAAAGAAATCGGTTAAAATTTTCAATAAAAATATCTTTCACGTATGATCTGTGCATCGAACAGTGTGTTTTGTAACCTAGCAAACCCGGATTCAATCCCCAGGTTTTCAAAAATTTTCTAATAATGTTATCGTAAATAATGGACTCGGCATAAACGTAAACAAGAACGAAAAATCATGCATTAAGCATAAATTGTGTAACACTTTCCAACGCTTCCAAAATAATTTTACAAATCATTACCGTTTAATAAGCTAAAAGATAACATCTAAGTAAACAATTTTGAAAACGCATAACATATTTAAAAACGTAATTTCAGGAATTTCCAACATATACAATATTCGGAAAAATATCCGAATACTTTTATTCAGCCCTGTATATGATCTATAGATTTGTATATATACTACATAGGATGCTAAGTTTTAGTTTAGTTAGGAAAGGTGTAACACAGTTTAAAATTTTCCTTATGGAGTTTCTGTCAATAAAAGGAAATGTGTTCGCGAACTTTTGTGTTGCCCTGTGTATGATCTACAGAAATTATACACACCAAGTAATAGACAAAAAGTGAGTTAAATTTAAAATCGCGTTCAGCAACTTAAAACGCACTTCCAGGAATTATTCTTAACATATATTTGAGAATGTTTTTGTGTGTCCCTGTAAATGAACGATGACTGCTATACACACAATATTCTGTAGTAAGCCTCTTGTAATGCACTTTAGTGATATATATATATATAAATTTCAATGCGTTTTAAATAGTGAAACATTATTTAATTAAACCGCAAACGATTTTTCTCAATAGACATAATGTAACGGAATTTTTTGACTAACCCTGTAAAGTAACTATAAGTGCTATGCACACCATATTCCATATTAAGATTCTTGTAATACACTTTAGTGATATATATCAATTACAATGTTTATGAAATTGTGTAATATCATTAAATTAAACCGCAATTGATTTTCCCCATAGACCGCAATGCAACGGAATTCTTTTGAGTGTTCCTGTAAAAAAACTATAAGTGCTGCACACTTCAGTTGAAATAGGGAACATGCTATAGATAACGACAATAACAAATAAAAATTGTAGGGCTATCCGAGTATATTTACGGGAGTTAGAGCACGGACAGACGGCAGACGGCCAGACAAACTGAAGTCATAAACACTTTTCAACTAGGTTGGAAAGTGTTAAAAAATATAATGCTTTATTTTTGGAGAAGAAATAGACACTTTTCGTTGTCAGATCCTGTATAAATTCTGATTTGAATCCGTATATTTTTTATTATGTTTTTTACGAACTTTTACTTATTTATCAGAATTTTAACTTCGTTATTAAACTTAGATAACACTGCAATATACAGAAATGAGAAACGTCAAGAAAAATATTTCTGTTTTAAAAAGGGCATTTGTTTTCTACAAAAAATATATCAATATGATATTCTACAAATATTTAACATACAAAGGACATGTGTTTGTCATTTTGAGATAATATGGTCGTTAACACTTCAGCTAACGGTCATAAAACACAGAGTGAAACATTTGGGTGTTGTTGGGGAACAAGTTATATCGTAAATAATTCGAAAAGAGCTCCCCAGATAGATATGCGATATCATTAATAGTTCTGGTTATATTACCTCATTAAAAAGATCTAATTTTGAAGGTAATGGAACCATATAAGTCTGATTCCTTTTTTTATTCAATATGAATAAGATTTTATCTTATTTTAAAAATATTATAATGCTCTTATGGATGCTGAAACAATATGAGTAAATAGTTCATTAACAACTATATATCATATTCACACGCCTAGTTTTTATACGTTGATCAAAATGTTTACGACAGAATTGATTTTATGGTATATAGTATATAAAATTTTTACTTTCGAATTAATTTGTTTACTTTTCTTCTACATTCTTTACTTTTTTTACTTTCTTTTTTTTTTACATTTTTTCCTGAATAAAATTTAAAATTTATAGAACAAATTCATGACAATAATATATATATATATATAAATCTAATTTTAAAATACAAAGGAGTATTAAAATGTTAAAACATTGTAAAAAAATAAATCTTTTTTTACGATTTTACTGTTTGCTTAAGAAAGTTACACACTAAATAAACAAAAATAAACTGTAACTGTAATTTTAAGAAACTAAGAAAAGTTAAATGTTATATAAAATTTTAGCGCATTTAAAAATTATTCTCATTGCAGAGCTTTAATAGTATTTATTTTGATGAACATATTAAAATTTAAATTAAAATTTAAAACAGTCTTAAATTTAATCATTACAATCTTAATTAAAATAAACAAAATTAGTTTTATGAAAATTATAATAAATTTGCTGCAATATGTTAATAAGAATCATGAAAACATATGCCTATTGTAATCACAAAAGAATATTTTTTAAACATAAGTACTCACTTAATTAGTAATATATATATTCATAATTATATAAAGTTTTTTAACCCTTTAAAGGACGGTGGATATTATAGATGTCTCTTAATTTTTATCCCAAAATGCCCCAATGTCACGAGAATTTTTTAATAAAATGTTGATGTTACAATGTACGCAAAGTAAAAATTGCTTATATACAAATACATTTGCTCGTAAATCCTGGTGCCATTCAAGCAATTCAACAATCTAGCAAATACAATATATACTTAGTCACTGAAAGGGTTTAACTATTTTGTCTGAATTACTCGGACATTTTGATTCATTTTGCAAATATAATCTATGAATAACAAATCTCACAACTATTCCCCCGTTAGAAAGCCAATAGAAACATTAGAGAGTAATCATTAAAGACTAATTTTGCGACATTGTTCTAATGACCAGGACATAACCTAATTGAATACAAAATATACAGATAACAAAATTATATATATGCTGGATGCTAAATATTTTATTATAAAAATAATTTACAACATTTAATAAAAAGCTTTAAAGCGTTCTAAAGTTCCGAATAAATATAATTAAAAAAGTATTTTTATGAAGAATTTATGAACGGAAGAACTTGTTTTTTTTAAGATTTAAAATGTAAATATGTATATATGTTACGGTCATTATTAATAATAACTGGGTTTTATTAATAATGACCGGTTTTTATTAATAATGATCGGATTAATCATATTGACCGTAACATATATATATTATTGATTTCAAGAAATAACAAAATTATTGATTATCTCATTTCAAAAAATATTATGAGACAAACAAAATGTGAAACGCAAAATTTAATAATTTATTCCATTTCTTTCAATAAACAGAATCTCCAAAAACATAAAATAGTTAATTTATAAGAACCGAATATTTAAATTAGAAAGCATGCGTTTTAAGTAACATCACAGCATTATAATTCTGTTCTCGGATTATCAATCCATTTATCACTGTTGTTTATGTTTTAGAGAATGTTTTTGCCAATTTTTATTCATTCCAATAGAATAAAAATGTTCTCTGCAAAGTATTATAAAAGTAATATATTATTTATTAGTGAAACTGCATTTACAACATAGAGAAATTCAATAATTCGCGAAATATTTACTGCGATTTGTCGTATGGTAGACCCAATTCCAAACATTACATTACGTACACAACATTTCTTTAAATATATATCATATTTAAGCTGATTTTGTTGTTACAATTTTTTCGTATGTCAAAGTCAATGAAATGCTATCATATATCATATAATTACTTTCCGCGGCACCGACATTTTTGCAGGTCTCTCTGAATAATACATTAATAGTTATTTCAAAGCAAATGTTTAAAAGTACTGACTTGTGCAATCACTATGCTACTAAAAATCACGTTTATTTATTGATACTACTATGACTCTTACTCTTAATATTTCTGAAAAAGTAAATTACTTATACAGAGGCAGTTCGCAAATTTTTTTAGATAAATTTGATAAATGAATTTAAAAAATTGAATTATTTTTTAGAGGAAAACTTTCTTTCAACAACTTATTATTTGTAATTCATATTATTGTCTGATGCTTTCAAATTTATTCTTATATCAAGATGGCGCATTCAAACAAGCTGTGAATCAGAGAGTACTTTTTTTTTTGTTTTCCGAAAAGAAATATTCTTATTCGGAACTTTACAATGATTGTAAAGCGCATAGTATAAAAATTTCTAGGTGCAAAATAAACATCAGTATTAATTGGAAAGAACTATCCCGAAAATCAGTACTTATTCCTAGTAAAATGACTCAAAATGAAAAAATATGTATATATACGTTAAAAAAAGAGCCTATTTCAAGGCTGAAAACGAAGTTTCAGGTACGGATTTATGAATGTCGCTAATTTATCTTGCAATGGGAAAATAAAAATAAGAATATTGGACAAAAATGTTACAATCAATTCATTATATTATTAAGAGAATGTTTACAGAGAAAATGTTATTTTCTTTATTTCAATGACTTTTAAAGGGTGAAACTGCATCAAAGCATAGCTACAGCTCATACTTCAAAAACTACCGCTGTATTTGTTGAAAACATAATAAACTCACACAGGTATTGCATTTATACCTTTCAGCATATTCCTAAGAAGTCACCTGACGTTTCTCTTATGGTTTATTGTGCATTTGGTCTGCTGAAAAGAGCTCTTTCAAAGCGCAAAACCAAAACGATTGATCGAATCTGGAAAGTTTTTAAAGAGGCATGGGAAGCAATAACCCTGTAAATTTTACAAAAAACCTTCTACCACCGAAAGCATTACGCAGAATTAGAATCAAGAAACAAGTTTATCATACAGATTACTTCAGAAAGCAATATTCATATTTTAAACGTTACAAAAACAACGCCGAAATCGTCTAAAAATGTGTGAACACCCTCTGTATATTTGTAATTAATTTATCTTGATTTTGTTTCTGAATGAAAGCCTTTTGTCACAAAATAAATAACTTTAGAAGTATCAAATAAAAACATTTCTATGTATTTTCTTTTTAAGAGATGTTCAGACATGAGACGAAAAACAAATAAAAGAAATGACCTACAAATACAAGATTTCACTTTCGAAGTTTATAAAAATACTTTCTGATTGATAAATCAGAACAAGATTTGCAGTTTAATCTTGTCATTTTTATTTAGAAATCTATGATTCAAAATGCATTATGATGGAAATCCAAAAAAGATTAATGGAAATAATTTATAAAATAAATTTGATTTATCACATTTTTAAAGGTATTTGAATTAAGAATGACAAATAAAATTTCATAGAAAATAAAATGTGAAACCCATGTTCTTCAAAAACAACTGTTTATGATTAACAAAAATCTGGTGTATAAACATGTTTTTGCTTGTATTTATTTTCTTTCTTAAATTACCATGTAAAGTATTAAGTAAAAATAACTTTAAGGGTTAAAAATTAACATCGTATTATATTACTAAAATTGTAACAAATAAATACGTGAAAATAAAAATTTTGTTATTATTTTTTAAATGAATGAATTCTATTGTACAATAAACTAAATGGTAATAATAAAAATCGTTGATTACTTTGCTATTGACGACAAAATAATGTTTGTATGCATAACGTGTCATTTTGTATCATAACATTTGTATCACAACATTATTTGAAAGAAATTGTTTTAACCATTTTATAAATAATTTATTATAGACATAAAAAATTCTTATTATCCAATTACATTATTTGAAAGAAGTTGTTTTAACCTTTTTATTAATAATTTATTATAGACATTAAAAATTCATAAACAGAAACATGCATCTTTTGCTGCCTAATAAAATAAGCATGTTTGAAATACAGCAACTAAACTTTTTTTGAGAACAGAACTTTTTTTTTTATTATATGCAAAAATGGAAATTTTAAATCCGTTTACTAGATTGAAACAAAAAAATCCATTTCCCAAAATTTCAGATATGATACAAATTATCAAACATGTATCGAGTTATTATGTATTTACTGTTTGTCTGGTCAGTTTCATTAATCTCTATAAAAAAATAATTGTTATCCTTCTACTAATGAGTTATGTTCTATTACAGATATCGTATTAAAAGTTTGTTGTTTTACAAATGCGATGTTTATTTTAGCCCATACTATTTGCAGTAGTTATTAAAAAATATATTACAAGAACAAGTACAACGGTTATAAAATATATTATTTTCACAAAACTGAACTATTTTAAATTAAAATCTGTGTTCAACACTAACGTAGTAAGAATAATTATCATTATTTCTGTTCATTACACAAGTTAAAATTGTTTTATAAAAATTTTTTGGCGTATTTTTAAAGTGAAACCTCACAAAATATGAAATAAAAAAATTACACCCAGCAAATACATTTTTAATTCATTCACTTGACGATTTCGGAAATGGTGAAATATTTCTTCACAAACAAAAACACTACAATGGACACAAATGAAATATATTATCTCTAATGAAAGCAGGTAATTAGAGTCTCAAAACCCCAATTAAAAATAAGAATTTTACTTCACTGGATTAATGTTTCTCTGTTTTTGACACAAACTATAAATTTCCCTTTCAAAATAAATAATGCCCATCACTTAAATTTATATTTAAATTACGGATAAGTAGCTATCATTAAGGAGTTTATTAATTTGAATATGTGTTATTATTTAGCAACTTTTATAACATACTTAAATTATTTGTTGAGTAAACAAAACGATAATCGAACAACCATTGTTTTCGATAAAAATAAAATTGGAAATTTTATATTCGCTTTAAAAAAGTATCATCAAAGCATAGAATTGCTTTATACCTTTCAATATTATTCTATTAATGGTTTTAAAATGACATGAAAAATAATTTGTTTGATTTTAATCTGCAGAGAACAAACTATTTTCAGAAATATTTTAACTCATATAGTTTTTTTCAATTCCTACTATTAGCTCACACTCTCTATATATTTATATATCTTGTTCAAATTTTCAATCGTTAATAAAATATTTTCTATTCATCCTATCAAGTTCAAATAAATTTTTTTAAACTTGTACTGGAAGACAATTGATGTTAATACAGTTTTTTCAAAAATTAATTCATTAATTAAATTAAATTAATTAATTTTAATTTTATATTTCATTTCTGTTCAAAAATATAGGATCACTCCATATTTATATTCTCACCTTCACACGTAAAAAGATAATGGGGCTGGCTGTTCACGGACGAAGATCAGGCGGCTCGCGGTCGAAGGAGACTATAAATGTGGAGTGAGTCTATACTTTTGAACAGAAATGAAGTAAAAAACTAAAATTAAATAATAAAATTTAATTAATGAATTAATATTTGAAAAAAACTGTATTATCGTTAACTGTAACATCGCTATGGCACTTTATTGTAAAGTTTGGTAATTTTTGAAATTCAATATTTGAAAAACGGCATAATCATTAGATTTTAAATTTATATCTAGAAAAATACAATTTTTTTAACTTTCTAACGCAGTTTGTCTAACAATTTTGTGAGAAATACTTTTCGAGCTATTAATTTTTGGTATTTTAGCTATTTATTTTTTATTTAATTTTTAATACATTTCAAAAATTTCCCTTATGTAAGATATTTAGCAGGATATAAATTTAGGAATAAATACCGTCAGTGGCGAAGCGTGTAGATTGCTGGAAAAAAATTTCTATTTGACCTAAGTAGGAATTGACTTAAAAAAAAAAGTTTTTATATTACTTGTTTGTTTGACATCGGAATTTAAGAAAATGTCTTTTTGGTAAAATACTTTAGTTCTAACACAAAGGAAATACATCATCTGCGATGAATGCAAGCAATTAGTATATAAAATATTATTTTAAAAAATATTTTACTTTCAATGGGTCTTTTGAAAGAAATAACGCCCATGTAAAAAAAAAAAAAAAAAAAAAAAAAAAAAAAAAAAAAAAAAAAAAAAAAAAACATATATACAGGGTGATTATAATTAAAGTTGCCCTGTTTAGACCTACGTAGAGTACGTTCTGGTTGATAGATATCGATGAAACTTGGAATATAAGTTATATGGACCATGGGGAAATGAAATATGGAATAAAAAAATAGTTCAAATTTTGAACACCAGGTGAGAAGAAGCCGTATGACAGGGCGCGAAATTTCCACTAACCAGCTCGCCATTGGCGAGTAAATATTTAAGGTTGGCGAGTAAGTTTCGTCTTTTAAAATGTTGTGCTTCAAATCAAACTATATACGCTCAAAATATCGTGCCTCAATCCAGCGACACGCGGAAGTGTTTTAAAATCAAGCGACGTCATTTGTCTTCTAAAAGTTGAAAAATGCGGCGTCACCCACTTCCAGTTCTCTCCTACGTAGGAACGAGTTAGCCCGTCTGCATTTGTCCCCGCACTTTCGCACCGCGCATGCGCCAAGGCCGCTGTTTTTTGCTTCCGAGACCGAACCTGATCTCTCTTCACTCCTTCGCGAAGCGAATCAGGTTTCGCCACCGAAACACTGTAAAAATTATTCATTTTCTTCCAAATTCTTTGTTTCTTTTGGTTTAGAGTTTTACTAGGTTCTGTGGTTCTTGGCGGTAATTAAAGTGGCTTTTTAGTTTATTTTTTATTTATTGCCATGGAGAAAAGACAAAGCAATAATATAGAGTCATTTTTTACTAAAGGTAATAAATACATCAAACGAAAAATACATAAAGATGTGGTCACAAAGGTTGAAAGTGAACACGTGCATCCTCAAGCAGTTTTTCAATTTCTACATTCTTTTATGATTTCGGTTACCAGAAATTTCTTAATACACTATACTTTGAAAAACACTATATCAGTTAACATTTTTGAAAATTGCTCGTATTTTTCATTAATGTAAAATATTCTGGATTTAACAGGCAGTTCCTTCTAACAATGGTCAATTTCAATTCAGTTTGTCAGAAATAGTTCATTTTCTGGGCAGGTGTGGTGGCCGACGTTGCTGTCTGAATGAATGTAAAATAGTGGCGAGCAAAAATTTTAGTCTGACGAGTACCATTTCAACTGAAATTTCATGCCCTGCCGTATGAAGACCAAAAATCTCAAACTGGGAACACAAAACTTTTTTATTTGCAGCATATGTTCAATGTGAATTTCATTTGCGTCAAGCACATGTTGAAAGCGTAATATAGCGTGTTCAAGAGTAGCGCAAAGGGTTTCTCGATCAATTGAAGCAACATGACAAGTTATGCTTGCTTTCAAATCAGGCAGAGTCCGTATGCTTCCTCCATACACACGATCTTTCAGGAATCCCCACAACCAGAAGTCACAGGGATTCATGTCCGGAGAACGAGGAGGCCAGATTGTCGGAAAACTTCCAGAAATTACCCGATCATCTCCAAAGTGGGTACTAAGCAGTGCCGTCACTGTTCGGGCTATGTGAGGTGGTGCACCATCTTGCATGAATACGGTAGTCTCTAAACACTCTAGCTCTTGTAAGGATGGAAAGACCTGCTGCTGAAGAAGGTCGCAGTAACGGGTAGCCGTAATGGAACAGCTTTTAGGACCCTGAGAAGTGTTCTCCTTAAAAAAAAGGACCAAGAATGAAATCAGCTGTAAAGCCACACTATACAGTAATGTAATCAGGGTGAAACTCTGTTCATGCACAATATTAGGACTTGCAGTACCCCATACACGACAGTTCTGAGTATTCACTGCTCCATCTAGGGTAACATGCGCCTCGTCCGACCACAAAATGTTCCAAGGCCATGCACTGTCAACGGCTATTCTGGCCGAAAACATCCTCGCAAATTGAGTTCGTGTGTCTGGGTCTGCTGGATTCAGCGCTTGCACAACGTGAATCTTGTATGGATACCACTTTATAATGGATCGAAGAACCTTTCGTACTATAGACCAAGGGAGAGGCAAATCACGTGACATCGCTCGAGCACTTGTCTAAGGATATTGGGAATCCGACGCTCTTTCGACCACGGCAAGAGCGACTCCTTCGGCAGGTTCATTTGAAATCCGTTTCCGACCACTTTACTGCAGCACACCCAGCTCCCCAGTCTCTTTGAATTTAGACATCTATCTTTTTCAAAGCCTGCCTCGACATTGGTCCTATTCGTAAGCCTTTCAAGTGTCGATATTCTTGCAGCGCAATTGAAAAATTACTGCCGTTATGATAAACCAACTTCACAAGTAACGCTCGTTCCTTCTTCTCTAATGGCATGGACCAGAATGACTTTACCGCAACGATTACTGGATTTCTAAAACGCTCCAAATTTGCATAAAGTACTTTCTTGTAGATGAAAGCCACCATCTATCGGTCGAAATTTGAACTAATTTTTTTAATGCAGATTTCATTACACCATGGTCTATATAACTTATATTCCAAGTTTCATCGATACCTGTCCCACCTGAGCGGACTCTACGTAGGTCTAAACAGGGTAACTTTAATTATAACCACCCTGTATATTTGCAATAGTTGTAAATAGATTTAATGAAGGATTGCTTTTTAGCACTTTCCAACCTAGTTGAAAAGTGCTTATGACTTCGGTTTGTCTGGCCGTCTGCCGTCTGGCCGTCTGGCCGTCTGCCGTCTGGCCGTCTGGCCGTCTGCCGTCTGCCGTCTGCCGTCTGTCCGTGCTCTAACTCCCGTAAATATGCTCGGATTGCTCTGCAATTTTTATATGTTATTATCGTTATCTATAGCATGTTCCCTATTTCAACGGAAGTGTGTAGCACTTATAGTTTTTTTACAGGGACACTCAAAAGAATTCCGTTACATTGCGGTCTATGGGGAAAAATCATTTGCTGTTTATTTAAATAATGTTTCACTATTTTAAACGCATTGAAATTTATATATATCACTAAGGTGCATTAGAAGAAGCTTAATATGGAACAGGGTGTGCATAGCACTTATAGTTACTTTACAGGGACAGTAAAAATAATTCCGTTACATTACGTCTATGGAGAAAAATCGTCTGCGGTTTATTTAAATAATGTTTCACTATTTTAAACGCATTGAAATTTATATAGATCACTAAGGTGCATTACAAGAGACTTACTACGGAATATTGTGTGTATAGCAGTCATCGTTCATTTACAGGGACACGCAAAAGAATTATCTACTGTCTGTTAACAATAATTCCTGGAAGTGCGTTTTAAGTTACTGAACGCGATTTTAATGTTAACTTGCTTTTTGTCTATTACGTGGTGTGTATAAATTCTGTAGATCCTATACAGGGCAGCACAAAAGTTCGCGAACACATTTCTGTTTATTGACAAACTCCAGACGGAGAATTTTAAAATGTGCTACACGTTTCCTAACTGAACTAAAATTTAGCATCCTATGTAGTATATATACAATTCTATATATCCTATACAGGGCTGAATAAAAGTATTCGGATATTTTTCCGAATATTGTATATGTTGGAAATTCCTGAAATTATGTTTTTAAATATGTTATGCGTTTTCCAAATTGTTTACTTAGAAGTTATCTTTTAGCTTATTAAACGGTATGATTTGTAAAATTATTTTGGAAGCGTTGGAAAGTGCTACATAATCTATGCTTGACGCATGATTTTTCGTTCTTGTTTTAATATACATCTATATATATAAAAGCCGTTCTTGGTATGTATGTATGTTCCTTATACAAATCTACAGTTTTTATCCGATGTGAACGAAACTTGATGTACACATACTTTAGAACACCAGTAAAATTACTGTCAACTTTAAAAATTTCTCAGACCATTCTTTACCACTTTTTTCAAACATTTCCCATAGTTTATCATTACAAAAATCTATTTTTTCCCTCAATTTTTAATTAAATTTCTTTCCCGTTGCCATTCAAAGGAACTGTGTATCTATATATATAAAAGCCGTTCTTGGTATGTATGTATGTTCCTTATACAAATCTACAGTTTTTATCCGATGTGAACGAAACTTGATGTACACATACTTTAGAACACCAGTAAAATTACTGTCAATTTTAAAATTTTCTCAGACAATTCTTTACCACTTTTTTCAAACATTTCCCATAGTTTATCATTACAGAAATCTATTTTTTCCCTCAATTTTTAATTTCTTTCCCGTTGCCATTCAAAGGAACTGCGTATGGACAATATTTTTATAAACCAATTTCAGATTAACTCGCTGTAATTTGAAATCTGAAAGTGACGTCAATTTTGTCAGTTGTGATTTTTTTCGCATATTACAAATATTAGTTTAAGTGCTTTAAACGACATAGTACTGATATTTAAATGAGTTTAGAGAAAAATGAATAACTTAGCTCCTAATTTTACAAAGGCAAATTGTTTTCACTGGTTTGTTAATATTAAAGTAAATTTTCTAAGAAATAAAAACATATTTTTTGCGCATTCAAACTTCATGATTCAATTTATCTATATATATAAAAGCCGTTCTTGGTATGTATGTATGTTCCTTATACAAATCTACAGTTTTTATCCGATGTGAACGAAACTTGATGTACACATACTTTAGAACACCAGTAAAATTACTGCCAACTTTAAAAACTTCTCAGACCATTCTTTACCACTTTTTTCAAACATTTCCAATAGTTTATCATTACAGAAATCTATTTTTTTCCCTCAATTTTTAATTAAATTTCTTTCCCGTTGCCATTCAAAGGAACTGCGTATCTATATATATAAAAGCCGTTCTTGGTATGTATGTATGTTCCTTATACAAATCTACAGTTTTTATCCGATGTGAAAGAAACTTGATGTACACATACTTTAGAACACCAGTAAAATTACTGTCAACTTTAAAAATTTCTCAGACCATTCTTTACCACTTTTTTCAAACATTTCCCATAGTTTATCATTACGGAAATCTATTTTTTCCCTCAATTTTTAATTTAATTTCTTTCCCGTTGCCATTCAAAGGAACTGCGTATGGACAATATTTTTCACACAAAAATCACAACTGACAAAATTGACGTCACTTTCAGATTTCAAATTATAGCGAATTAATCTGAAATTGGTTTATAAAAATATTGTCCATACGCAGTTCCTTTGAATGGCAACGGGAAAGAAATTAAATTAAAAATGGAGGGAAAAAAATAGATTTTTGTAATGATAAACTATGGGAAATGTTTGAAAAAAGTGGTAAAGAATGATCTGAGAAATTTTTAAAATTGACAGTAATTTTACTGGTGTTCTAAAGTATGTGTACATCAAGTTTCTTTCACATCGGATAAAAACTGTAGATTTGTATAAGGAACATACATACATACCAAGAACGGCTTTTATATATATAGATACGCAGTTCCTTTGAATGGCAACGGGAAAGAAATTTAATTAAAAATTGAGGGAAAAAAATAGATTTCTGTAATGATAAACTATAGGAAATGTTTGAAAAAGTGGTAAAGAATGGTCTGAGAAATTTTTAAAGTTGACAGTAATTTTACTGGTGTTCTAAAGTATGTGTACATCAAGTTTCGTTCACATTGGATAAAAACTGTAGATTTGTATAAGGAACATACATACATACCAAGAACGGCTTTTATGTATATAGATTTCAGATTAACTCGCTATAATTTGAAATCTGAAAGTGACGTCAATTTTGTCAGTTGTGATTTTTTTCGCATATTACAAATATTAGTATAAGTGCTTTAAACGACATAGTCCTTATATTTAAATGAGTTTAGAGAAAAATAAATAACTTAGCTCCTAATTTTACAAAGGCAAATTGTTTTCACTGGTTTGTTAATATTAAAGTAAATTTTCTAAGAAATAAAAACATATTTTTTGCGCATTCAAACTTCATGATTCAATTTATTCAACATAATCAAAAATCGTCTGTCAAATATTGACATTTAGCAATCATTACATAATAACTTTTTTCAGCTTGAGCCTCAACCAAGGAGGCATATTTAAATTCCTTGGATGTAGGTGGATAATAGATATCCTATTAATAAAAATTGAATTTAAAGAAAACAATACAGTGTTTTCCATTATTTTTCTTCAAAAATAGGTGTTAAAACAAATGGGATTAAAAGTAAAATGGTTTATCGAATCATTTTTTTAAATATAAAACGTTTATTTTCACTTTAAAATTAATATATTTTTTATAAGTTCGACAACGTGGTGACATTTTCATCTCACCAGCTTCGAAATTATTATCCAATTCTTAAGAGAACACTATATTTCTGAAAAATAATGTTTTGCAGCAAAAATCACATAATTTCAAAACTCTATTTTAGAAAATTCTGTTTAAATTACATTGTAAACATAATTTCGCTGTTAAATTTAGTATTTAAGAATATTGTTTAAAAATTTTCTATGAGTACAGTAGTATTGGATTTAATTAATCTCTTTCATGTTTTAATTACAAATGAGCATGTGACGTCACGCACTCAAGTAAAGTCGATCTTCTCAATTAACTGTAAGCGAAAAGTAACAATTATTCTTGCAGAGTTAATAATTCATAATGTATTATTTCCTACACATAATGTAATGTATTTTAACTATTTGAAAATTACGAGAAACTTGGCGAAACTTCATGCAATTTAGCTCAACGTTTTGCCTACGTTAAGTTGACAAACATGCACATTATCAATAAATATAAATGGATATTTGTACATGATTCATGAAGTGAAAGAATTTGTTTTAACTAGACACGTATCGGTTCAGAGGAAAATCTACCCCGGTGAAAGTGTCGTCATATTTTAAATCATGTGCCGGTTTTCATTCACAAAATATTAGTATTTTATAGCAATTACACACAGTAGCATAATTTCCACAGAATGTATTGGTCGCCAAAGTATAAGTTTAACATCCTTTTACCGTACAATTTTTCAGAATATTAAATTACTTTAAAAGGTACTTCTCTATTATCCCGTCGACCACTTTTCAAAACAAAAAACAATCGCCAAACTGTAAGATTAAACGCCAAAAATGCAGTCCCATTTACTTGATGTCAGAAGCATTATACGTGTTTATTATATCATGAAGTGGTTTTTAATTCGACACTTGCATGTATTTTTCATTATGTTTTACTGTTGTATTAGTTATTTCATTATTTAAAACAACAATTGTGTCCTTAAATTCTTATAGTTTATTTATTTATTTATTTTGATATTCCTATGTTCTATAAAATCTAAAAAACATCAGTAAATTGAGATACGCTTTTCACACGAATAACATTGAGAGTATATTTATTTTATTCGACCACATAAAAATTGAATGTGCTATGTTTAGAAATAAATGTCTTTACTTTATAAAGATCAAATAAGTTAATCTTTCGTAATTGGACACAGATTTAAAATTATGCATGCTTTAAAATTACTTTAAAATCCATAAAAAATCAGTAAATTGACATACACTTTTCAAACTACATTTGAAAGTCCCTTTTTTTCGAATTGATAGTTTAAAAAATGAAATTATGCGATATTTAGTAGTTACAAATAAGGTAAAGCTAGGATAGTCTGCGCACAATTCAAAAGAATAACAATAAAAAATCTAAATATTAATTTTTTACTAAACTATCCATTAATAATTTTGACTTCATTTGTTTTTTATGCATTTCCATTGCTATTTGTTTTTTATGCATTTCCATTGCTATTTGTTTTTTATGCATTTCCATTGCTATTTGTTTTTTATGCATTTCCATTGCTATTTGTTTTTTATGCATTTCCATTGCTATTTGTTTTTTATGCATTTCCATTGCTATTTGTTTTTTATGCATTTCCATTGCTATTTTGTTGTTATGTTGTAATTTAATAGAACAATCGTAATAAAACCAATAAAGTTATTTTGCGCAATCTATCCTTACAGGGTTGGTGTGATTGCGCACATGGGTAGGAGAGATTGCTACTAATAATAACTGCAATTAAATTGTTGACAATAATAATTACACTTAAATGACATTGTTGTAAGGTTTTTGTGAACAAATATTATTGTATTAGGAGTGAATAT
Organism: Maratus michaelseni; assembly: GCA_963931845.1. Taxonomy (NCBI): domain Eukaryota; kingdom Metazoa; phylum Arthropoda; class Arachnida; order Araneae; family Salticidae; genus Maratus; species Maratus michaelseni. Next base: position 82,933,390 of record OZ007589.1, read on the forward strand.
TTCAACCTACTGATTAAAGAATTGGAAAAAGGAAATAATTTTAAAAACGATGAAAAAAATTTTAATTAAAGGAAAAAAATTAAAGAATCAGAAAAATCAAGTCCAGATAAGATTAGAAAATAGCATTAAGTTACTTGATAACACGTTTAACTTAAAATTAGTCCATTTTCATTTTTCATTTTTTTAGGCAAATTTACCAATAAGCTGCGCAATCTCACACAATAAAAACAATGCGCCATCTCTCCTAAGTAGCAGATGCGCAAACTATCCAATTTCGGTAGTAAAGATTGCGCGGCCTTTTATATAAACATGGCCGCTACTAAAACGAACCGTTGATGTTCACATTGTTAGTCTAGATTAGTAGCTTATGAGAAATCGGTTAAGTTTAAAATATTTTATACTACTGACATTGTATAGAAATTCTGATGAATAGCTATGAAAATTCAAGCACTTACTTTGGGAAAACAAAACAAAATAGCAATGCTTTATCTTAGACGCTCAAAACAATCAACGTGCACTTTCAAGTAGACACTCCACTATTGCTGTTGTACAACTACCTGGAGTCGCTGCGCGCTCACTCTACTCCTTTCCCCCGAACCTCTATGTGCGTAATCTCTCCGACCGCGCCATCTCTCCTGGCTTTACCTTATGCAGTACAAGCAACATTTAATGGTTAGGTCGTTGCTACCGTCTATATGATGTCGACATTATTCACGGATATGTTTTTATTTTATAATATAGATAGATGCCATATGAAAGTGAATTTCTCAAAATGTTACGACTTATGGTAATTTTTTTTATTGTCAGGAAAATCCTATATTTTTGTGTCGTATGCGCAAAGAAAACGCGCATTCTCATTTATAAAGCTGAGAAATTTTGCTATGGTTGAGTTAAAGAGTGCTTAATTGATTTATGGTTGAGTATGCACAAATCATATTGTCGTCATTGTTATTGTCGCATTATTGTATTTTAATTTATGTTAACCCGGGCAAAGCCGGGTAGTTCTGCTAGTTATATATATTTTTAATTTTTAATTTCATTAAAATATATTCTCCATAAACACAAGTTCATCCAAAAATGAATTTTGCATTTTAAAAGAAGGTTTTATTCCTTCATTAATATATGTATACATATATATATGGTAATCTGTTAAAATTCGGATTTTTCCAAGTTTTTATATTTTAAACAATATCTGTCGAAACAGCCAGCAAAAGATTCCAAAAAGTTTAATAAAAAGATACTGCTATAAATACATCAATTTTACACATGGGAGCTTCTTAATTCTGTTTTGATTTCAGTATTGTATGAACTACAAAATGCAGAATTTATATTTGAGAAATTTGAATTGCTGCTCTTTCTTGAATTCTACACTACTCTGCAAAAAGTAGAAGAGTTAGCAAATACTCTAAACAGTCAAATATGTTTGTTTGTTTTTTACTATATTTCAGGAAATACAATCACAATACAGTATCACTATGCTTTGATCGCAGTGATTTGATCGCAGTTGTGTAAGAAGTAGTTTTCAGAAATGAAAGCATATTTCGCTTATAATCTTATGAAATACAATGGAGTTTATGATGACAGATGAGCAGTACAAAGTTTGATTGAGAAATCTCGTGACTTGTCATATTCATCATTTGCTGTCTTAGAAAGGATGTATTTTTCAACAAAAGATGAAACTTATAAACAATCGGAAATGTACATATTTATGTATTACCGTATTTTCGGATGTATAGCCCGCACCCATTGTATTGCCCGCACCCCCTAAATCCAGCAGTACAGTAAAAAAGTTCGTGTATAAACCGCGAGTGTATAGCCTGCGGGCTATACACCATCTACGAAGTTTTATTTCAATCAGGGTTCGAAATTAGAAGTCATTACTCATAATTTGCAACAGAAATTACAATTTTTTTTTTTCGTGACGCATAATGCCTTCAGCAAGTCGGCTAAAAATTAAGGACATCACTACCAGAATTATGCAAATACAAAAACAAATGATTTTTTAAAATTTTTATACAACAGGTAGCTTTTTAAAGAAAATAAGTAGATTTTTGTAATAAAAAATATGGTAGTGAAGTAGCTTGAGTAAGTAATTAACCCCTTAACTGCCAACAAAATCTGACAAGATTCCCAGTACCTTATTTTATCAGAGAATTCTACGAATAAATAAATCGAAGCTAACTTTTCTGGCATAGTGATAACAAAATACAGACCTTACCGTGTGCAAAATACAGAAATGGTAATGAAAAATGGCCTATACGCACGCGTGTTTGCCAAACCTGTAAAAGAGGAATATGTTTCCTGAAGGCGTATATATATGCTCGCGGCCGTTAAATGGTTAAACAGCAGTAACTCAGGATTAATATTACAATAATATTATCTAATAATTTATATTGCTTTCAGCAAAATCTTAACATCTCCGTAAATGCAGTAAAAAATGTTTTATAGTGCTGCCATCTATTAGCAGAATGGAATACGTATTAGTAATTCTGCACTATTTTAACATAACGGGCATGCATAACATAACAAACTTTGGTTTTATTTGTAATGAAAAAGTATCTGATTGAAGTAACTTAAAGCTGCGATCACACGTACTCTCCTATCGCAGTCCATATCAGATATTTCCTCCGAAACACGTTTTTCAAGAGCAAAACGCTCGAAAATGGTCCGTGTGATCGATTGCCTCTTGTAACTTCGTCAAGGGCTAACTTATGGCTGTTTCTATCGTCTACGATAGATATCAGCTCAAAATCCACCAATCAGAGCTCTCTGAAAATTGTGTTTGTCAGTTCTTATCCAAGATGGCTACCGACAGTGAGTGTTAATGTTATGTTTAGCGTGGTACGGCTATTGAAACCGAACATACAGAAGAATTAAAGAAAATGCAATATTTTTGGTAACACAGGAACCAATTATACACGAAAAGAACTTTAAAAATGTGCAGTTATTTTGAAATTAAAGAAATACGTATGCGGCGATTGTCCTTCCGGAGTTCGAGATTTTCCACTACCGATAAGAACTTTATTTAGTAATTTAAAGTTATTTATTGCGTTTATTTTATTTCAATTCCTTATATTATTTGCTATATGTTATAACTAGCTGTTACCCGTGACTTCGTTCACGTAACATTAAAAAAAGAATAAATGCATTAATTTAGCAAAACATTTCACTTGATAATTAACAACATATATAATTAACCAAAGCTTTATCACATTTTATAGGAGACCATATGGTATTTCTTTGCTATAGGGGTCTTGACATAACCCAGTCTTAAAAAAGTGAAATTTCATGCCAAATAATATATACAATCGCGAAAATGAAATTGCCACCAATGAAAAAAGGAGGACCAAGTAAAATCATGAAAATCGAGGAATTCCTCTTCGTAAAACGAAAAACAGCACTGGCAGAATTCTTCTATACAACAGTGCATTTTAGATGGTATTTGTTGTACAATTTGTATATGTGTGCATTGCTAAATGGGCATTATTATATTGTTTATTTGCATAGACATATGTTATATATTTCTTACTACATTATCTTGTTTATGTATATATTAAATTAAGTGCTTCACGCTAAGTGGTGTAAATAGTGAACAAACTGCTTGTGGATTTTATACATTGATAGCTATTTCACAAAGATATAACAATCTGATGCGATTCTAAAATGTAAATAAAGGTTGCTCGAAAGTACTTTAAATTCTGCCCAATTTAACCTCGATATTTTCTCTATCGCTTCAAGAACACTATAAGCAAATAAATACCGACGACACAAATCTGATGATCTAAATTTACATATTTTTGTTAGTATATATAAGATTATTTTAATTTATTTCATGCGCTTGAAATTTTTTACGCTTTTTCTAGGGTTAGGTGTCGAATAAATGTACTTTCTTGTTATTTTATTTTGCCATTTCTATTTATTCTATTTTCCATTCTTTCCATTTATGGATATTGATTTAATTTACATATTCATGTCAAAGAATATTCTATAAAATTATTATCAGGATTAGGATAGGATACGATTAGGGTTAGGATTAGGAATAAAAATTGAACGACAATGGCATGACCGATTCAGGTTTAAAGTATGAAACAGGATGTCTATTTACATCATGAAGCAATAAGAAAATTAGAAAATTATCGGCTAATATTTTTTAATATGTTTTACAGTCATAGTTGACATCAAAGGTGAGCGGGGAAATGATCATCTAAAATACTATTAAGTGTTTACCACGCAAAAAACACATCTGGTTACAACAATGTATTTAATTTATGCCAAATTTCACTTGATGAAAAAAAAAAGCAAATTGACTATGAACCTAATTTTAGACCCCTAACCTTCCTATTCTCGGAAATTTTCTATCTATATGTAAAAAAAAAATTCTACTATATAGAACGCGCTTTCACGTTTATAATGTTATGAATTGGCACGATCGGCTTGTTCAAGTTTACACAATTCGGCTGGAAGAAAAGATTCATTACTTTTTGATTTCTTGTTTGCTTTTGCATTACGCGAATTTGTTGGTAAAATTGATTTTCTTTCCGATAACATTGTTGTTTTTTAAGTTAAAAAAATATTGTAATTTTACTTAAACATTGCTTTAAAATCTATGCAATTTTTCTTATCCTACAAGACTTTACAAAAATCTATTATGAAACAACTTTTAAAAAAGCTATATTTAAAAACGACAACAAAGTTTTTCCTATTTTAAAACTAAAAGAAATGTAATATTAAATTCCGGTTCGAAACGATGATTTACAAATGTGTTTCGATTGTGGGAAAATGATAGAGGAAAAATGCTGTTACTTCGACATAATCATATTAAATCTTTAGCTTTTATGAGAAAAGCAACTTTCTTTTAAAAATTATAGTTATTTTTATTAAGATTTTCTGATTTTCGATACGGATAATTTTGCGATGCATATCATTAACATTTGCATCCAATATTTTTTTTGTTTATTTTTTTTTTTACTTTTTAAAATTTAAATTAAAAATATGGTAACTTTATGTTTGCCGTGTGCAGACGATAAATCGCCAACCTATCCCATCATTTGTATTGAATTCATTAAAAATATAAATCTTTCACTCATTTCATTTAAAACACAGAACTTTAATTTACAACACATACATTTAAAATACATATATTACGTACATTTAAAATAATTCCTTTCATGTGAAAAAGAAAAAGAAAAAAATAAGAGAAGTTAATCACAAATAATTTGATAACCCAAGATCATTTCATTTTAACATCAAAACAAATCTGTTTTATTTTTTTATATATGACATCATATTCGCTTGCTTTCCATACTTACTCGTATTTATGCACTTTGTATTATTATCAAATATTTGAAAACGTACGTTTTATTTCTAATATGACATCATTTCATATTCTGTTTAATTCTTAAATAATTCATTTCATTTTCATTTTTCACATGGATATTTTTCACGTGAAAATAAATTGTTGATTAGAAATTATTACTCAGGGGTTTTATTTCACATTGGCAACGATAAAGTATTAGCAACGGTAAAATGAATTTAACCATTTTAAAAAAAGCTGCAAAACCGGGCCCTTTGGGCCAAACCAACCAAACCAACCAACCATTTTAAAATATACGAAAAAACGTCCATTTATTTTCTATGAAAATAATGAAATTTTGAATTATTAAGAAAAATATTGAAATAAAATAAACAAAAACCAGCCTATGTTCATATGAGGGTTATAATCAACTTATATGCAAAGATACAGGATAATTAAATGCTTCATTTTGACCGTGGCTTCAGCCTAACATTTGCACACAATCAGATTTATAATATGATTAAGATTGCACTGTCGTAGTTGTTTATTAACTTTTCAAACTGTACTCGATTTACTACTTCTGCACCTGGATTTGGCGTTATTTCGTACTTGTAGCCAAGTCAGTCGACAAAGAAGCAAAAATATTTTGGAAACACTGTGACAAACTTAAAACTTTAACTTAAAACTTTTGAGTTGAAAAATTATAAATACACTTATAATAACACGGACAATTTTAACTTGCTTAAGTTGTGTAATGAATCTAGAATTTTTTTTATTTCTTATTCCATTAAGATTGTTTACAATAAAATTTATTTGAAACAACAGAAATTTTCGGGCCCCTTAAAACTGTGGGTTCTAGGAAAGTGTCCTGCGTGCCTTGCCAGTAATAGGGAATTGATCCTAAAATAGAAATAAAATATGAAAAAAATATTGTTGATTGATATTGTCCCAAGCAAAACTAATCTATTTTCAAGCAAGAATCATAGCCAGAACTTAGAGGGCAGGGGACAATTTTATAGATTATCAGCTGCAATGACTTTCTTTTAAATGAAAGTATATGAAACAACCCGTCATCACTTTTCAACATATTTCGGCAAGGGAGGAGTGTGGGTTTGGGTTCTCTCCCGTACCCCTTCCCCATTTTTCTCTGGCTATGTCCTTATTCTCAAACATGATTTCTGTTTACAACGCAATTTAATGTGTTTCGTAAGACTCGGAACATTATCGAAATTTAAGTCAGCCCCCTCGCTGATATTAAATCCCTGATACACCGCTGAACTCCGGTTTACCGGGTGCTTTTTGTCTCTTTCCTTCCCTTTTTTAGTTGAATAACTGGAGACATTACTAGTGATTTACTGATTTTGTAATTATTTCATTATTTATTTTAAATTTTCCTCAATATTTTGAAAATTATGCTTTTTAACACAAGAATCTTCAAAAGTAACTGTTAAAAATTTGCAAGTTCCGTTTTTGGATATCACAATACTTATTAATATTTTGTTGATAACAAATTATTAAAAACAGAATATTGTTAAACTCCCAAATAGAATCAAACCACTTATGTTACTAAAGACGATAGCAAAAAAGAATGACAAATATTTACTTGAAAAAGGCACCGTTTTTTTTTTTCTCACGCCTGTTCATCCACAACTTCATCACTTCCTTATTCATCCAGCCTTTTTTATTTGCTGTTTCAATGATACATGAAGGAAATAGTCCTTTGGGTAGTGTTTACTTTTAAAAATAACTAAGGGATATAATTTTGTGCCAGCTGAACAGCAGACCAATACAATCGTAAAGCAGTTCTTTTCATTCCCACTAGTCGAAATGGATATAGTCTTTTGACCTAAAAATTTGTGTTGAACTGTTCCCTTATCATCCACCAGATGTCAGTAAATAATTAAAATTCCGATCTTTGTGTTTGTGGCAACAGTGTGATTGCAAAAACTTTTATCCTCATGCTTGTGGCTACTGCTATTATTTGTTGACATTCGAGACTTTTCCCGGTTTCGCTTGCAGCATGTATCACCTTTCAACCTGACGCAAAAATGTAACTTGAAAAGTATAAAATGTAATTTATATTTAACTATATTAATTATTTGTGTATTAGTGTTGTACCTTGAAAAGATTAAATGATCTTTAATTACTAAAAATGTTCTGTTAGTTTAAGTTTAGAACAACATTTAAAAACCTAACACTGGTGAACCTCATGTATTGAATATGCATCAACAGATCGTGGAGGTACATGATTGACCGAGTAATCGTTTTTTCATCACCAATAATGGCATACTGCAGCATGTAATTTTTCAAAAACATGTATTCTTACTATCTATGCAATACAAGACGATTTATATTTTCGCAAGAAAATGTACGGTTTTGATTTGATAACGCCTAATCTCACACGGATCTAGTAAAAGGCGTATCTTGCATCTTATAATTTACCAAGATGTGGTAAGTATCTGCTTTTGTTGGCATATTATCGGTAAGCTTTTCCTTTCAATATATTCGTATTTTTTAATAAACGTTATTTTTTTGGCACGATTTTTATTGCTATATTCTCCTAATATTCATTTTTGTTGCACTCATGTTTATATGATCCTAGCATATTTTGGAGCATATATTAAAATTCCGTCAACAATCCCGGAAATTTCGAATATCAATTTGTTAATGTACTCAAACAATTAGTAATTTTAACTTGTATATATAATTGTCTGAGTGCAACGAAGACTCATACACAGCGCAGTATTACTTTGCCCCATATATAGTTACGATGGATATTAATTGTCTGAGTGCAACGAAGACTCATACACAGCGCAGTATTACTTTGCCCCATATATAGTTACAATGGATATTAAAACCTTTCGTCAAGCATAACTCAAAAAATATTTAACGGTTTTTGTTCAAATTTTTACAGCAGGTACCTATAAAGGTGACAACGACGTCTATTTATTACCAAGAATAAATGTCAAACTGTTTGGAAATTATATTAAAAAAATAGATAAAAAAGCACAATTAAAGTACATACGTCACGAAAATTTTGTGCGTACGTCATTTTCACCGGCGGGAGATTTTCGTAGACAATCGGAATTGAAAAGTTCATGGAGTACATGGAGCAAAAAAATATGCACGCACTAATATTCAGCACAATAAAACATATTTCAATTTAATAAAAATGGATAATTAATCTGGATTTTTTTTATTTTTGAAAGACAAAACCCGCAATAACTTGGTAGACTTGGTATTAGAGATTTGGCGCAAATCTCAGCAATAGCAGCTTTTTTTTTTTTTTTCGCGTGTGTAAATTAAAAAAAAAATTCTTTGGTGTTTAAATAAAAGGTTTCGATTTATGGCATTATTTCTTTTTTTTTCTTTTTAGCATTTTAAATGGGATTAATTAAAGGCATGTATTTTAAATTAAATGAGTGAAAGGTTTATATTTAAATGAAATGAATTCAATATGAAAATGTTATAGGAACAATATTTGGCGATTTATCAACTGCGCCAGGATAACATAAAAGTACCAATATATCAAACGGTATGTAGTATGTGAAATGAAACAATTATATTATAATCACCCATTGTACAAGAAAAAAAAGTAATATTCTGTATTCAGAGGAAAAAATCCATCTCATGTGCCGTAAGATTTGGCGAGTTCTTTTTTGGTGGTAAGTTTTTCGATGTGATTGTTGGGATCTGCAGGATTTGGCTTACTTTTTCTAAATCTTATTTTTTTGCAGATGTAGTATTATGTAAATATATTTTTTTGCAGATATTTTTCTATTTTGTATATTTTCTATCTGGCATTTGGAAAAGAGATTTTTACCTTTTTATCTGTGCCTTCGGAAATATTAAAAATAAAAAAAGATTTACATATATCAAGCGTATAATGTTATGTTTTGCATTTTTTATACGGATCACTTCTCCATTTTTAGATTTTAAATGCTATTTATTATTTACTAGCCGTTTATTAATTATTTACAATTTACCCCCCTGACAATAACAATTATTAATCACAAAAATGCCTCTTAGGTTTGTTAAATAAGTTTGTTTATGTATTTTCATTACTTATTAAAATATCGAATATGGCGACAAAATTTTATTTTAGCATCGTGCTTAAATTTTTAAGATGGTGCAAAAACATGCTTTAATAAACGTATGTTTGTAAATATTTGAAAAACTTGTTTTACCGCTCTTTTGAAAAATTTTGTAAGATGCTAAAACTACCTTTTGTTACCATTTTAAATTTTTTTCGCCAACCGACATAGGATACGAAACTTTTCCCCATTCAGATACACAGGCAAGGCTGGTCTCAAACAAGAGTAAAGCTGGCAACAATATTGTTTTAACTCTATAATAGTTACAATAATGATATTAAATGCTCTGATTGGCTTTGCAATTACGAAAGTTTCTCCTAAAAAAACTGTAGAAGAAGTCGTTTACATTTGTTTCAAATGAAGTTCGGTCTACAAGGTATTAGTTAATAATACAAACAACACTAATGGCATGGAGGCAAAAGTTTTAATTTAAATGTATATATTTGAAACCCTTCCCCCCCTACCCCCCCCCCCCCCCCAAAAAAAAAAAAAAAAAAGAAAAAAAAAAGTTACAGTAATGAATTTAAAATGGCGTTAAGCCACGCTTTCTGACATAAGCAATTGGCTGCAAACGCGATAACGAAACTTTCATTTAACTTAATAACATGTAGCTAATATAGCCCTCAGGGTACTTTGCAGTTATAGGTTTTGTACCTTGTGGTTTTTTTAAAAAGCTTGAGACAATTTAGGTTTAAGAAGTTGAGATTTACTGTCAAATGATATAAACAACTATGAACACAAAACTGATGAATTATTATTCAGGTTTATGTAATGTATTTTTTAAAAAATGCATCTGATTACGCTTATTAGATAAATTACTTCTGTTTGCATTTAATAACTGATAAACAGCTTCTGTATATTAAATGAATTGTTTAAATATTGGGAAGAGGTGGCAAGAGGTAGAAAGACGAGTAAACAAACGGGTAGATTGACGGGTAGAGAGACGAGTAGCGACATATGTAGGCTGACGGGAAGTGAAACGAATAGACAGACGGCTAGACAGAAAGGTAAAAAGAAGATTGAAAGAGGGGTAGCGAGATGGGTTACGAGACGAGTAGCGACACCGGTAGACAGGAATGTAGCGAGAAAGGTTGCGAGACGCGTAGCGTGGTAGATAAAGAGACGATGAGTAAAGAGACGAGTTGACTGACGGGTAATGAGATTGGTAGCGAGTCGGGTACAAAAACAGACGGATAGTGAGACGGGTATACAGACGAGTAGAGAGACAGTAGATGGGTACGGAGATGGGTAAAAAGATGGGTAGAGAGGCGTATAGCCAGACGGGTAGAGATACAGATAGACAAGTTGTGAGACAGATAGACAAATGGATAGTGAAGTGGATAGAGACACGGCTAGACATACAAGTAGTTAGACGGATAGACAGACGGTTAGAGAAATAGATTGGCGGGTAGCGAGACCGGTAGGGAAATATAGAGACAGGTAGCGAGACGTGTAGAGAGATAGACAATCGGTTAGAGACACGGGCAGAAGAACGGATAGGGAAACAGACAGATTGTGGAGAGACAGACAGACAAGCAAAAGAAAAGTCTGCGGATTGGCGCAGTAAAGGCGCAGGGGGCAGAGCCTCCTAGAGAATAATCAAAAAGTATCTGTTAAGCTTAACTTTGAAATATATATAATTTTTCAATTTTGCCGATATGGGAGATTTAATGTAAAAGTTATTTTACGGAAGTCATCGAAAGATTTTTTGTATACTTTAATAGTGATTTAGACTATAGTTTTGCAATCTGATTTGTAGCAAAGCATGCTATCAATGTGGTTTAAAGTGTAAGAGTTTCTATAAACAGTTATACAAATAATAGATATATAATCAAGGAAGAAAAATTTTAAATTCACACACAAAAAAAGGTGCAACAATGAAATTAAATTTGCGTTAAGCCACGCTTGATAGAATAATCTATTGGCTGCAAATCCAATTACGTAACTTTAAAAAGCTTGGCGTTTTAAAAGATCCGGCTTTTTTTTTTTTTTTTTTTTTTTCAAGTTTTGCGCAATACGCGCTTAAGAAAATGAGAGTATTTGCCACATGTTAAAAAAAAAAAATATGACAACACATCTGATGAACGGTACTTCTTTTCTATTTTTTTAACAGTGTATATGAATTTAATGATATTTTGCAATTCTATCGTTTAATTTGCTCTTTTTCTGTATATTGTAATTGTTAACCCTATGTTCTCAACAATATTTTTCAGACTAATCCCTTTGAGAGAAATCCTAGTTTGTAAATTTTTATTTTTGTATTTTCATTCTTATTTTACTTGTGCATACATAATTTTTAAAACTGACTAATCATGGCGTATCCACAAGCAGCAGTTACTACAAATAATCAAATAGGCCACGTAGCAATCAAACTTCCAACATTTTGGAAATCCAACTCAACTTTATGGTTTGTTAGGTTGGAAGCTAATTTTAGTTTGGCAAATATAAAGTCAGAAATTACCAAATTTAATCATGTCGTGGCGTTGATTGATGCTGATGTTTTGATTTCTGTCCGTGACCTAATTGTTAATCCGCCACATGTGGAACCATATATGGAGCTAAAAAAGCAGTTAATTGATTCTCATTCTGAAAGCGAAGCATCAAGAATCCGCACTCTACTTCAAGGTCTAGAACTTGACTATCAACGCCCTTCTGAATTACTTACATGTATGCGTGCCTTAGCAGGCACATCTGTTAGCGAGCCGCTGCTTAAATCTTTATGGCTAGGGAGACTTCCGAATAATACTCAGTCCATCCTTGCTGCTCTTAATCAATAACTCACCCAGTTAGCAACAATTGCTAATAAAATTCATGAGCTCACTTTCACTATAGTAATAAATGCTACATTGCTACAATGCTATATCCAACCCTACGACTTCTTACAAATATTGCGGGACACCATGAAGTCATTAAAACCTACTCCAACTTCTGCGCATGCCAAGCCAGCTGTATTTGTCCATCCGTCCCTCAAAACATGCACTCGTGTATTTGTTAGGTATGATGCTGTAAAAAAATCCTTTCAAAGTCCTTATGATGGCCCGTTCAGTGTAATACAAAGAGGTGAAATGACTTTCACTATCAACATGAATGGCAGACAAAATGTTATCAGTATTGATAGACTGAAATCCGCCTTCTTGGAAGCTTTTTATTTCTTCACCATCACAACTTCCAAGCAATTACCCATATACAAACAGTGTATCGAGTACTCAGCACAGACTAATGCCTCAACTTCCCGACATGACCCATTGAAGACAGATCCACTTCCAAATAATCTTGTGACAACTCGTTCTGGTCGTCGTGTCCGATTCAACACACGCTATCCCCGACCTCAGTGCCTCAGGCACTTGGGGGGTAGTACTGTGGTGACCTGTTCCCTTATCATCCACCAAATGTCAGTAAATAATTAAAATCCCGATCTTTGTGTTTGTGGAAACAGTGTGGTTCAAAAACTTTTATCTTCATGCTTGTGGCAACAGCTATGAGTTGTTGACAGTCCAGACTTTTCCCGGTTTCGCTTGCAGCATTTATCACTTTCCAACCTGACACAAGAATGTAACTTGCTTAACAATTTATATTTAACTATATTAATCATTTCTGCATTAGTGTTGTTAGTTGAAATGATTAAATAATCTTTAATTACTAAAAATTTTCTGTTAGTTTAAGTTTAGGACAACATTTAAAAACCTAACAAATTAATTAATTGAAAATTTTTATAAATTATATTGAACAAATATCATAAATAAAAGATTAATTGTATGAAATGAAATATGTATAAAGCATTACTTTCCGAAAGTATTTACGGTCCTTACGGGAGGCATATCAAAAGCCATGGACACTTCGTCGATATTTACGATACTTTCAGGTATAAATTTACTTTTTTTTATGATTTTCTCCACGTAATTTTTTAACATTGCAATCTTCTCTTTCGAATTTATTGGACGATCTTGGGATATAGTTGTTCTATTTCGAAGGGATAGTACTTTCCTTCTCATAAATCTGTTGCACCATGATGCATTTACTTTAAATTCTTTAAATTTAACTCTGCTGCAAAACTTTTGGCTTTTACTCTAATAATGGTCGTTGAAATGGGTTTGCCCTCCGATCTCTTGGAATCAATCCATTTATGAAGTTTTTCTTCTAAATCAGGCCATTGCATTCCTTTTCCCCTCCTTGATCTTTTGCACTTCGGCATTTTCTCTAGGATAGTTTTATCTTTCCGCCATTGCCGAATACTTTTGTCATCAAAGCGTAATTCTCGGGCAACAGCTCTATTGACCGAAATTACGGCTTTCTACACCGCTTGCAGTTTATATGCGACCGTATAACTTGTATATATTTTAGGCATCGTACATATAAAAATATGAAAAAAATAATCTTCTTAGTAGTAGCACGTGATAGTCAGACAGAATCGGAAATAAGACGAACAATGAGTGTTAATTGTTCAACTTTTGTCCTGACCCACCTTACTGGTCGCTGAAACCTCGTAGGTTAAAGGTTACATTATTTTGAAGCAGAGGTCAGGTAGCTATTATAGCTCTGTTAGTGCAATACTTGGCGATAGTTGCAACAATTCTTCCAAACCCAGAAATAAATATTAATAGCATTTATACAGTAAACAAAAAACATTACGAACACCGGAAAATTCTTTAAATTTCGCGGCATAGCGAAAAAAATTCACAAATTTCGACGATTTTTAAAATGTTTTGGGGTATAAAAATTGTAGAAAAATCACACGAATTCCGTTTTTTTAATGAAAAAAACTTTGTATAACCCGCACCGTGTATTAACCGCAGCAGCTATTCCAAATGTTTTTTCTTGTATAACCCGCGGACTATACACCCGAAAATACGGTACTTATTTTTATTTAAGTACAGTAATGTCTATGTATATATGTATACAATTAAATGTAAATGCGACATGAAAAAAAGTAAAAAATAACTTGCATTCGCAACGAATTTAAATCACAATGAGGACTTTTTGGACATTCTTATACAATGTTTACGTAACAAAGTTTCTGTCTTAAAGTGCATAGATAAATGAAGAAATTGGTAGTAGGTAACTGCTCATGGGAAATATGCATAAAACTATTCAAGTAAGCATCATGTCAAAAATAAAATAACGTGATGTATGAAGATTCCTCTTTTCAGGGAGTTCTGAAATGAAACTATCTTACTCTGAAGTTGTACCATTAAGTTTTTCTTTACATGGAACTGAGAAATAAATCAAAAAATTTATCTAAATGAAATTTTAAGTGCTAAGTTATTTATTAAACTAGAAGATAATAACAAGATAATTTTGAAAGTCCCGAAATATTTTTACACACTGAAGCCTTGAGAAATAATTATAATTATCTGGAGGCACGGCAGTGCCTCCGCCAAGTCTTGAGAGGACAGCCGTAAGCATACTTTTCTGGAAGCAACTCAGGGCACTTTTGACCCCCCCATATCTCCGCGCTGGAGTATCCCAAAAATTTTTAACTTCAATTATAGAGAGTATTTGGCCCACAGGACCAAAATTTAAAATTACAACTTTCTGTCTTTTCTAGTTCAGGCGATATATGAACTCAAACATTCGATTTTTTGTCACTTCTTACTCACTCGTTCACGCGTCATCAAAAAGATTGGGTAGATCCCGTAGCCCCAGAAACTTGACATTTGGAAAAAAGGTAGTGTTTAGGATACAAAGAAAGGAAAAATTATAAAATCCAGAAAATTCGAAAAAAAAAACATTCGAAAATTCAACAAATTCCATCAAAATTGAAAATTGAAAATAATACGATCTTGTAGTCTTGGAAACTTAAGATTTGGTGTGAAGGTAGTGTTTAACATCCAGAAAAAGAAAACATCAAAAACACCAAAAAAATCGAAAGCAAAATTGAAAAAATCGAAGAAATTGAAAAAAACCGAAAATTTGAAGACAATCCGATTTTGTTGCGCTAGAAAATTCAAATTAGGAATAAAGGTAGTATTTAGGATACAGAAAAAGGAAAATTAAAAAAATCCAGAAAATTCGAAAAAAAAATAAAAAAATTCGAAAAAAATTGAAAAAATGAAAATAATTTGATACGATAACGCTCGTATTTATAAATTAATTTGGACGAAACTAATTGTGTGTATTAAGCTCGCCAATGCCTCGACCGAGTTCGTTGGCCAGCTTGGTCCGCCATCTTGTTTCAAGATGGCGGCCACGGAAAATTTTAAAACTAAAATAAATATACAAAAAAGTTAAAAAATCAAGTTTATTTTTTAATTAGGTGTTAGGACTTGCTACAAGGATTCCAGAGCATTTTTTGTTTTACCTCTATCTTAAAAATTGGCTGAGATAGAGCAGTTTAAAATTCTAGGGTGGCTGACATTTTGAAACAAAACAGCACATTACAAAAAAACAACGATAAATTTATGGTCAATAATGGTCAAGCAGGTGCAATCCCGAATGAATACTCCGTGTCATTATAACTGTAACTTTGACTTCGAAATTTTGATACGTTGCATTTTCTATTTGTTGATATTTTTGAACTATGATTTACGCTAAGTGAAATGTTGTTGTTGAAGAGGGATTTTCCATGTAAATCCGAAACGTCCAATTTTAATATGTTTTTAATGTTTTATGAAAGTGTATTGTAATGTCTTTAATTTTAATGATTTTAATATAAATTTATAAGTTTTAGTGAACGCGATTTCTCGCAAATTATTTTCTTTCATTGTTGTAATCATTTTCCCAATCATACGCATAAAACTATATATTCATATCCATTAGCGCCAAATTCTCGCCAAACTTGGCGACAATTGGCGAAATCTCGCCAAATTTGGCGACAAAAATAAGTCTTCATAAATGAAGCCAACTTGGCTATAGCTCAATAATTTGGCGAATTTCTTATTCAAATTCAGTGTAAACGAATCTTTTGTAAACGGTTTCTTTGCATTTTAACTTGCTGTTTTCGAGTAAGATTAGCTAAAATTTTAAAACGAAGATATAGGAAAGCTACCTTTTCCTGCCGGTACAGGCCGGAGGCCTTTTGTATGAGTTGTCGGATGCAATCTATGTTTTGCATTAAATAAAGTAAAACATTGAAAAACAAATCCCACAGGATGGGGATAGTTTGTTTTAGATAGATTTTAAGATAATTGTCCTATTAGCTAGTACACCTTCCGTTATTGTTTTGTGTTATTTTCCCCGGATTATGCTTTTCTTTTCTTTTGTTTACGAATTTTGTAATACAAAAGTTCCGCTATAGACTGGCTACGTTATAGACCTTTTTTTTATAGACAGGTTCATTTTCTTTCACAGGCTTTACTCTATTTAATTTATATATGAAATATTTGTTGTTAAAAGATGTTGGTCGCACAAAAATTTTCACATCTCTCCCTCCCTCCCGACATTACTGGTTGGTTATGGCTTGATAGTCCTTTCTAAATAAAATCATGGTGATTCTAAGATTCTCTTGATTTATCTCTAAATTGAACATAAACGATCCTAAGAAAACGGATCAATGAATTACTATATTGGCATGAGGAAATTTAGTTGCAGAAAAATGGAGCATATAGATAACATTAAGTCTAATAGGAAAACCACAGCCTTGGCAAGATTGTATTAACAAGAAACCATCCAAATACATTTTTATGAAAGTAATATAATTTTCCCCTCGAATCTATACAAACCATGTATTATAAGAAAAACCGGTACTTCTCTATTATCCCGTCGACCACTTTTCATAACAAAAAACATCGCCAAACTGTAAGATTAAACGCCAAAAATGCAGTCCCATTTACTTGATGTCAGAAGCATTACACGTGTTTGTTATTTCATCAAGTGCTTTTTAATTCGACATTTGTGTGTATTTTTCATTATGTTTTACTGATTTATTAGTTATTTCCTTAATTAAAATAACAATTGTGTCCTTAAATTCTTACATTATATTTATTTATTTATTTTGATACTATAATGGCAAAGTTCTCCCGTTTATTTGGCGTTACAGTTTGGCGATAGCTTTTTGTTATGAAAAGTGGTCGACGGGATAATAGAGAAGTACCGAAAAACCATAGAGTTTGTAACACGTAAAAATACAATGTGTAAACGATAAACATAATTTAATTTATGAAAATTGTGGCTCGATGTACTCCATGGTTACAAATATGGAAATAAACATCCAAGTACAAATAAAAAATAACGTGCGTAGTTTTAATCAGTATGTGAAAAATTAAATAATATCGTTTCAAATAATAACTTCATTAGACCGTGCAATTATATAATCTGGAGGCACGGCAGTGCCTCCGCCAAGTCGAGAGAGGACATCCGTAAGCATACTTTACTGGAAGCAACTCAGGGCACTTTTGACCCCCCCCCCCATATCTCCGCGCTGGAGTATTCAAAAAATTTGAAACTTCGTTTTTCTAGAGTATTTGGCACACAGGACCAAAATTTAAAATTACAACTTTCTGTCTTTTCTAGTTCAGACGATATATGAACTCAAACATTCGATTTTTTGTCACTCACTCACTCGTTCACGCGTCATCAAAAAGATTAGGTAGATCCCGTAGTCCTAGAAATTTGACATTTGGAAAAACGGTAATGTTTAGGATACAAAGAAAGGAAAAATTATAAAATACGGAAAATTCGAAAAAAAAAAACATTCGAAAATTCAGCAAATTCCATCAAAATTGAAAATTGAAAATAATACGATCTTGTAGTCTTAGAAACTTAAGATTCGGTGTGAAGGTAGTGTTTAGTATCCAGAAAAAGAAAACATCAAAAACACAAAAAAAATCGAAAGCAAAATTGAAAAAATCGAAAAATCGAAAAAAATCGAAAATTTTCAAATAATCCGATTTTGTTGTGCTAGAAACTTGGAACTCGGAATAAAGGAAGTATTTAGGATGCAAAATAAGGAAAAATTAAAAATTCCGGAAAATTCGAAAAAAAAATTCAAAAATTCGAAAAATTCGCAAAAAAATTAAAATAATTAAAATAATTTGATTGTTTAGCCTTAGAAGCTTAAAATTCGCATTAAAGATAGTGTTTAGGATTCAGAATAAGTTAAAATAAAAAACGCAATAAAATTCGAAAATAAAATCAAAAAATCGAAAAAATCGAAAAATAAGGAAAATTTGAAAATAATTCGATTTTATAGCGCTAGAAACTTGAAATTTGGAATAAAGGTAATATTTAAGATACTAAATAAGGAAAAATTAAAAAATATGGATAATTAAAAAAATACCCATAAATTAGTGCAGACGATATATGAACTCAAAGTTTCGATTTTTTGTCACTCACACTCACTCCATCTCGCGTCATCAAAAAGAATGGGTAGATCCCGCAGCCACAGAAACTTAAAATTTGGAATAAAGCTAGTGTTTCGGATACAAAGAAAGAAAAAATTATAAAATCCGGAAAAAAAAAAAAAAAACATTCGAAAATTCAAAAAAATCGAACAAAATTGAAAATTGAAAATAACACGATCTTGTAGTCTTAAAAACTTAAAATTTGGTTTGAAGGTAGTGTTTAGAATTCAGAAAAATAAAACGTCAAAAACACAAATTTTTTTTAAAAATAAAATCGAAAAATCGATAAAAATCGAAAAATTTCAAATAATTCAATTTTGTTGCGCTAGAAACTTGGAATTCGGAATAAAGGTAGTATTTAGGATGCAAAATAAGGAAAAATTAAGAAATCCAGAAAATTCGAAAAAAAAAATCAAAAATTCGAAAAATTCGAAAAAATTAAAAAAAAAAATTAGAATAATTTGATCTTTTAGCCTTAGAAACTTAAAATTCGCGGTAAAGTTAGTGTTTAGGATTCAGAATAAGTTAAAATAAAAACGCAATAAAATTGGAAAATAAAATAAAAAAATCGAAAAATAAGGAAATTTTGAAAATAATTCGATTTCATATAGCGCTAGAAACTTGAAATTTGGAATAAAGGTAATATTTAAGATACTAAATAAGGAAACATTAAAAAATATGGATAATTCAAAAAAAAAATCGAAAATTTAAAAAAATAAAATAAATAAATAAAAAATAGAAAGAAAGAAAGAAAAGGAGATAAATTGAAAATAATATGATCTCGTAGTCTTAGAAACTGAAAATTTGCTGTAAAGATAGTGTTTAGGATTCAGAAAAAGAAAAAATTAAAAACACAACAAAAATTGAAAATAAAATAAAAAAATCGAAAAAAAAACGAAAATTTTAAAATAATTCGATTTTGTAAAGCTAGAAACTTAAAATTTGGATTAAAGGTAGTATTTAGGATACAAAAAAAGAAATAAATAAAAAATCTGTAAAATTCGAAAAAAAATTTAGAAAAATTGAAAAAAATTCGATTTTGTAGCTTTAGAACTTAAAATTCGGCGAAAACTTATTGTTTAGGATAGAGAAAAAGGAAACATTAAATCACAATAAATTCGAAAATAGAATAAAAAACTCGAAAATAATCGGAAATTTCAAAATAATTCGATTTTGTAGCGCTAGAAACTTGAAATTTGTAATAAAGATACAAAATAAGAAAAAATTAAAAAATCCAGAAAATTATAAAACAAAAATTCGAAAAAATAAAAAATTGAAAATAATTTTATCTTGTAGTCTTAGAAACTTAAAACTTGGTCTAAAGGTAGTATTTACTATCAATAAAAGGAACAATTAAAATATTCGTTAAATTCGAAAATAAAATCGAAAAATCGAAATATCTTTAAGAAATCGAAAATTCGAAAACAATTTGATTTTGTACTGCTAGAAACATTAGTTTTAAGATAATTGTCCTATTAGCTAGTACAACGCCCCTAATTGTTTTATGTTATTTCTCCCGGATTATGGTTTTCTTTTCTTTCGTTTACGAATTTCGTTATAGAAAAGTTCCGCTATAGACTGGCTACGATATAGGCGATTTCTTTATAGACAGGTTTGTTTTCTTTCACAGGTTGTACTCTATTTACTTCACGTATGAAATATGGATTGTTAAATGATGTTAGCCCCACAAAAATTTTCACAGCTCCCCCTACCCCCCCCCCCCCCCCCACCGATATTACTGGCTCGTTATGGCTTGATAGTCCTTTCTAAATAAAATCATGGTGACTCTAAGATTCACTTGATTTATCTCTAAATTGAACCTAAATGATCCTAAGAAGACGGATCAAATAATTACTATATTGGCATGACAATCAGGTAACTTAGAATTAAAATCGAAAAATCAATAAATTTATAAAAAGTCGATTTTATTGTCCTAGAAGCTTGACATTTGGCAGAAAGGCAGGGTTTAGTACACAAAGTAAGGAAAAATTAAAAAATCCGTAAATAATAAAAAAAGACTAAAAAAAAAAACGTAAAAAAAACATCGAAAAAAGGAATATAGTTTGATTTATTGGAAATTTCCGGAAATTTTAATTTTGGCTTTCTTTTTATACTAAAAAGTTCTTTTATGTTAAATATCAAGTATCTAGGGCTGCGAGTAATATCTCAGATGGATAGCACCTATCCTGGAAGCAATTGAGAGTACTTTTGACACTCCCCCTCCCATAACTTAGGGCTTGCCTAGGAACCTGAAATCTCTTTTTATCTACAGTACTTTGCAAACGAAACTAAAGCTTCAAATTTTTGATACCTGTAAATAATAGGAACAGAGTGTGGGCTTAGCGAAAATCAGTGGATGATCTCCAAAAAGAACCCAAAATCAAGAAAAGCAGGATTACTTACAAAAAGAAGTGAAATCTCATCAAAAACTCACCTGTAAAAAAAGCAGCCAAGTCTCGTAACTCATTTACCGTAAAAAGTACTGAGATCGTATAAAGCCAAGTTTAACTATCTTATTAACTCTGAAATTTTCATTCACAAATCACTCCTAGTCTCTACATCTTTAGTTAATTATTATTTTGTGACTTGGCAATTACACAGCACAGGAAAGTTATTACACCTTACTATGTCATGGGATGGGATTTTAACTAAAGCAAATTATATACGCACAGGGAAGTTATTACACTTTAATATGTTATAGTATTATTTGATTAAGACTAACTATATACAACACATTCTTGTGCTACGTAATTGCCAAGTCACAAAATAATAATTAACTAAAGATGTAGAGACTAGGAGTGATTTGTGAATGAAAATTTCAGAGTTAATAAGATAGTTAAACTTGGCTTTATACGATCTCAGTACTTTTTACGGTAAATGAGTTACGAGACTTGGCTGCTTTTTTTACAGGTGAGTTTTTGATGAGATTAAACATTACAATATTTGGAAGTGATTATACATAATTACATTATGTACTAGACTGAGAAAACACTTCAGTAGAAATCACTTCTTTGTAGTAACAGTAATTAAAAAACGCTGTAAATTTCAGGTGATTTATTAAACGCACTTTCAATAAACACAAGGTATTATAGTATCATGACAGTTTGTGATCTGAAGTTTCAATAGGCTATTACTACACACTCTTCTATAAAAGTCAAATGTGTTAGTTTGATTCTATTACCGGAAGTACTATCACGATAAAATATCACTGTTATGTTCATTGATCACTGCATTTGGGAAAAAAATTATATATGTCTCAGTTTTCCGCTCAAATTAAAACACATTTTACATACAATCCTATACAAGACAGTAAATAGCGTTTAATTTTTGAAAGTTTTGTTTATGATACAGATAATACGGATACGCACTCAACGCATAAATAAATTAATTAATTTAAGAAATAGAACAGAAAAATCCAAAGAATATGTAAACATGAATTATCTGAAAAAATTATATGAAATACTAAGATATGCCTTTAAGCTAATCAATATCAATAGCTAAACCACCTCTACTGCTAAAATCAGAGAATTATTAGATATTTTATGTAAAAGAAATTGCGCATGCAAGGGTGGTTTATCTTACAATATTCCTGATATATGACTCAGTAATTTGGAAATATCAAAGACTCCAGCGCCTGAAAGCACGGACATTCCATACACCCCAACAGATTAATAGACTTGTCCTTGTTCGAAAGATCTTGGGATTAGAGTATGTTATAAAATCTTGTACATATATCTGTCTCATTTCAGCACCTTTTAAGTACATTTTTAATAATTATTTTATCTGTTTTAAAAACAACATGAATCTGTCATTCCACTTTAAATTCTTTTTGATTTTTGTCTGTTACAGATGATGGCGTTGAACTCTACATAGCGTGATTGAATAATCATATGATGAGTGCTATTAATCATTTGTTTTCTTAGAAAGAGTCTATATTGCAACAATATTTTGATAACAATCAGTAGTTGGAAGTTTGTTTATTTATCTGTTATTTTTTTTATTTTTGGACTATTACAATTAAGTATGCACTAAAAGGCAAATCCGACATGAAAATGGGCGTATCAACCAAATAACATCCGAACGAATCTAACTCTCAATAAGTTCTTTTCCTGAAACTTATACGATGATTTTGCAAGATAAGACCAACTCATAAAAACCAACTGAAAATCTCATTTCAAACCAACTCATAAAAAATAGCTGAATGTCTCATTTCAATGGGACTAGTGATACCTTCGATCTAGTAAAATTGTTCTTTATAAATTACGAAACCTGGCAAATTTCATGTCTGACACGCTTATCAATCTGAGACGGTTATAATTAATTAAAAGTTTCTTTGTTAGGTTTTGTGTTTTATCACTTGTTATATGCACTTCACTTTTCATATTCACTTGACTTTTCATATGCACGGCATTCTGTAATTTCATACAGCGTCTTTTATTACAGAATTAAATTTCTGCCATTATAAAGGTCTTAATTTTTAACGAGTTCATAAGTATTATCCTGCCAGGTATTTTTATTATGTTTTTTCTAGTATTTTTAATACCCCGTGGCCGATCAACACCTCAGACGATGTTACGAAAACTATGAGAAAGGGGATGCGGCTTCATTTAAGAGACTATTTAAGAAACTAAAAAAAGATTTCCCTACAAGCTTTACCTTAAAGAAAAGGTGAGATTCCTTTTTTGATACCACTCTTCCGCGCTCGATATATCTCTCTAGCGAACTACCAGCATGAGGACTGTCAATTCGTCAATAAAGTACTGTCCGCACCTTCGAACTCCCATAAACCGATCACATTGGATGCTGTTTCATTTCGGTGTTTGTATGGTATCGATTACTTTTTCCATCCTTATGTTTTCCATTCGCCAAGTAGTTTGATATAGAATTATTAAACAATAATAATTTGTATTAATTGTTGAAAACAAACGTATTTCTGTACATAATAATTATTTTTAAAATACACATAGACACCATATATTTTAATTTTGTTTTCAAAAATCATTAAAAAGAGGTAAAATTTAAAGCCTAAATGTAAAATTCAAATTTAATGTTCTCATGAAACTACTTGTGTATATAAAAAGTCACTTTAACTTAAAACATCATGGATGTAAAATACATGTGTATGTACATTATGAATGTATATTACACACACACGCAAGTACTTATATAGATGATATATTATCTGTTCAAGAATTGTTTGAATAATATATCTGTCTACATCACGTATTCATGTAATGTTGTTCATAATCAATTTTAAATGACTATAAATGAGATTTACATGCCGAGTCTCAGTTTATTGATATTTTATTATGCTCATTTCATTCGGCTTTTATCACGTACATTACGTGTATTTTTTTCCGTGAATAGAAGGTATAGAAGAAAATTTTTACCATAAGTTGTTATATTCATTAAGTGAAACTGATTGCAGAGAATTTCTTCATTTCAAGGTAATTTGAAGGACTTGGGATAAGTTAGCATGATTCCATTTTTACATATTAAAAATTTTGATCCAGATACAATCGTAATTGTAGTTTTATATTAGTGATTTTATATTATGTGTGTATGAATGTATATAATAATTGATTGATTCCTTATGAACAGCCCCATATTATACGTGTTCCTATAAGACTATAAAATATAGGCAACAGTATTTTTTAATCGATGGTCTCATCTTGGCGATTAGGACGACATTGAAGACAATGGTTTTGAAATGTTTATTAATCAAAGTCACGAGAAATTTGGATGATTGCAGACATCATTTTAGAGCGCCTATCAATCGGATGAAGAAGGGATCAAAGACCTCCAAATGGAGGTGTTAATGAATTCCAACAAAAGGACAGTAGGCAATTTTCCCACGTTGGACAATTTATTTTTCGTTGAGATCCATTACAATATTACGGATGCCAAATGTAATATTATTAAATATTTTGTTAAAATTTTGTATATTTGGATTCTGTTTATTGGGATAATACAGACTTCTTAACAGACATAATAAAATTATTTAAATTTAAGAAATTTTAATACATAAAAATAATATATATTCTCGTGCAAAAATAAATATTACTCTCACTTCACGTTTAAATTTTAAATTATATCCAATTTCTTTTCTCCAAAATCATGTTTCGTATAAAATATTTATATTATTAAATATCAATAAGGGTCTAATTCCAGCAAAGAAAAGCAAGCTGGAATATATTTTTCTTTTAGTTAATTTATTATTAGTAGTATTAGCATTTTTCGTTAATTTTCCTGGAAACATAAGTTATATTGTACATATAACTGTAGAAAATATACGTTTTCATATTAAAATATTATAAGAAATAACCTTTAAAACTTAAATAGATTATGGATAATTTTAGGTCATAAAACTCAGATTGAAGCACTTGGGTGTTGTTGAAGCGTAAATTTATCACATAAATAATATGAAAATGCTCCCTAGATAGAAATACGATATCGTTAATAGCTCTTGTTATAGTTCCTCCTTAAATAGCTTCATTGTGTCTGCAAATATAAGCATGATTATATTTTCTTTTTTTTCGTGCTGTAACAATTAAATATTATCTAGTTTAACTTATCAGCGGACGAAACTATTATTATTTTTTATTTATATATTTAAATTTTTGCACTATCGGGCGAAGGACGTGATTTTTGACGAAAATATTTGCAAAATTAAATACGATTATAGATTTTTTAATACAGACACGTAAAAGGACCAATTATACATATCGTAGTTAAAGAAATAGAAATTTCTTTTTGATGCAATTTGTAAGAAAGAAAATCGCAAAGCTCATGTTTTTCATAATGTTTGTGACAGGATGCCTGTTGGAAGGACAAAAATATAATATAAAGCGTTTAATAACAGAAAATATTATTGATTCGAAGTTTTTAACAACACAATGTGACTTTCGCACAAAACAATTTTCTCCGTTTGAATCAAGCGATACCCCTAGGTAAATTAACACTGATTATTTTTTTTTAATCTTTAATTTATCACTTAGATATTTTTTCAAGTGATATCTTAAAAAAAATATTTATATTTATTGTTTTATATATTTCTTTAACTACTTTATTTTAATGATTTAGTGAATTACAAAAGTTTATTTCCAGTAGAAATTATACTACTTTGAAATATATGAATGCAAGCAATTAGTGCATCAAAAAAGTTTTTAATGGGATTTTTTGAATGAATTAATTATTCACTATTTTTGACACATTGTGTATTTAAATTTCAAAAGAAATAATTTCCAATTTTTAAAATTACCTTTAAATTTGTTATACATAGATAAGATAAAAAGATTATTCTAATTTTGAATATGCATTATTATTAATCTCCTTTCCGAACGAAATTGAGTTCTATGAATTGATTCCATAGAAATTGTAATTTAGAAGGATTTTAGAACGCTTTTCGCTCATCTCACCCTTTTAAATTTCGAATTGTTTTGGAAAAGTTTTCTTAGAGAGCATTTACATCTTATAAGTAACTACCATGCCAAATTTTGTGTTTCTAGCTCCTTCACTATAAAAGAAAATCGAAATTTCAGAACGTTTTTTTGCTCCTGCACCCCCTTGGGGGTAGTAGCACAGACATAAAATATAGCCTATGTTGGAGCAGGGATTGTCACCATCAATTTGCCACCATCACTTTTGAAATCGCTTCAGTAGTTCCAGAAATTTCTCCCAACAAACAAACAAAAAAAACAATATTTACTATTTTATAAGATTAGTATAGATGTAAAAAACAAAGTGTTGCACGATTGCGCTCATATAAATATTTTGGGTAAAATTGGGACAAATTGCGTATATTTCATTAAAAACTACGAATAATACGAACTTTGAGCTTGTAAGTCATATAAATCCTAATAAAATGCAAAAACTATTGTTGAAAATGTACAGAATTAAACTTCTAATATTAAAAAGTGAAAAAATTAAGTCAGTATAACAAAATCGAATTTTAGTCTTATTTCATGGTATAAAAATAAGGCTTATGGAACCTGATCCTTTTAAATTCGCTTATTTGAAGCTTTTAAAAATCAATTACTGTAAAAAAAAGAAAAAAGAAAAAAAAAGAAAAAAAAAGAAAAAAGAAAGAAAAAAAAGAAAAAAAAGAAAGAAAAAAAGTTACAAAACGTAACAAACTTTTATAATATGAATTACAATATATTTTTTAATTATTACGTATTCAAAATTTAAAAGTTTCTTACAATTTGCAGACAACTTCCTAAACATAATTCAAGTATAGCATTAATTAGTACAAATTATTACTAATCGTTTACTAACAGTCACATTCTTATACGACTGTTTGCAGAAAAGGTGTTTGGGGGAATATTATTTCTTTCCCTGCTTCAATAATCATGTTATTTTATTAAATTGTCCAGTATTTCTTCAAATCAAAGTAGAGTTTTTATAATAGCATTATATTAGTTTTATTTAACATATAGCTAACTTTTTAAATGCCACTTATATTTATTTAATGTATAAATTTTCTATATTATAAATTTAAACATTTTAATAAATAAGATATATTTTTCTTGATTGTTATCACATTTTTATGCTTATTTTTACAAAAGTGCATTAACAATTTTTTTTTCAGTATTTACATCCTTTTTCACCAAACAATGTCGCAGAAATGCATCTATTTTTTACACATGAAAAGCGAATATTTTGTCTTTTTTAAATGCATAGTCATTGTCGCTGCCATATGTTTAAAAATAATTCTAAATTTAATAATATATATTAGTATAATATTTATCATATTATTTTATTTGTAGAAGTCTATTACGTTTCAGGTACTAAAAAAAAGGCTAGTGTAAATTTAATCTTAAGTACGATATTCATATATGTAGTCACAAATAATGAAAAAAATATTGTATAAACATTTAATATAATTCATTTATGTATTAACATTTCATGTAATTTGTTATAACATTTTATCTTTTAATGACGTTTTTCTAAATAAATAGAATAAACAAAACTTAATTGCATCTTAACAAACGGTTTACATTTCCGCATAACCAGATTATAAAAAAAAACAAGTTCTTATAAGAGAGTATTTTTTATAATCTTCTATTTAAATTTACGATATCCCTGGTGGCTATCTTGCATATTTAGAAGAGGCGCTCATTTCGATTTTTTAAGGATTTTTTTTTTTTTTATTCGGATTATTTAGTTAATTTATTTAGGAAAATAAAATGCTAAAAATAATTAGGATATATTTTAAGTATTCTTCATTGATTAATGCAAATTTTATTAATTTAATAGTAGTGACGTGACGATGAATTAAAAAATGTAATTGTGACCCTGTACTCATAATGTTTTTTTTTTTTTTTTTTTTTTTTTTTTTTTTTTTTTTTTTTTAAAGGATTATACATAATATGTAATTTTTTTTTACTCTATCCATCGATATTTTGGCAGAAAATTTACAAAAAAAAATGATTAATAAATGTAAGTGGTTATATATGAGTTAATTTTATAAACAAAATTAAACATTTATTGAAATTATACTTTGGAAATTGTCCAGAGGCTATAATATATTCCCGACGCTCAAACAAGGTTCGAAACCAAACTATTCACTCAATGTAATCAAAAGTTATTAGTAAGCTTCACCTAACAAAGTAAAAATCATCTAAAATTTTACTGAAATCGAGGAATTTTAATATTTTTTAATAATGTAATCAATTTACAGCCCCGCGGACAGCACAGTTATTCAGATTTTCAAAGAGCCATTATTTTATTAAATGAATGTATTATGTGAGAATATTGATAAACAAACAAGATTATTACACTAAAATTGTCTAAATATTATGTTATGATAGGCTACTAATCGGTCCAGTCTTTTGGATGCTGTCATAATCAGACAAGGCTAGAGCAATTGATGACACTAAGCTATAATATATTTCCAACATTCAAACAAGTTTCGAACCCAAACAATTCAACGACTACCAACGAAGTTGAAATACTAATTACGCAATGATCTTGTCCTAATATATAATTAGAAAAACTTATTATTTAAAAACAAATTCTTTTTAAAACTTATCTTTATATGCTAATGAATCACAGCTTATTAATCAACAATAGTAAAACGACAATGGAAACAAAACAAAAATATTTCTTAATAAATTTAATTAATCAGATTATTTATTTTGTTCAACTCATATATTTAAATAATTATTTTTTCCCTTTTACAACGTAAGCATTAATATTTAACTAATTCCTATTTATTTTGTGTAAATATTTTCTTTCAATAATGGAAAAAGAAAATTATTTAAATTGTCTGCTACTTATTTTAAAATGGTAATTACCTACGATTGTTTAACTCAGTTTTGTTTCAGAAATACAATGTATTTTATATTAATTTGTAAAAATATTACTTCAATTATATAAATTGAAAGTGTAAATAACATGAATAGATGATGCAGTTTTATTTTTTTCACCTATGTTGATTTTCATCTTCATTTCTATTGTAATATTTCCATACCTCATATAATACACAGGCAGTGATAATGTATATCCACGGTGTATTTCTTCTAATAAGTAATAATTTAAACTAACACAATATAAATTTAAACACCAAACATTGTCGCAAAAATGCATCTATTTTTTACACATGTAAAACGAATATTTTGGCTCTTTGAAATGTGTAGCTATTGTCGCTGCCATATGCCTAAAAATAAATCTAAATTTAATAATATATATTAGCATAATATTTATCATTTTATTTTATTGGTAGAAGTCTATTACATTTCAGGAAATAAAAAGAGGAAAAGAGTGTAAGTAAGAAATTAACACAACAGAATCACATTTTCGTTGTATTTATATTGTTCACTAGCTGTATGGCAACCGATTGTGTCCGATTTGTATTTTATAAGATATTTCGAATTTTGGAGAAAAAAGGTATCTATATGTATTTTATATTTTAAAAATATTTATAATATTATGGTACATTGAGTGATTATTCTTATCAATCAATGCAGTTTTAAATTAAAATACATACGTTATAACCAACAAATATAATTATTATCATTTTATAATATTAATTAAAACAAATTAATTAGTTCTCGAGATTTTAAGTATTGAAAGATTGTTTTATTTGTCGATTCTCTTGGTTTTTTATCCGATTTCTAAAAACTATTCAAGATATTCAAATGTGAACAGCTGCCGATTTTAGCCAGAAATATTTTCTAACTGCACCTCATAAATTAAGCGTTTGTTATGCAGCCATTTCACAGCCTATTCTGTACAAACAGACAGACAAAAACATTTAAAATATTAATTTTGACCAGACAATGTCTAAATAGTCAAATAAACTTAGAAAAAGTTATTTTCTGAAAGTCACTGACAGGCACTCTGATTTTATATATGAATAGATTGCAAACACGATAGATTCAATAACCTGAATTTAAATAAAAAAATAGATTATGACATAACTTAAGCAGACTTGCAATATATTATTATGTATTTATATTGTATATTCATATTAGGCATTGCAAAATGCCTAAGATCTCATAAATTGTATCATGAGTTTAAATTGTTTATACACTTCTCTAAAATGTTAGGGGAGAACATGGTTTTAACGAAATTATTCAAATATGATTACGGATAACTAGGATAAAACGAAATAGCCATATTGTAAAGTGCAGTAGAACGCAGAAGAAGAAATCTTTAATGCAAATCAATGTTCATGACGTCAAATACCAGAAAAAAATATATAAAATGTAAAATCGCAATATGAGATAAATTATATCTCCCTGTCTTGTTCGTAAAACGCATTTTTTTAAAAGGTTTCTTTGGGAAAATGTGATTCGAAACTCTCACAACATAGGGATTTACCTATATTCATAGCCAGGCGAATTAAATGGAGACTGCAGTCTGGGCAAACACACAATATTTTAGATGAATCTGTTGGGATGGTAGGAAATGTAATTTCAAGGGTGTGGATTCGATTTCTAGATACTCGGATTGTTAGGCGACGGACAGGCATATATTTTCCAAGTGATACCATAGCAACTGCTGACTGATACAACACGTCTAAACACAACGAACATTTCTATTTATATGCAAAATATATTTTTTTGGAAACAGCATGGATGGTGTCAAGCCAAACAGTCTGAAATAGGCTCCTAGAGGGTAGCCTGTATGCACTTAAGATATTGGTGTGTATTCACTGGACCTCAACACGCCGTCTATTAGCAAAAAAGAACCTTCTAAACACTTAAACTGGACGCAACATGATTGAAGTCAAATGCTTTTCACTGACGATTTCTGATTCATTCTCGAGTGTGACATCACACGTGTTCTGGTATGGAAGGAAAGGGGCACTATAAATATTTCCCTTTTATACAGAAAAGACAGGAGAGTAAAAACGACTTGGATTGATAATATTGTGCGGTATCAACATCGGCATTCGTACAAACCTACATATTATTCAAAAAGGCTTACGGATAAAGGGTATGCAGGAGTAACCCTCATAATTCATGCCGTACCTTTCACTTCAGTCCTGTATGATTCAAATCTTTTAATGCACCTCAACTTCTGGAGAACCTGCGTGAGACGGAAACAATACAGCGCATATAGTGGACAATAACCCGGTCGATTCATTGCAGCGAAATCGTTGACACTGCTGACTGTCGGAGACGTGGGGATTACACATTTTGAAGAATGGAACAGACTCTCTTAAATTTTTGTCGACAACCTAGTAATATCCATGGAAAATCTTCCTGTTCATGACATCATTTCAAAGAATTGAAACTCCGATTCATCATGTTTTTGTGTATTGATTTTTGTATTAAGGTTTAATTTATGTGTACGTCTAATTTTATGAGCATGCATTGTTGCCTCGCATGATTTTCCCGACTTTTTTCTTACTTCCCAAATTTGTTCATACCGTGTGTACATGACATACATATTACATATACATACGCTCACAAAGTTTTGATTTGATAGCACGGGAGTCCAATAAAAAAGTTATCTAAAATTGTTGAATTTGGTTTTAATATTCAAATTCAGAAGAAACCTATCGAACTAAGATGGCCGTAAACTTGAAAAAACCAAAGAAGAAGAAGTCTTAGCTGTTCTCGCTTTTTATAGGTTTATCTGATTACCTTTGTTGACATTTGATAAAAGTATTATGACAAAAATCTGAGAATCGAAGTTTCGTTCTGTCTTATTTTTACCTTCTGCGTGCTTTCAGTGAATATAAGTGTCAATAGTGTTTTCAATTGTTTAATATCGCTATTACACTAAAGTCTATTTACGCGACGTGTGATGATTTGTTCATCCGCAGTTCACAGGGTAAATGAGGTTTTTATATTTCTGAAGATAAAATTGCGTGTATATTTAAAATTTTTAGACTGCTACAACTATTCATAATTGTGCTACCTCCTGTTAAGCGTTGAAGTGGGATAATATGCCACGAGCCAATGTAGAGAAACGAGGTGTACAGTGATGCTCACTTGAGGACTTGCACAATGCTTTTTCTGATGTTAAGAATCAAAATATGACATTCGTAGACGATCTTACGTTATAAACTAGTCGTTGGGGGCCACCGTAATACTTACCTATCATGGATATGCATAATGTAAAATATTAAAATAAAAATGTGTAAACTACTTATAAAGTGCATTGCAATTCAAATAAAATCGTGGCTTGATGACGTCACAAACTTTAAAGGCTCGATCACTGAATTGCTTGAAAGAAACATCCTTATAACTCCAAAACTAATAATCCTATTAACTAGCGTTTTATTGCATCTCATTAAGCGTCAAATTTCCAATTAAAATATATCTTTGAAGTGAAATTTGGATGAAATACAGGGTCATGAAAAATCGAAGAGTGTGGAAAATAGGATTCCAAATATCTCGGCAACTAATTTTCCGATCGACTTCATGCTTTATGCAAAATTTATGTTTTTTTATTGTCTTTTATATTCATTTATTAAAATAAACAATTTCGAAAATTTTTATATACCTTTTATCAGAACGAATATTTCAAGAGTACGAAAAAAATTGTTCCGGTTAATCGAGGTTAATAAAATGAAATAGGCTTCTTTCCATTATTACATACTAAGTACATACCAAATTGCAAGTCTCTATCTCAATTTTTTCGGGAGATAGAGCGTTTACAGACACACAGACACACACACAGACACACACACAGACACACACACAGACACACACACAGACACACAGACGGACGGCAAATTTTTTTTCTAAAAATATGTTTTTCGGAATCTCCAGTGTCTGAAACGTGTAAATCCGTCAAAAAAAATTTTTCGATTTTCAAAACGATTACAAGACTTACCCTATACTACATATGATGGGTAAGTAAAAATTTTTCGATTTTCAAAACGATTACAAGACTTACCCTATACTACATATGATGGGTAAGTAATAAGCTGTGAAAACAAATGTCACAAAGCAAAAGAGTGTATCTGCTGATCAAAATAATAAGCGTGGAAGTTTCCCAAAGAAAAATCTCAACTGCGAGGAAAGACAGTACGAACTAGTCGGATGTGTCAATCCCAAAACTTTCTTCTATCTCACACAGGTTCCGCATACACTAAAAAGAATCAGCACCAATTTATATCAAGGTCTAACTGAAACTCAAGTTTTATTAAATTCCATGCAATATTTCTTGAGATAGGACTATCGCTAAAATCGTGTAAATTCTACAAAATGCTGCATAGCAGCAACACCTGCTGGGCGATTTTTACCAAAAACTAATCAGCACCAATTTATATCAGAGACTAACTGAATATAAAGTTTTATTAAATTCCGAGCATTAGTTCTTGAGATAGAGCTATTGTAAATTCGCGAAAAAGGCTGCATAGCAGCGCCACCTGCCGGGCGATTTTTACCAAAAACTAATCAGCACCAATTTATATCAGGGACTAACGGAATCTGAAGTTTTATTAAATTCCAAGCATTAGTTCTTGAGATAGAGCACCCACAAAATTTTTGTCACATACAGACAGAGTCACAGACAGAGTCGCAGAGTCGCAGACAGACATTTTCTAAAAATAGTCAAATCGTGTTCAGGACCTTCTAAAACGTATAAATCCGTCGAAAACCGGAAGTCGAAAATTTTCATGAATCCAATACTTTCTTCTTGTAAAGATACAAGAAATTAAAAAGGTAGAAGATTTTGGTGGCAGATTTTAGACGTACAAGGTAGAAGACACTGGGAGATATGTTTTGAGTGACGGCAAGAAGAAATCCTCAATGTAGATGTCGAGGGATTTATAGTAAAGGGGTTAACATAAGTAGTTTTCTGAAGAAGGGAGAGCTACTTTAGTCAACAGGATGAAACAAAATCATCTGACTCGAATTTTTGTGAATTTTAAATCAATATTGAAGACAATGCGGTTTAGAGTACTGAAGAAATAAATTGCTTATCATGATCATGAATTTGATGACTACAAAAGCGAATACGATTATGCTGGTTGATGTCACTGTAGGTGCAAGGGTGAAAACGCATTACACTTACGTCTACGAGATTGAAGAGTTTGGCAGAAATATTTAAAAGCCATTTGTCTCAAGATTGTCAATTATACTAAATCAAAATTTGTTATGGTCAAAATGATGAACACTTATAATTGTTATAAAACCCAAGTCAACTATTGTTCTTTCACTCTTATCTGTAACTGCTGCCAAAAACCCAGTTTACAAATACTCAAATTTTGCGTGGTAATTGGAAACATTAAAGGCATAATTAGAAACCGGCAATAACTTCCCTCTAAAAATTACGATGAAATTTTAGCAAAAAAATCAGAAAATAATGTTTTCTATGAAAAATATTTATGCTGATAGAAAATAAAAAGTTGCCAGACACAGTTCCTATAAACACAGAAGTCATATGATGAGTACGTTCATATTTAAATGATTATATATCTGATGAAAATAATTTACAATGTCACCGTATTTCGCTGAAATAAAAATTCCAGCAATTTGCAATACCAACTTTAAAAAATAATACTGCTTAATAATAATAAGTGATTTTAATAAAAATAACGTAATTGATTTAATTCATTAGTTGTTTCATAAAAAGCGTGACTATACTTGATTTTTTTACTATGTATTATAAAATGTAAACCAAATGAACACCATAAGATCTAAATTTTGTAAAATATTAAATAGAAACACAATTCTCCATTTGGATTATCCGAGAAATCTCGGAAAAGCAATTCGATTTTTTTGCAAAAAAATCAGCGAAATTTATTCGCTGTGCGCCTTGAATACCGATCAGTGCACACTTTTTTCAAAGTGGTAATACTTATTCGGTAATTGTGAAAATTGTTTTTCTTTTATCTCCAACACTTGATATGAAATGTTTTTCTTTTATCTCCAACACTTGATATGAAATATTTTTATCTTACATCAGCGTAATTGTGTATTTTATATATATATATATATATATATATATATATACTTTAGATGTATTTTTTATTTGCAAAATTCTGTATTATAAATTTAATGAAAAAGTTATAATGTGGTACTTTTGTATTAAGTAAATAAAAAATAAGAAAACTGCATATAATTTCGATGAGAAAAAGCTCACTTTAGAAAAATTTTTGATTTAAGAAATGTTTTAATTATATATTATTGCATAAAAAATTAACTGTATTAATATAAAAATAATAATCCATATGTTATTTTTAACAGTTGTCATTTCAAGTTAATGGAAATATTACTATTACAATGAAATATTAAACACATAAAAATTACAATTGTTTGTCTTACACAATTGAAGGAAATTGTAAGATAATTTTTGAATAACTTGCAGCAAAGAAAGAACTTGGCATGGAATTGATATTCTGTTTGAGCATTATTTTTTTGGCCGGAACTACTAATCTGCATGCAATGAATACTAGCTTAATTGCTTGTATGATAACGGTAATAAATGTTCTTGGGTTAAAGCGTTCATTAATCTTGTATCTGAATTGTGTTTTCCAAGGTTATATGAGTTTCAAAATATGTAGAAAGAAAATGAAATATTTTTATACAATATCGTTTCAGTTTCCATGTGCATTTGAATACAGGTCAACATATATATATATAATATCTTAAACCTATATATAAATATATTTTTTTTTATTTATAACATGTCCGTGTGTTTGTTTAGAGTATTATATTTATATATATCATTCTCCTTACGCAGAAAATATTTTAAACGTTATACTTATTAAAGAATATTATACGTTTTATTTATCCCAAAAAAGAGTAGTTAATGTGGAATAAATATACACTAGTTATGAAAAATACTTGTTAAGTTAGTCATAAAATGTCAGTAAATATTAATGAAATTTGCATGAATTAGTCTTTAATGTACTTTCTCTATACAACAATTGAAATATTTTATGACAGAAAAATTAGCTAAGCCAGGTACTTTTCTCAAAGGTTGTGGAGCGAATTTTTTTTCTTCATAGGGCGGGGTGGGAAACTTGCTCTATCAGATCCTCAGTCTAAATATAAAATATCTTTAAAAAAGATTAATATTAAATACTGCCCCGAGGTCACTGAATATTGAGAAAAAACGTAAAAGTTGTGCATTTTCCCATTTTCTTGTCAAACATATAAAATGCACAAATATTATTAATATTAAATTAATTTTAAAGTATACTTCTTAAAATATTATTATTGTACGCTTATAGTAAAACTATGTAATATTTATATCAAATCCAGTGCAAGTGTAAATGGTTTGAATCTTGTAACTGGAAGAAAACGAAAAAAAATACCAGCAAGAGAAAGGAATTTTTTGCTTGATAAACGTACCAACCGAAATATGGCTATTGGTGGCATCAGTATGAAGACGACGAAACAAAACCTTGCTGTCATAACAAGAAAGAGAAAAAGGAAAGGTAAAACAAAACCTGAAATTTTTCCATTAACCATAGCCAGTACCAGTAAATGTCAAATGACTAAAAAATGCTCTTTATCTGAAATGTACATAAAAAATGAGCCATGTACTAGTACATCGTCAAAGAATGATACTGTTCACGTTCAGGATAAGGAATTTCCCGTGGTCTCTAAAACTTTGGACAGATATGGTATTTCCGACAGAGCTGGAGCAGCGATTGATTCTGCTACTCTCCAAGACATTCGCTTGATATCCGGGATTAACTTATCAAATGTAGAGGACAAAAGTAAAATTAGACGAGCACGGCTAAAAGAAAGATCCATTTTAATTAATACGTCCGTATATTTAGAATTCGATCAGTTTTTTTTATAATTTGATGGCCGTAAGGACAACACTCTTATCATGGAAGACACACGGCGGAAAGTTGTATTAGAGGAACACATAAGCTAAATAAAGGAACCAGGCTCTGAGTATTTAGGTCACCTTACATTACAATCTGGAAAGGTTTTTATTTTAAGTCCAGAAATCAAAAGGTGTGCATTCTAGGTGGCTTACAGGGGCAAATAGAATTCTTAGGCTATACGTTTCTTCAAGTGAACCCTCTGAAAATGTGTTCATTCTGACATATTTTATACTAGAGTTTATTCAATTATATGGTTTCAAATTAAAACTAAGCCTTCATGCATTTACGGAGCTAACCATTTGCACCAAATAGTTATGTTATCACGGTATTTACCAAGGGAATTACAAACAGTAATAGATCCCGTAATTCAACGAAATGGTTCTTTTTGTCACCCAGAAAATATTTTGATTGCCATGTTGGCTGACGATAGTGATGTAATGTAAGAGTGTTGGCACCCCGCAGAATAATAAAATCTCGAAAGTCAAGAAATTCTTTACATGCGTTCAAGTTACCGAGATACATTTTGAAGCCAAAGACAATATCGATTTTATAAATTGGGCTGAAGTGACCGTGACAGAAACACCATTAACTAAGTTCTTAGATCATAACATTGTTTTAAAGTGTATCCTAAATCCAAAGGCAATGGATGAAGACATCTTACCTAAGATTAAACTATTCTTTTGTCATAATCAATCCACTGAAAGATGTGTGAAACTTGCTACGGAGGCTTCTTCTGCTATTTGTGGTCTTTTGAGACTCGGTGGGTTCATTAAAACTTGTCTGGAGACTCGGAAAATAGTGCCAGTTTTTGAAACCAAAAAATAGTATGGACTACTATAAATTGGTAACTTCATTGCTTGTAAATTGTAATAATAAATTATTTTTACCTTATTACTATATTTCTTTAAGAATAATTTGAAATTATATTTTTTTGCGTAGGTTAAGTAAAATATATAAAACAATTACAATTACCCAAATTTCATATATTTAAAAAAGTATAGTCACTGAGTTAGTGTAATAAAAGCGAATTTGATATAAATATTACATAATTCTATTGTAAATATATAATAATAATAATAATAATTCGATGACCATCCTTTTAAATTAAATTGATAATAATAGTTTGTATATTTGAGGAAAAAAATGGAAAAATGCACAACTTTTGCGTTTTTTCTCAATATTCAATGACCTTGAGGTAGTATTTAATATTAATATTTTTCAAAGATATTTTATATTCCGAATGAGGATATGATAGAGCAACTTTCCCAAACCGCCCCATTTTGATTTGAAGAAAAAAAATGTTGCCATAAGCGAGCGCTCCACCCTAACATATATATACAGGGTGTTCTAGAAAGGACTCCCCAACTTTTAAATGACATAACTTCGAAACAGTGAGAGATAGAAATGTGAAACAAGTTGAATGTTAAACAGATAGGTCTGGAATTTGTTATACACGAATGTGAAAAAATAGTTCCAATATTGGATAATAGGTGGCAGCACAAGCACATGGAACTTTAAATGGTACTCAGAAGGTCAGAAATTTCATTCGTGCGTCTGTTTCATTGCTGACACGTGTAAAAAAGTTGTATAGAATTAGAGAATAATTCGGAATTCAAGAATATAATGCCGTATTCACCATATTCCCCGGATCTGAATCCATGCGACTTCTTTTTGTGGGGTTACTTGAAGGACGCTGTTTATTCTAAGAATCCCCAAACGTTGGAACAGCTCTAACAATTCATCTGTGAGGCATGTGCATCCATTTCAATAGAAGTATTGCAACAAGTGATTTCGAACGTTACCTGTAGGTTGCGTCATGTTGTTGCTGAAAAAGGTAACCAAGTCGAAACCATTGTAAAGTGATTTTTATCTCAGTTCAAACAGCTCACTTTCAGGAACTATTTCAAAGACACAGATTTGTTATTGCAGCGCCCTCTCGTGTCCAATATTGGAACTATTTTTTTTAATTGATGTATAAAAAATTCCAGACCTATCTGTCTAACATTCAACTTGTTTCACATTTCTATCTCTCACTGTTTCGAAGTTATGTCATTTCAAAGTTGGGGAGTCCTTTCTAGAACACCCTGTATATATATATTACAAACTCAAAATCTTTAGGTGTTTACTTAAAAAATCCTCTTCGTAAGAGTGGTGTTTCTAGTTTAAATAATGGTAAATAAAACCAACAAATTAATTTTTCAAGCTCATAAATAAGAAAGGGCATGCAAACTCAGAAGCTCCAACTTTTTACAATTTTATGGCAGCAAAATAAATACTGTTCCCTTGTCACAATCAATCCACTGAAAGTTGTGTGAAACTTGCTACGGAGGCTTCTTCTGCTATTTGTGGTCTTTTGAGACGCGGTGGATTCATTAAAACTTGTCTGGAGACTCGGAAAATAGTGCCAGTTTTTGAAACCAAAAAATAGTATGGACTACTATAAATTGGTAACTTAATTGCTTGTAAATTGTAATAATAAATTATTTTTACCTTATTACTATATTTCTTTAAGAATAATTTGAAATTATATTTTTTGCATAGGTTAAGTAAAATATATAAAACAATTACAATTACCCAAATTTCATATATTTAAAAAAGTATAGTCACTGAGTTAGTGTAATAAAAGCGAATTTGATATAAATATTACATAATTCTATTGCAAATATATAATAATAATAATAATAATTCGATGACCATCCTTTTAAATTAATATTAATATTAATAGTTTGTATATTTGAGGAAAAAAATGGAAAAATGCACAACTTTTGCGTTTCTTCTCAATATTCAATGACCTTGAGGTAGTATTTAATATTAATATTTTTCAAAGATATTTTATATTCCGAATGAGGATATGATAGAGCAACTTTCCCACACCGCCCCGTTTTGATTTGAAGAAAAAAAATGTTGCCATAGGCGAGCGCTCCACCCTAATATATATATATATATATATATATATATATATATATATATATATATATATATATATATATATTACAAACTCAAAATCTTTAGGTGTTTACTTAAAAAATACTCTTCGTAAGAGTGGTGTTTCTAGTTTAAATAATGGTAAATAAAACCAACAAATTAATTTTTCAAGCTCATAAATAAGAAAGGGCACGCAAACACAGAAGCTCCAACTTTTTACAATTTTATGGCAGCAAAAAAAAAAAAAAAAAAAAAAAAAAAAAAAAAAAAAAAAATAATAATAATAATAATAATAATAATAATAATAATAATAATATAGTCATATGAAACTGCAGGAAACGCAAACATTGTAAAAACCTGCAGGTCGCTAAGCAGTTTTCAGATACTGTACCTCACTCCGAGTCCTTTGGAAATATTATGAGTGGTGATAGATTTTTACACGGGACTCGAAGTATGCACTTCTACATCGCTTCTTCTTTTTTTGTGATATCACTTCTTTTTATGACTGATGTTTTAGGTTTGTGGCTTGGCGGTATCATTTACAACGAGTTGTTTTTGATGAGATAACATCTTCTGCAAGGCACAATCGTTTTTTGTCTGGACAGATATTTGATCTCCCAGAGAGTTTTAATTTTTTTTTTTCAAAATATCTTTTTTTTTAATGGTAGTTTATGTAGAAGTAACAATATTAAATTCTATCCGACAACTATGAGCAGTAATTATTGTGTCTTAAATGTTAATATTTCTTTCGATTAAAATTGCTTTAATTTCTTTATCTGTAATTTGAAAAAAAACTATAACAAACTCTGTTGCTGCATAGAAATTGGCTAATAGGGTCAGTTTTCCATTCCAAACTGTAATAGCATTTGAGCGTAAGGAAATATTTCGATAATAAACTCGTTGGTCTCACTGCATTTTTTAACAGTTTTATAAGGAAAATTCAGATGACATTTAGATAAAAAGCTGATATCTATGATTATTATTATTTTTGCAGTGTGCATGGGAGAAAAAGAAGTCCACCTCTTCTCTGGTAAAACTGTTTTCAGTTATGCTGAAATATCAAAAGTTTGGGCTAATAAAAATGATATAAAAATGTTTTCTTTTGAATGTTTTCTTTACTCTGCAACTCAACATTCATAAACCGTTCTATTTAGGCTTTTAATGAATTCATTAATTTCAAACATTTGTTATTCTGAAATTAGTTTAAAGTAAATATTATTGTAATGACAAAGAGTAGGATTTTATTTAACGATACAAATATAATATTCAATAAAGTGAAGAATTCGATAAAGTGACATTCGTTGTAACGAGAATCGACTGTACAAGTATATAAAATCGTCTCGTCAAGAGATATTAATTTCGCTGGGAGAGCATTACGAATCCAAAAGAGAATCCAAAAGACGACATCCTTCCGCTACGATACATATAGTATTAAAAGTGGGTAAGTGTGATCGAAGATCGCACAAAGGTTTCGTTTAACATTCCTTTCAAAACACTTTATCCTTTCTTTAATACAGATGACATTTGGATAAAAAGATGATATCTATGAAAATAAACGGCGAGTTTCTTATTTTTGCAGTGTGCATGAGAGAAAAAGAAATCCACCACTTCTCTGGTAAAATTGCTTTGAGTTATGCTGAAATATCAAAAGTTTGGGCTAGTAAAAACGATATAAAAATGTTTTCTTTTCAATTCTAGTTTTACTCTGCAACTCAGCATTCATAAACCGTTCCGTTTAAGCTTTTAATGAATTCG
The DNA here is from genome assembly GCA_963931845.1 of Maratus michaelseni. Taxonomy (NCBI): domain Eukaryota; kingdom Metazoa; phylum Arthropoda; class Arachnida; order Araneae; family Salticidae; genus Maratus; species Maratus michaelseni. The sequence continues at coordinate 82,974,988 of OZ007589.1, forward strand.
TTAATTCAAAAATATTTGTTATTCTGAAATTAGTTTAAAGTAAATATTATTGCAATGACAAAGCGTAGGATTTTATATAACGATACAAATATAATACTCAATAAAGTGACATTCATTGTAATGAGAATCTACTGTTCAAGTATATAAAATCGTCTCGTCCACTGATATTAATTTCGGTGGGAGAATATTACAAATCCGAAAGACGCCATCCTTCCGCTTCGATACAGATGTTATTAAAACTAGTCGCCCCCCGCCCGTAATACTTACCCATCATAGATGTGCATAATTTAAAATATGAAAATAAAACATGTGCAAACTATTTACAAAATTCAATGCAATTCGAATAAAATCATGGCTTGATGGCGTCATAAACTTTAAATGCTGTATTACTGAAATGCGTAAAAGAAACATCCACATATCTCTACAAATGATAATCATATAAACTAAGAGTTTACTGCGTCGGATTAATCGTCTCATTTCAAAATTGAAATATATTTTTGAATTGAAATTTGGATGAAATACACGGTCATGAAAAATCAAAGAATGTGGAAATATGATTACAATTATCTCGGCAACTAATTATCCTATCGACTTCATTCTTTATGCAAAATTTATATTTTTTTATTCTATTTTATATTCACTCCTTAAAATAAACAATTTTCAAAAATTTTATATACCTTTTATCAGAACGACTATTTCGAGAGTCCAAAAAAATAGTTCCGGATAATCGAGGTTACGGAAATTCAATAAGGTTCTTCCCATTATTACATACTAAGTACATACAAATTTTCAAGTCATTATCTGAATTTGTTCGGGAGATACAGCATTTACAGACACACAGACACACAGACATACAGGCACACAGACGCACAGACGGACGGTAATTTTTTTTTCTAAAAATATGGTTTTCGGAATCTCTAGTGTCTGAAACGTGTAAATCCGTCAAAAAATATTTTCTATTTTCAAAACGATTACAAGACTTACCCTATACTACGTATGATGGGAAGAGCTAATTCTCAATCTATCAAGTATGTATGTATATCATAACTCTTCCATAGTTACCTAAGACTCTGAAAAGAGTCCCTTCATCTTCAAGAACTTCAGAAAACAATTGATTTATGAGATTTAAAGAAACATTTTTTAAAAATAAATTCTAATTTCACTACCTGTAATTTTCAGAAACTTTCCGAATTAATTTCGCACTGTAGTGATAAGTTTTCTCAACCAGGTGTCAACACGCAATATCGATATTTCGAATGATATTAATTCTTAACATGCCTATGTTCAACAATATTGTTCAATAAACAAACACGCTAAATTAACGATGTAAAATGAACATTCTTTTATTTTTCTTGCATGTACAATTACTGTTACGAAGCTGAAATTGTTTAATTGAGAATTTATAGCATGCTTAATACAGATATTATGTGTTCATATTGTATTAAAATAACTGATTAATACACTTTAGAACTCTTTTGTGACGTTACCTAAAATTATGAGCATCAAAAGTAATTTTTTTACCAAATTGTTTCTTTAAATTTCGAAAATATCTTGATTTCTGTTCATAAAGGAATAATTTTCGAAATCTTAGGGGGTGTGTGTTATTTATTGCAATTCTTTTGATAGAACATGGAACATTTTTTATAACAATACGTTTGAGCTGTCCTCTCCTCTCCTGTGATATGTGAACTTGAAGATGCACTATTCTGCCCAGATCATTGGCGCCTAGTCTGATGCCTTATGTGCCACGAGTATAAGGTAACAATATATGTTTTCATATATTGAACGTTTATGGAATAAATTATCTTATTATAAGTTGGTGAAATCCCAACATTTTACAATTAAATTTCCAATGTATGATATTAATTTTGATTCTCAATTTCACAGGAACATCCTTTCAAGTAAACTTGCGTGTTGCTTTAGAGTTTGATTTTTCAGAGTTCATTTTAAAATTATTTTAAAAATCTGCGTTATTTTATTGAAAATTCCGAATAAAGACATTAAAGAAAATTTGTTTCTCAAACACTTACTTCATTTAATAAAAGTAAATTATTACATTTTATAACTGATACTGAAAAAAAAACGAATATATTCATAATGCAACCCAATCAATAGCACAAAATAATTGGACAATGAAATGTCACATAAAACGTTTTATTACATATTCAGAAGTGAAGTTTTTTAATACCAGAAAACATACATTTTACATTTTATAGAACTTTTTCAATGTACTACGTATTAGAAAAATATAGTTTACATTTAAATTGTTTTGTTTTTTTATAAAAATGACTACAAGTGTTTCCAATTATTTCTACTCTATGAAAATATAAGAATAGCGTTCGCGTTATTTTGTTCAGTACTTCACCTAAATCTTTTTTTTTAAATGGATAACATTATTCTAAATGTAAATAAAATAAAATGTGTGTTTTCGAGGATTTTAAATAAAAATACAAACTCAATAAAATTTTACAGCATTATTAAATACTTTAAGAATTATAACGAAACTATTTTATTATTTAGCAAGACTGGTTATTACTTTTTATAGGGCAAAATAATACTTTGTTAAATTTAATTTATGAAATTTATAGACGTCCTATACAATGTAACAGAAAGTATTGACGTAAACAGGATCAATGCAGATAAAAAAAAAAAGATAAGATTTTGTTTTGTATGCATGAATATTTGAAAATATTACGTATAAATATGAGTAACCATTTATAAAAGAAATACAGTTTATCCCCCCCCCCTTAAAGTCCTTTGCCATCCTCTTAACTTCGGAACGACTGCTGCTATATTCATTAAAGTGGTGTCTATGCAGGGTCTCAGAGATGACGCTGTGTGTTTTCTGAACCGGGCCTGCTAAAGTATTAGTGACGTCACAATAGTGATCCACTTTGACAATGTATCGCAGCAGAAAGATGTAATAAAAGGAGCATTTCCGCTCTTATAATATGTGATTACATAAATAATATTAAATTTCATAATCGTGAAATAAAAGGGAATTAATACACTTGTTTTATAAAAGGAAATTAAAAGTTTTAAATTAAAAAAATTGCTAAGATTAATAGATCAGATTGAATCCATTGAATTACATTTTCCTAAAAACATTATTTTACAATAAATATACGTAAAAAAATATAATAAATCTACCAAAAACTTTACAAAATCAATCCCATTCTTCCCTCTTACAACTACATACCATAATTTAACCACCAAAACACAATAAATATCAATTTAAATAGAGAAATCGACATTTTTTATGTATAGATACTTTGGCACTTTTTTTAACGCTTTGGCGTAATACGGGCTTCAGAAAGTTAGATATGTTTTAAAATTATATACACAATTATGAAAAAAAAACTAATGAACTTTTATGTTTATTTATATATAAAATTATTTATATGTACAATTATGTTCTACCTGTATATAAAAAGAGGTAAATGGCTTCTTTATATTAAATAAATTATATAAATATTGAAAAAAAATGCTTATTTATATGAAACTTCGAATAGGTTGCCAGAAAATATGTTGCTAACTTTCTTTTTCTCGCCATAAGCCCTTTTCGGTACTTTTCGGTTAGCCGGGCGCCAGTGATACATGTACATATATAAATATATATATATATTAATTCATACATATATGTGTGTATATATGTGTGTGTAGATATAAGTGTATATATATACACTCTGACGCAAAAGTTTAGACAATGACGTCATTCAGCTTTAAAATGTAGAATTATGACGTCAGAATTACAAAAACCTGTAAATATATTCAAAAACTGATTTAAAATGCTATGTACAAAAGACAGTCGTTTTATTTGCTATAATACTAATTTTTTTCATAAAAATTCAAATGTGCTTGTTGCAAAAGTTTAGACACTATTCTAAATTTCTTTGAATTTTCGCTGGCATATGCAAATTTAGACTCGATGATGTCACAAATTTGGAGCACTTAAGTTCTGCAAACGATTGCGCTTCATAGTCGACATGCCGAGAGCTAAAGAAATTCAAGTGAATGAGGTTTCAAGGATTTGGCAGTTGCAAGGTGAAGGGAAGAGCGTTTCTGAAATTTCTGCTATTATTAATAGGTCAAAAAAATCTATTTATCGAGTTTTATCGAGTGGTTCCGAATATAAAGCAAAATGTCGGTCTGGGAGGCCACGTGTGACAAATGTACGAGAGGATCGCCTGATACAAAGACTAGCGAGTACTCAACAAATGAGCGTACGTGGAGTTCAAAGCTCATCGGGACTCTCTGTATCAAAGGATACGATTCGTAGACGAATTTTGGAAAAAGGAACAATCGTTTATAGCAAAATGCAGAAGAAACCAGCTCTGAAGCCACATCATAAGTTACAAAGAATGATGTGGGCTCGAAAGCATATGTCATATGGAGAGAAATGGCAGTCAGTCATATTTAGCGATGAAAAAAAGTGGAATCTGGATGGTCCAGATGGTTGGTTATCGTATTGGCATGACTTGCGGAAAGAACCTCGACGTTTTTTTAGTCGCAGACAAGGAGGGGGCTCGGTGATGGTTTGGGCAGCCTTTTGCTATAATGGACAAGTATCTCGGACCTTCACCAGTGGTCGTCAAACTTCACAGCATTATACACAGACATTAGAAGAAAACCTACTGCCATTTGCTGAGCTTCTAGGGGGTCCTCAGTGGGAATTTCAGCAAGACAATGCTTCAATTCACACTGAAAAACATTCAAAATCTTGGTTTAATTCCCATAATATAAGAGTTCTCGACTGGCCAGCATGTAGCCCAGATCTTAACCCTATAGAAAACCTTTGGAGCATCATGTGTCGCAAAGTTTATAGCAACGCTAGACAATACTCTTCTGTACAGGAACTTAAGACATCTATTGAGGATGCATGGTACGATATCGATCCACAAACTATGCAAGATTTAGTTTCTTCCATGCAATCTCGTGTATATGACGTAATATATAAGCATGGATGCGCAACCAGGTTTTAAAAATTGTTTATTTCGATTTTATTTAATTTGTGTCTAAACTTTTGAGACAGCAGTTTATTTTTGTTACCATTTAATTTATTGCAATATGCACAATTCCACTTTTCTTTGTTATAAATATTGTTTATATGTACAGCACATTAATTTCAAGCAGTGATTTGAAAATTGAATAAATATTTTTCAAAGTATGTAAGAATTTCTTCATTGTCTAAACTTTTGCGTCATAGTGTATGTGTGTGTAGATATATGTATATATATATATATATATATATATATATGTGTGTGTGTGTGTGTGTCTGTGTGTGTATGTATATACATCACTGGCGCCCGGCTAACAGAAAAGTACCCAATTTTCTTTGGGTTACCCAATTACACTTTACCCCAATCACGAAACCCAATTACAATTTAACTTTGTAACTGATTTGTAATATTTTAAAAATTGTCTATTTATTGTACTTGGGTCTAGGACCTAATAACCACTCAAATTAACTTATCAAAAGATTTATTTTCATATTAAATTTGTACACTTAAGTTAGCTAAAATCTTAAATGGAACTACGTAGAACTACTAATTTGTGTAAATCAGTTACTTTTAATTTTATAAACACAGCACACTCACTTCTAAATAAATGTATCCAGATTTCATTCAATTTATTACAGTATTTTCAAAATCATTTTTTTAACTGTTTATCGTCTGCTTCTTTTATTTTTTTTTTCCTAAAGATCATTTGACTCTTTTCGATTTGGAAGTACAAATTCATTCAAATATGCCAGAATATTTCCATTACAGTAGGATAGACATTCTTTGTTAGGGTTTTTTTTTTCTCTCCACAACAAGTTCAATACCATCATATTAATTCTAGCTTCACGAATTATGAAACGTATAACGAAATATTTAATGCAGACCACTTCTGTTGAATGTAAGTAAAATTATCACAAGGTAATTTTCGTAGCTAAAATTTCTTCTTTTCATTATCAGTAGCGAATTTGAAGACTTAGATTAGAAACTAGGAGCACAACATTTTCTTCTCATTATTTTATAGATATAATCTACACTTTCTTTAATAATTATAATTAATAATTATTTATAGCGTTATAATCTAAATACACTAAAAATATTACTATATAAAACAATAAATAAAATCAAAATACTATCGTAAACAATCCGTACAAACGAACAAAGTACATGAAAAATTTTAAGTTAGTATGGATCACTGTTTTGACGTCAGCAGGTTGTGACGTCACTTGTAGCAGACCCGGTTCAGAAAACACAAAGCGTCATCTCGGAGGCCCCGGTCTAGGTATAGTAAAGTAGGCATGCTCTACTGACTGAAACCACCTACAGACTATGGAGTTAGCATTCCTATCTCGAAAACGGAAAGAGATAGGGAAAAAGTGATTTACAAAGTAGTAGAGCATCATTGATTTAGTAAGAAAAGACACCTTGTGGTCATTAATGCGAAGAATAGAACACTTAAAACTAGTTGTTTTTTTTCTTCGAAGACCGTTTCGTCGCGTCACAGTGTAGAAAATTACAAAACAAATGCGCATTTAACCGCTCTTTTCTTCACATTAATGTCAACAAGGTGTCTTTTCGTGCTAAATCAATGATCATCTACCACTTTGTAAATCCCGTTTCTCCCTATCTCATTCTGTTTTCAATTTAGGAAAGCTAAATCCGCAGCTTTCCAACCGGTGACGGCGTAGGAGGTTTTATTCAGTAGCGCATGGCTACTTTACTATACCTAGACACCACAACTATGAATATACCATCAGCCGTTCCGAATCTAAGAGGGTGACAATGGACTTAATAAGGTTGGACTTAGATAAGGTTGTCAGTAATCTGTGAAGATACAAACAATCTTATATCAGAAAAAAATTTGTTTGTGTCAATAATTTTTAAACAATGTATACAAATATAATTTTAAGTGAACTAATGATTGTGGTTTATACAAAATCGCAATTAATTGACTCGCGATAAACGGCGACCATTTCGAAAGTGCAGATTACAATTATTTGTAACGCGGATATAACGAAAAAGACAGGCTGCCGGTATATGTCAAGTTCGTATCACCTCGAACGGCTACAGTCACGTGATGTTCTTTCCTGCACCTGCACCAGGAAAATAGCATCACGTGACTCAATTAGTCCGAAAAAAGACTACGATGTAACACAGTGCAATACCCTGTCTTTTTCACTAGCCTCGCAAAAACGTTAAATTGCGTGTTGACGTTATTATTCATATGAGAGACACACAGTGTTAAAATTTCTAACCGAATGTAGGAAAGTTAATTGTTTTATTTTTTTAAGTACAACTGTATAATAAATGAGTGCACAACATGCACATATACAAGTAAGCATTGCGTTTAAAAATAATGTGATCCATAAATATTAATGTAATCTTTTGTTACATAATTTTAGAGAGCATACTACGATATTTTAACACCGATAAAATACCGACTTAAAAATACGCAAAGAGATATTGAATGTTTTCACATCTTCGTAAATTTATAGCTGAATTCCAATCTTTTATAGGTTACAATAAAAAAAAAAAAAATGTATACTCATCCTCTGAATATATATTCTGATTTTTATTAATTTATTACTACAAAATTGTGTTTTACGAATGAATTAATAAGAAATAGAAATAGAAATAAAGATAAATAACAAGGAATGCACAGATATATATATCTACAAAATAATATTGGATGTTAAATGTAAATGACGAACCTTACAGTCTTTAACTATTATGAAACAAATATCTCGAAGAATGGGTTTTAACCGAAATCGGACTATTCAAATACTGTGTAATTTATGAAATCGTCAAGAATGTATAATGTCGTGAGCAGAAATTTTACAATAATTGCTTTTGCTTAATAATAAAGTAGAATTGTTTTATAATGAAAATTAGATAATTTTTACTAACAACACTAAAAAGTTACACTTTTACTTTTACATACAGTCAGAGGCGCTTTTTGAACATAAATTTTCACTAATACCATTTTATTCCCAGGGATGTTTCCAAACGACGGTTTTATTCTATTAAAATATGGCTTATTCCCATGTATAAACCAGGGATTATCCTGTCTTTTTCTGAGCATATTCAGAAATTGTCAATTGTTTTGTTGCTAGGGGAAATTTAGTGCACATTCCTGGTGACAAAATGCACCACCCAAAGATACCTTATCACGACATTGTCCCCAAGAAATGTGAGAGGCACCATTCGACTTTATATTGTGCGTACATTCCCAGTTTAATGTATTTTTTTAAACATGCGTCGTCTGCATATTAAAAATTCTACAAACTTTTATTTTTGAGAAATAAGCACCCACTTAAGGCACTCCAGAGACATAGTTTATATACTTTTTTGTAGACTTCAAATTGGTGAATGTTTTGCGTTGGTAATATGAAATACGCGTGGCAAAGTTTGATTTAAATCTTCAAAAAATCACATTCGGTATATTTTTCTAATGAGATACAATAAATGGACAAACATATTCAAGGTATTTTGTAGATTCAAAAACATAATGTTAAAAATGATTCAAAAAATCATATTCTAAAGCAATATGATTACTTTTAACTTTATTACTTTTAATCTAAAACGAACAACTATCGTCAAAAACATTGATATTTATCTTTACTGCACATTCTAATCATTAATTTTCGACATATAGAATAATTTAAATGTTTGACTGTCTAAATCAGTGGAGTTGTATTCCCATTATGCAGCAATTTAATTTTAAAGCGGATAGTTCAAACCCATTTCTAGACCTTTTTTTTATTTTATTTTTTAATTTTATTTAATTTTATTTTTCTAAAATTAGTGTTGTTTCTAAAAATAAACATAATGCATGAAAAAAAAGTTTTATATTCGAATTTAAAAATAAAATCATTCAAAAGCCAAAGAGCACGAAATAATCATAGAACAATATTTATAAAATGTTAGACGTTGATTATTACAACTGTTCAAGTTCGGAACTTACTATTTATTCTTTGTTATTAACTAAACCTCTTATTATCTGGGGATGTGTGGCAGTAGGCCACAGTCACCCCGGCAAATCTCTTCGAATCATTACAACACTTTTGTATTTACGATTTCTATATATTTTTTCATATTACCATATATATATATATATATTTACACATTTTTTCAGCTATTTCTTGAAAATATACTTGCATTTATATACAATCTACATCTTACATTATAAAATTTTAATCGAAAAAAAAGAATGTCTTGAAACATTGAATGTAAAAAATATTTGCAAAATATAAACTTAATACTACCAATCTCAAAAAAGGAATAAGGTCTCAAATGGGTATCTCTGGAGGAAATAGGTTAAAAGAAAGTTTTTTACAAATCTAGTGGGGGTCCCAGCCATAGTATATACATACATTATGGCATTTCCATATTTAAATTTAAAATCAGGCTATACACGAAGGTAAGAGGGATATAAAAAAATGGAATAGACGTGAAGTTAAAGAATAAATAGAGAATAAATAAAGAAGGAAGAGAATTTCTAATATGAAAGGTTATAATATGCTAATAGAGAAGAGAGTTATATTATGGAAGAAAAATAAGCACGATGATAATACAAAATTGTTTCTAGATTCTATTGTACATAAGGAAATCTTAGTATCTAAATGTATTCCACAGGACATTAATAAGGTACTAAAATCAATTATAAATTGTATCAGTATTATCAATAACAAATGTACCCAATCTCCAAAAAATATTGTACAGATACAAGAGCCGATCGTGAAAGATTTGTCTTTCCTATACAGCAAGTTAGCAACAAGCAACAAAATTCATCTCTATGCAGATATATCGCTCGGATTTATGGCTTCATTATATTTCGAGAGTTATTTCAAAAGTAAACATGTCAAAACATTTTACATTCATAGAATAAACGAATATTTGAAATGAGTAATGCTGCTGTAGTTTTCATTGTTAATGGTCTCTAGGCTTTCTCCATCTAATTAATGTTCACTTTTTAATGATATGTATTATATGTTATAAAGGTAAAATAATTATTTTCGAATTGCTTAAGAGGGGCAAGGATAAAAAAAAAAGTGGAGAACTACTGGTAATAAACAGGATATCTAATGTTATCAAAGCATCCACAGAACAAATAATTTTATGCAGCCTCTTAGATATATTTTTTGCTTCATTTTCCATTTTAAATAATATAAATTATTATAAATTTCCTGGTAAGTGTTTGTTGTTTAAAATAGTTTGCATTTTAAATTATTATTATTATTATAATTAATTTATCAGTAATCTTTCAACATATTTTTTAACACTATGAATAGATAGATAGAAACATACAATTCGATACAAAATGATAGGGCTAGCCACAATTTTTATGATTTCTATTTATTTTCTGTATTCGAATTTTAAATAATTATTTCATGCAAACTATAAACTTCTTACAAAAGAAAATTATCTGTAAGAAGATGTCATACCAAATATATTTGCAAAAATGAAAGCAATTTATAAAAAATGGCTGTTAAAAATGATATGTCCACCAAAATATATATAGTTATAAAATTTGGTTTAATAGGGGAAATATATTTTCCTTTCTTCAGAATAACTTCATAATAATTTTGCATTGAATTAATGAGTTTTTGTAACTAATGAAAACTGAAAATACGTCACTAAAATAAAATTGCATGTTTTATGTGACTTATCGACTTACATAGTTTTCCATCAAGTTTTCCATCAGTGTTCTCCATAGGTTTTCTAGTAGTTCAAATCAAAACATAATCCAGGTCAGTCAATCTGTGTGCAAGTTTGGATATATACAACTGAAACACTGAATTTGTAATATGAAATTGCACTTCGAAAACACATGCTTTTATTTGTTTCTGAATTTTTAAAAAGAAAACAAAATCTAATTTTTTAAATTTAATGTTGAAGTCTGGCTTACCATTAATTTTCTCAAAAAGAAGTATTATTTTTAATTTATTATTACAAAGTGATTTTTTTAAAGGTTTGTTTATAAAATATATTATAACGAACATTTTATTTGTTCATCCGATGAGTTCATATCTCAGATCGCTTTGCAATACAATTGAAGTCGATAGCTTAATTGTTTAATTTTCCCAATAACGAACTTAAAACACAACATTTTGAGCAAAAATGCATTTACAGATATGGAATAAAAAGTGACACGTCCGCAGATGCCAGAAACACATGCCTTTAGAAAAATGGTTATCAATAAAACAATGAACAACGTGTTGCCGTTTTTGAAGCTAAAAGTGACATAGAATTTTTCAGTTCGAAAACTGTTTAGCTTTAAGAATTCACGCGGTCATACTCCTTAATGGTTAGCACCACTTTAATACGTTAAAAATTTCTACCTTTTTGCCACTTAAAACACTTTTTATAACCGTGAAAATTAGATATATATATATATTTTAATTTGGAATGCATTTTGAAAGTTAAAAAGCAATTTTGGAGCGATAAAAGTAGAGTAAACATAGAACGTATACAAAAAAAATAATAACTTATCAGAACAGCGATTTCAGTATTCACTAGTTCCGCAAATTTTTATCAACTTGTCATTTTTGAAAACTAACCACCACTCATTATTCCAGCGAAATACGTAGGATTTATTTTTTGAAATAATAATATTTTGATTTCTACGTAATTTTCAGTAACAAAATTGTTTGTTGAAAATTTACATTTTACTTTAAATGGTGCAATTGCACGAAAAATGCATATCGTTTAAAACGACTGCATATTTCACTAGCTTAGGGAATAGAAAGCCTTTTTCTATCATTGTCCGAAGTTAAATCGACAGTGATGTATCATGTCCACCACGTGAAACTGCTTTGTTTAAGAACACCCATAATCTGTCGAGCCGCCATTATTTTTAATAAATCAACTACAAAATATACAGTTGACTTTTTTATTTTGGATGCCTAATATTTTAATTTAAATAAACTTTTATAAACACTTCTCTTTTTCTAAAAAAAATTATCTTGAATTTCAGTCAAAGTGGTGTTACACATTAAATAAAATACCGAGAAAAATAGCTATTGTCGCAATAATTTTCTACATATGTGTAGAGGAAGATATCTATATAATTCATATTAAACAAATTTTAGATATACGTCAAATATATTTCATTTTACACAAAAATATTTTCAGTAACAGAAATAGTAAAAATATAAAAATAATAATCATTTATGTAAATTTTTATAATAGCACTTAATTAATTTTTTTTTTCAGAAAAATAAAAAAAAACTTATTTGCATGTTAATAAATAACATACTTCTTAAGCATATCATAAAAAAATGTTTTTAAAAGAGGTATTTATTTTAGAAAATTCGACGTTAATTAAAGATATCCCTGACGGCAAACTTGCGTAATTATAAGCGGTATATAATTTGATATTTTTATGCATTTTTTGTAGATTAATTAATGAATTTCATAGATTAAAATATACTGATATATTGCATATATTTCATTTTAAATACTCATTTTCGATATTCAAACATAGATCTCTAAATTTCTATGTATGTTTTTTAATATTTATAAATAAAACAATGAATGCTGCATTCTACCATACAATATAAAAATCAATATTTTGTAAATTTAAGTAAAACTATGAAAAGAAAAAGAAAATAAAGGCAGAAATATACGTAACTAAAAATAAACATTGACACATATAAATGGGCATTTTTAATGAGAAAAAAAAGCCATTTTGTGAATAACAAAGTAGCACATTTTTAATAAGATTTAGCATCGAATAAAATGTAAAACCATGTTTATTCGTAAAAATAAAGAAATAAAAAGAAATACATAAATAAAGAAAGGGAATTGAAATATATTTTACTAATAAATTGGTTAAATGATTTCTCAAAATGTTCGATTTATATATATTCTAAAAAATATATATATAAATGCTGGAGTTTCAAATATATTAACATTTGGTAGTCTTGTTTTGCGTTCTGCGAGTTCCTTCAAAAATGTAACCACTATATGTATTAAGTATATGCACATATTAGGAAATTATTAATTCCAAACAACGGTATAGCTTCAGATTTAGACTAATATCGTTATTAATTCTAATATATTTGTTATATAAAAATTTTACTTCGCGATATTCCTGTAAATTATTCTAAATTCCGACATATTCATGATTTTCCTATTTCTTAATAATATATATTTCTATTTAAATTCCCTTTAAATTCATAAAGCGTATATTATTAATTATCTTATTGAAACTCTTAATCTAAAGCTTTATGTCAGTTCATAAAATTTATCAATTATCGAATTTATAATATTCTGCGAGAAGCTAGTTTTACATTTCGAATGTTTTTTAAAGCCATTTTGTTATTTTTATTCCACGGAGCTACCTTCGCGCACTAGATATTTTTACTTCGAAAACACTGCGCTACTAATGATCTGGGTTTATTTCTTCTTAAAATCTCTCCCTCTCGCCTCATTCGCTTAGCCACCCAGCTCTCAATATTCGCCTCTCACCGATTGGTTCGTGTCCATATTACGTCGAGATCTGTCGTCATCCGCGCGTCAAACAAAAAGCGAAGGCATTGACTTAGGAAACAGATTTCTGTCTTGTTTTCAAGTGTTTAAGAGCCGGTTATCTGGTGTTTATAATTCATAGTTTTCTAAATTAGCTCTTTAAGATTGATTAATATGATATAATGATTTATTTTCAAGCCTGAGGGCTTTAGGAATATCTTCGTTATGTGGGAATTGTTTTTTGTTTTTCCTGTGTATATGTAAACCCCTTGTTTTGAAAAGCTAACTTGTACTTTCTGGAGAAATTGCCGAATGGGTACATTCATTACCTTACTACATCTTGCCATGATTATCTAGATCTGTCGACTGCAATATGTCACCACCGTTCACAAGTTTCCATTTTCTCATGAATTTTTAATACAACCATATCAAACCTTACATATATATTTTTAACCGCATTACCTTGTGGTAATGTTCAACGATTAAACATCAGATGAAAGTAATAAAGTCTCTTAAAATGATATTTAAAATCTCCCACTTGCAAAGCAATGTTTCAAAAACAGTATTTATTCCGGTGTTTTTATATTTTAACAATTACCTTAATAGGTATTACACAAGGGAACATTACAAATAATCTGATTGAAAGAGTTAATCTTTAATTTGAAATTTAATTATATAATTTTTAATAATCCGTTATATGCGCTGAATGCATGGATTCATGTATACAGAGTAAACAACAAAAAAAAATACAAGAAGCGTTTATCTACGAGTCAGTTAATTCAATCCTGTTTGTACTGATATAATTTTATTTAAATTTTTTCTAGTATTATTTGCGATCCCACATACTTTACAACAGATTTAAAGAAGCATTTAAAAAACATATTTTATTTTGCTTTCACTATTTTCACAAAAGTTTCCGAATAGTTTTTACAGTGTATTAATCAGTTTTCTCAATGCACAACGTAGGTCCTTCTATCGATGTCAATTCTCAATAAAACATTTTCATGTTCAACAAACATGCTTTACAGATAAAGATGATAAATTAACAGCATTAGCATTGATATTAAAATTTATATTATTTTGTTACTTCTGCATGTGTAAATTCAATTACGCAGCAGTAAATGTTTAATTGAGAATGATTTAAATCTTAAAAATCGATATTCCACAATATAAAGATATATTTATATCTTAAAATGAGTTAATGTCTCAATTTCATAAATAAAAAAAAACATATGTATATATTTTCAATTTTTATAAGCAGACATTATGTAGATAGTCATTAAAAACATGAGTCATTAAAAATGGCCAATAGTTTTCATAAAAACCATCACTACACAATAACGTTTTCGTCTCCAGTCCGGAGCGTCCTCAGTTGTAAATGCAAACACCTCTGTGCTGCCGTTTATTAGCTGTTTGGGGACGCAGAGATTTTCTTTGCTACGCCTTTTTTCCCTTTATCTGTTTATCCGACATTTTTCCTCTCTTTATTTCTTCTTTTCCTTTTCTTTCTTCAGTTTTTTCTCTTCTTGCTCGTTCAGCATTCTCATGCAACGGGGGTCAATAATCGGATGTGTCATATCATTGCAAACATCTTGTGCTGATAAATTAATTTCCAAGGCCTCTCTTAATGCGTTACGCAAATTTCCCTAGTTGACTATTTTTTCTATTGTAGTGGTTTAAAGTTTTATGGGAGTTTCGATATTTTATCTTGCAAAGGTTGTTATTTGTTTGTTCTATCACAAGTCTCTCTTATGTTCGCTTAATCTTTCAGTTAACTTCTGTTTAGTCATTCCTATGTATTTTTTTTTTCATTTTTATTATTGAGACAGTTGGCTCAATATATTGCTGAAAACTGAGTTTTGTCATATTTTTCAATTAACAAATTCAAGTAACAAATTACTAGTAATAAAAAAAAAAAAAACCTGACTGCTAAAAACAACTGTTGAGATTACATCAATTACTTCAAATTGAACAAAAACAAAACAAAACAAAAGCACAAATATTCCCCTTTTTATAAAGTAATAGAATTATTTCAATATTCAGAGCCATACCATTTTATGATGTACTATTATTTTTTTCTATAATTTGTCTGTTATTTATTTATTAATATTGTATTATAAATACAAATAAATGTTAAATCTTCACAATTTCAATATGTAGTCACGATTAAACGCTCAGGAAGACTAATGACACACACAACGATGTATTTAAACGAAGTATTCTTCCACGCGTACTACACAACAGAATAAATAACCCTCACACTGGACTCCTCCGCAGATCGGGTTGAACATTCTGATTAAAGTCAGCCCGAAACCCGGCCCTAACTCAAGTGAAAAAATTTCGTCAAGCCAAAACCCGATCCGATACCGAAATGAAAGAAAATTAACCCATATTTTAACACAGTTATGGAAAAACGGAGCTAGTCTAGGAAACATAGGATAGTCTAGAAACATAGTCTTCATTTTGAAAGATCTATCCAGTGATATACCACTCAATATGGTGCGTAATGTTGATTCGTCTCTAATGCCAGTTTGATTTTATGAAAACAAAAACTAGCCTATAACCATCGGACGGTTAAGACGAATCGATAGAGACCTCACTCATTGAAATCCATCCCGCCGTTGGAATGTTTCGAGGGTATAAAGAAATCCACGTATCCAGCCACATACATACATATACCCAGATACGCGTCAAACACATAACTCTTCATTGTAGTCGGGTAAAAAGAGATGGATTGGGGGTTATGGACGATATTTCACTTTGAGAAAACTAATTGACACCATATAAATATTACCCAGACACATTTACGAAAATTTGCAAAAATAACTTTTGTTTTTATAAATTAGTCTTTATATATTGAAAATATATTAGTTTCTGATGTTTTTAAAGTTAACGCTGTTCGGGATTAGGAGTAACTCGGAATGTGTTATTGTATATTTTCCTTTGTGGTTGATATTTGACATTTGAAGGAGTGATGCTTTGAAACCTATAGCTACAAGGCTGTCGTCCCGAATTATCCATATATATTTTATTCACAGAAACACATACATGACTTAGACAATTACATATCTTGACGAGATAGCACAAGGAAAATTTACAATATCAGAGAGTTACAACCGAAAGCTCCACGAAGTGTGTGCAATGGAGTTGGCGGGGTCGAACCCGCCGGCCTGATTTCTACGCTCTCAAGCGATTAACGGAATGGTGTCTTGACCACTCGGCCACGGATGCCTCTCTTTTGTGGTTATATTACATTTTTGTATTTTAAGAAACATATGTCTGTTTTTACAGTTTACAGATAACTCCAATTATGCGTTTCTCAGATGTTAAATAAAAAATTTTCCGTACGAACATTCGTCGAAAGTTAGATATGTAACATTCAGTGTACTGAGGACCTAAACTCACATTATTATGCTTACAATGAATCCTCTGCATGTATACATTTATTATAAAAAACGCAGCAGCCAAATATCTAGAAATATATGGGGGCGCATTCTTCCGTAGGTCCACAAATATATTTATTTGCTACAAATGTATTATTTAACATATGACTAACGCATCATTTGTATAATCGTAAAATTCATATTAATATAATGGACACCACAGCTCTCGAAATTGAGTAACATTTTTCTCTATAAAGCTATACATAATATTTTGATTTTCCTCTTGCGTTTGTCTTTTACTTTGCTTTAGTTATGTATTTAGAAAGAATTATTTATGCCTATGCGAATTATCAAATGTTAGGAGCCACATTAGCATGTGAATTCATTGTAAAATGAAAGTTGATGTAAGTAAAGAATGAGAAAATATTTTAATTTAAAAATCAACGAAATGAAATTTTACATACGTAACATGATATTTTCAGAATATATTTTCAATGTGAAATTCTTAAGAGAGAGAAAAGGAAAACAGTATACTATCAACAGTAAACATTACCAATTTTAAATTAAAACTTTTCCTACAATCAATTATGTATAATATGGGTATTCAAGCTATCACGCTCGAGGACTACTTTAGCAAATTATTACAGTTCCGCGTGTCGACATAGATCAATTCAATAGCTTGTACGTATACTTTTATTTCAAGACCAGGATAGAGGACGTACTATTAGAGCTGAGGAAAAGAAAAAAAAATCGTATATTCTTATTTGTTTATTAAAAAATATTTTATTGATTATAATAGTAACTTATTCATAATATTAAACTTTGCCATCAGCAGTTCTGTATAGTTATCTCATTTAATAGTACTACTAACAGTAATAATAATGATGATGATAACAATTCGTTAGGTAGAAACCATTTAAAATAGCTAAACATGCTAGCATCACAAAGTTCACGGCCGTACCATATTAAAACATGGTACAGTTATGGGGAAAAAAAGTAAGACTTCCCTCAACACGTTAATTCTACATCAAATCATTACATAAAAAGGATTCTATTATCAACCGATTGATAGAAACGTGTACTATTAAATGTTTTGCGTGGATTAGGTTTAAGTGTCCTCTGCATAGTAAATATTGTAGTACCAAACGTTATTCTTTTTTTCGCAAAAAGTAACACAAATTTTTAACATCACAGTTGAATTTCTTCAGTGTGATTCATAAATATCCAAACAATAGACTATTTCCTTAAATATTTCCCCTAGACACATACTTCCAAATGCAAAGTTTCATAAAAAGGTGCAAAATTTGTTGAGATAAGTTGTAACTCCATGGGGGGGGGGGTCCATTTGACAAAATACAAAAAATAAATTTTTATACGACCCCCGTAGAATTAAATTTCCAATTAGGAAATTTTTTTCTTATCCATTCCTAAATTAAACAAAAAAAAATCCATCTTGATATCTGCAAAACTCAGAGAGAAATGTCCTATTTAATAATCCATGAGGTTTCAAGGGATCAGACACAAATTGAAATGCGAGTAATTCGAGAAACAATGTTACTGTAAGGTGTCCGGGAAACATTTATTTATTTTTTATTTATTTATAGAGTTAGAATTTTGAATTTTTTTGCGATGGTTAACCATATAATTTGTAAACAGAATCACACCATAAGACATCTTACAAAATTAAAAAATAATAACTTTTTTTTCAAAAAATTCAGAGTAATTTAAAATTGTTATAACTCGAAATATTATTTGTCGAATTGATTTTTTTCTTTTAATTAAACTCAAATATATAAGTTTTAATTTTGATTAAGCCTTTAAAAAAATATTAATTAAGAAATTTTTAAAAATGTAAAAAAAAAAATTAAAATAAAAAAAATTAAAATAGCAATTTTAAAAAAAGATGCAACTTATTTTAAACAAATAATATTTTGAAAAGTAATTTTTTTTTTTCAAATTTGCCGAATTAAAATTTAAGTAAAAGATTAGAAAATTATATATTCCAAGTTTGAACCATTTATCTTCAACGGTTATTGACTTATACCAATTTAAAGATGAGAAATGCTGAAAAAAACCTATGATGCAGAAAAATGCATTTAAAGTTTTAAAGGAAGATTGGCTCCTAATAGAACGTTTAATTGCTTTTTAAAAGTTTCCAGGTGAGTAAGTACCTCCTTCCTGTAGCTTCAATTTCTGCTTTTGTTTATTTTTTGCCATTCTCACCTTCATTCTTTACTGTTTAAATGTGTCAGTTGATTTAAACAAGACTTTTCTAACATGTCGATTTCGAGTTTGTTCATAGTTTTAGCCCTGAAAACTTCATATTTTCCCCCTTTAAAGTGCAAGTACACGAGGCGTAAAATTTGCCTCTAATTACGGGCGACTCACTGTTAAAACCTTTTCATGGGCGATGCACTTAATTTTATTTAATTCATTATCTAGACAGGTGATAAATGATTATTTATACTCTTAGACTATTACATTCGAAAAAAGATTTATTTTTAAAATACAGTGTCGTGTGGAATAGATGAAAAATAGGTTTAAAAACATCATAAGTTTTGAAGCTGTATAACAAAAAGTAGTTTTTTGAAAATATTTCTGCGTAATTTTTAAAAATATATTTCCAATGATTCTGTTAAAAAATGTTTCATTATTGCTATTACTATTTTTTACAAAACTTATTGCCTACCCGACACGTCTTAAGGACAATAAAGATACGGGCCGGTTCGTCCCGGCCAGCGGGCCATGCCGGTTATGGGACTGGCGCCAAGCTCGGGCTTATGAAGACCTCTAGCATATTTCTTAAACAAGTTTAACGCAAAAATCTACACGCTGTTATTTTATATCTAAACGTTAAGGCATTGTCTTAGACCGACTTTTAATAATGTGTAATTTTATGGCCGATCCCTAACTTGCATTTGAAATGAACTGATATCGTGTCGCTCAGAGATATGCTTAAGTGGTGTAAGTCACAAATTTTGGATTTTAATATCTCTGTGAATTTTGCAGATATCAAGATGGAATGTTTTTTGTTTAATTCGAAATTGGATAAGGAAAATTTACCTAATTGGAAATTTTATCCTACGGGGACCTTGTAAAAATTTAATTTTTATATTTTCTGAAATAGACCCCCCCATGGAGTTACAACTTCTTTCATCAAATTTTACCTTTTTTATGAAACTTTGCAATTGGAATTATGTCCCTAGGGGCAATATTTAAAGAGATAGCCTAATGTTTCGATATTTATGAATCACACTGTATAAAATCAGTAGGGAAAAGAAAATAAATTAAGCAATTTTTGTCACTTTATACACTGTTGTACAGAGAAACTCATTCAATTTAAAAATCGAACAATTTTTAGCATATCTCGTTACGACACAGTCCGAAGCAAGAGGCTTGCCAATAAACGGTGTCGTCAGTGGTCCAGCTCAATCTGTTCCCAATGTGGCTACGAATAATTCCTCTCTTCAATATTCTAAGCACATCATTGGGTTTGACATACTAAAAGTCTCAAATGTTTTTATTCGATTTCGCAGAAAACTTTTATTTTTGTTATTCTAAATGGCGGAGAGCGAAACTGTTCTCGACTGGCTACACATGGATCATAGTCCTTTGATTGAAGACATTTAATGTTGAACAAACTGTTGCAAATGCTTCACATGTAGTGATTTTTTACAGAAAATTCCAGTGCCAATATTTAGTCAGTGTAGTACATTTGTATTTCAAGAAAAATACAAAAGTTACAATACTTATTTTAGAAGAAGATGGTAAAAGGTTCGAAGAAAAAGTGCATTAGGCAATGTTTCGAGAATTTAATCCGTTTTTAATAGTATACGTTTTAGATGAAAAAAAATTAACATGATTATTTTTTAGCTCACAGGCTATCAAAGCCTGAGAGCTTATGTGCCCGCCGGTTCTGTATGTACGTACGTACGTATGTATGTATGTATGCACGTAACGCGATAACTCTTGATAGAACTAACCGTTTTACTTTAAATTTTGTTTATAGGTTCCTTGTGATAAGGCGCTTCCCTGATTAGTTTTGGAGGTTAATTGGTTAAGCATAAAGGGGGGAAATGGGGGGCGAACCCCCATAATTTAAATAAATAGGTTTTTTCATGCAGAATTATCCCATTTTCTTCAAATTTTGTATATAAGTTCATTTTGATAATGCGCTTCTGTCTATAGTTTTGGGGGTTCATTAGTTAAGTGTAAAGGGGGAAAGGGGGTATAACCCCCCCCCCCCCTAATTTAGATAAATGAATTTTTATGCAGAATTATTCGATTTTCTTCAAATTTTGTATATAGGTTCATTGTGATAATGCTCTTCTCTGAAGAGTTTTGGGGGCTCATTGGTTAAGTATAAAGGGGCAAAGGGGGGCTAATCCCCTCTTAATTTAGATAAATGGGTTTTTCATGCAGAATTATCCGATTTGCTTCAAATTTTGTATACAGATTAATGGTGATAAAGCGTTTTCCTGATTGGTTTTGGGGATTCATTGTTTAAGTATAAAGGGGGTAACGGAGGGCTGCCCCCCCTTAATTTAGATAACTGCGATTTTCATGCAGAATTATGCGATTTTCTTAAAATTTTGTATATAGGTTCATTGTTATAAGGCGCTTTCCTGATTAGTTTAGGGGGTTCTTTGGTTAAGTATAAAGAGGGTAAATGGGGGGGGGGCTTATCCTCCCCCCTTAATTTAGATGAATGTGTTTTTCATGGAGAATTATCCGATTTTCTTCAAATTTTGTATATAGGCTCATTGTGGTAAGGAGCTTCCCTGGTTAGTCTTGGGGTTCATTTGTTAAGTATAAAGGGGGATACGGGGGGGGGTAATCCCCCTTAATTTAGATAAATGGGTTTTTCATGCAGAATTATCCGATTTGCTTCGAATTTAGTATATATGTTCATTGTAATAAAGGGCTTCTCTGATTAGGTTTGGGGGTTCAATTGTTAAATATAAGGGGGTGAGGGAACGGGGGGATGATCCCCCTTAATATATTGGCGATTTCTTTATTTTTCGAGGGGCTTATTTCAAATTCTTTGAAATAAGTGTCTAATATACAATTAGTGTGAATAGCCTGTGAGCTCAATGCCCTCAGTTTAACTGGGCAGTTTTCTTTTTTATTAAGTGTTCTGCCAAGTTTATGAAAGTAATAAATTAAGAGCATTTATACATAAAAAATAGCATAATTTTCTGAAAAAGTAAAGTAAGATCTGGAATATTTTTTAATGTTTCAAAAATATTTTTTCATAATAAATTGTAGCAAACAAAGAGTTTCATACCTTATTAATCTTGCTTAAGTGATTTATGTGTTGCGCGTAACAACTTATCTACATTTAGAGAGAACTAGCTTAATTACGTGTATGATAACGATAATAAATGTTCTTGCATAAAACGTCATTAATCTTTTGCTACTTCTATGATTTCCAAAGAAATATGAATATTAAAATATGCAGAAAACAAAATAATTTTATATTAACAGGTTTGGCATATGTAATTGGATACAGGGAAATTTTTATGTTATTAAAGGTTTTATAAATATTTTTTCTAAACAGGAATTGTATATGAATGGCTTATAAATAATCTCTTTATGTATGTACTATTCTCTGACATAATTTAATAATTTAGTTAATATTATTATGTTTATTTATCAAAGAATAAATTATTGGCTATTTAAAACCAAAAGTAAAAATGGTAGCAAACTCTAAAATATGATATGGTAATGTAGGTTATAATTGAATCGTTTTTAACTTGCATGGTTTTAGGCATATTTAAATTCTCTATTATATTGCTGAAATACTGTGTGATGTAAAATATAACAAAGCCAAAAATTTTGTTCATTTAAACCGAACATATCTCCGATTGCATAAAAACAAAATTCAGTACCAAAATACTGGTGTTCAAAAAGCCGGAGACTTGACAGGTCTGCAAGTAATTAAATTCAAATTCAATATTTTTTGTATTTCTTCCTTGTGTCATTTTTCTTTCCTTTTTAGGTGTATTAGGTTTCCTCCTAATTATATAAATACGTAGCGCCTATAGTCGACGTCTGGTTCATTCGTCTGCCTGTTCGTCTGCTTGTCCGTCCGTTCGCATATAAGAGTGCAAAAACTACCCAACAAAATGGTTTGAAATAATATAGATAGTCGTTGTAAAATTTTGTCCAGTCTCTTAAAATTTTATGAAAATCGAATCAAAACTTAAAAATATATTAATAAAAATTTTGTTTATTCTATTAAGTCCTATCATATGTAAGCTATATAATAAAAGTGCATATAACTGAAGGAAACAAATACGAGCTAACCACTTCTTTTTCCACCAAGCAACCATTTATATTCAAATTTATTTTTTCGAATAAAATTGCATAAAAGTTACATGTTTAGAAAAATCGTTCAAAAAAATTGTTTGCTTAACAGACTTGTTACATTAAAAAAGTATAGATTCTGAGATAACTTCAGTGGAAATTAAACAGCCGAATATCTCAATCCGTTAAAGTAAATAAACACAAGAGAGTCGTTCATCGTGAGTCATAGAAATATTAATCCATGGAGGTAATCATTCGCAAATCAAGATATCCTTGGTGCATTTTACAGCACTGTCTGGTGTCGAAAAAAGAATTCGCATCTGTAAACATGGCATACGAAATAAGAAAAACAAAGGCATGACAGACGATAACTCATAAAAGGCGATATAATTCATTTCACTGAGATAATAAATATTTTATTTTACATTGTAAAACTAGTTATAGTATGAACGCACCTCATTTGTCACGTTTTATGTATAATTTTCAACTTGTTTAAATACGTTTTAAATAGTTAAGTAATACCTGTGCACGTATGAACCCCTTGACACGTATTTCAACTTGCCTCCAAATTTGAAACTGGTTTTATTTCTCCCGCTGTAATAATATACTTACCAAATTAGACAATCTAGAGCAGACATGTCAGGTTGTGCTCTTTTCTTTTTCAGAAATTCCGAATTCATATGAAAAAAGAAACTACGAATAGTAATTTTTGTTTTATTTCATGACAGGCATGTCATATTTACATACAGTAAAAATTCTTCTTTTGGAAACTCCGGTATAGATCCGAAATCCCTGAAAAAAACAGTTAACGTAATTAGTGAACCTTGTGTAGAGACATATTTTTTTATGATTAAGGATTATTTATGCGAAATTAATGGATTTTTACTTTTCAATAGATAGTGCTTAGTTATTGACAGGAAGTCCGTAATATACCATGTAAGAACATTTAATGCGATTGTAAAATAAGAATGAAATCTGAAAAATAATACAAAAATGTATCAAATTAGAATCCCTTTCTGCTACTTTCATTTTAATACAACGTAGTGACTATAGAGAGTAGCTCAATTGTATTACGTACATACTGCGACTATTCAGATTGCGTTTGTGGGTCTAATTGCATTGACTGAGCTTGGATTGAGATTTACTACAAATGATTGCTTAACGTTTTCCCGATAGAGGTATGTTGCATCCTTACAGTGTTTCAATATAAAGATAAATTTTTAGCACATGCTTTATATTTATTCGGGTATTATTTTACATTTTATGCTTTTTGTAACTCTTAAATTGAAATATTGAACTGAAAGCTTATACAAAGAAATTTATTTGTTTTATATATTTTACTTTCATTTGTAACGTAGTAAACAAATATACTGCGGATTTATATACATTTATCAGAAAAATAATTGATTTGTTTCCTATGCATACGATAATTCAAAATGTTTGATCGACCACACTTTAAAAAAGGAATAATAATAATGTAAAATAAATGTGCTATTAATTTAGGTCCTCATGAAATTTGCAAGAATTTTTTGGTTCCCAAATGCCTTCACACTCAATCCATCACTAAAACGAGGCTAACGAAAAAGAAAGGCTACCGCGGTGCTTTACGCAAATCTTTTTTACAGACCGCGGGAGTCACGTGATGCTCAATTGCACCAACGCAGGTGTAAGAAAAGAGCATCACGTCACTCTAGCGGTCTGTAAAAAAAGATAAGTGGAATACACCGCGGTAGCCTGTCTTTTTCGTTAGCCTCGTCACTAAAACATATGATGTCAAACATATTCTTTTTATTTCTGATGTCCCACAAAAATGTGTCCCGTGTTTCTGTAAATAATAGAAAAACGTCTAAAATGGAAAAAGGCCGATAACGTTTCGCGACATATTATAACGGTAAAAAGCTAAATTTATTATGCTGCGAGACATTGTTTTTAAAATTTCTAAAAACTGATTGCTCGAATACATCCCATTTAATACTGTAAAGGAAAAAAAAAGACATACACAGATGAACGTAAATTTCATTTAGCCTTATGTTATTGAATCACTCTATAACTTAAGAAACTGTCAAGCTTTAGTGAATTCTACACAGAATAGAAAACTTAATAATTCTCCGAATTACCTATTTTACAGACATTATTTTATTTTTTTCAACATATAGATAGGCATTGTACATTTTACGAAAGTCTTAAAAACATCTCTAAAATCACATCAAACCAGTCGTATGTTAAAACTTTCACAAAAGTAAAATATTTTCACTTGTTGTCCCAGGCATCCTGAATACTGTGGTTATGGTTTTCTGCTCTGTCAATAGATTTGTTTGAAACTTCCGTTCTGTCCCTTCCCAACACCATCTTGCGCCATCTGTTATCAATTTTGGCGTGAGCCATATCAATGCAAGATTCTGAAATTGATGTATATATTTATATTGCTTCTCTCTGTAATGCGTACTTTGAATTATTATAATTGGCTAATTTTTCAACATTATTGAAGTCTATTGTAATTGGGGATTTATTGTTTAATCTGGCTATTGCAGTGGTTGATTTATTTAAGTTTATGTCTATTATGTGTTCTTTCATTCTGTCTTGAATTTTTATTTTTGTCATGCATATATATGAATTATTTTTTCCTTCGTTATCTTTGAAATTAATTTTGTATATCCCTGATGTCTGTTGATAATTAAGTTTTTCCGTATCTTATCTGATTAATTTGAAAATGGTTGGATCTGGAGTGATAGGAGTATTTATTCCAAGTTTTTTTTAACTCTCTTTTTAATTTTAGGGATATGCCTTTCATAAACGGAATTGAGTTCGTAAATTTTATTTCTTTTTGAGCTGGTTGTATCCTATCATATCTTGATGTCGCTTTTTCGATTAACTTCTGTATAGTTTTTGTGGCGTATCCTGCTTCCTTAGCTATTGTTTTAATTTTGTTTATTTCTGCGTAAAAGAGGTCTTATGTTGAACATACTTTAAGGGCTCTATTAATGTATGTATTTATTGCAGCTTTCTTGTATGGGAAGGGGGTTCTAGAGTATTTTGAGATTATGTGAACATTTGTATTTGGTTTTCTGAATACTGTTGTTAGTAGTTTATTTTCTGATCGAATGAGTTTTACGTCCAGGAATGTTAGTGCGTTATCTTTTTCTGTTTCTATGGTAAATTGTATATTTTGATCGTATGAGTTAAGTTTTTCTAGTAAAGGGTAAGAAAACTCTCATCACTTTTTTCGCTGGAACTTTGACATACTCTTAAGGTAACGACTCTTAAAGCAATATTGCTAAACTGGTCAAGGATTAACTCAATGCCTCTCCTCCTTCTCTTGTATTTTGTAAAGTGTAAAATTAAGCGACAGTCGTAGCATTTTTATTTAATATGACATCAATATTAACATTTAGATTATAAAACATATACATAACTAAAATAAGAACCATATACACGACATTGTGACAAACGGAGTGCGCAAACAAGCAATTCATAAAATGAGTTACGGCCAAGCATTGAACGTTAATTTGTGATGTTCTATGTGTATTGATCTACCCTAAAATAGTAACCAAATAAACTTCAGGCACTATGTGTATGCGTGGTGGGCTTTAAAGAAGACATGATTTAGATTAACCTTTATCTAACTTATATGCATTAGCCCCACTTATTATTAATGTCATTTTTTTATTATTATACATTGGGTTTTAAACTATTTTCATGCAAGTGCTTTGGAAAAAAAGTTTATCGAATTGTAAGAGACACATTCACAGATAATTTAATCTAAAATTCTTGTTGTAATAAAAGTTTAATGTGAGTTGTATGTAATAGTGGGAAATTGCCTGTGTTTTTCGTGTATATGTTTCGTTTTAGTAATTTAATTTTTGGTATGAACTAAAGATATTTATTATTTTGTGTCAAATAACATATGTTTAGCAAGATAAAGAGAGAGAAGAAAAAACAGGTAAGTATATTCACTATCAAAAGTAAAAAAAAGCTGAATTTAAAATATATTCCACTTTCCTAAAAACAACGCTTTATAAAAATATTTAAATATTGCATAACGTTTCTGAGAACAGCATGAAAAAAAAATTATTGAATATTAAATGCACAGCATTTTAACCTACTATATAAAATATGTACAGGGTAATTATGAAAAAAATTTCCCGATATATGAGACCCTAACTATCATACTGTTCACAGAAACTAAATGAAATTTTGGTTTAAAGTATTTTGAGGTATGCGATGAAGAATCATATGAAAAACAACAGTTAAACTCTAACAGTTAGGGTTAAAGTGACAAAATTACAAACATTTCAAATGGCAACACCTACGTTTTTATTGGAATGTGAAAAATTGAAAGCGCGTTGGAACGATACCTGTAGCACGAAACTCGCCGGCAATAGACGGACTAAGAAGAAAACTGAAAACAATCAATAAAGGACAGAGAAGCAAAAGAAAGTAAAACATTTTGTTGTTCAGTATATATCCACAATATGCCGCATGCAAAGTGTAATCGTGTGTGAAGTGGAAAATTTGTAAAACACAATTGAATGTTTGGTTTTGGAACACTTTGTTGATAATCTCCTGAAAGTTAAACATGTCTATATATTAGTAAATAGACGCGAGACGATTATGAAACAGAGAGATTCAATATCGAAACAATATGTAGAAAGTCGTACAATTTTCAATATCAGAAACCCGAAATATGTAATCAGGAAAATTCACAACTTTTCTTTCATCCTCAGTACCAAATGACTAGGAGTTACGACAAAACTAATGATTTTGGTTACCATTCTGCTTCAAACTGTAGAAATTATAATCTCCAACATCACCATTCTAATTATCATATACAGAAATATGTTAACATCAATACGCCTGTGAACAAAAATAAGTCTAACCCTAATAGGATGATAAAAAATAATCGTTATCAACGGTAGATAAGCAAATTTCTTGTTCGACGCTGAGAATGATTTTTCATTAGTTTCGAGTTATGTGTCAATATTGGGTTGAAAAATTTGTCTTCGGATGCTATCTTGTTAACCCTCTGACCGCCGAGCAAAAGAGCAAAATTGTAATGTTATTTTCTCTGTATTTTGTTTTAAATGCTAACAAAAGATATTTTTTCAAAATTGGCATAAAAAACTGCATTGCGTATATGAATATAATTCTTGAAAGTGATAAACATAAATCAATGTTTTAAAACTGCATTGTATCTGTAGAGTTATATTAATTAAAAAAATGTTTCTACCGCAGCGAAACCAACAGCTTAGTGAACGGATATAGCACTTTACGGCGGTCAGAAGGCGGTATCGGTAAAGAAATTGTGAAGCCGATTGGACATTTTGTGTACAAAATTTGTGTTGATAAGTTTCCTACTTCGACATTTATTTTAATATTTTAAAATCTCTCTCCTATTGAAATAGGGGTATGTATAGGTATATATTGTATTAGGAAATAATGTAATCGGCAAGTTAAATTTGGTGATAAAAGAGGACGGAATTGAAATCGTTGGCAAACGTAACAATTTTCAAGTATGTTACATTAAAGTTGTGAAGAATTCTATTAAAAATATTAAATTATGCATCCATTCTGAGCAATAAAGCGAAGTTCTGAGAAGCTAATAGTCCACATGAACAAAAAGAAATGTTGGAATTATAAGTAACTAAAGCCCAAAGAATAGTTTCACGGTTAATTTAGCTCTTGAAGTGTGAAAGTGGAAATTCATCCAACTCACCAGATCAAATATACGAGAATCGGAAAATATTATAATCCAATGTGCATGAGAAAGGAAATAAAAGAAATTAGTATAGAAATTAGAAAGAAAACAAATATGTCATGAATGTTTTACGAAACGTGATTGCAGATATGCAAATGAAGTGAAACCATTTTATACAAGAGAAACGTTTGCTGTTAGATATCACGGATATCATCAAGCAGGGCGGTCGCTCTGCCAAGCCAAGCTTAAAAAAACGCCACACAAACAACGCCAAGAACTTGGAATAAAGACCGCTAATGCTTACTTACAGAAAGCAACTTCGCAATGTTAAATCGACAAAACATGCCAGATTAAAATATCATATATCGAATAAACCAAGCGTCGCAGACAAAAAAAAAGAAAACTAGAAGAATTTAAGGAAGAATTTCTTCAATTTAAGACCAAACTCATCTTTATAAGTGATTTATAAACAGAGATATAGCTTTTTTAAAAAAAACGTCGAGTTACTTAAAATGATCACTTTTTTCTTCGTCAAACTTTTTTTTTCAAACAACCTACAGGCCTTAATATCGGGCAAAATAAAAAAAGGATTGCATTTTTGGACAAGTAATTACGTTATCTATGTACTTTTATAAAATTCAGTGTAAAAAAAAATCTATCCTTAATTAGCCAAAAACTGTTAATTAACTTGGCGATTAAAAAATTATGCCAAAACAGAGATAAAACCCGCCAACGACCATGCACCATCTGTATTATAATAGCACAAATCAGTTACAGGTTATAACCATATCAAATTTCATCTGCAAGTTAGCCATTTTATTCTGAATATATTTAAAAAAAAATAAAACTTCATAATTATAAGAACACATATTTTATCAGACAATTAAATATGACTGCAAACTGTGGCAGATGACTGTTTCAGATGACTGTACTGAATAAGTATGAGAAATTGCCGCTCAAGATATCGGTCTGGGTGGCTCAGTCGCAGCGCGTCAGCACGGCATGGTCCCAGGTTCGAGTCCTGCCCCAGGTCAACTTTTCACTCATGTTTGTTTAGTATATTTATTTTTCTGATAAAATGCGTGTTCTTATAATATTGTAAAATAAAGTAATCAGACGTAGTGTTTACGCTTTAAAAAATCTTTTAAATATATAATGTACGTTTTTAGAAAGATCTTTAAAAATAAATTAGTTTTTGAGGGAAGATGTACCTTCTAAAATGTAGACATTAAGACTTATAGGCATTTAAAATTTATTTGCAAACGTAAACAAAATTTTTGAAATGAATTAAATGTGATTCGTTTATTTCTGAAAAAAAAAAAAAAAAACATAAAACAGGCATTTCGTTCGCTGGAATACCTTTCGCATCATTTTTCTATAAATTAATGAAATCCACTTGTTTAATTATTTTTGTTTTAGAAGTGAAGTTTTCATTTAAATTTATTGTAACAGTACAATGTTTAATTGAATAAAATAATGTAAATCTAAGAAATTGCTAAGAAATTCCAAACATGCACAGGGCAACGCAAAAAATAAATAAATAAACAAAAAATAAATAAATAGATAAATAAATAAATAAAAATCAGCTTTCAGAAATTCTAAAAATTGTTCGTATATCTTAATTACAAGCTAAAGCAGGGTTTATTTCTATATTATTCTACATATGATAGTAATTTCAGGAAATATATTAACTTCCAATGCGATCTGATTTAAACGTTAACATAGTTCATAACACATGATAAAAAAATTATAAAAAAGAACGGCGCGTCACATTTCGGGGAGGGGATGGGGAGGGGCGTGAACAAAATTAGGAAGTATACTAAGGCTATCTGTTTGAAACTTTACGATATTTTATAACACGTAACATAAGTTTTAAAAATAAAGCCGCGTCAAAAATTATAGGGAGGGGCGGAGCGTCTTTTGCCTACACAAGGGGGACACTTTTCTAAATTTTAACGATATCCGTCATGTCACATATCGTTACAAAGGGCTGTGACCACTTATTCATGTTATGGATCACAGGTGTCAAGCCCACATTTTGCACCCCCCCCCCCCGACAGTACTCATGTGATATATCGATGGAAAGGTCTGTGAACGCTTAATCATATTATGCAGGCGGGGGGGGGGTGGTATTTTCTAAATTTTGCTCATACCCCTCATGTGATACATCGTTGGAAAGGTCTTTGACCGCTTAATCCTAATATGCATCTCCGGTGTTCATCTCCCCACTTTACCCCCCAAACGCGATTAGCTTTCACCACCAGGTTGCGCTTTCCTATCTCTGTTTCTATGGGTCGGATCACGACGGGGTATGGCTCATTCGACTCGACATCGCTAGAGCTTTCTGATTTTAGTTCGTTTTTCACCACCAGGGGGCACTTTCCTATCTCTGGTTCTATGGGCTGGATCACGACGGGGTATAGCTCATTCGACTCGACATCTATAGCCTTAACGATTTCAGTGCCCGAGGTTCATATAGAACAGATTGCGCTACGTGGTGGTGGAAGATGGAACCTGAGCGTGCGCAGCACGGCTGCTTTACGTTGCCGAAGGCAGTGGGAACCAGTGTCGGAGGTTCGTTTACTTAGAGGTTTATACTATTCGATCTGCAAATTAAGGGATTATCCGGTGCCGAAGACAGCGGGGAACCTGGTCGGAGGTTCGTTCGGTTCGAGGTTTATCTTCTTCGAGGTTTTACAAGATTCGAGGTCCCTATGTAAATTAGGGGTCCGCTAGCAGGCGAAGCCAGCTAGTGCTAATAATAAAAGAGTGTGATATCACGTTTGATATCAAATGCAGCACTGACACGCTATTTACGAATTCCATTTTTATTCATTTCATGGATAAGTCAGTGATATTTTTTAACGGAGGATAACAAGTATTATAACAAGCCACATTTAGTATGTTGTTTTTAAGAGTGTAATTAGTTTAATTGAAAAATCTACTGGTATTTCTAGTTAACCCTTTAAACAATGACTGAAAGTAAAATGTAATTTAAATTATTTAAATTATGTTTAATCTATTTTAAAAAAAGAAATGATATCTACAAAAACAACTTTTAAAAAGTAAAAAAAAAAAAAAAAAAAAAAAAAAAAAGTTGTGGTTAAAAAATGGTGTGATATCAAATTTCCAAGCTATTATATTACTTATTTAACTTTTTTCCATTAAATAAGTTATCATATATATAAGTCGAGTGCCTACGTATATGTTAATAGAAATCGTTTTCTACTGTACTAAATACATCCTAACGAGTTTCTGAAAATGCAATTTTTTCAAATTATGCATGATGGGCTTGGCGGCCATCTTTCCATATTTCTAAGCATCCAAATTTCTAAAGTAAAAGCTTAATATGTTTGCACTGTAATATGTTTATAACAATTTCGAACTTCAGATTTTAACTACGGACAGATAAAATAGACAAGACTGATATTTTGAGAAATTGATTTTTACTAGTTTGAAATTATTAATTACTCTAAAAATAAATCATACGATGAATCTTTAAGATAAGTCATCATTATCTTAAGACACAATTTTCAGAGCATACAAGTCTATAAATAAAACGCTTAAAACATTTGCTTAAATAACAATTTTGAACTTCGGATTTTAACTACGGATTTGAGTGCTTAGAATTTTGTGTATAATATGCAAAGATAGCCGCCAAGCCCATCATGCATAATTTGAAAAAAATTGCATTTTCAGAAACTCGTTAGGATGTATTTAGTATCGGAGAATACGATTTCTATTAACATATACGTAGGCACTTGACTTATATATATGATAACTTATTTAATGGAAAAAAGTTAAATAAGTAATATAATAGCTTGGAAATTTGATATCACACCCAGGGCCTGATTACCGGCGGGGCAAACTTCCACCAGTCAAAAATAATAGAAATTTTTGCATTGTTTTTGACAGAAATTCAGCATGAAAAAGTCGTTTAAATAAGCCAAAAATTTCTATTCTTTTTTACTGGTGGAAGTTTGCCCCGCCGGTAATCAGGCCCTGATCACACCATTTTTTAGCCACAACTTTTTTTTTACGCTTGGATTTTTTTACTTTTGAAAAGTTGTTTTTGTAGATAAATAGTACTGGCATCAAGATAAAGAAAAACCTGAAAAAATTATTTGCGGGTTTAAAAATCAATTGCGGGATAAAATTGATTACGAAGGATATGAAACAGCATCTGATGGAAGAAATGATAGATGTGAAAGTGACGCCAAACTTGGCTATATATTTCCTTTTACTGTCAAATGATTATGGGCACAGAGGAGCAAGGTAGGAGAGTTGTTATAGTTTGTGTCATAAAAAGACATGTATTCCTTGAATGTATGAGAAGTTTTCTGAATTATAATCAATATAATACATTTTATATTTGTTGTAATTAAATAGTAATTGTGTTTAAATTATGTGAGGGGAGTAATTACTGTGGAGTTCGCCGGTTAGTCAGGATGACCGAGTTACGTGAGAATGAGAATACCCAACAACATTTGTAAGAACTCAATTTAGTATAATAATCAGGAGTTTCGATAACTAAAGAATGGAAACTCCACGAGAGCGAAAATGGAGTTCAATAGATTTAAGCCAATGGAGTTTGTTAGTTTTCTACGCAAGACTTAAAGAAGTTTGCAAAGTATGTGTTTTTTGAATGGGCAGAAAAACATTATTGTTCTCCAATAATAATCTATATACATAATGAATCCCTATTTGTATATTTCGTTGTCATATAAAAAACGTGTTGTTTATCTTTGTATTTGAGCAATCTGTGTTGTGGTGAAACTACTCGCTACTCATCGTAATCCCACAACAATGTAAAAATACTTTTTAAAATATTGTTATTTTCAAGAAATACACTTAATTTCATTTAACCCCAAAACACCTATTTGTTACTAAACAGTTACAAACATTATTTTTACATTATAAATGCAACATTAATTATTTGCAACACCAAAATGCACGTTTTTACAAAGATATTTCATTAATAATAATTTTAAAATGTATAGGCGTCTTAAAAAAAAAGAAATTATAAAGCAATTTTAAAAAGACGCAAGCAGTACACTGTAAAAAAAGACCGATGTTTCTTATTTTATGAAAATACTAGCTGTTACCCGTGACTTCGTTCATGTATCATTAAAAGAAAAATAAATGCATTAATTAAGCAAAATATTTCATTCTCGATAATTAGAAACGTAAATAATTAACTAACTCTTTATCACATTCCATAGGAGACAATACAATATTTCTATGTGATAGAGGCCTTGACATAACTAAGTATTAAAAAAAGTGAAATTTTGTGATAAATAATCACGAAAAGGAAACTGAAACCAATGAAAAATGGCAGGCCAAATAAAATCGTGGAAATCGGCGTATTGTGTAAAAACCTATGTCAAACTATGTAAAAACCATTTTACTTTTAATGCCTTTGTGAAACGTTTTAACAGCAATCCTTCAAAGATAATAGAAATAGTATATTCTTTTTCATTAAAATTCAATTCTTGTGAATAGTGAGCAATTATTGTAGACCTAAATGAAAGGAGATTAAATTTGCCTCCTTGATTTAATCTATAACTGAAAAAAATCTTTATTTCTAAATGAAAATATGTTGACAGACGATTTTTGTTCTCCAGAATAAATTGATTCATAAAGTTTGAATATGTGAAAATACGTTTTTATTTTTAAAAAAAATTACTGTAATCCACATTTTCTTTTCTTTCACCTTCTATTCAAATTGAAAATAAATTCTTTTTTTTTTCAGTTTTAATGCAAAAAAATATATTAATCCGTTTTATTTCTTCTTTTTTATCCACAAAAATGGAATAATTTAGTGGCCATTTTTAGAGAAACTTCGTTAAAATTAAAAAAAAAAAATAAAATAAATAAATAATAATAATAATAATATCTCGGAATTTAAATCATTTTTTTTAATTCTGGGAGTTTATGACATCCTTGGATGAATGATAACCGGTGTTAAGTAAATCGAGTTGCGTTCGACAATCTGAAAAAAAGTAGTTGCGAATTCCAAACAGCGGTCAGATTTTAATATAATAGATTCGTATTTATTTTTCTTTTCCTAATAATCATGGTGTGGTTTTTGGCAAAAAAACTTTCATCTGTATGTAACTGATATTCATCCTTAATAATCGGTATAGATAAAAAAATATTTCAATTTTTCGTTTTAAATATGTCGTGGAACTAATCTACTTTCGATACTTACTGATCCTTCTATTATTATTGTACGGAATTAATTCCCGCGCCTTGTAAAACACATTTGAAAATTCCCGTTTTATTTCAAATATGACGTCACATTTTCCTCAGAGAAATCTCTTTTTAATGCCATAATTCTTGTTAATTTTCTTTTTCTGGCAATCAGGACGTAAATTTTAGCGGACAACTCACATTTGTATGTAACTGGTACTCAAGCTAATTATTAATCAGTATCGATATAAAATATTTCAGTTTTTCATCTTAAATATTACGTCCATTATCTATCTACTTTCATTATACATTGATATTCATGCTCCTTTTATTATTACGACTATTTGAAAATACATGTTTTATTTATGACGTCATATTTGTCCAAGACGAGGAGGATCCTTTTCATAGTTCCATGGTCCAAGCGAAATCTATTTTTAAGAATATATTGTTCATTTTTCCTTCTAATTATAACGCAGTTTTTTGATGGAAAAAGATCTTTTTAATGTAACCGATATTCATACTTCATGTATAATTACAAATACTCCATATTTTTGTTCCAAACCACGGAAATTCATCTTCTTTTGAATTCTTTTTCATTTTCATTTTTCACGTGAAAATCGTTCAATTGAAAATTAATTGTTGAGGAAAAAATATTTTCCCGTGATTTTATTTATTGGCAACGATCAAAGCCCTAGCAACGATAAAGTAAAATGGTTAAATTTTATGGGAAAATGTCCATTTATTCTCTATGAAAATCACGAAATTTTGAATTATTAAGAAAAATATTTGAATAAAATTAACAAAAACCGGCCTATGTTCATTGGAGGGTTATAATCAACGTCTATGCAAAGATACAGGATCATTAAATGCTCCATTTTGACGCTGGCTTCAGCCTAATATTTGCACACAATCGAATTTATAATATTATTAGGATACTATAACCACAAACGAAAATATAATATAATCTTCTGAGTTATCCAAAATTCCTAATAGCGTGTTCAGTTGTCTTTTGAATCCCCATAAACCAATATATTTCCAAAATTTAAAGAATTATTTA
This sequence comes from Maratus michaelseni, assembly GCA_963931845.1. Classification (NCBI taxonomy): domain Eukaryota; kingdom Metazoa; phylum Arthropoda; class Arachnida; order Araneae; family Salticidae; genus Maratus; species Maratus michaelseni. The sequence goes on from OZ007589.1 coordinate 83,011,093, forward strand.
TAAAAACAAAGTATTTTTTGCTACCCGTACTTTTCAGAAACGTTCCCGAAGGGTTTTTATTGTGTGTTAATTAGTGTCCTCAGCCTGGAATACTTGTTGTTCGAATGTCATCCATTCTCAAGTAAACTTTTTCAGCCGCATAAGTTAGTTTATACATGAAATAATAAAGAAATAATCTTAATTTTAATGTTATTGTTAACGCTGTTAATTTTGCATGTTTGTCTGTTAAACATATTTTTTGATCATGAAAATGTTTATTTGAGAATTGATAGCATTCGAAAAACAGGTATTCCAGGCTGAGGACACTAATTAATACTCTATAAAAACCCTTCGGAAACGTTTCTGAAAAATACGGGCAGCGAAAAATACTTTGTTTTTATAAATAATTCTTTAAATTTTGGAAGTGTATTGTTTTGTGGGGATTCAAAAAACAATGGAACACGCTATTCGGAATTTCGGATAACTCACAAGATACATGTAAAACATGCAAAACATTCATTATTGCAATTATAGCGGTTATATTCCTAAGATAAATTTAATTAATGATCTCTAATTTATGAACAAACTAAAACTTTTGTGCGGAAAATTTCATTATTTAGATTGAGAGATGTTCCTATTCCATAGAATATGATGCTCGAATATATAAGAAAAACGGGAAAAATATTTCGAAATTCTACGCATTTTGAAATAATGAAATAAATATGAATTGCACCGATTTTTTTCCTTAATTTTAAAAAATGCGAACGAAAATAAACAATAAACACTTACGAATTATTCATGACTCCAATAAGCATTCTTTATCTTTAGAAACGTCAGAATGTAATTTGGAGATTAAAAAAAAAAACATTTATAAAAACAAAAATATCTTTTGCTGCGACTGATTTTCTCAAACATATCAAAGTAGTTTTTATAGTGCATTTATCAGTTTTCTGAAATTTATAGATAGGTTTTTATGATGATGGTGTTTCTCAGTTAAATATATTTAGCTGCGGGATTAAATTTATAAATAGGAGACTAACAAAATAAGAAATATTTCATTTTTAATATTAATGCCGTTAAATCATCATGATTGTTTGAAAAAAAAAATGAACATAAAAATGTTTACTTGAGAATTGCTAGCATCCAAAAACCTTAAATTCCGGGTTGAGAAATCAGATTAATACAAAATTAAAACTACCTTTTATGCTCCTTTAAATCACTAAATACAGAGTGACACATAAATACTATGACGTGATAAAAATGTCAATTCATTTTAAAGTTTTTCGCGTTTATGACCTATACTATTGTTTTATTCGTGTTTGTAGTGCTTTTTTTGTGTAATTGCTTTTCGGCAGATATTTATTCACTGTTTTGCAGGAAAACATGCTGTGCAATGACGATCGCTCAGCCATCGTCAACCTCACAAGCGGAGAATGTCGATTTCTGCTATCACCAAGGCTCTCAAATTGCATAGAAAACAAGTACATCACGTCGTTACATGTTTTTAAGACACGGGGTTACTCCGGAAATAGCCATTTTGAAGAATTTCCAGAAGCGCCTAGATGAATGCATCGTCGAGAATATAGCTATTTCGAATGTTATTGGTTGTAACTTGTGCAGAGTTGTCTTTTTTTCGAATGGTGTATAAAACGGATTGTTTTGTTCATTCACTGAAAATTAATGGTCTTTTTTGCGTCATAGTATTCATGTGTCATCCTGTATATTGTTTTCTGAGGTTTCTAAACGTAAAGAACGCTTTTTTATAACCCTGAGTAACGCGGAAAACGTTATTGCATACTCTCGGTCTTGATTATAATATATTTTCTTCTATTAAGAAGACTTTTTCCTTTTTACAGTGTAGTTTTATAAGGCCAAAAAACAGTACCAATTTTTATACAATTTCCCTTCATTCTGTTTTGTTTAAGCGGAAAAAAAGTTCCGTCTATTCACCATTTTGCTAAATTCTAATATTTTAAAATAAAAAGAATTCAGCGTTGGTATTTCGAAATAATATGATTTAGATATTTATTTAAAATGGTGATTTTCTAAAGTATTGTTTTAGAACTTTTAATTTTAAAACTTATTTTTTGATTTTGAAAAATATTTTATAAGAAAGAAAAAAAAATAAACACACATTCATTTGCACAATTGTGACATGATAGCTGCTCCACAGTTTGTGTAGTCCGTTGATTTGCGTACAACTACTTCAGAATAAAAGTATTTGCTTATTTAATCCAAATGCCTAATTGAATTTCTGATCTCTTTCAAGATCTCTTTCAAGATCTCTTTTTGGAAATAGTGGTACTCAAATTCAACAAAATGCGAAAATTCGAGAACTATCCAATCAATGTTATTTTAACTTTCGTAAAAGTTTCAAACAGAATTAGTTACTTACTAATCTTACTAAGAATCTTACTGATCTATATGCTATGGATTGTTTAAAAAAAATAATACGAAAAATAATGTGATGATCAAATATATGTTAATCATTCTCATGTGAAACAATTATAACTATGTTTTTTTTTTTGGTTTTTTTAGCATAGTTTTAGCACATATTCATTTTACTATTATTGAAATTGTGTGTTTTATGTATATTTTTATATTTAAAAAAAATGTTTTATTGTCACTTACATAATACCAAATTCAATATATTTTCTTATTTTCAATATAAACTTTATAGAAAATTTAAATGCTGAAATTTTGGAAACGGAAATTAAATCTTCATTACAATTTTTAAGTCGATACATCTGGATATTAGAACAGATATAACTGTTTACGAGGACACTGAAAAATAGTGCACATTCTTTGAATTTAGAAAATGACCGTAATAAAACTTATACGACTTCTGCACTAAAACTTCTTTTTCAAGCGATTACAAGAACAATTTTTATCAAAATTCACTGCATATTACCCCTATCAGCTCTATTCGTTAAAGCATCATACATAAAAATATTGAAATAATATTGTAAAGTTCTTCCCGAAAATTACTTTTATTTATTGCGATAAATATGTGAAATATGTAAAGGACAATAATAGAGGTACGCTGATGAATAAAGATAATAAAGAAAGTAAGGCAACATTTTGAAACGTGTATTTCTATTTCTAGTAATTTGTTTTAGTGGGTTATTCTCAGATAATAATAAATATTGGCTTTTAAAAAATATATTAAATTATATTGTTTTAATTCTTGATTTTTAGCTACAAATTATTAAAATGCACTAAGAAACTGGCGTCAGATAAATAAAATACATCCTGTGCTTTTTTTTTAAACGTATCGTTCTGTTTTTAGTAATTTGTGTCAAAGGGTTATTCTCAGAGAATGACAAATTTTGGCTTTTAAAAATGTTTCAAGTATTATTGTTTTATTTTATTTTTATTTTTTGCTAAAACTATTGCTACGGAATAGCGCAATGTCTTAAAAACTGTCATTATAGTGTCCCAGAATCCGTAACTACCAGACGTATTGGTAAGAACGGTGGTAATCACATTTTTAACATTAAGCCTATTTTGGGATAAACACAAAATATGAAAATTTATGGCATTGTTATTCTTTCAGTCTTATTCAATTCGGAAATATGAACAAATTTTGTAATGATATAAACCTTGGGAATAGTATTTACATATTTAAAGATATTTCATATTTATACTAGTGCACAGTGTAGTGTTTGAAAAGGAAAGTTGACATAAAAATGTAAACATTTATTTTTGACTTTGTGCTGTTGTTAGCCCGACACTATGCCATTTGGAACTTTAAATATATTTCAGGATTTTGTAACAGATAGTAATCTATGATGACCGATAGCAACGTATTGTCTTATTTGAAAATCTGCAAAGTATTATAACTGATGATATTTGCAAACTTAACAGACAAACTATCGCAAAAAGCAGTGTAAAAACTGACCACATAATTCGAAAAAAGAAATTCCATATTTCTAATTCCTTATTATCATGTGCATTCTCAAAACTAACATTTATGTAGACTTTTTTCTATGGATAAATTCATTTATATGTGAAGGAAATACTCGAAAATTACAGGTAAACTCCAATGAATATATCGAAATTAATGTTTTATTATACAGTCGAACCCGGTTAAAATGCGTTTCAAGGGACTGGATAAAAGTCGCGTATTAAACGTGATTTGTATAATGTTGCAAGAATTGAACTTATTTACGTATCTAATCGTCTAAATGAACTTTAGAGCTTTAGTTTATATGTTTACGGTCAAAATTAGTTTTCTTTACGCATAGTTAGATTGATAATTAACTATATTCAAATTTAACTCATGGTTTCTTTTTATAGAACCGACTGAAATTATAACGGAAAAAAATGGATTCAAATATGACAAAATCAACAAAAATATTTTTTTCATAGCCTAATTTTTTTTAATATGAAATAAAAATATTAAATATTTGCAGAACAACCCAATTATTAAAATAATATTTAGCACTTGTTATAATGAGTAACCATATAATCAGTCTTATCTTTTAACTATCAGAGTTTTGTCAATTGTGGCAGGATTTTTATAACAAGGTATATAACATTGATTTATTATTTATTGAATATTTATTAATTTTTCGAATTTTTATAACAAGGTATATAACATTGATTTATTATTTATTGAATATTTATTAATTTCTCGAATTTTTTTTTATTATTTATAATGCTATTTAGAGTCCTATTTTTGTATAATATCCAATATATCTGACACAGATAGTGCATTAATTTTGATTCTAATACTGTTTTCAATATTAACAAAAAAATTGCCAAAACTCAACACAGTAAGAGACGATTTACCCCACGAAAGTCCTGGAGGAAGTAACTCACCGCATATGAATACAGGGTGATCAGAAATAACATAACGCTGAATAGAAGTATCGTCACGGTTGATGATTTTGTTATTACTCGATTCTCAGCTTTTTTTTTCACTTATTGATTTTCATTCTCTAATATTTTTAATAGAAGGGCAAACAAACGGAACGCGGTTTTGGATCTGCATCGTCAAGCAAGCGTGTATGTGAGACTGCTCGATGGCTTTAAGTGCTAAGGCAATTGTTTCGAAAGCAATCAAGATATTCAAGGAACTTAGCCATGAAGACGTCCGACAGGAAAAAGAAACAGGACTGTGAACACTTCCACAAACCGACATTGATTAAGAAACGCATTTCCTAAAATCTTCAGGTGTCGATGAGACAAATCGCGAGGCAGACAGGGATTGCTTGTATATCGGTTCGACTTATGGTCAGATAGGAGCTGAGCCTTCATACTTACAAGCTCAAACAAGCGCAACTTCTCACCAATGGAAATAAACAAGTGCGGATCGAAAGATGCAAGAAGCTGATGAAGTGAGCTGCAACTCTACACTGGGAGCGGATCCCGTTTTCTGACGAAAAGCTATTCTCAGTGGAACAACCGTACAATTGTCTGAATGATCAGATTTTGACAACAACTTCTTCAGGCAAGTCTTCCATAGTTCATCATCATCAGAATTACAAATCTGTCACGGTGTGGAAAGGAATTTATGCAACATGCAAAACCCCTCTCAATTTCATCGATTCTGGAGTCAAAATCAATAAATATGTGTACCCAGAAGAGGTTCTGGAGGATGTGGTACTTCCCTGGGTTCAAACACAATTTGGAAACGGGGTTTGGATGTTTCAGCAAGATTCCACGCCCTCTCATCGAGCGAAATCTACACAGGACTGATATCAGGCCAATTTTCCAGAGTTCGTCTCGGCCCAAGAATGGCCTCCATACTCGTGGATCTCAGCCACTTGGAATAGAGTTTGTGGTCAAGTTTGGAGACAAGGGCTTGTGTCAAACCTCACAAAAGTTCGGAAGATCTGAATCTTCCGTTGATTCGGGAATGGAAGAGAATCACTTCAGCCGAGCTGCGGCCAATGGCTGAAAATTTCGCCAAACTTTTTCGTCTCTGCATCAAAGCAAAAGGAGGACACTTTGAGGTAAAGGGATTTTTTAATTTTCTAATACATTGCTGTTAATAAATGGAGTATTTGTTTGCGAAAACGTTTTTGTATTTTCATTAACTAAGTCAAATTAGACAGTTACGTTATTTCTGGTCAACCTGTAAAGCAGATACAAGGATACATCAGAAGAAAGTAACGAAGTAATAGAATTGCAAACGGAATAACGTTTCCCTTTCTCTTCAAAAGCGTTTAAAAACACGCAGTACTATGGAGGCTTTATTTACTACAGTTTATGAAATTAACAAACAAAAATCAAGAACCCACCGCTTTAAGAAAGAAAAAACAAAAACGGCAAAAAATTGTCTGCTTTTCTGTAACACACAGAACTGGTAAACACTCACAAACTGTCTAACACACAGGTAAAAACATACACGAAGCAAGAGCCAATGCATATTCGGACGCAGGATCAAATAATAGCTGCAGTTTTGCTAATGTAGCAGGATTTTTCTATTCAAATATCTATCATTGTTTCCAATTAGTAATGCTCGCATTAATTCATCTGTCATTAAATAAGGCGAATATTACTATTCAAAAAATGTGGTAGATATCTGACTAAAAGAATCCCACTAAATTGTGAATACAGGAAAAGAGAAAATAAATTCGCATACTGGTCTATGAATTCGCGTATTAAGCGAGATTTTTCGACTCAAATTACCAAAACTTTATCGTGTTTTAAGCCTGATTGCACAATAACCGTTCGCGTACATTCCAAAGAATACATTGCACATTTTGCAGTTTTCTATTCTTCTTAAATTTAATTATTCTGGCATATTCCTAAAAGTATGTGCATTCGTTTTAATATACAGGGTGTTCCCAAATTCGACCGATAAATTAAGAGGAGTGATAGAAGGCATCAAGAGGATGAAAACTTACCATAGAACATGTGGTCCCAAACCACGTTCAGTAGGAGAAAATCGCAAACATTTTTATGAAGGGTGTGCCATCGGGTGGAACATAAAGCGCCAGTAATAAGTAGAAAAACATTTATTTGGAGTAAAGCATGATTACAATGCATTACAGTTCAACGTCAGAAAGGAGGCGACGAGACATTTTTATACAAATATCTGTTAACGCGTCCGGCAATCCTTCCTCCGTTGGTGTCGGCTGTGAATGACCTTCGTCGCTGCAACTTCGAACAATTTCTATGTAAATGTGTCGTCGTCTCCTTTCTAACGTTGAACTGCAATGCATTGTAATCATGTTTGACGTCATATAAAATGTTTTTTCTAATTATTATTAGCCCTTTTTGTTCCACTCGATGTCACACCCTTCATAACTATTTTTGCGATTTTCTCCCACTAAACGTGGTTTGCGACCCCATGTGCTATAGTAATTTTTCATCCTCCTGATGCCTTCTATCATCCCTATTAATTTGTCGGTCAAATTTTGGAACACCTTGTATATCGATTATCATTAAAATGACAAAAAGCCTTTTTTTTAAATTGGGGACCTTTTCTTGATTTCTCCATTAATATTACATTTGAATATTATAACATTAGTACTTTTCCTTTGTTTTTAATACGGATACAGGTTTGATTGAAAAACCTACAATTAACAAACTTGAGTGATTTGTAAAAGTTTTAATAATGTAAATTACCATACCGCATTTTAATCATTTGATAAAAGTATTTCAAATGTGTGTAAAACTTGAACGGACATAAATCACAATCAGATCGATTAACAAAAAATCCAGATGATTTATCGAAGTGAACTTTAAATTAAATACTATTTTAAGTTAGCTTTTATTGATCGAAAAAAATAACATTGGTAGTTTTCTCAGTCAACAGTTCATTTTACAAAATTCGAAATTTTACTGTCATTTCATCTGTTCTTAAACATATTGTTGAATATCTGTTATTTAATATGATCAACAGCAAAATTTTAGGTCGTTTTTATCCTTTAATAACTTTTCAGAAGCAATTTAAAAATAAAAATTACTGAAATAGTAACGCCGCGCCATGCATTTTTTTATATAATTACTCCATCTTACAGCATAAAATCTTTCAAGTTTTATATGAAAACAATTTAAAATCTTCATATTTAATGTGTCAAAATGATGAATTACTGAACTCGTGGGGATTTATAGGAAATTTAAAAATGATGAAACGTTTGTGGTTCTGGAAATTATCTTTTTTATGCAAAACCTAAACGATCCAGTTTCCATTTAAAATATAAATTCTAATATCCAATAAAGTTACAAAATTGTTATAAAAGTATTATAAAGTTCACTTTTCTAATTTCAATTAATCGAAGTAATAAAATATAGTTTCTATATTAAATCCATTACTATATCTATATCTACATTTATCTTTTTCTATGTATCTATAAACATTTATCCCTCTCTCTGCATATGCATATATACTAATAAAAGAAAGTTGTTTGTCTGTGTGTGTGTATGTGTGCGATGGCTAGCGAAATCTATCGCACCTAAAAGTCGATATTCCAAGGCCTCTCCTGATGCACAAGAATCTCAGAATATTAATAATTTGAAAATTAATCAAAATATTAATTAAAACTTTTTTAAGCATCGCATCAAAAACTCATTAAAATGCGTTTCGAAAATGGATATTTTTATCGTAACTGAAAAAAAAATTGTCATTTATATAATTCTAGAGAACAAAATATTCTCATTTTCACTTATCCTCGAATTTATAAAAACTATTCGAGGTATCTATTCGAAACGCAGACTATATACGTAGTTGACTTTTCTGATTTCCAAAATAAAATTTTGTGAAAATCGGACTGAAAATTTTCTATATTTCGGCGAAAAACTCACCAGAGGCAAATCAAATTGACCCAGACGGTAAAGAGGTTATTTATTGTAAATGGAGAATTGCAAGATTAAAAAACAACTCCGAGTTTTGTGGAACTATTCAAATAAATAAAACTATTAGGTTTATCGATCGGATAGCGATGTGTGTATTTTTTTTTTAATTCGTGGGGATGGGGAGGGGGAGGCGACTTTTTAATAAATATCGCATTTAATGAACTGCGCCCTCTAGCGGCTGGTTTATCGTTATTTGACACTATTTTTACTATATACATATCTAAATACCCGAGTTCAACAGAACTAATGCCATTTAATAAATTTAACTTTTTAACATTCATCCGTAGCGTTTAATTGCTGTGATGTGTAGATAATAACCACTATTTCCGAATAGAAACTTCAGCAATTTTTTTAGTTCCAAGTTTTTCTACGATTCCCAGTACTTGAAGAAGTAGTCCGGTAGTCTTAATTAGTTGTTTGACAAAAAAAAAGTATCATCTCTCCGCCCCCCACCCCCTTCATGGCTTTTCACCATGTCCCATTTCAGCAACTAACTTTCCAATTTCAACGCACCTGATTTCAAACATCACATTTAACTTAATAATCACCCTCTGAAACATTAAAGGGAACTTATAAGCTATTTTTACCACTATTTTCGAATAATAACTTCAGATTTTTTTTTTCATTTCAGAGTATCTCGTGTCCTATGGGCCCGACTACGATGGGCTTTGGCTCAATAAACTTGATATCGTTATCCTTAAATATTTTAGTTTAACTTTTTAACGCTAGGGCCGCTTTCCGATCTCGGGTTTTATGGGCCCCATTAGGACGCGGTTTGCCTAATTCGATTTAATTTCAATAGCCTTACAGATTTTAGTCATGTTCGTATAGAACAGATTGCTTCCCATGGCGGTGAAAGGTGGAACTACAGGAGTATCTCGGGTTCTATGTGCCCCATTACGACGGGGTTTGCCACATTCGAGTTGATATCGATAGCCTTAAATATTTTAGTTGCACTTTCTACAGCCAGGTGACTCTTTCCGATATCGGGTTCTATGGGCCCGATAACGCCGGGGTTTGCCTCATTCGATTTGATTCGACAGCCTTATATATTTCAGTTATGTTGAGAATCACTTCCATTGAAAAGTCTGGAAACGTTCGAATAACTCGAAAAAATATACGTAGGATTAAAAAATGGAATAATGCACGTTCAATATTTCTGAAAAATCTATTTAGGGATATCAAATTTGCCCCCAACTGTGGAAGGGGGACAACTTTGAAATATTAAATGATAACATCCTTTTTTTATGGCAGAATTGGATTCTACGGAAAAAAATACGTATTTTTTGTATTTACATTTTCTTCTGAAAATCGTAGATGGCGCTGCAATCGTGTACTATTCAGTGAGAATCGTTTTAATTGAAAAGTCTGGAAACTGTCGAATAAATCGAGAAATATACATCGGATTGAAAAACGGAAAATATACGTGTTCAATATTTTAGAAAAATGGCAACTTTGATATCATTAATAAGATTTTTCTATCATATTGAATACATATTTTTCCGTTTTTCAAAACAATGTATATTTCTCGAGTTATTCAACAGTTTCCAGACATTTCAATGGATGCAGTTCTCCATTTTACTCTATTACAGCGCCATCTACGATTTTCCGAAAAAAAATGTTAAACGCAGATGTTATGTAATTTTCCCCATAGAATGCGAATATGCAATAAAAAACGGGGAGTTATCATTTAAGATTTCAAAGTTTCACCCTCATTTTACAACAGGGGGCAGAATTCGGAGGGCAATTTTGATATCCCTAAATAGATTTTTGAAAAATATTGAGCATGCATTTTTCCATTTTTCAATCCTATGTATATTTCTTGAGTTATTCGACCATTTACAGACTTATCAATGGAAACGATTTCGCTGTATTTTACTCGATTACAGCGCCATTCACAATTTTCCGAAGAATATGTTAAATGCAAAATTTACGTATTTTTTCCCGTAGAATCCGAATCAGCAAAAAAATGGGATATCATTTAAGATTTCAAAGTTGTACCACTTTACCCCCCCCCCCCCCCAGGGAAGAGTTTGGGGGCAAATTTGAAATAATTAAATAGATTTTTCAAAAATATTGAACACATCTTTTCTCTTTTCCAATCCGATGTATATTTCTCGAGTTATTCAACCGTTTCCAAACATTTCGGACACTCCGTATATATATATATATATATATATATATATATATATATATATATATATATATATATATATATATATATAATGACAAATTTGGCTGCCATTCTGAAATTTGTGAATTAAAATTGTTAGATATATATATATATTTTAACTAGTAAAAATCTAACTAATAATTTATCTTCATTTAAACAAGTATGTCATTCCGAATATGTTTTCTAAAACTCAATAAAAATATTGTTTTTCTGTGGCACCATATGTAAACTTTTACGTCAATAAATACATTAATGTGAAATTTCAAAAGAATGCTTCAATGAATTATACTTCAAACCTGTTTGTTATTTATACGATGATTAATGTTTCAAACCATAAGTACCCGTACATAAAAAAAAATGAATTTTCAAAACAGTTCATCTGTTGACTAAAAAAAATACCATCCATCATTTCAAATTTGTCTCCAATTGACAAGAATATAAGAAAAACTTTTTAAGATATAAATTTAAAGAAAAATTCGAATTCCTGTATTACGTTTTGAAATCCTGTTCCGCCGAAATTCTCTTTCTGTTATTTGAAAATTAAAATTGTAAAAATTGTACTCTATTGAATGTAATTCAGAGTGTTGAATCTTTATGAAACATTTTGTTCGTGAGGTTACGTATTTTTGTTATTTGAAAATTATATTTTTCTTTGATGGTAATTTTGATGGTTTTGTATTACAAGAATGCTGAATATTAGCAAAATTATGTTCAACAGTAGATCAGTTTCAAAAAGTGTCCATTTTTAATACCAAATTTGCAATTTCAGTATCAATATGAAAACAAAAAGAATTATTAATTGTATTAAAAATGCTTATTTAATTTTAATAATTTAATTTAATATCATTATGAACATATTTACACAGACTTAAAAAATGTATTTGTTATATGCATGCGATATATGCATGATAAAGATTTTTTTTAAATATTTCTAATATAATTCAAATGTGAAAATTACTTGTAAAGAATAAACTGTAGCGATAACCTCTATTTCTGATTATTCATAGCTTTTCTCAAAACTTAAGTACTATAATTTCCATTAAAAGAAAGAACTAATTACAAATATTAAAATTTATAATAAAAAAAATCTAACCAAGCTAGTGTTGAGACATGTAACAAATACTTTTAATACTGATAACAACAATAAACGAAATATTAACATAGATGCTTTAAATTCAAATACACATACCACTTCAAAGTAGTAACGTTTTTATAGACTCTTGAAAAATCCTAAATTTTGTAATTCTTAAATCTTTGAGTATGAATAGAAACACGTTGTTTCATAGCAACACAGTTAAAATTTGTAACTTTACATTTTCATTAACTTCTTCATAAATACATCATTATTTAATACAACGCAGTTAGTGTCTCAGTTAAGAAGTACTTAGTCTAATTGCAAACTATTTTGTTTTATCGAAAGCTCTTAAACATGTTCTACATATCTTTTGTACGAATGTATTAATGAAAGGATAAGAATTTCACTCCGATGAAATTTTAAAATTAATTAACGGACGTTAGAAACAATGGCTTGTTAAAATCCTTTAAAATGTCACTTCAAAGTATTATCTATTCAGAAGAAGTGTATTTGTTTCTGCGTAAGTTGTAAGTTTACAAAATCTAAGTACTATACTGTGTATCTAAGACATAGGCTTAATTTAAATTTCAAATTATTGTTTTCAAATTATATGATTTTTAAAAGTAGATAATAGTTTAGATGGAATTAGCAAGTGTTTCATTTACAATATTAAAAGTTTAATTTGAAAAAAATCAGTACATACAGTATAATTATTTATTGATAATAATTTAGTTTAATAAATAATAATGAATTTAAATGATGAGTTGATTTTAATTATTAACTTCGTTATTTTTGTGAATGTATTTAGCAAATCGCTTGCCTGCATTTTTTAATGTTTTATGCATCAAAATAGATATGTAAAAGGCTTGACGTAGCTTTATCTTTTTTTATATAGAACAGTTGAAAGTGATTTAATGAAAGTATTTATAGGAATAGATAAATGTGTTACATGTTATTTTTATAAGTTTATTTTTTCATTCTTTATAAATACATTATTACAGTCTGTTACGAAATTATAAGACCACTCAGAATTTCACCTTTTTCAACAAAGAAAATAATAGTTTTAATTTAAAAGTAGTTGTATGAAAAGAAATAACTCTATAATCTGTATTTAACTCAGGAAAAAAAAGTTTGAATATTTTTTTGTTTCATGCCAAACGATTTTACGCAAACCCGCTGTTTCATAAATATAAGACCACTCATATATTATTATTAAACCAGACGATTTTATTTTGAACTCAGAGTTTAACTGTAATCTAAACAATCTGTAAAATTTAAAAAGAAGAATGAAATGCAGAAATTCTGAATTGTATCTGATTCTTTGAATTTATTAGTAAAATGCCTCGTCGGAGTGAGCTGTCTGAAATAGAAGTGAGAAGAGTGTAGTTCTACAAAGGCAAAGGAAAGTCTGAACGTGAAATAAATAAGATTCTTAATCGTTCTAAAACTGTGATTCATAATGTTTTAAGTAAAAAAGAAATGTATGGAACGCATAAACGATCTGGTCGTAAAAAGAAGTTATCAGCTGGTGATAATAGGGGATATGTCAAACTGGCAACGAAAAAATACAAGTCTACTCGTAAAATAGCACAAAATATATCTAAAAATGTATCATATGCAATCGTGTGGCGAAGTTTTAAATCTAATGCTGGTATTATTCGCCGCAAATTAAAAAGTAAACCACTATTACTGAAATGTCACAAAGAAGCTCGCCTTAAGTGGGCAAAGAATGTCATGTCCAGGAACTCTGCCTGGAGAAATATATTGTTTCATTGAATCTTGATGGTCCAGACGGCAATAATTACTACTGACATGATTTAAGGCAAATAACTCGCGAGTTCTTCTTTAGGCAGATGGGAGGCGGTTCCGTTATGGTGTGAGGCGCATTTTCATATGCAGGAAAATGCGATCTCCAAAGAGTTACAAGGAAAATGAACTGGGACAGTTACCAGCGGATGCTATTTCGAAGTCTGATACACTTTGGACCACTTTTAGGGGGTACAAAATGGGGGTTTCAACAAGATAATGCTCCCAGTCATTCATGGAAATTAACAAAAGAGTAGTTTAAAACAGAAAAGATTGATGTTTTAACTTGACCAAGTCGAAGCGCTAACCTAAACCCAATAGAAAACTTGTGGGGTTGTTTGTCTCACTAAATGTATGAAAATAACAAACACTACCATTCAACATATGAATTAGAAATGGTCCTTATGGATAAATGGGACAATATTCCCTCCCGAGTCCTTCCTTAAAAATTAATTAACTCTATGCCAAATCTTGTGTTTGAAGTTATTCAGAGAAATGGTGGAGCAACATCTTACTAAATTTGACAAAACTGTCTTTCCCACAGGTGGTCTTATAGTTTTGTAACAGTTCGTTTTGACACTTTTTTGTTATATTGGTATTTTATTTTTTTCGAATTGATTTTATTTGTGTCAGTTGCTACATTTTACTAAAAACGTGATGTACTAACACAGAATATTCTTTATTTTGATTGAAATATTTCTTTAATTGCCTAAATAGCAAAATATGTTGTGGTATTATACTTTTGTAACAGACTGTAGTTACAACGTAACATAAAATTACGCATATAAGAAATAGTATGTTTAATTAGAAGGTTACTAGATTTAAATTAAGCTCTTATACATCTTAAAAATTCCACTACAAAGACATTTCCAAATTAATGAACAAACATTTGGAACAATGTCTTTCAAAGAGTAATTAGAAATATCATTTTAAAGTGTCTTGTGTTCAACTCAAAATGCATTTCTTACTTACAAGGAACACACAAGCACACTGTTGGAAATGGATACTCAAATTCCACGAAATTTTCTTCGTTTTTGACGAAGCTGTTTACTGGGAAATGTTCCAAGCGAATATTTCGTCAAATCGAGTAAATTTGTATCCTCAAAAATGTCAGGAAATTAATTTCGTCAGATTGATTGTTTGAAAGTGCAAAAAAAAAGTTGGTGGTGCCATCTATTGGAGATTTTAGAAGCATCTGTAAATGACAAGTGTCAAAAGTACGACACTCTTCTCAAGTCTTCAACGAGATACGAACGCGCGATCTTGGCGGTGTGGGAGATCACTGTGCTGCGTCCTACGCCAACGGAGCCTTGCGTGAATTTGAATTTAAATGTATCTATGGGATGTTGCTGTGTGTTTATATTTTTAGAAGTATTTTTATCGATGCTGTTATAATTTCTGAATGTTTTAATTAATAAGGCTAGATTATTATTATGGTTTTTCTAGGGTTAATAAATAATTAGAATATGGCTTGATTAATATAATTTATGAGAGAAATTTTCTTTGTTCAATGAATGATTAGAATATGGTCTAGTTAATTTGTAGATCAGAAATAATAAATTTTGAAGTGCATATTTTGGGGAAGCGTTCATCAACTTTAGATGATAAGATTTTAACACGTTACTTTTTATAGAGGGGAAATGGATCAGTTATGCATATTTTAAATTTGATTGTTATATGTATATATTTCTTAAATAAAAAATAGCTTATAAAATTTCAATTTTTTTTTAACTGTTGTGAAAATGGTTGTTGCTTTCGGTCGAAAATGGACCAAATGATGTTCGGATTTTACTATTTTAACCGTTTTTAACGAAATTCTGTAACTTTAGAAAAAATTATCTTTGAATAGGCAATAGAAATGCTTAAAATCATTACAAAAATTTTAAGTTACAAAAAGCATAGACGCAAATTGTCAGATATGAAAAATAAAGTAGAAATTTGGTACTTTCGTGTTATAGCGGCCCACAAGGATAAAATATGTTTGTTTCTGTTTTGATTAATATATTGTAAATTAATATTAATATATTGTAAATTTGGTACTTTCTTGTTTATTTATTTATTTTTTTTTTTTTTGGAACGATTTTGTAACATCAAAAATAATCTGGCCGTGAATGGGGAAACATTTTCGTCAAATATTTGAGATTTTCCTTTTCATTAAAAATGAATTTTGAGACGAAATGATTGTCAAAAATGATGAAATATAGCTCAAGAATTGTGGAATCATCAAAAATGAGAGTTTTATTTTTGACAGAGAGGAAACAGTTTCATCAGATATTTGAGGATTCGCATTTCGTCAAAAACCACGTGACTCTGTGACGAAATGACTGTAAAAAAACGAAATAGGGCTTAAGAATTGCCGAATCGTCAAAATTGGGTGTTTTATTTCTGAGAGTGCAGAGTCAAACACCTATTGTAAATATATTTTACAGTTTATTAAAATATTCCAAGATATTCATCATTATACACACCGAGGTATAATTTTATTTTCCATTGATTCAATGCGATAGATTATGTGGGATTAAAAAATTTAACATTAAAATTTCAAATGTTAAAATGGAAGTTAATTGTAGGTTTAAAAATTTCAAATTTTAAACCGGCACAATTTCTTAGCAAATGCTTTTACTTTGGGTATACTAAGGCTAAAATTATCCATAAATCCAATCAATATGTCTAAAGTAGGTATCTCTTTCGAAAAATTTAAATCTTGGAAAAATTCCTATATTTAGACGATCCCTTATGAAATAATTAAGGATTCCATTAAATATCAGACGTTATTAATAGTTGTTTGGTACCAGTCACATATTTATATAATGATTTGTGGCAGCGTAGTAAAATTAAATAGTGTAAATAATACAATATTCAAAATATTTTTATCTTCTAGAATTTTATAAGAAAAACAAATGATTAAACGTTATGTATTGAGATTACCTGGAATATATATTTTGTAATGATAACCGTCGTAAAATTCCGTAAATTGTATCATTATTTAGCCGAGATCCATAAATTGTATTAAATGTATTAATGGAAATAAATGATTAAAAATACCATTATCGTAGGAAATAAAAGTAGTTTAGTACGATAAATGATAATTAAATAATGATTTTGTTCTCCTGTAACATAATTTACCTTACTATTTTATTTGTATGAATATATTATGAAATCATTTTCCACCATATTTTCATGCATCCGTGTACTGACATTTTACAACAAACTTTGAACCACGTGGAAGTAACTTAAAACTTGCTGTTCCATGGCAATCGATGTAGATTTGTTTATCCATTCGAAATAAATAATTCATGATTCAGTTGGAGAGAACAAGTTACTCAAATAAGAAGTACTTAAACTTCCTTAACAGATCTCCATTACGAGGATTATAATTAAAGGATAAATGTTTCACTTCGAGCAAGTTTTTTAATTAATTAAGGGATTTGGGAACAAAGATTTGCTAAACTCGGTTTACAAGGTCACTTTAAAGTGTTCCGTGTTCAGAGAAAGAGAAAGAGAGACAGCTGGAGATTTGTTTAACGGTTAATGTTGCATTTTGTTCTGATAAGGAAACATTTGTCTTATAATTTAAAAATAAAAAACAGAAAAAACTAAGGATTAAATATTATGTATTATAAATTATTCAATTTACATTTCAAGATCAAAATAGTACTAAACAATATAATTTTTTTGGTAAATGTACGAAAATTTACAATTAATATATTAAATGTTTTTATGGAATGTTTTTATGTTAATATAAAATATAATCGCCGTATGAAATATTAATAATTGTTTATAATAAATAGATACGAAAAGATTTCTTATGTGATATCATTTACCAATTTAGCCTTATTTAGGAAATTAATTAGTAAATCGTTTTTTCTGCATTTTGTTTTACTTTATGCAGTAAAATTTAAACTCAAAGCACATGAATGAGTTTTATCGGTTTTTATATAGAAAGATTGAGATTAATCAAATAAAATACTACTATGAATAGATGCGTGCTTTTCACGGCATTTGCTATTGATGTATCCGCTCATTTATAACAAATACATCATCTATATTATAAATTACAAACGTGTCCGTGCATAACGGTGACGTCATTTTGCTAATGGCAACACTTGACGATGAAATTTTAATTTTGCGATTTTTGCAACTGCAATTTTTAAATTTCTAAACATTGCACATTTTTTTATTTTTACACCGTTATATAAGAAAAAAAAATCTACTTTTAAATGCAATTTGTTTGAAAATTGTATCTTAATTGTCTGATATATTATAGCATTTAAATTAAATTTCAAGCATGATTTTTTTTAGTCTACCTCTATCACTTGCAGACGATTACAAAATATTAATCTGTTTGCACTTTAAACAATATAAAAAGTTCAGTATTTCTCTTTTGCTAATATTCAGTAACTAAATTAAAACTCCATTAAGGAATAAATAAAAGAGTATAAATAAAACACAGCTTTAACAGAGATGCAATTGAAAGAAACGCTTAAAACTGAGAAAGTTATCAGAATAAAAAAACTGCTGTAGATAACGAAATTTTTAGCGATTTCTTTGGTGTTATTTTTGGGCAATCTAACAAAAATTCTTAAATGTAAAAAAAAGTATTAGTTTTCAATAACAAAAAACAAAAACATTGTTTTTTCATATATTCTCTATAGGGCCGGGTTAGAGGCCCTAGATATTTATAATGACACAGTAACTTACTCAGCTAATTTACAGTAATAATTTTTATTACAAAGTTGTCAGATTCATTTAAATCTGTGCAACATGTTCAATAGATTTACATTACAAATATGTTAATGAATAAATAAAAGTTGTACCCCTAAGAAATTTTATAATTATTCTGTGTGTTCGAGAACAGTGCTGCATTTTGATATAAAAACTTATAAAATTCAAGATATATAAATTTATTTTTGCAGTTTAATGCTAAATTATATTTTCATACCTCTTCATCTTATATCATTCTTAAAATATATTACATTTTTTTTTTTTTTTTTTTTTTTTTTTTTGCCTTCAGCCAATTTAACTTGTTTTTTGTGAACTCAAAATAAGTGGCATCCGCCAAGCACTAACAAACGTTAAGAACGGTGATCTCCAAACTTCTTTACAAATGTAACTTAAATATGTGCTGTGTTCAGAGAAAAGTCATTTCTAATCTAGGAGTAAACTGATGCGGGAATCCTGTTTAACAGTCTATACACCGTTAAAAATCTCCAGCTTTTGCTTCGTAGTCACTCCACCGCTTTTATAGAATATCTCTAGTTTGACCAATGCAAATGCTCCATAATATAGTAAAGTAACCATTTTCTCTAAAAGCTGTGGAGTGTGTCTGCAGCAAAAGCTGAAGATTTTTAACAGTGTATTGTAGCTATATTAGATTTCATGACACTTTTTGATACGTGGAGATACATAAAAAAAGATTAAATGTTATGTATTGAAAATAAATAAAATAAAATTTATTTTTATCTACAGTTGTTATACGATTTTGAAAATTGCATAATTATTTAGAATAAATACTGATATTAACTCTAAATGTGTTACTGTAGTATTTAAAATAAATATTTACACAGTCAAATTGCTGTTATAAATAACGATAATTTAATAGCTTAAATGTTAATAAAATGGAATGCCGATTGCGTTCTCTTCTAACTTTATTTACTTTCCTGCCTTATATTTACGAATTGTTATATTGTTAAATTATATTATGAATATATATTTTCTACCGTTTTTTTACACATCCGTGTACTAAAATTATTACTTAGGAACTATTACATAGATTTTATCTGTTTTTTATGCAGGTGTTTTTAATACTATATCAAATGAAAATAACCTGATGAATTGAAATGCTGCTATTCCTTGACAATCTATTTAGTTTTAATTTTTCGATTTCAATTTTAATAAATAATTCATTATTTAGTTACAGGCAATAAATTTCTCATATAAGAAGTACTTAGTATACCTGCAAAGTTATTTAATTTATCGGAAACTGTTAGACGTGCTTGACAAATATCCATAACAAACTGACACCAGTTTCACTCCGAAGAAATTTTAAAATTAATTAACAAACTTTAGGTGACTTGCTAGAATGTTTTAAAATCACTCTTCCGCAATTTTTCTGTTCAGAGAAGGGGTTTTTGTTACTAGTGAATGGAGTGGCAACTGTAACGCGGTTTAAAAAATCCTAATAGAATTTTATCTGATTATAGAATAGTTGATTGTAAGACGAAGTGCTGAATACATTAAAGGTTTGCACTTTATATATTTAAAATAGATAAGGATTAATAATGGATGTTCTAACACTAGTATTATGATTTACCAAAATTTTACATCTTTAAGTTGAAATTAAAGGAAGTTATAGAACAGGTGTGTAATGACGTGCCTCATTACATATCCTCTTATTCTTCAAAATTAATTCCCCCCCCTTTCTTGTTTCAAAATTATTTAATTTATTTAACTTTTCCTATTTTTATTATCAGTAAAATAACTTTATTCTAACAGTCTCCATTTTTGCTGTTTAAGTTTTAATATCCGTTTTTATTCAGTGCGGTATCACTCAATTTATATTACGAATTTTTCTAACATGTCAGTTTCATTTCTCAGCCAGCAGAAATAAAAGAAGTATGTATTCACACCCATATACTGCGATTTTCTCTTTCTTTGCACTCCAGCCGGCATTTGCCAACAAATAAAAAAAGGAAAGATAAAGTAACTGCTTTCTTTCTACTTGTTTCCAAGCTGTCCTCTCCCTAACGAATTTTTCATCTCTTATATGCAACCAGTACCTAAATTTAGCATGCAGTATTGTCTATGTTCTAACGTACATGCATTCCAATCCAATCATCCAGGCTCGGTCGGCACCTCAGTAATTGCAAAAATTCGTACAACCCTCACTTCCCACGAATCTTGTGCCGGGTAGGTCTTTTTCCAAATTACTCCCTTTAACTCTCCAAAATACTTTGTTCTTTGCATGATCATCGCCAAATTCATAGTATAAGTTGGCGGTAGATAACAAAAACCGCACACCAAAATAAAAAGTGTAAATTATGTTTGAAACATTTTTGTATTACTCTCGCGTCTACTCTCTCTAAGTATAGTTTAATCTGTGCACCTCCTCTTCAGTCATTATTGCCTGTATTACGAACCTGTACATCGAATCAACTGCCAAATAAAAAAATTGCTTTGGACAATTTTGTAATCAAACTTCTATTCTCTGCCACATCTACATTCTATTCCAGCTTATCGGTATATATATATATATATATATATATATATATATATATATATATATATATACATTCTTACTCTGACGCCACAGCTTTGCAATCATTCACCAAAGTCCGGATTCACTACTACAACGTGTTAAACATATTTTGGCACATAAAAGATTAACAAGAACGAAAAATCATGCGTCAAGCAT
Organism: Maratus michaelseni; assembly: GCA_963931845.1. NCBI lineage: Eukaryota > Metazoa > Arthropoda > Arachnida > Araneae > Salticidae > Maratus > Maratus michaelseni. The sequence goes on from OZ007589.1 coordinate 83,032,351, forward strand.
AGATTATGTAACACTTTCCAACGCTTCCAAAATAATTTTACGAATCATACTCTTTTATAAGCTAAAAGATAACATCTAAGTAATCCGAATACTTTATTCAGCCCTGTATAGGATCTATAGATTTGTATATATACTACATAGGATGCTAAATTTTAGTTCAGTTAGGAAACACGTAGCACAGTTTAAAATTCTCCGTCTGGAGTTAAATAATACGGAAATGTGTTCCCGAACTTTTGTACTTCCCTGTATAGGATCTACAGAATTTATACACACCACGTAATATACAAAAAGCGATTTAAAATTAAAATCGCATTCAGTAACTTAAAACGCACTTCCAGGAATTATTGTTAACATACAGTAGAGAATTCTTTTGTGTGTCCCTGTAAATGAACGATAACTGCTATACACACAATATTCTGTAGTAAGTCTCTTGTAATGAACCTTATATAAATTTCAATGCGTTTAAAATAGTGAAACATTATTTAAATAAACCGCAGACGATTTTTCTCCATAGACGTAATGTAACGGAATTCTTTTGACTGTCCCTGTAAAGTAAGTATAAGTGCTATGCACACCCTATTCCATATTAAGCTTCTTCTAATGCACCTTAGTGATATATATAAATTTCAATGCGTTTAAAGTATTGAAACATTATTTAAATAAACCGCAAATGATTTTTCCCCATAGACCGCAATGTAACGGAATTCTTTTGAGTGTCCCTGTAAAAAAACTATAAGTGCTACACACTTCCGTTGAAATAGGGAACATGCTATAGATAACGGTTATAACATATAAAATTTGCAGGGCAATCCGAGCATATTTACGGGAGTTAGAGCACGGACAGACGGCAGACGGCAGACGGCAGACGGCCAGACGGCCAGACGGCCAGACAAACCGAAGTCATAAACACTTTTCAACTAGGTTGGAAAGTGTTAAAAAGTGTAAATCTTGTAAAGCTTAAAGATGTTTTGTTTGATGAATTATAAGGAAACAAAAACCCAATTGTCCTTATCTGGCTATCTTTGCGTATATTATATATAGTAAAACAACAGGAGTCGAACGAAAATTATTCATTTTATTGTTTTATCCTTTGAGATTTATTCATGTAATAAATCTGATTGTTAGCTACTACGAAATAAAAATTATCCTCATTCATATCTCACCATAAAAAGTGCTATTATGAAAATAGTTATTCGAATAGAAATTGCAATGCGATGTTTCGTATCAAAACAATCGCTAATTATAGCTATATGTTATTAACTTTCATTAAAAATGTACACTATTACTTAACACGACACTTTAAGTTACTAAAATAGGAAGTACATAGTTTAATTGAAAATTTATTTGATTGACAAAACATTCTGAAACATGTTCAACGGATCTCACTTACAAGTATAAACACAAATGGATATGAGTTTCACGTCGGAAAAATTTTAGAATTAAATAACAAAATTAGAAAACGGTCAATTGCTAAAATTCTTTAACAATGTCGTCATTTTAAATGCTTCTCCATTCAAATAATGATTATTTGTTAGTAGAAACATGAGTGACAACTAACAAATTTTATATATTGCAAATGTATCTGGTTAAACAACATTTGCTTGCTTATGGAAGCGAAACTGAAATTTGAGTACAGATTTTTGGGCGTTAAAGTAGATTAAATTGAATGTTTTGATTTTTATTATACTCGCAGTATACTGCGGTTTAATAAGGACTTGTATTAGAGAACTGTGATATTCAAAATGAGCGATATTTTATAGATCTGTATTTCATAACAATCTTTATGTTTTATTACTTGCCCTTTTGTGGTGGATTTTAAAATTTTAATCATTTATGTTTCAAATTTACATTGATCGAAAATATTGTTACACCTCCCTATATGAAGAGATTTTGTAGAATTTGTAGAGATTGTAGTGCGTGGTAATTGTATATGATTTAAAATTATTCTTATAGTACAATAATTTATTTTCGTAGGTATATGGTATTCAAAAACATCGTGCGGCATGTTTTGCTTTGTGGATTTATGCGTGTATTTAAATGCGAAGTTGCACGGTAGACACTAGAAACCTTTCTAGATATTTAGGAAATTTTATGACAATTAATATAGTCTCTTCCGAGTTGTTTATGTTTCTACAGAAAAGTTTTTGTATCTTCAGAAATTAAAAAAATGAATGGACTTTTGAGGTTTGGAGTTCTCAGATGCCTTTCTCAAACCAAAGTCCCTTTTGTTGACCGTAACTTTTGGAGACGTTATGAAACATATTTTAAATGTATTAATCAGTTTTTCAAACAGGTATCAACACGAAATATCTGTTTTTCTGACTCTATCAGTTCTGAAATGAACATTTTCATGTTTAAAAAACAGGCTAAATTAACAGCGTAATATCAACATTATTTTGTTACATTTGCATGTATATATTACGGTACACGTGTATGTATATTGTGTTACACTTTCGTGTATATATTCTGTTACGTAGAATATATAAATCGTAAATTATCGATTTTGTATTTTAAAGGATAAAAAATCCTTTAAATAAAAAAATATGTTTGTTTCTGAAGTTTCGTAACATTTAAAATTTCTCATAATCACGTGTGCATCAGAAAAAATTATATTACATCCTTTTTTGTTACATCAAGAAATATTTCACTTCTTTTTTTGCATCGCAATGTCTGAAATGGTCGTGATCTGTTTTCTCAAATACTTAAGTATACGCAGGATTAACACAGGTTTCGTAATGTTTTTTTAACATTTTAGAATCGACATTATTCGACTTATTCAATCTCATAAAAATATTACGAATTATAGAATTAAACGTGGTGATCACGCATTCTTCTATTTAAAATTAAAGAAACAATTCTTGTTTCAAATAATAGGGCCAAATACTTTGTAAATTCCAAGGCATGTACACACATGTTGTTAATATAATTTTATGCATTAATTTCAGTGTTCAAAATTCCATTGACTCAAAAAACAACAAGTCCAAATATATTTTTTAAATATTTTTATTATTAATAACATTTTATTTCTTTTTAAATAAATAACTGGTAGCAGTCATACAACTTTAAAGAATTTTTTTTTTAATTTAGCGAGCACAAAACATTCTTAATTTATTTAGTATTCCTGAAAAAAATCTAGGACTGCTTAATATGAATTGAAACACACTCTTTCCTAGCAACATAATTAACAAATTCCCACTTTAACATTTTCAGTTATTTTATTAAAAATAATCCTTATTTAATACTACGCAATAAATGTCTCAGATAGGAAGCATGTAGTCTGAATGCAAACTTGTTTGATTTATCGAAATTAATTTTACATATTCAACAAATCTTCATTATGAAGATAAAAATCTAAGGCTATACTTTTGACAAAGAATACATTTTTTAAATTAATTATGTGACATTGGAAATAATGACTTGGCAACATACTTTAAACTGCTGCTTAAAACTATTCCCTGTTCAGAAAAAAGATTATTAGTATCCGGGAAATCCAGTGATAAAAATCTAAAGCTAAACTTTTGACACAGAATGCATTTTTAAAATTAATTATCTGACGTTGGAACTAATTATCTGACTTTACAACATACTTTAAAATACTACTTAAAAGTATTATCTATACATAAAAAAGAGTATTAGTATACAGGAAATCCAGTTATAACTGGTAAATTGTTTAACACTCTATGTAATATTTTTTCTCATTACATAATATTCATCTGTAAGTTGTAAGGTTATAATCAAATGGTTATATTCTGTGTATTCAAAAGATATTACATTTACATTTCACACTATACGTGTTATTATACGATTTTGAAAAGAAAATAATAGTTGAGTTAAAGCAAGCAAAAGTTCCATTTAATATATTATATATTTTGTCGGAAATGAAGGACAATATAAAGTATAGTTCTCATATTTAATAATACTAATTTAGTCTAATATATAAACCCGGAATTATGATCGTTTTATGTGGGATCATTTACGTGCTAGGCTATTTTTGCAAATGAAATCGCTTTTCCAACATTTCTTTCTATGTATAAGTATTAAAACACATCACTTAACTTTATGTGATATTTATATGAATAGATACATGATATTACATGGTATTCGCTTTGACATTATTTGTTCGTCTTTAGTAAATTCATCATTAATATGCAGGTAGTATAAGAAATACTTTGATTATATAAAAGTTTACTAGTTTCATCAAAAGCGTTTTTGCAGGTTCAGTCACCCTTCCTTCGAAATATATTTTGATGGGATAAAAGTATCACTATCAAGAAATTCGCAAATTAATTAAAAAACTTTAAGAACAATGCCTTTCAAAATTATTTAAGAATGTCAGTTCAAAGTGCCTGTGCTCAACTGAATGCTAATTTGTTACTTACAAGGAACACCCACGAAGTACCCCAAACATATTGCAGATATATTGCAAGAAGTTACAAAGTACTAACAAAAAATACACCTCCAGAAAATTTTATCTTCAATGGTTACATTGCGGCAGCGGTATTGGGATTCACACATGTCATATTTAAACAGCTTCGAAAGATAAAATGCTCCACATTGTTCGAATTTTTCATAATTTTTGAAAAAAAATTATTTTATTAAAAATGTTAAATATTCACTATATAATAAGAAGATGATTATCTCTGATGCAGATACGCCTATAACTGGTACACTGTAAAAAATGACCAATGTTTCTTATTTTATGAAAATATGCTATAACCACGAACGAAAATATAATATAATCTTCTGAGTTATCCGAAATTTCAAATAGCATGTTACATTGTCTTTTGAATCCCCAGAAACGAATACATTTTCAAAATTTAAAGAATAATTTATAAAAACAAATTATTTTTAGCTGCCCGAATTTTCCAGAAACGTTTCAAAAGGGTTTTTAAAGTGTATTAATTAGTGTCCTCAGGCTGGAATACCTGTTTTTCGAATGTTATCCATTCTCAAGTACACGTTTTCAGCCGCATAAGTTAATTTATACATGAAAGAGTAAAGAACTTTAAGTATTTGAATGTTATTGTTAACGCTGTTAATTTTGCATGTTTGTCTGTAAAACATTTTTTTTGAGCATGAAAATGTTTACTTCAGAATTGATAGCATTCGAAAAACAGGTATTGCGGGCTGAGGACACTAATTAATACACTATAAAATCCCTTCAGAAACGTTTCTGAAAAATTTGGGCAGCTAAAAATAATTTGTTTTTATAAATTATTCTTTAAATTTTGAAAATGTATTCGTTTCTGGGGATTCAAAAGACAATGTAACACGCTATTTGAAATTTCGGATAACTCAGAAGATTATATTATATTTTCGTTCGTGGTTATAGCATATTTTCATAAAATAAGAAACATTGGTCATTTTTTACAGTGTAGCTATGGATTAGAAATAACTCCCACTAATTAATGCCACAATTAAAATTGACACAGAGGCTCGTCTACCGAATTTTAAAAGTTTAATTCGAAAGCTTACTTTTGACATTATATTTGGATTCTTTGATGACTCTTACATTAAAGTCTAAACAAGAAGTCATTCGTGAAGCTGTTTTTTGTAATCGTGTAGGTTTAAAATTTAGAACTCCTAATATTAAATTTATTTTTAAATGATTCAAAACACATTGGAATGCAGGTAGTTTTTGACGCATTACTCAAAACTATTTGACTTAATGAGCTGTCATTTTGGATTTACATACTTGATGTTCCTAGAAATCGATTTCTGTTAAAAAAAAAACATAGTTATATATTTATATATTTATCTATATAATTTGACATAAGTAGTTCAAAAATAAAAACCTGCATTATTCCTAAGTTACTGGACCAAAGAACTTTCAAAATGTAATCTCAAAAGTAGGTGTTTATATTGAAACAATATTTATTTTTTTGTACAAATAAATCTGCCCCTAAGATAAATTAAAGTATATCAATAAATAAATAACATAGACTAACAAATCGGTAGCAGTCACAAATTTATAGAATGATTTACATTTACAGATATTGCCAGTAAATAACTTTAATATCAAAATCTTTATAATTTGAAGTTTATAAGTAACTTAATTATTAATCTTTGTATATTGGATTTGCCTGAATTATCAATTTCATTTCAAATGAGAGTCATCATACAATTTCGAAATTTGTATCATTATTTCGCTGAGATCACTGAGAGTTACATACAGTGCATTGAACGTATTAGTGCAAAAAAAATGGTTAAATGGTGAAATATTTGTATGGAATAAAGATAGTTTGGTAGAATAAATGATAATGGAATAATGATATTTTGTGTATGTAACTTCATTTATATTACTCCCTTATATTTATCAACTAGTTATTAAATTTATTTTTCCCCGCACTTATTTTTTGCAATCATTCGTGTATTGCAATTATTCGTTAGAAACACTTGCATAGCTTTATCTATTTTCATACAGGAATTTTATAATTCCTAAAAATTTAATCTTATATAAAAATATAAGTATAATATAAGTAAAAATAAAAATATTTATATTTATATTTGAAGTTTATAAACCACCTCATTATTAATCTTTGTATATTGGATGTGCCTGAATTATCAATTTCATTTCAAATGAGAGTCATCATACAATTTCGAAATTTGTATTAGTTCGCTGAGATCACTGAGAGTTACATACAGTGCATTGAACATATTAGTGCAAAAAAATGGTTAAATGTTGAAATATTTGTATGGAATAAAGATAGTTTGGTAGAATAAATGATAATGGAATAATGATATTTTGTGTATGTAACTTCATTTATATTACTCCCTTATATTTATCAACTAGTTATTAAATTTATTTTTCCCCGCACTTATTTTTTGCAATCATTCGTGTATTGCAATTATTCGTTAGAAACACTTGCATAGCTTTATCTATTTTCATACAGGAATTTTATAATTCCTAAAAATGTAATCTTATATAAAAATATAAGTATAATATAAGTAAAAATAAAAATAAAAATATTTATATTTGAAGTTTATAAACAACCTCATTATTAATCTTTGTATATTGGATGTGCCTGAATTATCAATTTCATTTCAAATGAGAGTCATCATGCAATTTCGAAATTTGTATCATTAGTTCGCTGAAATCACTGAGAGTTACATACAGTGCATTGGACGTATTAGTGTAAAACATGGTGAAATGGTGAAATATTGGCATGGAATAATGATATTTTTTGTATGTAACTTCAATAAAATTCTGTCTTATATTTATCAACAAGTTACTAAATTTATTTTTCACCGCACTCATTCTTTGCAATCATTCGTGTATTGCAATTATTAGTTAGAAACACTTGCTTAGCTTTATCTGTTTTCGTACAGGAATATTATAATTCCTAGAAAAATTAATCTTACAAATGGCAGTTAAAAGCCGCTGTTATTTGGCAATAGATTTAAATTTATTTATCCGATCTTAATAAATAATTCATCATTAACTTCCAGACAACAAGTTACCCAGATAAGAAGCTCTTAGTTTAATTGCAAAGTTATTTTATTCATCGGAAACATGTTCAACACATCTCCATTACGGAAGTAATAATGAACGGATACAAGTTTCACTCAGAAGAAATTTTAAAATTAATTATCAAACGTTAGGAACGATTAATTTCTAAAATGCTTTTAAAATGTCACTTAAATCTTTTCTCCCATCAGAAAACAGGAATTTGTTACAAGAAAAAAGGCTGACAACTGGAATGCTCTTTAACAATTTCTAATGGAATTTTATCTGATTTAAGATCATTTGTTTGGAAGCGAAGTACACACATAAAAATAGGTTAATATGTATGCATTTAAAACAGATAAAATTGTAAGGAAATAAAACAGCTACTTTCAGTACGTAACTATATTGACAGATCTCTGATACAATAATAAAACAAGAGATTAAAAATAAATCTTACATTTTCAAATATTCCTGTAATAAATTTGATAGTTAGGTACAATGCGCAAACTTTTTCGATTTTAATATTTGACCTTAAAATGCCTGTTATTAAAATAATTATATAAACTTAAATTAAAAAATCAGTGTTCCTTTGCAAAATAATTGTTTCACTAAATTATCGGTAACTCAACACAATTACTGAACACGACACATTATATTATTCCGATTAAAAATATGTCGTTTATATAAAAATATTAAACATGTTCAAAAGATATCCCTTCTGAAGATAAAAGGTAGGTAATAATGAAAAGGATAATAAAATTTTCACTGCGAATAATTAAAAAATATATTCACCAAACGTTTAAAACAATCAAATGCTGAAATGCTTTAAAAAATTCATCATTTAAAATTTTTCTCTGCTAATAGAAAGAGCATTTGTTACTAAGAATACCAGTGTCAACTGTAAAGCTGTTTAACAATTGCAATGTATTGTAATATTGCAATCTGGTTAAAATAGATTTCTATGTAGACGAAAGCGCAACAGAAATTTAAGCACAAAGTTTGGATGATCAAGTAGATCAAAATTAAAGTTTTCAAAGCTCTTAAACCAGTTCAAAAATTACATATTTAGTTACATGAAATTAATGATAGCTTTATAAAAGTATCGAATGTATCATTTCGAATAAACCATTTAAAAATAATAGCCGTAATTAATATTAATATAAAAAGATACATTTTTCACAAAACTTTTATTTTGATATAAAAAGAAATATAGGAGGAAAATATAAAGATTTAAATGAAATTTTCAAAAACTGTGTACAGTAGGAAATTAGAATTTCTATAGTTTATGAAAAACTCCTGGCATTAATTTTAAAATTTTCCACTTTTAATATGTTTATACATTTTTTGGACAGATTGGTCCAATGGAAACCTTTCTCGTATTGCTGCATTAAGATCATTACAAAGAACTGTATGCTTATGTGTGAAAAATTGAATGAATTAAATATTACTATTGTAAATGATATTATGGTGCTAATATGTCAATATGGATGTGTAATGAGATACATGTATATGAGATGTTGTAAGAAATTGGAAACGCAGACGGTAACTTATATGGTAAAGTTTTATAAATTCTAAAATATTTCAAAATACATTTACAGATACTTTTGTATTATGTAGTGTTCACATTAATACATGATTTTTATTTTCAGAAATACATAAAAATCAAATTTTTATTTTCAAAAGGATCTCATTTTCGTGTACCTGTGTACTTGAGAGGCTGACAGGCGACTTTTATCTTTTATTTATCTGTAGTGTAGCAATGTTTATAACAATGTTTAACATAATAGTTTTAAAAAAACTAAAATTAAATATTTTTTAATAGTTGATAATAAACTTATTTAATTCACTTTCTTATATATTTTCTTATGCCATTCGGCATTACACAACTTAAAAATTGTTTTCCAAAATATAGAAGATCAAATATCTTCCAATAACTAGTTAGTATGTATAGTTGATAAATGACAAAATAAGTACATTTAAAGGAGCTTATGACTTTTTTTGTCCAAAAATCGATTTTTCTATTGGTGAATTTTAAATTACGTTATTTCTTGAATAATATCATACAATTATAATGTCGAACATGAATTGTTTCTTATAGAAAGAACTGTTGAAGCGTGCACCACTGAAGCTCTTGAAGAGCTCTGTGGCGCGCTCGACAAAGGTTGTGGAGTGCTTGAAGCAGGTTGTGGCTCGCTCGAAGCGGGTTATGATGCGCTCAAATAGTGTGGTGATGCACTCAGTCAGGTGAATCATTTACGGTTCTGTAATTTATTATAAATAAATATTAAAATCTTATCGACGCCCGTAAGGAAATTGTTAGACTACATAAACATTAGTTTTAATTCGTTGTGCTATTGTTTGCACTTATATACCAGCAATTCGATGTGGTGGTTTCAGTTTCACTTTTTACACATGAGAAAGTTTTACAAAGGACCAAAAAGGGAAATATAAGTCCTAATGTTAGGGCAAATGCGCATACTTATGTGCAAAACGACGACAAGGAGCCGTTAGACATTCGGACAGACGATCTTCTGGGTAGTAACAAGAAATCAGAACAGTCCAAAATGAAGCAAGCACAATGCATAGTGAACAAGACAATGAAGAAGAACTAAGTTTGTATGGTCCCGATATATCCGACTGATATGTAAGTACTTTTCGGCGACTCTGTCTGAAATAAAATAGAAACTTTAACCGTGATTTTTTTAATCAATTTTGCAAATTGGTAACCATGATATATCAGAAACTTTTCAACCAATTCCCCCCATACAATTGAAAATTAAAGATCACTCTCTGATCTATCGTCCCTACATCGACCATATTTGTAGCTATTTTTTATCATGTCATTTATGTCGTTAAAACTTCAAGAAAATGGAAGAAAATCGATTTATGTGTTTCAAACGCTGTAAAAATTCTAAAATGTGATGATATTTTGTGCATTTTGGTAGCAGCAATAGCGCATATAATGCAGATAAGAGGGTAGTTTCTTTTTTGGTTTCTGTTGAGCAAAAATCGCTCAATCGTGGTCACCAGCAACAAGTGCACATTGCACACCTTACATGAGGTGTTACTTGATTATTTCGCTACCTTCTGGGTCTTGGCCTATGATGATTATTCTTAAAAATGTAATAAAAGAGTAAAAAATAGCCGGCTTTATTTAAGTGCCGTTTCCTTTTGCTCCATCAATGAAATTCACGAAAAATGAAACCGAAAAATGAAAACCCTTTAACTGATTGTCTATTATACAATTTTGAATGAATAATGAACTTTAAGTATTATACTCTTGTCAGCGGAAATGTGGAAACTGCTCGTGAATTTGGACAATGATATACAAACCTGCCTGAAATTTCCGGTACATTTGTAACCTGGAAACTGTAATTCACAGCATCACAGATCTTTCTATGGAATAAAACGCTTCCACAAAGAAACAAAGAATACGTTTTCAATCAACATAAGAAGAACTATTCAAACGAAAAGAATGGCTTTGGACCACTTAGGACTAGCCTGGTTGAACATTTTCATATGCATGTATGAGAAATTCATAAATAATATTTACCGATAATGTAACTTGCCAAGTTTTTACGTAGAAAAATATCCGAAAATATGCTACTGATATGAAACTCTGGGTAATAAAATCATTAAACAACTAAGAACCGAAACTGCAATGGATTTTTTTATATATCTTGAAAACAGACAACAATATAATGAATTTAATCATTAAAGTTATGAAATATTTATTAAAGTTATAAATATTAAATTTTATTGCAATTATTCATTGAGTAAGTAATATATGTGTCACTTACTACAATAACCAGCAAAATAATTTATTTTAATACAGTAATTTTTAACTTATCGTAATACAAATGCAAGTTCGCCGAAACTGACCTGGTCTGTTCATTTCTGGAATACTTGACCCATATAACTGGTAT